>OZ020314.1:22977731-23717317 GCA_963971305.1 Arcuatula senhousia | reverse complement strand
ATGCAAGAACTGGCTAACATCGGGAAATTAAAACTCCACCTGTAGCACTTACCGCAACGAATGTTAGAAAAATTGTTTTTAGTTTTGTATTTGACATCCTGTTTCAATACTTTTAATGTTGTATAGTTGCTATTCATTTACAAGACTACTTTGAGATTTGATTTGATCTTTGATGAGTCCTATTTAATTAAGACGCGTCCGGGAGACGCGTGTAATATGTACGCTAAATATAATGATTGAAATTTTCTATATTATTTTGTGAAGTTCTTTATCTTTGAGGATATGAAGATCGAGTCAGATTATACTCATTTTGTTTAAAAAAAAAAATCAGGTTTTTTTTTTTTTGGGGGGGGGGGGGGGGGTGGTTGCTGAAACAATATCGATGAATGTCTATGACTTTAATAAGTGAGTGAGTGAGTGAGTTGGTATTTTACGCCCGTGCAACGCTATATAGGTTATTTACAGGCGATGAACATGAAAAGGATGATAAAATGAACTTGAAATGATGATGATAAATGAAATATTGGGGGGAATGGGATGGGAAACAAATGAACAGCAAATTTTGAAGAACCAGAGAACAAGGGGAGAGGTGGGCAGGGGCGGAAAATTTAGCCTATGTGGTGAACTTCTTGGCGGTTCACAAAGGGGTCTTTTACGTGCATGTAGCGTGGCACTCTCCACACACGTTGGCCCACTATGGTCAGCGGTCAGGGTTTCCGTATCATAGACCTGACAACCCCTGCGGACGAGGGCCACCCTATTCAGCTATCTAAGGTACACACTTGGTCGCTCTGTGGGCTGATCACTGACCCGACGTCAGAATCCAAAGACCCTTAGTCGTCTCTGACGTCAAGCTAGGCTCTACTGCGGGCCTATTCGCCACCCGGGCCCGCACATGACGACTTTAATTATTAAATGATTATAATGCATATAGATTATATTTTTTTCTGAGCAACGACGAATCAAAATGGCTTGAAATTAGGTATATGGCTTCAGCATGAGGATCTTTATTGCAATTATGGAAATTTGATCTGTCGGATATCTACTTCCTGTTTACCGACTAAATGAATTTTTTAATCATTTCCGTAACAATTTTTCCATCCAGTTTTCATCACAGAGACTTGATATTTAGAAGAGTTCAGTAATAGGTCCTTTATTGCGAGTACTGTTTACTGACATATTTTTTTTCGGGTGTAGCCGGGATATACTGATTGAGCAATATCTCACGGATTCCTTATATTGGTAAGACCTTGTTGTTTACTGCCTATTTAGACATGTTGCAATAGGGTCGCACGTTCAAATATAGCCATTGGTACAATCTAATAATACTTTAGGCATGTTCACCCTACCGATTCCTATTGCTATTTTGTGTTTTAAAACGATATAAAGTTTTAACATATTTAAACATCCTGCATTTGTAAACTAGCTTTCTGCTTATATAATGTGGTCTCCATTAAGCATATACTATCGGACTCTAAAAACTGGGGTCTTTAACGTGCATTGAGTATTGGTGTTAAAAGAGAATAGAAAAATTGGTTCATTAAGCTTTCACCCAAGTCAAGGACTTTTAGTTGGTGTTATTAGCCCGGCACGTTATCCATTATACCAACAGCTCACCACACAATATTTTACCAAAATCCAATGACGCCGCAACCCTTTTATCAAATATTCCGTTTCTGAAAAAATATACCCCTGTAAAAAATGAATTTAACTGTCCCTATCCAATTTGGTTTTGCCTGAAATATCCCGGATCCCATGAATAAAATTTATGATTATCTCATATCGTAATGTACCCACCCAAGCCTCTGTATATTCATTCTAATGCATATTTTGAGGAGGGCGTTATAATACATTATTCTCCTATATGAAAAAATATGTATTCTTGATCTGCTATCATTTTACATTTGATTGCGTTTTCTTTAATTTCATTATTAAATTTATATCACATAGCAGGAATTTGACGTTCCAATATGAACTCCAGACTTCTTATTTGCTGCTTGCTTATCATCGCACTAGACTCAGGTACAATATTTGCATCTAATTATCAGGAGGCAAAGGCAGCTGCTAACGCCCCTGGACTCAATGATAACCCATCTGAGACAAAGGCAAAGAAACCGACAGAGGAACCTGATGAAACTTTGGGCAGATCTTCTGGACTCTTCGGACGGTAAAAAAAATCAATATATGTAAATAGATAAAGATTAAAATACTGCAATTTGATTGGACAAAATTTTTTTCATATCCCAATGAAAAAAAATCATGGGGAAACGCCCACTTTTTACAGGAAGTACCACCATTTTAGTTCTTTTATGAGTAGATTTTCATGTTTTTATCGTTATGAAGATTTATTTATAAGAAAGAAGCAAAGGTGCACCAAAGGGGTAATCAGTATCATAAAACCGTAAAGACAAAGACAAAACCGGCAGACAAAAAATCATCACAACAAAACAAACCACATATCAACATAAAACACACACACACACACACACATAACAACAAAACCGCATTCAGCAACGCGAACTCAAGTCGAAACGAGAGTGAACTCAGGTGCTCCGGAAGAGTAAGCAGTTCCTGCTTGCTATAGCACACCCGTCACGTTGCCGAAGATCGATTAAGTGTTGGTCAAATCCGGAAAGAATGACATTACAAAACTCTATGTCAAACCAACATCTGTGCTCATCTGAGAGATAGAAATCGCTAATATTTTTTCATTGGGGATATGAAAAAAAAAGTTTTGTACGTTAAGTATATTCCGCGTCGCGGATTTTACAATATGCAATTTTTTTTTTCATACCCCAATGAAAAAAAAATTATTACACTCATTCCTTAAATACAATACCTTATATCTCAATTGGTTGAAAAAAAATCTTCACAATGTGCCTGTAGGAAAAAGTTATATACAGAATTGTAAAGTGTAAGAAGGTAGGTCTAATATTCATATATCTATATTTTGTTTTAAAACATTGCAAAGCTGATAGGTCCTTTGTCTTTATTGCTTTTATAATTTATGCATAAATAGTAATGTAGTACATACCGGTATTTTGTAGATGAATAAACAGATGTCTTTGATCTAATAATCTCTAAATATTTCGCTTTCTTTTATTTCAGTTGAAAAAATAAAGTTTACATGTACAACGACAGGGAACAGTAATCAATAAAAGAAATTGCACGTGTGGAATGTTATTTTCTCTTTCCTGTAGCTAGCTTTTGCCTTTCAAATCATGAATTATGTAGATCGACTATATCGTTGTTACATAAATTCACCTGGACACAAGTTAACGAACATTAATTTATTGGGGGGTGGACAGAGAGGTTCTCTTCCCCCGCTCCTTCTACATCTGTTCCCCGCCTCCTCAACCCCCGTCCGCCTGTCCTACCCCTCATTTATAACATTTTTGTTTACTTAGTTTTAGTGTAGAAGCAAGCATACTTGACCAAAACGCTGCATGGTGATGAAAGACAAATGTCGTCTCTTAAGTAGTCTATAATGAACTGCTTTTTGAGGGAAAAGTAGCAAAACATATCATGAATGTAGGTTTGGTCGCGACAAGTTTATGACCAACAGATGCCTTTATTTGAACATTTGGAAAAGGGTTAAAAACGACCTGCGACCTGAGGGCTTTTTAAGGGCGACTTCCGACCTAGACTTCATAAAATCGACCTATGCCAAAAAACGACCTGCGACCTCCGCAAAATATGCCTTTTAAAAGCGACCTTGCGACCTCAGGCCCCGTTTAAAAGCGACCTTGCGACTTGAGGGGGGTACCCTGCGGGAGCCCCAAAGGACCATGGCCATTTTCCCTGTAATTCTGATCATAGACGAGCCAAAAGTTTCACAAAATACTCTCCATGTTTTAAAAATGTGTAGAGTGGGGCCATTGCGATGAAGTATATAAAAATCAACAATATTCAAACCGGTGATATTTTGTCCTGAAAATCCAAGAAAATGCATTTTGCACATTTTTGCTTAAAATTCGCCTTTTTAATATGGGAATCCTCCATGAAGGACACGCACAACCAACATGACTTTTGGGGTTGAATAAACTGATTGTTGTGTGAATTATTATTCAATAAAGTGAATTTTTTGCTGCTTACCCCAAAGTTTGACTTTGTGTGAAAATTTTTTTTCTTCTTGCTTGAGTAATATAGTAAGTAAGAAGTGTTGTTATTGTGTACAGAGGTTGCACAATAGTTTAGAACCAGCTAGGTTGTGGTGTACACAGGTACACAACTGTAAAGAGTAGCACACACACAAGTTAGTTGCATTAAAATATAGAGATAGTTGTAAGGTAGGATGGCCTATGTAATGTGGAGTAAGAAAGTTTGTATAAACTCATGCCATCCAGATGAGTTGTTGTCACTGCCGGGCATAGGTCCCGCGTATGTAAAGGAAATCATGAGCTACCGCAACAAGCAAATCAACATAACGGTAGATATGCTTCGGTCAATACCAGGGTTGGTCTTAACACGTGAGTTGCTTGACCGAATTGATTTTTCCCCTGCATTTTCACCATATCCATGGGGTGACACAGTGACAACTGTTATGGGTGCGACATCACACACCAGTCCCATTACACAGAGTGCAACACCAGCTAACACCAGCGTAGGTCAGCAGGCAGACCAACGGCTTGCCGACCAAGGCCCTAGGCCTTATACAGAGCCCAAACAAGAGAGACAGCCAACATGGCCAGGTATAACCTTTAGCAAGGTATCCAAGTGGATAAGTGAGAAGACCGGCAAATTCAAGAAGCGGTCCAATTTCCCACAACCAGACTTTGAGACGTCAGACATCGACATGAGCCGTAGGAACCCAGTACTAGAGGGAGCAAATAGTAGGGACCAACACGCCTACTCACTGGGAGCGACGTTCCAGCAGGATAGGACAGTTACACCAGTCCAACAACAAGAACGTGAGTTAGCTAGCCCTAGGCTAGAACAACAACAACAGTTGGTAGTACAGACACCACCAGTCCATGACATGAGGTACAGTCAGCCAGTCACAGCACCACTAGCTGCCAGTACCGGGGTGCCACCACAGACACAACAAAGCCAGGCTTCACCGCCCAGGGATTTGAACGACGTAATGTCTCAAGGTGAGATCACTGGTGATGAGTATGAGTATGAGAGTGTGTGTGAAGCACACAGAGAGACGGTAAGTTACCAACTCAGCGGTACATACCAACCAAGCCAACAGCCTACCGTTCAACCCAGTACAGGCCAGCATGAGACAAGCCAGACGAATAAGTCCAGGTCAGATGATTACCTAGCAGATTACGTACCTTTGCCTACATTACAAGAGGACGTACATCAAACTGAAAATTGGAGCGATTGGTCAGGCGATGCCGAATATTTGGACAACTTGGGAAGGCAGACCCAGTCATCGCCACGACAACAGATACCTGCCAGTGAGCCCACCCAGCAGGGAGTAAGCTTGTCTCCAGAACAACAAAGGGAGATCATTAGACAAGAGATAATGGAAGAAATGATGAGAGACCTACAGGCTCAGTCAGAGACAGAGATGGAACAACCCAGCCCACCAGGAGCTAGGATAAGACCAGACGATAATAAGCAGGTGGCCCCACAGCCACAACAATATAATACAGCGAACCAGTTACAGGGTGGCAGTTTTCAACACCAGACGGCCACAATGCCGAGTTTCAACAGGGCACCAGCACCAGGTTTTCATCGACCTCAACACTTGCCACAAGGTGTTCCAAGACAGCAGGGACCTCAACCGCCCCGGCCAGTTTTTACAAGTGCACCTGCACCCAGCATTCCAACATCACAACCTGTGACTCGTCCTGCTTATAACCCACAAAATGTACCGGTGTTTCAAGGTCCTCACCGACCTCAGCCTGTACCTAGCATTCCAACATCACAGCCTGTGACTCGTCCAGCTTACCACCCACAATATGTACCAGCGTTTCAAGGTTCTCACCAACCTCAGCCAGTACCAACATATAGAAAACCCCAGCCGGTAAACACATTACCAGCTCAGATGATAAGACCAATGCAAGCACAGGTTACTCCAGGTGTGACGGTAATGACAACTACCGGACCAACATATACAAGTTCCATCGGAAGTCAGATGTTCCAATCAACACCTCAATCATGGTATCAACCACCACCAGTCCCACAACCAGTATACAACCAATGGGGACAAACACAATCCACTATCCATCCAGGATATACACCTATGGTGCCAAATATGAACCTTGGCGTACACCAACAGCCAATAGTAAATGTAAGTCCACCGGCTCAAGTGCAGACAAGTTCCAGTAGGGTGAATTTTGCGAGTTCAGACTCGGAAATGTCAGACAGACCATCGTCAGGCCGAGGACGAAGAACTACTAGACCAAAGAGAGAACGTCGGTACGACTCAGAATCTGACAGCGAGTCCAGAGGGAGAGGTGGACGATCAGATAGTGATACCAGTAGGTTTGGTCCCAGACCAAGAAGAGATGTCTCGGACAGGGATACCAATGCATTCCAGTATAGTTTTTTGAGTAAGACCCTAAAGTTTACAGGCAAAGGTAACTGGAAGGCCTTCTTCATGAAATTCCAAGACTACTGTAGGGAAAAGAGGCTAGAACCAGAACAGAAGTTATCACAACTTTCATGGTGCCTAGACGACAAGGCTCTAGACTATTACACGCTGCTGAGAGAGCAGAATTCCCAGTTGACGTACGATGAGGCGGTCAGCAGACTATCCAAGAGATTTGGACTACAAGAGCTGCCAGACACCCTGCAGGTACAATTCCAGACGTGTTCACAGAGTCGGAATGAGACGTTAGACGACTGGGCGGACAGAGTGTTCACGTTGGCGTCAAAAGCCTTTGTCGAAATGCCAGAGCAAGTCATGACGAAGCAAGCCATTTCCAAGTTTTGCCAGAATTGTGTAGACGCTGAGGCGGGTCAGTTTGCCTGTGTATCCAAACCAACATCTATGGAGCAGGCTATAGATATCATAAAGTGGTACCAGCATTCAAGGACAGCGGTCCAGGCAGGTAGAACTCCTGTGCCTGGTGAGTCAGCAAGTAAAAGGAGTGTCCATGGTGTAGGTACGTCAGCAGATACGGATCCAGAGTTAAGAAGGGAGATCCAGAGTATGACCGAGAAGCTGGATATACTAATGAGTGAGAGATCATCACCAGCAACATCGCCTAGCGGACCAGCTGAACCGAGAAAGGTGAGTCCAAAACCATACAAGAAGAGGTATGATAACAAAAGGTCAGATAACCAGGGCGGTCGACAAGATGTGACATGCTTCAAATGTGGTGAACAAGGCCATTTTGCCAGGAGTTGTCCTAAGAAGAAGAGCGGAGGCCAGAATAGACAGGGGCCAAGCTCAGGTCAGACGAACCCACCCAATGGTAATACAGATAGTAAGAGTGCAGCAGGCACAGCCAGCGTAGGTACATTAGGGGAAGCCTGCTTGGCAAGAGTGAAGATCAACTTGCTTGGAAAAGATCTACTAGCGTTGGTCGACACAGGCGCTCAAGTGACTATCATAAGAGACGATGTGTTTGAAACGGTAAAAGCCAAACCGCACATAGTTTGCGACACAGTGCTCCATGCAGCGGGGAGAGACATGACAATACCAAGTCGGTTAACCAATCCAACCGATATTGTACTTGGGGACAAGAAGTTCAGCCATTCACTGTATGTGGCCCCCATAGATTGTGAAATGATTCTGGGATATGATTTCCTGCGTGGTTATAGGTGGATTTTGGATCTAGATGAGTTCGTTTTGTCAAATAAGAGGACCAAACAGACGATTCCACTGGTGGAGGGCAGTGAGTCACAATTCACGGGTATGTACGCCAAGGTGAACAGAATAACGTTAACACGTTCTATTGTGGTTCCACCAGGCTCGGTTGTGCGTATGGAAGTGACCCCCCAGAAGTTACACAGGGATTCAGTGATTGAACCAGTGAATGACTTGGCGGTGCTCATGCCAAGAGCTGTGTGTAGTGAGGGGAAATCCCCTAATATGTGTTTCCTCAATGTTACCGACACAGCGGTAACAATCCCAAAAGGTAAACAGGTAGCCACCGTAGAACCGGTGGAGGTTATTGAAGAGGTAGCAGGAGTAAGTGTAGGGGGTATGTCTCAAGGCCAAAGTGAGAAAGTAGGTACGCCTGAGGTTGAGCTGCCTGAACATATTAAAGATCTGTATGAACGATCCTGTACCTTGCTGAACCCCCAAGAGCAGAAAAAACTAAGAGACCTGCTGTGTGAGTTCCAGGATGTGTTTGCCACCCATGATTTTGACCTGGGAAGTTTTAACACCATCCAGCATGAAATCGAAACAGGCGATGCCAGACCCGTGAAGCAACGGATGAGGAGAACTCCAGCCTGTTTTGTGAAGGAGGAGGAGGCTGAGATAGCTAAGATGTTAGAGGCCAAAGTGATCCAGCCATCTACATCTGAGTGGGCGTCCGCCCCAGTCCTGATCCGGAAAAAATACGGTGGGCTGAGATGGTGCATCGATTTCCGTCAACTCAATGCTGTGACGACCAAGGACGTGTTTCCACTTCCACTGATAGACGAGTGCCTTGACACCTTAACCGGTAACATCTGGTTTTCCAAGTTAGACGCTAACAGTGCGTACTGGCAAGTAAACATCAAGCCTGAAGACAGAAAGAAGACGGCATTCATCACAAAGTATGGTTTGTTTGAGTGTGTAAAGATGGCATTTGGTTTGTGCAACGCCCCGGGCACCTACGCCCGTGTAATGAACCTTGTGTTGAGAGGCCTGGCTTGGAGGATTGTACTGGCATTCCTGGATGACATCCTAGTGCTTGGATTATCCGTAGACGACCATTTGAAAAATCTACGTGATGTGTTTACCCGTTTCAGGCAGTACGGTTTGAAACTGAAGCCTAGGAAGTGTGAGTTGTTCCAAAAGCAAGTGGAATTCCTGGGCAGGAAAGTAAGTGAAAACGGTTTACAGATTGGCCAGCAACACCTAGAGCCAGTGAAAGAGTGGCCAGTGCCAAGATGTACCAAGGACGTGGAGAAATTCTTGGGTTTTGTGAACTACCACCGTTCCTTCATAAAGGACTACGCCAAGGTATCAGCGCCACTGTATGAGGTTACTGGCATGAAGCCATTTGAGTGGAATGAAGAGCGGCAGGCAGCCTTTGAGAACTTGAAGCACAAGTTATTGAGTACACCCGTCCTGGCTTTACCAAACAACACGGACCAGTTCATCCTAGACACCGATGCGTCGCACACCGCCATTGGGGCTGAACTTATCCAAGTGCAGGAGGGGCAGGAGAAGACCATAGCCTATGGAAGTTTTGTGTTGACCCCAGAGCAGTGAGTGAGTGAGTTGGTGTTTTACGCCCGTGCAACGCTATATAGGTTATTTACAGGCGATGAACATGAAAAGGATGATACAATGAACATGAAATGATGATGATAAATGAAATATGAGATGGGGTGGGAAACACAGGGACGGTAAATTTTGAAGAACCACAGGAAAAGGGGAGAAGTGGGTAGGGGCGGAAAATTTAGCCTATGTGGTGCACTACTTGGCGGTCCACAAAGGGGTCTTTTACGTGCATGAAGCGTGGTATTCTCCACACACGTTGGCCCACTATGGTCGGCGGTCAGGGTTTCCGTATTATAGACCTGACAACCCCCGCGGACGAGGGCTACCCTATTCAGCCACCTAGGGTACACACTTGGTCGCTCTGTGGACCCCAGAGCAGAAAAATTATTGTACGACCCGGAAGGAGTTGCTGGCAGTGATAAGATTCACCAGACAGTTCCGCCATTACCTGTTGGGACGACAGTTTGTGGTGCGTACCGATCACAGTAGCCTTACCTGGCTGATTAACTTCAAGGAGCCTCAGGGACAGCTAGCTAGGTGGTTGGAGGAGTTGAGCCAGTACTCTATGGTGATCCAGCACAGACCAGGGAAGCTGCATGGTAACGCTGATGGGCTATCCCGTATTCCAGATGAGTTGCCTGAGTGTAGCCAGTACAAGCCAGACGTGCCAGTAGAGAGTTTACCTTGTGGAGGATGCCACTACTGCCGGAGGGCCCATACCAGTTGGGCGAGGTTTCTAGCTGAAGTAGATGAGGCGATCCCGTTGACCCAGGGTAAGGTTGTAGGGGGCGTGGCCGAGGTCAAAGTAAAGAAGGAAGTATGTCCTGACACAGGGGGACCTTGTTCCCAGTTAGATTTAAAAGAAGGTGAAGAAGAAGCCCTATGTTATGGGTCAATAGAGATAAGTCAGGGTAGAGATGAGACTCAGATCAGGGTCAGTGGACCTGATGAGGTGACAGTGTGTGCAATCAGCCATGCCGACGGCATGGGGATTAGTTTTGTAGAGCTCAGCTCAGCGGAGCTAGCTGAGAAGCAGGGTGAGGACCCTGAGTTGAAACCTTTGTTGCTGTGGTTAAAAGATAGTGTCGAGCCGACACAGAATGAGCTTTTTTCAGCGTCACCAGCTACCAAGAGTCATTGGTTGAACAGGGAGCTATATTTCCTAGACACAAATGGGGTACTGAGATGCCACTCCAAGAAGGACGAGGGAGTCGTCAGGTTGGTTGTACCCAGTTCTTTGAAGGAAGAAGTGATGGCCCTTAACCACGACTTACCCAGCTCAGGACACCAGGGGGTAGCCAGAACCACTGCAAAAGTGAAAGAAAAGTACCAATGGTATGGAATGACGGGCGAGATTAAAGCCTTTGTACTGACCTGTGAGGTATGTAACAAGAACAAGAAGCCCAACAGACACGGCAGATGTCCACTCACCAATTACCATGCAGGGTATCCAATGGAGAGGGTACATATTGATTTCATGGGTCCATTTCCAAAGACAGAGCGAGGGAACGAAGACATCCTCATGATGGTGGACCAATTCACAAAGTGGACAGAGTGCATTCCATTGCCATGCCAGACGGCAGAGGTGACCGCGCAAGCAGCTGTGAACGAATTTTTTGCACGTTTCGGGTATCCTTTCGAGATATTTTCCGATCAGGGCCGTAACTTTGAGAGTTCGCTGTTTCGCGCTATTTGTAAAATCCTCCATATACATAAGGCTAAAACATCGCCTTATCGCCCCTCTGCCAATGGTCAAGTTGAGAGGCAGAATAGAAGTCTCATGGACGCTGTAAGGTGTTTTGTAAACCAACAGCAAGATAAGTGGGATGAACACATAGGCCAGCTAGGTGGTGCCCTGAGGGCCAGTGTCAATAGAAGTACTGGGTACACCCCGAATAGGTTAATGCTAGGGCGGGAGGTCAATGTCCCCGCCGATCTGATGTTTGGTAATCCCAATGAGGTAACCTATTCTGGTGCAGATGAGTACATTGTGGGGTTTGAGAAGGCTATAAAAGGTGCCCATGAAATAGCCCGTAAGGCCTTGAAAACCACCCAGGTTAGAATGAAAAGGGACTATGATTTAAGGGTTCAAGAAAAGCCCTATGAACCAGGCCAATTGGTATATGTGCTTGACTCAGCAACTATTAAGGGCAAGGCCAAAAAGTTGAGTCCACCTTGGAAGGGTCCTGGTATTATTGTGGCCAAAGTTACATCCTATGTGTACAAGATAAAATTCCAGCGGGTAGTGTTCAACATGAACCATGATCGTATTAAGCTGTGCACTGATAGAAAAATCCCCGGCTGGCTTAGGGTGTGTCAAGAAAAGTTCAAGGGGGGCGAAGATGTGATAACCCCAGAGAAGGCCAAGGGCGAAAAGGCTAAGTACTGTGTTTGTAGGGGCCCAGATACGGGTGAGATGATGGTACAATGCGATAATTGTAGGGAATGGTTCCACCTATCTTGCATTCAATTAAGTGAACTGGAGGTGCAGGATATTGAAATATATCATTGTCCGAATTGCCAGCTGGTGTGTAGAACCCCGTTTAATCGGGACAAAAGTGCCATGGACGGTGCTTTGGGGCCCTTGGCTCCAGGTGCTGCTCCTGACCAGTAGATTTTGTCGGACAGGAGGGCATGGTCCGGGACCTGCTCTCAGAAATATGCATATTCAGTGCATATAGTGAAATGTAGAAGTGTGTTAAATTTTTTTAAATTCAGTTAAATTTTTTGAAATTTTTGTGATTAAAATTCAGTTAAATTTTTTGAAATTTTTGTGATTAAAATTCAGTTAAATTTTTTGAAATTTTTGTGATTAAAATCTAGTTAAATTTTTGAAATTTTTGTAATTGAAATTGTGTAATATTTTTCAATTCTTGTGGAAAAATTTTGTGATTAAATTGGTAAAATTTTTAAACTTTGTGATTAAGTTTGCTATCAAATGTGCGATGCATTTGTGAAAATTTTGAACTTTGAGATAAAGTTAGTTTCAAATGTGTGATTCATTTGTGAAATTTTGGAAAAGTTTGTGATTAAATGTGAAATTCATTTTTATTGGCGTTCCATGAGATGTGGGATTCCTGTACAGCTTCTATTTGGTGATGGGACTGTGTTTTTAAAAAGGGGGGGAGGGGTTACCAGCCTCCCTCCGCACCATGTGAAAAATCAGTCGTGGACTCTGGGTGACAATCGTTTTTGTTTTTCAGAATGAGCTCCATGTTTAATCAGATGTTGGCTGCACTGGAGGCGGCGGGCAAGATACCCACAGGAAGGAAGACCCCGCCAGCTGGTGACCTTGAGGGGGCAGTTGGTGGTGCCCCGGAGGGGGAAGCAGTGGGCCAGGCCGTGGAGGTAGACCAGGCCGTGGTGGAGGACCAGTCAGTGGACCAGGCCGTAGGAGAGAGCCAGCAGGCAGATGAGGGCGAGACCTCCGCAGGGAGTGAGCCAGTGGACCAGGCCGTGGTAGAGGACCAGGCAGTGGGCCAGGCCGTGGGAGAGGGCCAGCAGGCAGGAGAAGAGGGTGAGCCTGAGGGAGCCGTTGGCGGTGCTCCAGTGGACGGCGGAGCTCCTAGCCCCGTCCAGCAAGAACCAGGCCAGCCGGAGGAAGTGCACCAGCAGGTGGTAGCCCAGCAGAGGGCAGTTGAAGGAGATCCGGGCTTCGTGGGAAGATCGGGTAGATGGCTGCCGACCATTAGGCCGAATGACAAGCACGTGTCCTGTCCAGTGGTGGATTGCCCAGCATACACCAAGTTTGTAGGGATCCACTTGAGGGAGGATCATATTGGTGAGCTATTCTGGCCAGGGTCCCCAGTGGGTGATGTAGCCTACCAGAGGTACAGGGGCTATGTTGTTTTGGCAATGGCTCAGTGGTTAACTGGAAACCAGCAGGTGACGAGGAGGGAGTTCTTGGCATGGCTACAGAGGAACGTCCGCATCCCTGCCAGCTCGCAGAAAATCATGAAGGGGGCAGTGGTAGTTGCTTTGAAAGCGGTGGCCAGCAGCATACAGTGGCCTGTTCCAAGAAGGCTTTTGATCGCCCCAGGGCCAAGCATAAACTCAGTGGTGGCCATACTTCACCAGCGGGTGTTGGCGACGGTCCTCCACCGTCTCACAGCGGGACAGAGGGAATTGGTGGCCACAAACACCTATCCGACAGACCCCAGGGACCACCTGCCTATGGAGGACCTTGTGGAATGGTGCCTGGCATTTGAGGGGGAGACGAGGAGGCGTAGGGTGGAGCCGGTAGCCAAGCCTGAGGAGAAGCCGGTAGAGCCAGCAAGGGCTGCCCCACAGCCTGAGGAGAAGCCGGTAGAGCCAGCAAGGGCTGCCCCACAGCCGGAGAAGCCTGAGGAGCCAGCGGGGGCTATGGCTAAGCCCGAGGAGGAGAGACCAGCAGGGTCAGAGGAACTACCCCTTAATGAGGAGTGTGGACCCGCCCGGTTAGTAAAGGTCCGGGTGAACGGGGTTGTCATCCTGGTCAAGGGGCGCAGCATGGCAGAGATAGCCAACGTCCTGAGGACCCGCTACCACAAGCGGGGAATATTGTTTCTTGTGGGCGAGGCCGTCCTAGATGCGTCCGTGGCCTTGGAGGACGTGTGGTCAGCAGACCTGCTGCTGGACACAGAATGTGTGGACTAACCCAGCCGGGAGCCATGCTAGTGTGAGAAAAGGAGGAGTGTGGGGGCGATGTCCTGACGGACAAAATGATTAATTGGCGGGAGGTACCAATGCCAACATGTATACTAACTATAATAATTTTGAGATTCCCCAGTGATTAATGTTCCAGAGATTGGATTATAATAATGAATTAGAATAATAACTTTTGGACCCCCCACCTCCTGCCTTGTAAAGTGTACATACAAGTTGAAGTCAGCGACATGACCGTGTCACTGGGACACTGAGCATCCCGTGACAGACAACCCAGCAGGAGAGATAGAGGGACAGCGAGCATCCCAAGATGGCTGTTTGGGTTCAATTTTGATTGATAAGGCTAGTTTTTGTTAGGGGCTCTAGGGCGAAAGTTTTAGATTGTTTTTGGTTTCCTTACCTATCCCCTAAGGAAAGTTTTGATATTTTTTAATAAGTTGATATTTGTATTTGGTCATGTCTGCTGCCACTTCTGTAGTTTTAGTATGGGGAAAATTAGAAGATCTGTTGAGGGGGGTTTTTTGCTAATGAATTGCATTAACCTCAAGGTTAGACGATATGAGCAGTGATTTGCTCTAATGTCTGTTTTATTTTGTATAGTCATAGCTGTTTGTTTACCCAGTCGAAGCTGGTAGTTTTTTCCTATGAGATTTAGGAGTTTGTGTTATTTTTGGCTATGATGTGTATTCCGTTTATTTGTATATTTGTGGTCTGGAGTGATTTCAGATGTTTTTTGTCATGTGATTTGATAGTAGCTATTTTATGTATTTTAATACCCAGGGTGATAAGTTTAAGTGCCCAGTCCTTGGGGGTGGTTTTCATATATATATATACAGTTTTGACGTTACTTCAGCCCAGAGGGGTGTTCATAGTGTCGGCCCTTGTCGGACTTAACGTCCTCCTTTTTAAGGTGGAGGGGGGGTGTTGTGGGGTTGCCCGTTACGTCAGGGGGATCCCGATCCAGTCAGGATGACGTCAGCTCGATGTCTATTGGTCGGCACCAACCAAGAAGACCAGCGATTGGTTGATGTACTGCTAGAGGCTGCGGAGGCTGCGCAGTGTGACCCTTCTGGGAGAAGTTTCCCGCGAGATAGATTCCAGCTTGGAGAAGACGAACTGAAGACAATCAGCTTGATATTTACTCAACGCAGGCTATGATCCAGCAAGGAAAGGTATTCTGATTGATATAGTTAATATTTCATTTATTGCTAACCCTTGTCCGTTGTGTGGAATAAGTGTGTTCGTGACAGAAGAAGTACCACGAGGGCATTCACAACAGTGCACTACTTGGCGGTCCTGAAAGAATCTTTTACGTGCATGAAGCGCTCCTTTCCAACCGCGTTAACCCACTCTGGCTAGCGATCAGACAGCGTGCTAACTAAGAAAATTCATGGAGAAATTGCACTCTATTGGTATTGTGAGCGAGTGAGTTGGTGTTTAACGCCCGTGCAACGCTGTATAAGTTACTGTAAAAGGGGGAATTTTCGCGAGGGGTTTATTTACGCTGATTTCGCGATCATAACAAATTCGCAAATAATACTCCCTCGCGTTAATAACATTAAGAAATACCCAATATTCCATGATCTTATAAAACGCGAAATTATCCCCTTTTACAGTATTTGCAGGCAATGAACATGAGAAGGATGACGAAATGAACATGAAATGATGATGATAGATGAATTATGGGGTTGGGTGGGAAACAAATAACCAGGGGATGGGTGGGAAACGAAGTAACAAAGTAAATGGGATAAGTGGGTAAGGGCAGAACATTTAGCCTATGTGATGCACTACTTGGCGGTCCATACTTGATTGGTAGGGACGGGCAATTCAGCCTCCTGCAATATAATGTAGTAAATCAAAAATGCAATATTTTCTTCATTATTAACAAAATTATATTTTTGTTGATACATAAATGATAATGAAACCATACTAATGGATTATAGTTACTTGTGTCTAGGCGGAAAACATGTTACAGCATCCATTAATAGCCATAATCACGAGCCTTTCCTTTTTCTTAATTATCTTCACCCGAACACTCCACACAACAAAAAACCCAACCATATGTCGTCAATTTGAGAGGGTGAGTGTGTGAGTTGGTGTTTTACGCTATATAGGTTATTTACAGGCGATGAACATGAAAAGGATGATAAAATAAACATCAAATGATGATGAAAATGAAATATGGGGATGGGTTGGGGAAACAAATGAACGGTAAAATTGGTTTTAAATCAAAGAACCACAGGAAAAGGTGAGAGGTGGGTAGGGGCAGAAATTTTAGCATATGTAGTGCACTACTTTTACATGCATGAAGCGTGGCACTATCCACACCCGTTGACCAACTATGGTCTGCAGTCCGGGTTTTCGTATTATAGACCTGACAACCCCCGCGGACGAGCGCCACCCTATTCAGCCACCTAGGGTACACACTTGGTCGCTCTATTGGCGGAGCACTGACCCAACGTCAGAATCCAAAGACCCTTAGTCGCTTCTTACGACAAGCTAGGCTCTGCTGCAGGCCTATTCGCCACCCGGGCCCCGCACAGGACTCGTCAATTTGAAAATCTGAACCTCCCTAGAAGCTGGTCTGTAAGAAATCAAGCAAAACCAGAGGCTGATTATGCAACATTATATCCAAGATGAACCACCAGATAACACTACCAACAGGTGCAACACCCTATTAGAACAATCCAGCATCACTAACACAAGAGACATACCTATTTTAAGATGTCCGAGAGCACCTACGCTTGTCTGACCTCCACATGATCGTTAAGCATAGCAACTGAAATTTTGCCACCACACAAATGGACATACTATTCCTTGAACTCTCTACAATTGAAAAATTGAGATGCAACGCCTAATATTTTGGTAAATGTAAAAAAAATCCCCAGTTATCTATCACCTGACATAAAGGCTGAACGTAGGATGTCAACATCGTCCTCTTGATACTGGAATAATAAGGCACGACATGAAACAAATATCCCAGCCTATGTTGCATTGAGAAAATTAGTTTTTTTTCAATACTATAACAACAAGTAATACTGTGAGCGAGCTCACAAAAGGATACCCCCCGCTTCATATTGGACTTTGTACTGTAAAAAAATTTATCTCAAGTCCAGTTATCTCCCCTCAATAATAACCAAGAGCAATACAAATTCTTCATGCACATCTACAGATGAATAGAATGTATTTAAAAAGTATAAGTCCAATTATCTCCCCTTGATGTCTGATTGCGATGAAAATTCTTCATGCACATCTACATATGATGTATTTCCTTCATGTAAAGTTTCATCAAAATCCTTATAGCAGCGCTTACGCGGTCTCCCATTGAATAATGTATTTTAAAAAGTCTAAGTCCAATTATCTGCCCTGAATGATGACCGAGTGCGATAAAAATTCTTCATGCATATCTTCATTTGATGTACTTCCTTCATCTTAAGTTAAAGCAAAATCCTCCCACCGGAGAAGAAGCGCTTACGAGTTCTGTGGACAGACGGACAGACAGTGAGTGAGTGAGTGAGTTGGTGTTTTACGCCCGTGCAACGATATATACGTTATTTACAGGCGATGAACATGAAAAGGATGATAGAATGAACATGAAAGGTGATGATAAATGAAATATGGGGATGGAGTGGGACACAAAAACCCGGTAAATTTTGAAGAACCACAGGAAAAGGGGAGAGGTGGGTAGGGGCGGAAAATTAAGCCTATGTGGAGCACTACTTGGCGATCCACAAAGGGGTCTTTTACGTGCATGAAGCGTGGCACTCTTCACACACGTTGGCCCACTATGGTCGTCGGTCAATAGACCTGACAACCCCCGCGGACGGTGTTTCCTATAACCCCCCCAAAAAAAACATTGTTTGCGGGGGGGGGGGGGGGTATAATTACATCGCCTGCTATCGCTATTGCAAGTGATGTACTTAGTAATTTTAATATCTATATAAGCTGGGTTATATATAGACAATGTGTAATCAAGGTTAGTCAAATTACATTTAGACATGATAATTACAACATACTTCCATATAAAATTATTATTATTATTATTTTTTATATTTTTAGTATTTTATATATAAAATTATAATACAGAAATACTAACGGAATTTTTTTGTTTTTATTTATTTTCACTCATAGTTTCAAATAATTAATTTACGTATTAACAATAAAAAACCAAAACCAGTAAATTGATTTGTATCAACTATAACAGGCGCAAGTTCTTGATTAGAGATTGACAAGACAAAGAGATTTCTCAATCAAATTTATCTATATATTTATAAGGGGTCACAAAAGGGGAAAATGCAACTTATTAATTTCTGATCCGATTTTTAAATATATTTTTGCAAGTAATTATGTTTTGTTAGAAAGTGGATACAAATTGAAGGATTAAATTAGGGCAACTATGAAATTATGAAATAAGGGGCCAATATTTTGTTAAAAACTTTATTATGCTATCGAGACTAAAGTTTTCCTGGTTTGTATTGGATGTCAAGGTCATATTTCTGCAGGCCTAGCATTAGACGTTGAAGTCTTGGTGGTGCTTGATACAGCGATTTTATGAATATAGCTTGTAGCGGTTAATGATCAGTTTCAACTGTTATTCTTCTTTCGAAGATGTATTGGGTAAACTAAGCGCATCCAAATACAATAGCTAAAGTCTCCTTCTCAATCTGAGCTTTACGTTCTTGAGCTGTTTTCATTGCTCTTTGGGCATAGGCAATGGGTTTACCTTCTTGTAAGATTACTGCACCAACTGACAAAGTGAGCGGTATCTTCGGGCCGAAATATCTCAATACCGGTGCATTTGTTGCCATGAGTTTTAACTTTTCGAAGCTTGTTCTTTGAGGTTCGTCCCAATGCCACATCGTTTCCTTTTGAAGCAATTCTCTCAACGGAGCACTGACTTCTGACATGTTAGCTATAAACTTTGTAAGGTAGTTTATAAAGCTAAGAAATGTTTGTACACTAGTGTAGTTCACTTTTTTAACTAGGCGGAGTCATTTACTGAACAGCTCGAAGTTTTTCTGGGCCAGGTTTGACACCTTCTGACGTAAGTTTAGTCCAACATATGTAACTTTTGACTTTTAACTTTTTTTACTTTAAGTAGTCTTGCATCATGTTCTGTTTGATCTCGTCCCCAAATCAATATGTCATCAATAAATGTAACGGCTCCTTCTATGTCTTCTATCATCTCTGATATTGCCTTTTGCAATAGTTCGCTTGCAGAATTGATTCCGAAAGGGAGACGACGAAAACGGTATCAGCTTTGAACTATCCTGTTAGCTTGAGCTGCCAAAATCCATTCTTAGCATCGAGCTTGCTGAATACCTTTGCCTGTGGTATGTTTTCAACGACTTCTTCAATTGTTTTGGATAATGTGGACGTGCAATTGCCAAGTTGAGATCTTTAGGGTCCTTGTATATGCGAACTTTTCCATTAGGTTTAATTACTGTTACCATTGAGTTGACAAACGGGGTCGGGTCATCTTGTTTTACAATAATGTCCTTGTCCACCATTCTTTGCAGTTAATCTTTAATTTTGTCTTTTAGAGTAATCGGCACATTACGCGGTGTGTGTACTACAGGTTTTACTGTAGAATCAATAGTCAGTGACGTTTCACAAGGAATGTATCCTTTGCCTTTGAAAACATCTGCATGCTTGCTATAAATCCCATGCGGAATCTAGCTTTGTTTATCAACAGTGTGTATTCTCGTTATCAGATTAAAATTTGTGCATGCTTTACCTCCTAGTACAGTATCAACTATGTTGATGTTAATGTTGCGAGTAGTTATTTTGTATTTACATGGAATTTTAACCATGAAATGCGGTTTTATGCTATGACCTGAATATGATTTCAGTCGTGTGGCTGGTTTGGTTTTTGGGAGATTCAGTTTCAGTTGTGTATATGATTTCGTCAACATCACGTTGCATTTGGCTCCTGTGTCAAGCTGCATTTTGATTGGTTGGTTATTTATAAGTAGGGTTTCATACCATGCGTTGTCTTATACATTTATATTTGCATCTATTGCAATTACTAATAGCTCATCGTCTGATGACGTGTTTGATTCTGATTGGTCGACTGCATGGATTTTCCTTCGAGGGTCTCGAACTTTAACTTTTTAATAGGTGTTTTGTTTTGCAAACAGATTTAAAATGATTCAACTTATGACATTTGTTTTAGGTCCTACCTTCGGCTGGACATGTGTCCTGTTTGTCATGAATCCTTCCACATTTTCTGCATTTTCTCATGTTTCTATCCCGATTATATTTCTTAGTATATTTCTTTGGAACTCCTTGTGCACCCTTATGTCTTCTCTTTAAGGCATGTACTGTCGGATCTTCTCCATTCATTGATTTGCATGGCTAGTTTGAGAGTTCGTATGTCCCTGCAATGTCTAAGGCTTTCACCAATGTAAGTTCACTGCCTTCTCCAAAAAAGTTTCTCTCTGATTTTTGTAGATTTCACTGTGAAAACTATTTGGTCTCGGAGCATCTCTTCTCTATTGGTGTAACCACAATCCTTTATTAATAATTGTAGATCGGTCACGAATTGATCAAATGTTTCTGTATCTGACTGCTTTCTAGTTGTGAACTTGTATATTGCATAAAGTTGATAACTTTTTGGTCTCAAATAATTCTCAAGGTTTGTGTAGTAGTAGCTACAATAATGTAGCTCCTTTGACATCTTTGATTGGGCGGTTCTAATGTCCACGTTGAATATACATGTACATCACGACCTTTATCGCCAACTCATAACATGAGATAGTTACATTTTGCCTCTTCATTTTTGCTCCTTCCATATTTTGTATCCTTCTTTAAAACGGACGATTTACACAACTTTTCACGGGGCCCGGGGGGCGAATAGGCCCGCAGCAGCGCTAAGCTTGTCGGTAAAAGTCCACTAAAGAGCGCTCAGAAACCTGACATCGGGGTCAGGCCGCTTTGCCCACAGCGACTGGGATATGTGTCCCAGGTGGTTGAATGGGTCAGCCCTGACATCGAGAGATGCGGGGTCTTCAGGCGATAATGCGGAAACCTGACCGCAAACCATAGTGGTGCACCGTGTTGGGAAAAATGTCACGTTCCTCGCACGTTAAAAATCCCTGCTGCAGGTCTTGGTAAGAGTAGGACCCGTAGGATTCCCATACAGGAGGCTAAATTTCCCGTCCCTACCCATTACTCCTTTTTCCAGTGGCAGTCAAAACTCTCCTACCCGATTGGCCTTGTGTCCCCATATCCTCCACTTCATCATCATTTCATGTTCATTGTATCACCACTTTCATGTTCATCTCCCGGATATAGCCGAAATCGTGCTGCTTGGGAGTAAAGCAATAACTAACTAACTAACTCTTATTATTAGGCAGTCATGGTCAAAACTGCCATTGTCTATGTTCATACCAGTTTTATCCATGGTAAATTTATATGCACATTTTTCTCTCCTTTCCTTATTTTATTAATTAGCTACTTTAGTCTTGGTAGTAATTATTTATTCTAAACTATTATTTTATAGTATATTCACAATGAATAATCCTAATTTAACAGAGTCATTCCTTAATATTGCCATGTGGAATATTGAGGGACTGACTGAACCAAAAATGAAAGATAACAATTTCTTAAATATTATTTCCAAATTCCAGATCATAGGTTTTGTAGAATCTCTAATTCTTTAGCAGGTTTCGAATTAATAACTGATAAAACAAGAAAAAGGCAAAAGAGGCAACAAGAAACTCTGGTGGAATAAGTATTTATGCCAAAAGTTCTGTGGCCAAAGGTATAAAAACATTGGGATAAAAACATATTGACTTTTCTTGGTTTAAACTAGATAAATCCTTTTTTAACTTGGCAAGATATATGTTCTTGGCTTTTGTCTACATATCCCCTGAAAGTCCTTCATGTTCTAGCTTCTAATGTACTACAGGATAAAGCAAGAAAAGCACTTTTCAAGATTAAAAAAACTTTAGGGTTGAACAATCCCTGCAAAACCTTGGAAAAAGTGTTTGACTCGATGGTCTTGCCAATTTTGTTATACGGAAGTGAAATTCGGGGCATTGAATCTGCTACTAATTTCGCTAGGGCAAGTTCATTTATGTAAGAGAAATTTCATATTAAGTTTATAAAAGAAATTTTAGGTGTTAACTGTAAAGCTTCTAACAGTGCTTGCCTTTCTGAACTTAATAGACTACCTATTGGTTCTAAAATAATCATGTATTCAATCAAATTAAACCACATTATCTTATCTAGAAACTAGTTGGTGAATGGATTACTTTTCAATACACTGCAGTCCAATTCTTGGACTAAACGCATGGAGAAATGTTTTCAAAAGATTGAATTTTCATATTTAATGTCCTTCAATTTTGATTACAAACCTTCATTTCCCCAATTGAAGCAACGCATTAATGATAGTTTTATACAGGAACAAAATGCTAGTATTCATGCCTCTGAAAAACTGCTATTTTTCAAATCATTTTGCCTTTCTCCATGACGTGCATTTTATGTTCATCATTAAGAAAATTTCAAAAATAGATATATTTTAGTAAATACAGGCTAAGTGTTCATAACCTAGAAATAGAAAGAGGTAGACATTGTAACATAACCAGAAAAGACAGACTGTGTAAAATGTACAATGATGCCGCAATCGAAGACGAAATACATTTATTTTGGCAATGTCAACAATACTCAGATGAGAGAAAGGTATTTCTCGAGAAATAATCATATTTCTGAAATATGAACTGTGATCAACTTCGTGAAGAGAATTTCTTGAAGCTATTAATTGTGATCAACTTCGTGAAGAGAATTTCTTTAAGCTAATAATGAACTCAAAAATCCAAAATGTGATAAACTTACTGTCTTCATTTCTTCAAAAACTATTTGAAAAACGAAACTCAAATGTGTCTGGGGTATCCTTTATTTTTTTATTCCAGATCAGGAGCCCACGAGGAGCAATAAGAGATTACAACAATGAGAGAAAGAACATAACTGATAGTTTAACAAATACAATCAACTTACACATAAAACATAGAATAGTATCTAATTTATAACATCTATTTTCAAAAAAAAAACAAAAACAAAAAAACAAAAAAAAACCAAAAAACACACCTTTTATTAAATGTTACTGTCCACGATAAATCTAGCAACAACATTTAAAATCTGAGTGTCTTCCAAAGTCAGTAAAAAAATGAATTTATTAAGAGTGTTTAGATTTGAAAAATTATGATATTTGTTTGAGACCAAATTAAATAAATCAGCTCTTTTAACTTCAAAAAGTTGACACGAGCATAAGAAATGAATTTCATCTTCATTATCTCCGGATGAACATTTTTGACAAATTCTTTGTGATCTAGGAGTATTATTAAACCGGCCAGTTTCAATTTGTAATCTATGTGCAGAAATTCTAAATCTGCACAATGCCTTTCTCTGGTTAAAATCTTTAACGCAATTAAGATAATTTTCAAAACAAAAATTATTTTTAAACTTCAAATAAGTAGAATGCTTTCTTAAACTTATATGTACTCGACCCCCCATTATTGATAGAAACAAGTGCTTGTGCATTTTTCCCCAACATGGTGACCATTACGGTTAGCAGTCATATTTTCCGTATCTAAATATAATGGATTGTAAAAAATGTACCAATATAGAAATTTGACGTAAATTGGGTGTAATTTACCCGCTGAAACCGGTAGGAATATGACACCAGCATTATTCAATCAATCAAACAATCAATCAATCAATCAACTTTTATTGCCATATTGTAAAGCCCGTAATCATATTTCAAATTTTTCGATTCGCTAATTTTACACAGTGAGATTTACACACTTTTGAGTACTTCCGTTTTATAATTTTCTATGTAAACATGTGTTGAGTCGGTGGAAATATTTCTTATTTGGTGAGTTATTTTATTATAATGTTTAAATATTTTTGCATAATTATTCTTCCGAAGCATATTTCTTTCCATTTTAATAGTTTTTAGTAAATTTTGTTAGTTTAAATTATTACAACTCAGTTTACTCGTTTAATCACCGCTCACCTTTTCACTATGTAGTAAGTGCTAATCGATAATTTTTATTTTTCACAAGTGAAGCCATGAAGCGATTTGCATTTTATGTATTGTTTTTCATTTGAGTATTTTTGTTGTTTGCAATTATTGTTCTTTTGAACATGTCTTTTGATAAGTTTCAAGAAATTAATTTTTCAGTCAATTAAATAAGTTTTTTTTTTTTGTATTTTCAGTAAATCGTATGAATGTATGCAAGATGTTCTCTGGATTGACTTTTTCTCTGGATGTTATTGATGTCTCTGGTTGAAATAAACATTTAGTCATACGCATTCGCAATTTATTCAATTTCCACAATTTCAAGTTAGCCAACACACATATAAATCTCTGGATTTGTGACAAACACAAGTAAAACAATAAAATTTCTATACAGCAAGTATATACACATTTAACATATGAAACAATACCAATGAACATAAGTTAAAGTTTAAAGGTCCCCTGTCAGTGCTAACGACTGTTTTAAAAAGGCACCAGTGTTTTCTACTTGCTGAAAGGTTGATGGAGACAAAATGTATCTTATTTTACTACTTTCATTTAATGTTTCAAAGTTAAAAAAATTATTTTCTGTTTTAGCCTTTTCCATATATGTTTTTCTTGCTTCACGGTTTCTATTGCATTCTAGTAGGAAGTGTTTTTCATCTTCAACTACATTAAATAATTGACATACCCGGTTTTCTCTTGGTATTTTCAAATATCTGCCTTTTTCAATTAAAAGACAGTGATTACTTATTCTAAATTTTGTAATAAGTTTTCGATATTCAAAGAATTTTGATTTCAGATAAAATTTACAATCTAAAGATGGATTCAATGATTTATATAAAAACAGTTTACTATTATTATCAATATTTCTTATCTTCTTCTCAAATATTTTAGCATAAAAATATTCCATTGAGTTTTTTAGTTTATTTTTCATTTTAATTATTTGATTTTCTGATAATTCACTAAAATCTGGAATATCTAAGCCTGTTTCTTTAGCAACCATTTTGGCAAAGGTAAACCAACTGTATATTCCTGATGAATCTAATTGTTTGGTCAAAATGAAGGATTCTTTTAGTAATGGATTTATGTTTTTTATATCTAAGAGTCTCATAAGATAGAGTAGAGTTTGGACCTTTATTTTCAGTTTTAATGGTTTTCTACCTAGCTCTGTTCTAACAGCTAAGTTAGAAGATGTTTTATTTGTTCCCAAAACATATTTGCAGAAACTTAAATGTAGTTTTTCAATGCATGATTTATCAGTAAAAAAAAGATAATCAATATTACTACCAGATAATTCTGATCGTTTTAGTGCTCTATAGAAGGAAATGTACGTGTCCATATAAGTTATTTCTGAATTATATGTTGCTATTGGACTGACCATGGTATCAAATAAGCTATTTGCTACATTTATAGGCAAATATTTAAATGAACCTGTGTATGATTGTGTTGAAAATAATACTTTTCTAGCTTTTTTAACCAGTTCATCAGAGCTATGAGATAAGTCACCATTACTTTTTATTTTTATCCCTAGAAAGGTATATTCATTTACATTTGTTAAATTTTGATTTTGATATTGAAAAACAATATTTTCTGCTTTCATTTTATTACTTTGGAATATCATTATTTTGTTTTTTTTAACATTTAAGGTTAGTTGTCATTTTGTACAATACTTATCAAGATTGTTGATACTGTTTTGAAGCCCTTCTTTTGATTCTGATAAGATGAGAAGGTCATCAGCAAAAAGAAGACAGCCTAATTTTGAGTTAACAAGACTTAGTGGTTGGTTTTCATCATTGATGAATTCTTATTCTATATCATTAATGAAGATATTGAATAAAGTAGGGATCAATGAGTCCCCTTGCTTAACTCCTCTATTGATATGAAAAAAAACTCAGAGTAAAGATTTTGGACTTTTAGAGCTGACATGGTACTTCTATACTGTTGTATAATTATATTTAAAAATTTAGTTCCAACCCCCATTTTACAAAGTTTATAGAATAAGGCTTCTCCCCACACTGAGTCAAATGCCTTTTTAAGGTCTACAAAGCATGCATAAATTTTCTTTTTGTTTTTATGCATATATTTATTCACTAGTGATTTTAAAATAAAAATGCTATCTGAAGTTCGATAGTTTTTTTCTGAAGCCAAATTGACTGTTGTTTAAACTTTCATTTATATCTAGTAGTTTCGTTAATCTTTCATTTAATACCACATTGAACATTTTCGGTAAGCAACTAATTAATGAGATACCTCTATAATTATTCGGATCATTTGTTTTCCCTGATTTTTATAAGAGTATTATATATGATTGCTTCCAGGTTGTGGGGTATATACCTGAATTAAGAATGATATTAAAAAGTTTACATATTCCTTTCAAAGTGACTTGCTAAGTTTGATTATTTCATTTAAAATGTTGTCTGGACCAGGTGACTTTCCATTTTTTAAGTTTTTGATAGCTTTTTTTTTATTTCTGCACATGTGATATTTTTTATCTGTTATCTCATTGAACTCTATCTTTTTTTCATATTCTCGAATTGTTTCGTTTACTATATTAATAGTACTTTGATGCAAAGTGGTTGGGGCACCCTGATTTTGAATGTGTTTAATTAATGACTTTGTTTTCATCATGAAGTATCTCTGGTATATCTTGTTCATAATTTTTTCTTTCTTTTAAAATATCCCAGTAATCTTTTTGTTTTTTATGACTTGTGTCTGTTAGGGAATTAAATATTTTTTCTTGATACTGTATTTTTTGTTTTGTTTGTTTTTTAAATAGTTTAAGCTTTTCAAAATATATCTTTTTCAATTGATTACTAGGACATATTTTTAATTTATTTCCAATGTTATTTATTTCTTTTTTTAGTTCATATATAGTATTTTCTGACCAAACTTGTTTAAATTTTTTATTCTTGTTTTTGCGTGGCTTTGATATACATTTTATGCATTTTGACTTGAATTTGTGCATGGTATTGTCTTTATATATCCGGAAATTGAATGAACATTTTGCTTTATTAATCAAAAATAAAGAACTACTAAAAACAACCTTTTTTTCCTAAATGCATATTTGTATACATTAAACATTTGTTTTAAATAAATATCGTGATACAATCGATTAACGCCCAAAAAGACGTGACATTAACTTTTCAGCGTTATTATGAAAAGTAAAATAATAATTTAGTAAAAACAGCTAAAATGTTAAATGAATTTAACTGGGTGTAAAGTGTCCTTTAGAAATATGGTGCTCTTATAACTAAAAACATGGTGGGTATTCAGATAAAAATATTGATCACCATGTAGATTTTAACAAATTTTATATGCTTTTACCCGAAGTTATAAATTAAAATTTTGGGAAAATGTAGGAAGCAGTAGTCCTTGTCAATTTAACTTTTGTCCATGGGTATATCTATACATCTAGAATGCTTTTTAGTATCTTCTTTGCTTTTTGATAAAACTTTATCATATTGTAAATAATTGTTTTTTTTTTTTAAATTAAATTTCAGTTGTCTGGAATTTTTAAGAAACATGAATGATATCATTACAAAGTCTTTTTCACCAGTTAACTGCCAAGTGGTGTTTCCAGGAGGTTATTTTAAGCTAAAGCTGATCTTGAAAAAGCGTCATGGCAATATCTATAATCGGTGCATATTCTTGTAGATATTTTTGATGCTTAGCTTTTGAATACATAATTTTTACCTATTTGTTTTCGTGATTATTATTGATGTTGAAATGTTGTTCTCCAAGTTTGGCAATTTTGTTATTATCTTTATTATTGAGAACATATGTAGGAATAAAATTACCGAACAGGAAAATAAGTATTAATGATTAACAAAAGAAGGATAGTTTCCGAAAGCTATTGTCTTAAATAAAAGATATGTTAACATGTAAATATTTTTTTCTGATATCAACTATTTATAGAATCAAAAATTGCAGAGCATATAGTTATTATCAATAGCTGATTTCAGAAATAAAAGAGTCACTGTCTTATAAACTGTTCCTGATTCTACCCCGTGTTTCTTTAAAACAATGTTTTATATACTGTTCCTGATTCTACCCTGTGTTTCTTTAAAACACTGTCTTATATAATGTTCCTGATTCTACCCCGTGTTTTTTTTAAACATTTTCTTATATACTGTTCCTGATTCTACCCCGTGTTTCTTTAAAATACTGTCTTATATACTGTTCCTGATTCTACCCCGTGTTTTTTAAAACACTTTCTTTTATACTGTTCCTGATTCTACCCCGTACTGTTCTTGATTCTACCCCTAGTTTCTTTAAAACACTGTCTTATATACTGTTCCTGATTCTACCCCGTGTTTCTTTAAAACACTGTCTTATATACTGTTCCTGATTCTACCCCGTGATTCTTTAAAAAACTGTCTTATATACTGTTCCTGATTCTACCCCGTGTTTCTTTAAAACACTGTCTTATATACTGTTCCTGATTCTACCCCGTGTTTCTTTAAAAAACTGTCTTATATACTGTTCCTGATTCTACCCCGTGTTTCTTTAAAACACAGTGACTGTTTTATATACTGTTACTGATTTTACCCCGTGTTTCTTTAAAACACTGTTTTATATACTGTTCCTGATTCTACCCCGTGTTTCTTTAAAACACTGTCTTATATTCTGTTCCTGATTCTACCCCGTGTTTCTTTAAAATACTGTCTTATATACTGTTCCTGATTCTACCCCGTGTTTTTTTAAAACACTTTCTTATATACTGTTCCTGATTCTACCCCGTGTTTCTTTAAAACACTGTCTTATATACTGTTCCTGATTCTACCCCGTACTGTTCCTGATTCTACCCCGTGTTTCTTTAAAACACTGTCTTATATATTGTTCCTGATTCTACCCCGTGTTTCTTTAAAACACTGTCTTGTATACTGTTCCTGATTCTACCCCGTGTTTCTTTAAAACACTGTCATATATACTGTTCCTGATTCTACCCCGTGTTTCTTTAAAACATTGTCTTATATACTGTTCCTGATTCTACCCCGTGTTTCTTTAAAACACTGTCGTATATACTGTTCCTGATTCTACCCTGTGTTTCTTTAAAACACTGTCTTATATACTGTTCCTGATTCTACCCTGTGTTTCTTTAAAACACTGTCGTATATACTGTTCCTGATTCTACCCTGTGTTTCTTTAAAACACTGTCTTATATACAGTTCCTGATTCTACCCCATGTTTCTTTAAAACACTGTCGTATATACTGTTCCTGATTCTACCCTGTTTTTCTTTAAAACACTGTCTTATATTCTGTTCCTGATTCTACCCCGTGTTTCTTTAAAACACTGTCTTATATACTGTTCCTGATTCTACCCCGTGTTTCTTTAAAACACTGTCTTATATACTGTTCCTGATTCTACCCCGTGTTTCTTTAAAACACTGTCTTATATACCCTTCCTGATTCTACCCCGTGTTTCTTTAAAACACTGTCTTATATACCCTTCCTGATTCTACCCTGTGTTTCTTTAAAACACTGTCGTATATACTGTTCCTGATTCTACCCTGTGTTTCTTTAAAACACTGTCTTATATTCTGTTCCTGATTCTACCCCGTGTTTCTTTAAAACACTGTCTTATTTACTGTTCCTGATTCTACCCCGTGTTTCTTTAAAACACTGTCTTATATACTGTTCCTGATTCTACCCCGTGTTTCTTTAAAACACTGTCTTATATACCCTTCCTGATTCTACCCCGTGTTTCTTTAAAACGCTGTCTTATATACTGTTCCTGATTCTACCCCGTGTTTTTTAAACACTGTCTTATATACTGTTCCTTTTTCTACCCCGTACTGTTCCTGATTCTACCCCATGTTTTTTTTAAAAACACTGTCTTATATACCCTTCCTGATTCTACCCCGTGTTTCTTTAAAACACTGTCTTATATACCCTTCCTGATTCTACCCCGTACTGTTCCTGATTCTACCCCATGTTTTTTTTAAAAACACTGTCTTATATACTGTTCCTGATTCTACCCCATGTTTTTTTAAAAACACTGTCTTATATACAGTTCCTGATTCTACCCCGTGTTTCTTTAAAACATTGTCTTATATACTGTTCCTGATTCTACCCTGTGTTTCTTTAAAACGCTGTCTTATATACTGTTCCTGATTCTACCCTGTGTTTCTTTAAAACGCTGTCTTATATACTGTTCCTGATTCTACCCTGTGTTTCTTTAAAACACTGTCTTATATACTGTTCGTGATTCTTCCTCATGTTTCTTTAAAACAGATAAATAAATGGATGGTGAAGCCACATTTAAAAGGTAAAAACTAAATAAGAAATATAAAGAAATAAAACCTTTAAAACAAATAAAACAAGAATGCCCAAATTTTCGGACATAAAGTCCTTCTTCAGGGGCTAAAAAGTAAAAAGATGTTCACACATCGACTGACGAGGACAGAATGACATAAAATTGACTCGAAGAACATCACGTGGTATTTTAATCCTGAACTTGATGACTAATTTGTAGATATTAAGAAAAGGTCTGTCTTTTTACATTCATACCAAAGGGTTGAAAAGTGCCTAAAAAGTTGATTATTCTTTGCTCAAGAAACTGTCTTTGTTTTTCGCCGGTGCATGTTTCAAGGAGAACGGTCACCTGCATATCCTGTACGCCTTGGTTTGGCAATGAAAAGTGCTGGCCGACTGGGCAATCGTCGCATTTGAGAATACAGGATCTGCGTACAACTGATAACTTACCATTTATTGTACAATGCCTGATATCCTAGGTGCTGGATTTTGATACACTGTTCGAACCTTTTTGCTTTGAGTACTTTTCGTTCAATACTTTTGGTTTTTGATCTTCCAATGTTTTGATTCAAATGGTGCTTATGAGAGGTTACTCCTGGAAATATTTGTATATTGTAAACCAAATTTACCGTTCTATACCCGTTTTCGGTATTGTATTCTGCACCAAGACAGAACCATTGTGATCTGGTATGTCTTTGCCTTTTTTCGTCTTTTCTTCTTGGATGTATCAGATAAGTTCGGTAGCTCAACGTTTTTAAACCTTTTTTTTTGGTATTGTACTTTGAAATCATTGGTCTGATAACCACTGCTGGTGGACCAGACGTCCCCGAGGGTAATCGAAAGGCTGATCGTCATACTTGTCTGACACGAATTAACCATTAAATTTATAATATTTTTGTTGTTGAAATTCCAGAGTTGTTGTGAACTGTTCATTCACAATTAAAGGTTTAATGTTGAATATGTATATTATTGTGTTTTTGATATTGTTTCATTGCATATTTTTTTATTATAAGTTTTAATGCTGAATGTATATAATATTTTGATATTGTTTTTGCAACATATTTTAAGTTTAATTCATTATTTATTGCAAATGTTCAAGCTTGTTCTAGATTTGCTATTTTTAACTTCAGGAAAGTTCTTTTCTAATTTAATTAGCATCTAGCATTATCTGGAAAGTTAAATGTTACTATTTTTAAATGATGTGGATGTTTTTGTTACTAAATTTAATTAAGATATTTGTAGACAATTCTGGATGTTCTAGAACAGTTTTTCATTATAGTATAAAAGCTTTTGATTTTAGAATTTCAGTCAGATTAAATTTTAGATTCCTAGAGTTAACGTTTTTCTCCAATGTGGTATTTGCTGTAGCTGTATTATTGTAGTTTCCTCTCCAGAATAAAGTATTTGAAACGGTTCTGTCTTCGAGTTGTGATTTAGCCACATTGTATGGTGCCGGAACCCGGGAATGAGAATAGCAGTTTAAGAAACAAGACACAGAACGTTTAAGAAGAGATTTGAAAGAATTGAAAATACAGCTACAGAAACAGAAAAGAATCTTAATTAGTAAAGAGATGTCGACTACGCACCTGAAAAGACTGTGTACAAGGTACACCAACATCGTAGAAAGAGAGGTCACCAAAGGAAAAGAAGTCCTGGATAAAACAGATTTAGAAAATGTACAAGACCAAGACCTCACAAGGAAGGTAAAAGAAGTTACTCTGGCATCAAGAAGATTGAAAGAATTCAGAGAAAAGTTATAAGACACAGTCAGCGATATATCTATCGCCCTAGAAGAAAAGAATGAAAAGGACGAATTGTCGAAGTTTGAAGTTGACAGTGTAAACGCATTCAGTCTCATAGAAGAAGCGACAATGCAGATCGCAGAACTGACGCTGCTAGAGGAAATTTTAAAAGAAAGAAAACCAGGGACAACAAATGCAGAGACAACAACTACTAGTGCACAGATGAAACAGTTAATCAACACACAGACACAGATGCAAGAACAGGTGATGCGGTTTCAACAGTTACAGATAGATGCTGAACAGCGACAAAGAGAACAGAGAGAATGTAGTGTGAATCGTCCCAAGTTGGACTTAGTAAATTATGGCGGCGACAAGCTAAAATGGTCAGAATTCTGGGACTCTTTAGAAACTGCTGTACACAGAAAAACGAGACTGTCAAAGATTGACAAGTTTAATTACTTAAAGACAAAGTTGTATGGAGAGGCCAAGACAGCGATATCAGGACTAGCCCTGTCAATCGACAATTACGATGTAGCTGTAGACACTTTGAAGGAAAGATTTGGAGAATCACAGACTATCATCAACAAACATTACATGGGTCTGATCAACTCTTGTACAGCCTCAAACCAGACAACAAGCCTAAGAAAACTGTACAATGAACTGGAATCTCACCTGAGATGTTTGGAAGCTTTGCACCAGGACACCAACCAAGAAGTTTTCATTTCAATGATAACATCAAAGCTACCTAGAGAAGTGTTGGTACAGCTAGAATTACAGAAAGGCAGCAGAGAAAAATGGACAGTGGTGAAGCTGAGAGAGCTCCTAAACAGCTACGTAACTGCAAGAGAGGCTACAGAAACACAGTCTAAAGAGAACAGAAGTGTTGAAGACAGACAGCAGCCATCATATCAGCAAGGGAGAAGATTTCAATAAGACAGGGGTTATCAGCAGAGGCTTTACTTGCAGCATCGCCATCATCACAGAGAGCTCCAAGAGACAGAAATGCATGCATATGCAGATAATGTGAAGGAAACTACTGGAGTGATGAATGCACAAAGGTCAAGACAGTAGAAGACAGAAAAAAATGCCTCGGTGGCAGTTGTCATATTTGCCTGAAACCAGGACATCAACGAAGACAGTATTGAAAAGGCTTGCTTTCATTGTAAGCAGATGGAGAACCATCAACGCAGTCTTTGCCCAAAGAAGTTTCCGGTCAGCAGAAAAATTTCGCAACTGGTGAATGAATTTGAAGACGGACGGCCTGATGAAATTGTAGCATAGAAAAATTTGCTGTCATCTGGGGATATCGTCCTCATGCAGACAGCACATTGCATGGCAACAGATACTGGTAGAAAAGAAACAGCGATGATTAGATTGCTCATGGACTCAGGGTCACAGCGTACTAATGTAACAGAGAGTCTGGCAAAGAAGCTGAAGCTATTAAGGAAGACAGCAGATGAAGTCAACGTAGCGACGTTTGGAGCACAGAAGTCCAGAATCATAAGAACACCAAGAGTAACATTAAATCTGAAGTTGAAGGACGACAATTTTATGACAATTGATGCTAATGTGGTGCTTAAGATCACCAGTCTTATGCAGCGAAGACCAAAAAAGACTGATACCAGACAGAACATTAAGTTCCTGTTGAAAGAAGTACAGTTAGCTGATACCCTGCCCAAAGAAGTAGAGACTTCGACCATTGATATTTTGTTGGGGAGTGACTACTATTTGGACATACTACTGCCGAACAAGATCGAAGTAGAGAGGGGATTATACCTACTGAGTTCTAAAGTTGGATGGATCTTGGCTGGACGATCACAGCAAGACAATGGTACAAATCAGAGGCAAATTAGCGAATCTTTGACTGCCATGGAGTTATGTCTACATACAGCAGTTGAAAGCTGTGTTCCAACCTTTCCACCCATAGAAGATTTCTAGAATTTGGAGGCTATAGGTATCAAAGACTCACCCTTTACTTTAGATGACGAACGCGTACATCAGAACTTCAAAGAGTCTTTAAGATTTGAAGATGGACGTTACCAAGTATCTTGGCCATGGAAAGACAAAGTTTCAAATCTTCCTGAGAATAGAGAACTTGTCTATGGAAGACTTAAGTCCTTGGTTAATAGACTGAAAAAGACACCTGAATTGTTAAAGAAATATGACGAGACAATCAAAGATCAGCTAGAGAAGGGAATAATAGAGAAAGCAACAAACACTTATGGTTCAGGGGAAGATAAGGGAGTGAAACACTATATACCACATCATGTTGTAGTGGACCAAACAAAGGCAACGACAAAGGTACGGATAGTGTACGATGCATCAGCGAAAACAAGACAAGGTGACCAGAGCCTGAATGAATGTATACACAGAGGGCCAGTCCTATTGTAAGATCTATGCGGACTTCTCCTGAGATTCAGACTGAACAGAATAGCAGTAGTAGCAGATATAGAGAAAGCTTTTTTGCAAGTAAGTCTACATCAGAAAAACAGAGATGCTACAAGATTCTTTTGGTTAAAAAATATACAGCAGAGCAGCATTGATGACAACATACAAGTTTACAGATTCACCAGAGTACCGTTTGGAGTAATATCCAGTCCCTTTTTGCTGGCAGGAACTATAGATCACCACCTCGGTAAATATGGGACACCAGCAGCAGAGAAGATAAGAAGAAATGTATATGTAGATAATGTCATCACTGGAGTAGAAACAGTAACAGAGGCAGAATCTCTATACAGAAACGCCAAGAAGATGTTCAACGACATGTCCATGAATCTAAGAGAATGGGCTTCTAACTCCACAGAATTTACAGAGCGTATCCCGGTCAAAGATAAAGCTAGTGGAGCCAGAATGAAAGTTTTGGGACTAACGTGGAACATGATAGAAGATGTATTGTCAGTCAATAAGATGAAAACAACAAATGGACTCCTTCAAGTTACAAAGAGCGAAGTACTACAGACAGTAGCGTCCATATACGACCCACTCGGATACTTCACACCAGTAGTATTAAGAGCAAAATTGTTCCTACAGATGTTATGGGATAAAAGACTGGACTGGGATTATCAACTTGAGAAAGAAGATGCAGAGGTTTGGAATGGAATATGCACAGACCTTGAGATGATACCAGAGCACCAGATACCAAGATGTATTATAGTTCAAGGTAAAGTTACAAGGAGATTGCCGTGCTTTTGTGACGCTTCAGCCAAGGCATATGCATGTTGCATATATTTGCACCAGGCAGATGAAAACAACAGCAGATCAGATCTCATCTTTTCAAAGACGAGACTTGCTCCAAGAAAGAAGATCAGCCTTCCAAGACTTGAACTGATGGCAGTCCTGATTGGTGTTCCCTGCATCAAGTTTGTGGCGAAAGAGCTGGACATAGTTATTACAGAAAAGATACTGTGGACAGATTCACAATGTGTCCTGCATTGGATAAAGACGAGGACACCTCTGACGACAATCGTGGAAAACAGGCTGAAGGAGATCAGAGAACAGAACATCATTTTTAATTACTTATGCACTAAAGAGAACTCAGCAGATATAGCCAGTAGAGGAACAACAGTACTAATCCTTCGGAACGGGGAACTGTGGTGGAAAGGACCAGAATGGTTGACTTAGAAGATAACAGAGTGGCCAAAGACAGAAATAAGTGGTTTGACAGAGAAAGACAACAATCAAGTACAGTCTGAGTACAAGAAAACTAAGTCATCGGTAGAAGCAAATTTGCTGAGTGGGGAGAGTCCTAACGGAAAGAACAGATTAGAAGAAACTGACCACAGGTACCTGTATGATGCTTGCTACAAGAAGTATTCAACCTTCACCCGACTAATAAGAGTAACAGCATGGATGATGAGATTCATCATGAGACTAAAGAAAAGGAAAATCTCTGGGCCATTGACAGCAGCAGAATTGGAGTTAGCAAAATTGAAGTGGATTACAGATCTACAAGATGTCTGCTTTGAGATTAAACAAGCCTTGACGGAAGGAAAAAGAAACAACCTGGTGAATCAACTAGGACTCACTATGGATGAGGATGGAATTATAAGATGTACTGGAAGACTTTCGTTAGCGGAACTATCAGAAGGAGCAAGACGACCAATTCTACTGCCGAAACGAAATCCAGTGACAACCCTGATCATTGAAGAGAAACATAAAGATTGTTCCATGCTGGAGTTTCACAGACTTTATCAGCAGTTCGACAAGACTACTGGATACCCCAAGGACGATCTGAAGTCAGAAGAGTTACCAGTTCCTGTACTACATGCAGGCGATATGAAGGAGGGCCATACAAAATGCCGTTGATGCCACCAATACCAAAGAAAAGAGTGAATGAGTCACCACCTTTCATATTTACAGGTGTAGATTACTTTGGTCCGTCTTCATTAAAACGGAGAACGGGAGCAGAAAAGTGTGGATCTGCCTGTATACCTGTCTAGTAATAAGAGCAGTTCATCTAGAGATAATGCTGGATATGACAGCGGAACAGTTCTTACTCGGATTAAGACGATTTGTAGCTCGATTCGGGAAGCCAAAGCAAGTTATTTCTGACAATGGATCACAGTTCAAGCTATCAGCGACTGTGATAGAGCAGCTATGGAATGCAGCAGTGACCGATGATGATGTACAGAGTTATGTTGCCAACGACGGAATCCAGTGGCAGTTAGTTGTTGAGTTAGCACCATGGATTGGTGGTTTTTACGAGCGTTTGGTCGGTGTTGTCAAGAGAGGATTGCGGAAGACGATCGGACGACTTCACTTAAACGTTGAACAACTTAGAACAGTAATTACAGGGTGTGAAGCAGTCGTGAATTCCAGACCGCGGGTGTATGTTGGTGAGGACCTGAACTCCACAATTACGTTAACACCAATGCATTTCCTGACGTTGAATTCAAAAACTGGAATTCCAGATACCATGGAAGATGACGATGGTGATCCAAACTATTATCCGGAGATCAGCAGTGCAGAAAAACTTTTATCACTGTGGAAAAAAGGACAAAAACTTGTGAACATATTCTGGAGGATTTGGCGGGACAAATACCTTCTAAGTCTCCGAGAACGTTATGCCACCAAATTCAAAGGTGGTAAAGTGACCAGCAAGATTGATGCAGCGATCGGAGATGTTGTGCTCATAAAGGACGATTTACCTCGAAGAAGTTGGAGAATTGGACGTATCACAAAGTTAATCGTAAGTACTGATGGACAAACAAGATCATGTGAAGTGGCATTGCCAAATAAACGAACAATGAATAGAGCATTGAATCTTGTGTTTCCGTTGGAATGTTCAGTAAGTACTGACAATTCGTTAGATGATGAGGAACATTCCAAGAGAAGTGACATTTTGCAAGGTATAATCATAAGGAAATGAACATTGTTCCAGAAAGGATTAATAGTAACAACAGTGTGACTAGACCGACGCGGAAATCCAAGGAGAAGGCAAAGGAACTATTCAAAGACATTTCCAAGATGTAATCTATCATTGGACTTTTCCTGCCGTCGGGAGTGTTGTGAACTGTTCATTCACAATTAAAGGTTTAATGTTGAATGTGTATATTATTGTGTTTTTGATATTGTTTCATTGCATATTTTATTATTATAAGTTTTAATGCTGAATGTATACAATATTTTGATATTGTTTTTGCAACATATTTTAAGTTTAATTAATTAATTATTGCAAATGTTCAAGCTTGTTCTAGATTTGCTATTTTTAACTTCAGGAAAGTTCTATTCTAATTTAATTAGTATCTAGCATTATCTGGAAAGTTAAATGTTACTATTTTTAGATGATGTGGATGTTTAATTAAGATATTTGTAGACAATTCTGGATGTTCTAGAATAGTTTTTCATTATAGTATAAAAGCTCTTGATTTTAGAATTTCAGTCAGATTAAATTTAAGATTCCTAGAGTTAACGTTTTTCTCCAATGTGGTATTTGCTGTAGCTGTATTATTGTAGTTTGCTCTCCAGATTAAGTATTTGAAACGGTTCTGACTTCGAGTTGTGATTTCGCCACAAGAGTGTTAAATTTTAAATTGTATAAAACACCAGGTTCCCTTCTTTGTACTGCACATGGTTGATATCCTCGGTGCTGGATTTGACTTTCCTGTTCGAAACTTTTGGCTTTGAGTAATTTTCATTTTAACCTTATTGTTTTGACTTACCTTCCAGTGTTTTGTTTCAAATGCTGCTGATGAAATATTGCTCTTTGAGATATCGATATACAGCATAATCACATTAACCGGTTTTAAACCCGATTTTTTTATATTTTTGTTGTTAGGATAAATATCTCATATCATATTCATTATGTAAATTGCATTTAATTGTAAAACATTCTATTTTTGTAATTAAATGGGGAACATTTTTGCCATCTGATATATCAAGTTTTATTTTTAGGCTGCATCTTTTATCATGCCGACACGACTTGTAACGAAAAAACAACTAAACATCTGGTTGGACTTGGGGATAAACTTTCTTTTACACTTACACTTGTTTGTAAATTGGTTTGCAATTACAAGCGATATAAAAAAACACATTTTTCATTGTGCACAAACTATGCTCCTCTTCTTTTCAATATTTTATTCTCTTATTGGAATGATTTTTTTACGGGATCCGGGAAAGAACATGAATCTCACTTTAAGATATATAATTTGCATTCTCTTTGTCGCCAAAGCTACGCTTAGTATAACTGATTTTTGTTCAGGAAGCCGTAAATAAAATAAAATGAGCAAGTTTTTTTTTAATCTCGCTTTTAGATATATCAATTGTATCCTCTTTGTCAACAACACTACGTTTAGTACTATTGTAGTTTCATTTTTATTCATGGGGTATCAAGGAAGCAAAGAGGCATCAATTGGGCATTCGAGTGTCAAACGTCTAAATGGGCAACGACGAAACCGGTAAACACGAACAAGAACAGCACGAAGAAATACAAAACACAAAACAACCGAACGGAATTTAACAACGCAAGCTCATGTCGTAACAAGAGTGAAATCAATTGAACTCATTTACTTTCGTGGGTAACAATTTTCGTGGTATTCGGGGGTAGCCTGGATCCACAAAAATTGATTATCCACGAAAAGGAACTCACATATTGATCTTTATGATGCAGACTTCAGAATCATGAATTTAAGAATCCAAGTCGCGTACACTTATTCCACATCTCTTTGTCGTTTATTGTTAATACAAGGTTATGTTACTCCTCGGTTGATGTCTTCAATTAAGAAATGTTATGAAAGGCATCATATGTTCTTAGACAAATATAGGATTTTTATATCTCTGATGAGTGAAAGTGTTGGTTTGTCATAAGGTTGTTTTGTCTTGTTAATATTTTTGTAAGAGCGCCTCTGATGAGTCTTAAAAAGACGAAACGCGCGTCAGGCGTAGCAAAATTTAATTTCTTGACCTTTGTTGTCATTTGTATTTCGAACACCCATGAAGGCTAGCACTAATGGTAGAGTTTTAATTCCCCGAGGTTAACCCGCTCCGGCACCAACACTTCTGTGTTGAAGAACATATCAAAGCTTTAAATCATCTTCGTAATACTTTGGTTCTCCAGTTTGGTATTTATGGTGTAACTTATCTATGCTCTTCATAATCATATAGTGTTTGGCATTTCTAATATTTTTGGTGGAACGCCTCTGATGAGTCTTAAATAGACGAAACGCGCGTCAGGCGTAGCAACATTTATTGTGTGGAAAATTGTTGTCATTTGTATTTCCAGTTATCAAAGGACTTGATTAATATATATATTTAAGACATCAAAGAAAACAACACAAATAAATATATAAAAATATTTTATTCAAAAGCTAAGCATATGACATCAAATATGCACAGGAAGATCTATAAATATGCACTAAATATTGATAATATGATGACATATATGTTTAGCATGAAAAGCTTTAAAAACATCATCTGAGAATATGACTTGATTCATACTTGGTAAAAAAGAAATCAAATTGCTTAAAATGATTTTTTTTTCTTTCGCCTACGACGAATAGTCACGGAAGGCGTAACCTTGGATCCTGGGTAAAAAAATCTTCATATTTATATCGATCATGGTTTGAATTTGAAAAGCAGATGTTAATAGATCAACATATGTAAAATATAGTTTATTAATGTATAACAAAAGGCACCCAGGATCCTGACTCGCTCATCTGACTTAAATCCCGAATTAAAGGCTATTAAGCAAAACAACTGTTTGACATTTTTAGAGGAATAACTCATAAAATAAATGTTCCTACAATTATGACTCCTGTATCACATTATTTAGATCTTAGTATGTTTAATAATATACAAGAAAAGTTTCTTAAATATATTTTATAAATTTTAAGAAATTTATCTGAATAAAACAAAAACAATTCAAAATTAAGAATAAAAACATGGACTGTTGAATCTTTTTTTTTAAATTGCAGGGTAGGTAAAAGTAGATCTTGAGGAATTGATAAATTTCGTTGTCATCAGACAATAAAATGTGTCATTGTTTTTGAGTTATTAGCAAAAAATGCAATTTACACCTATGTTTTACTTTTAGCCACGGTGACCATGTTTAAGAACCAATAAATAACCTGGCTTCAGTTCTAAACACCTAATGTAAATTAAACACCATACCTAGTTTTGTTGCAATTTGACTTATGGTGTCAGAGGAGTTAATGTATTCAATGTGTACTTAGGAAATGTTTTGATGTAGGGGAATATCTGCTAAAATTAAAAACGTTCTACAACGTTTAGCCAATTTCATCTTACGTAGATCTTGATGTGCTTAACAATATGCAATTCACGTTTCTCAAATATCTTATATAGCTTTTTATATCATATATATTTTTTTTAAGATATTAAGCTTTATAAGTGGAAGAAGAAGCAGAGATACCAATGGGGTATCCGAATGTCAAAAGTCAAAATGGGCAGAGACAAAACCAGTTAACACTAACAAGAACGGGACAAAAACAGACAACATGTAAACATGGATACACAAATTAACTGAATATCAATCAACAACGTGAACTCCAGTCGAAACAAGAGTGAACTCAGGTGCTCAAAAACATTTTGGAAAATTTGTCATTAATTCAGTAAAAGGACAAGAACTCTCACATGTGACGTTAAAGGGTGAGTTCACGATTTTTGCCATATATTCTTAAATTGTTCAGAACAATGTTTTATAACAGTGTGCATTTTTTCTCTCTCATATCTTAACTTATAACAAAGATATTGGAGATTGTTTATTTGAAATAGTCCCATCCTCTACATTAGGGGACTACTTCAGTTAATCAGAATTTCTACCGAGTAGCAACACATCATATTAGTTCAAACATTTTAGTGATCATAAGGTACGTCCAATAACCAACAAAATTATTAAAATAATCAAAAGTCAACAAGATCATTAAATATTTTCCAATTACTTTCTATATTAAAAAAACTTTTTAAAAACGTTTTATTAATCTATTACCTTTTTCTTTTAAATTTAACTTTATAATCAATTAATTAAAATTAGAATTATATATAATTCATTTACTATTAAGAAAGAAGTTGTGTATTTAAATGTAAGCTATCATATTTCATTGAAAATAATTGTGATATAAATATGTAAATTACAGCTCATTCTTTTTCTTATCCCCCACTGGGTTTGCTAAAAGTTTTAATTAATGTGAATTTATTGTAATTGTCTATCAGCAGGAACCTGTGTAATGGTTAGGTAAACATAAATGTAATAAGTCACAGCTGACTTGGGATGAAATAAACAGGAAATTCTAATTATCAATACCTACAGGTGTCAAAATCTAATATACAAACATTCAGAAACAAAGTTTGATGTACTTGATCATTTCATTTTCATTCTAGCATTTAAAACAATAATGTGATTTATATGCAAGATTATCACAACAAAACATGACTTAGATAATTAAAAATGACTTATTTTAATTGATTTTTATACCAAAAAATCATTATTACTAATTAAAGAATAACTCAATTTTGTTAATTTTAATTATCACTTATTTCAAACGCCATAACATAGATGCACACAAACATAATATATATTGACAATTCAATAATTAGGTAAATGGTGGGTAACTGTCAAAAGAAGACTGTGTGGTATTCAGATGTTTTGTGTAATTTAAAATGACAGAAACCCAAAAGATAAAAAATAAAATTCCATTTTTGTCAGCTTATTAAATTGAATATAAAAGTTTAAATGATATAGCATTATAAGATAATGCATTAGAAATCATATTTTTTTAAAATTCATGTTTTTGTGAACTTTCCCTGTAAATTTACTTCAAAATTTCAGGGCATGTAAAACTTTAGGTGCTAATTCCTTTAATTTTGATATCTGTAGACGTTTTCTAGTAGACAAAACAGCAATTTACCCATATGCTAATTTCTAGCCACAGAGATAATGTTTACGATTAAACAAAAATCCCCACATAAATCCTGTTATATGCAACTAATGATAATAGAAAAGTAAACCAAGTTTAGTTACAAACGTTGTCAGAGAAGTGAATGTTTGAAAAAGATTATAGACGACAGACGACGGACGCCAATTAATGACAATAACTCAACTGACCCTACGAGCAGATGAGCTTAAAAGGTAAAAAAATAAGTATTGTATCAATTATTAAAAATAAAATGTACATTGAGTTTATTCAATAAACGAAAGAGTAAAATGAAGTTGATTAAACGAATAATAACAAAAATTATAAATATGCTTATTCCAACAAATTGCATACTATTATCAAAGCATTCATATTGTCTTTTAAAAGAAAAAGTTGAAAAGTGTTCTTATGTTCGTTAATGATAATGTATTTGTCTCACGATATATTTTAAGATTTATTTTTCTAGAACCTGATTTAGATCATATCTCTAGATATGTAAACCACCATTTCATTTACCAATCGTGAAAGTTGGATGTGTATCTATGTCAACATTACAAAAGGCTTGTGCATTTCGTTTAACTACTAACAAAAAACATAAAAATCGGTAATTCAAAAACTAAAGATATAAAAACAAATATTCACAGCAAGATAAATATTAGCACTAAGTAGTGATAATAAGGTGACATTGCTTATTCAGCACAATAAGTTTTAGTTACAAAAACGGTTTAGGCCGATTTTATTTGAAGGAAATGTTATCCCTTTTTTTTTACAACGTTCCTGTCTACTAAACATTCAATTCAAAGATTAATTCTAGTTATTTATTAAATAATGATGTTGTACAAAATTGCAAAATTAATACAGAAAAAAAAACATTCTACATTAATATAAGTCTACTCAGTTTCATAACAAAATACAAATTGTAATCTGATCTTTAGGGAAAAACTGTAAGTCACAACTTAAATTAGTTATCCTCCAAAACGCTATCATATCAATTTCAATACTACTAAATGCGCACTACATAGTTTAACAACGCCTTAAGATAATATTTGTTTTGATCTCCGTCTCATCGAGTGATTTATATGTTTTTTTTCAAGGGAGTAATTGACACACGTAAGTTTTGATATTTTTTACATTCCAATCGTCTTGTATATTGATTTTAATACATCAGATCAGAGAATAAATTTTATCTTGAACAAATATGCAAAGTAAATCATTTATAAAGTTACACTACTTTATTTTACCAAAATTTATTGCCCTCAGTACAATTCTATGACGTCGAACACGAGCGATAAATCCTTTACAATCGATGTCATCAGATATTCAGTAACATATATTGTTTGTATTTAGGAACGTTGTAAAAAAAGAGGGATTACATTTCCTTTAAATACATGGATGAGAGATGTTTTAAGGAGACCAGATCTCAAAGTTTTGTGAATGGGAAAAAATAAGATATTTAACTGATTTGACACATGGGACCATAAATTTTATCAATAATTATATATGACATAAAGCATTAAAAAGATCTAATAAAACGTCTTATTGACTTTTAACAACTTTCTTTCTTTATAAATGATTTTTGTAAGTGATTTGAATTTATTGACTGACAACGTAAAAATCTCGATTATAAATAATATATTCGTGATGCATAAAAAAAGTATAATTTTCCTTTCAAAATTAAAGTCGATAATTGTCTTGATTTAAATCGTGGTTTGAATTTTCATGTTAATATCTAAAAAGATCTAGCCAATAATATGTTGAACATATTTTCATTACATACAATAAGGGTAAAGAACGCAATACAAAAACAACAAAAACAAACAAGTGTTATCTTATATCAAAAATAAAATGCAAATTTCAATATTTCAATAAATAAATACGAAAAACATAGTTAAGGTGGCTCAGGGCGTTAAAACTGGGCATATTTTTGCAGATATTGGTATTTTGTATAAAATTGATAAATTAACTGAACATGGCAGACAAAAACAATGTATAATAACATAATTTATCAGAGTAGGTGTAATCGTAATACAAAATGGGTCTTTTAATCATTTCTAGAATTTCAAAGTACTATATCAAAGGGAGATAATTTATGTAGAATGAATAGGAAATTTTTCAATATCTTGAAAAAATAAACGGTGACCGGATGCATTTTTCATACTATTTCGAAGAGCTTTAGAAAAGGGAGTTTCCTTCAGATTTTAAGCTGATTCTTTAGTAGGAATTCATTTTTCGGTGACTCTTAAGCTTTTCTGCCTATATATTTGAAACTTTGCTATTTATAGAAAGCTATAAAATGAGTTATAAAATGAACAATAATCCATTTTTTATTTGATATTTTCTATCTATGTATTAAGGTCTATCAATGTGCCAAAAATAAAAAAAATCAACACTAGAATTCTAATAGCCCCGAGACACCTTTAATGTAGAAGTAATAATAATACAATAATACCGAAATATTCCAGCAAAATTACAAATTGAATCTAGTACATACATATGCTGTTTTTATGGTTATGTGTTCATTTAATGTTTCTATATCTGTCTATCTATTATTAGAACCAATTGGCTAGTATGTGTAACATGTAAGGAGTTTCTACGAGTCTATTTACAAATCTTGTAGGATGTATGTGATATCGATGCCAATATTACACAAGGCCTGTGCCAGCTCCTGCATTTTGTTTTTCGCCGTTGCTTCCTCCCTCCATGTTCCTAGGATTTCTCGATTAATGTTGACTATTTTGTAGTTGTCCGTTTTCATTTGTTCCCATTTGTAGGATGGTACGTCAAGGTGTACAGCTAATATCAGACTTTCGGTGATGACTACAGCAGCAATGCCATCTAAATCTCTGTCACTAGGAACTTTTTTCTTCAATGATTCTTCTGACAAATCTTATTAAAAGAATATGGTATAATTAGTGAGTGAGTGAGTGAGTTGGTGTTTTACGCCCGTGCAACGCTATATAGGTTATTTACAGGCGATGAACATGAAAAGAATGATAAAATTAACATGAAACGATGATGATAAATGAAATATGGGGGTGGGATGGGAAACAAAGGACCGGTAAATTTTGAAGAACCACAGGAAAAGGGGAGAAGTGGGTAGGGGCGGAAAATTTAGCCTATGTGGTGCACTACTGGGCGGTCCACAAAGGGGTCTTTTACGTGGTATAATTAAAGTTAACGTATCTTTTCTTTGGTTACAAGTCTTTTTTGATAGAATTTAACTAAGTTCATCACTAAAACATTTGTAAGTATAGAATATGTTGTCGTAAAAAATGTTACTATTTTCACACGTTGTTTCTTCTTGATGTTCAGATACATATAAAGTGTTTTCTGTTTTTAAAAACATATCAAATAAAGGTAATAACAAAATTACCGAACTTGGAAAAATCTCAAATGTCCATAAGACGAAACAAAACTAGGAATGTATACCGGACAAAATGAAGATCGCAATGGTCTTGACTTGGTACAGGCATTTCAAAAGAAATGGTGAGTTAAACCAGGTTTTAAGGCGCGTCAAACCTCCTTCTTCCATTGCCATCTTTGGGTCCAATTTGTGATGACACATAAGGGGTGCTAAGGTGATCTTCTCAGTACTTCAACCAGACAAACACTGAAAATTGATAGGCACACTTTGCTTATTGGCAACATGGGCATAAATATTTGTTAAGCAACAGGTTTTATGCCGAAATAAAATTAAACGCTTACACAGATATCTGTCTCTGTTCATCTGAAACAAAGGTTAAATAATGTTGTTTTTCATAAATTAAAATACAATAATAATTACGTAGAACAGTACAACTTAGATAATTGTTTATAGAAAAACAAAAACGACACCAGTAACGAAGTATATCTTACCAAAGAAAAACGCACAAAACATGAGGACATCTAACAGGGATATTGAGGTGATTTTTTTTGTTCAAAAGACATCAGACAAAAACAAAACAAAGCCAATCCAAAAATGAAATAAAGAACTGATCGATAAAACAGATCACACTTTTAAGGTTTTGGTTTTAACCTTGGAATATTTTATTTATGTTTTGGTTTTATCTTTAAAATGTTGCCTTCATTTTTTTATATTTCATTTGCCCATTCTTAAACCACGGTGCAACATCGATTATAAAGAATCAAAGAATGCCATGAAGGAAGGAGATTTTGGTTGTGTTTTTATCTCAACTCTTGGAGCTGTGAGTTATTAAAATCGCGCGGCTGAAAACATATTTAAAATTGAAAAAGGTCACGTTATTCCGATAGATATCAACAGGTATATTTATCGAAACGATTTAGCACATTAATGTGTATAATGAAATATTTGATACAAGCTTGGTATATATTTGATTCCTGTCTTAATCGAACTGATTTATACAAAACGAAACCAACGAACTCGATGCAAAAATCAAAAGGTAGGGAAAACAAATAATTTTACAAATTACCCTGCACAACAAATGACGGTCATTGCCTGTTTTTTCCATGGCTTCATAAATGTCTCCAATGGTTCCATTTATTTTCTGTTTCCATTTTCGAAGACAGAGAAATCTTGTGTTAAGATTATTGCAACAACTGTCTACCTCAATTTCTAACATTTCGTGTTCTTTCAGACCAAGATGAAGAAGAAGCTCCTTCAGTCCAAGGTATCCTTCCCAAGAAAACTGAAGAGCAAGTTTAGCCAGTTGAAGTTCACTTGGCTTTACAGAAAAACCCTCTTCACCAATTCCTAAAAAAATCACTAATGCATTATCATTCCTGGTATTTATCTTCAGGGAATGTTAAACAACTCTTAAAAAAAGAAAATAATTAGACACATTGGTATCTACTCTTGGTTATCCGTTGCTACCTAAATTCGTTGGGCGTATGATACACTCTATTATGTAAGATTAGAAAGGAACATTTCTATTGAGTTTAAAAGCACTTAACAAACATATTATACAGAAAAAAAACAATGTAAACATTAGTCTAAAACATCTATCAATTTTAGAAACCTTATTCAAATTTTGAGTGATTTATTATTTTTAGGATAATGAAATTGATAATTTCTTGAATACTCTACCATCGTTTGGCATTTAATTCCAAGTAGACAGGCAATTTTACAAAAAGGTCATGAGACCTTGAATATATCAAACGTTTTTGATTCGTTCTTTTACAATTTGCACCAAGAAAAATATTACCCCAAAAATAAGAATGAATCGTAAAAGCTTCAAACACAATAGCTATCCATGTGTTTTTAATCAGAAATAGAGATATGTATTCTCGGGGTGCTTTCTTATTCAACTGAAGTATTGAATTAACTTCTGTGTTTTGGTTCTATGTAAGAAGAGGAACCAGTTTCATTTAAGTAATATTACCAACCAGGACAGTCATCTTCACACGTTTCATTTTTCTGAAATTAATAATAAAAGTAAAAACTGTCTGCTAATCAACTAAACTTATGATATTTAAGGTATGACATTAACTATCATTTTGTCGATAAATGTATTAATTCTTTTCAAAATTCTTTGACATGTTATATAATTATGCTTATTGAAATAAATTTATCAAATGTATCTAATACTAAAGAAATGCAAAAGCAAAGTTAATTATGAGATTATTTTAGTAGAAACTTGAATGTGAAAATGGGATTTTTATCTTTACGTATTTGTTTTTGCAGAATAAATGGCACTTAACATAAAAAGAATCGATATTTTTTACCCTGTTGGTTGTCCATTTTGAATATATTTCCCTCTTGATGTCGAAGCCACATTTACAGATCCAGTCTTCTTTTTTATCATTGTAGCAGGGCGACTTCATGTTTGGACATGTATATTCGACTGCAAAAGCTTGCAAGTCTGGGATTTTTGTCTTCGATTCCGATGACATTATCTTGAAGCTGTCTACAATTCTAGAAAGAATGTCTTTGATACATTCTGCTATCCCTGACGCTGTGTCTGCAACAATTTTTGAACTGGTCTCGTTATGAACCAGGTAAATGTCGACCCTGCAATTCCTTAATACAACGATTAAATCCAAGTTTCGTTTTACTGCCAGGACTGCCATCCCGGAAAACAACATCGCACTCCCTTCTTTACGCTTAACTTCGTAAAGATCTATACATGATGCAATGAGTCGGTAGCCTATTGCTGGGGGAATAACTGGGCTAAAAAACTTGAAAGACAAACCAATTGTTCTATTTTGACCAACATTGTAGACACTTTCATCAGATCCTTTGATAAGACTTGGAACAAAGAAGTAATCTTCTTGCATTAGATTTCCAACCTTATTGTATTTGCGTGGGGAGGCTAGGATATCAAGGTGAACCATAACTGAAATCAGGTGGTCTTCATGAACGGATAACTCTTTCTTTTTTCTCCAAAGCCTCTTTATATCTTCAATATGGAGAACACCATTTCTACTAACCGCCGCAAGGACTTCTCGACGATTTCCGGAACAGAATGAGCTCTCCGTCACAAGTGATCTCAAGCATTCAACAAAAAACATTGGAGATAAAATTATTTTATCTTTCAGTCCTGGAAGAGGAAAGAATATAATTTCGCCTTGTGTATGAACCATCTTTAAAAATACTTGCAATTCTTGCTCCGTTAATACCTGTACTGGGTTTTTCCTGTTGACTTTTCTAAGGGTATCCATGGACATGACCTTTTCACCTTTTTCAATATTTTGCTGCAAGGCTAGCTGCAGCGGTATCCAAGCCTTTGGAAGTTTTTCTCCCCAAGTAGGGTGGCTACAGACATGATCCATTATGGTGCTTTCTAATTTCCTATAGCCAGGATCTTTGGGATCCATGGCGTTAATGAACAACTCTGGCTCTAGAATGAGGTTGGCCATGACTTTTGTGTTCTGGAACATTTTGCGAATTTCTTCAAAAATGTACTTTGCTCGCCTAGAAGCTTCGACCTTAAAATATATAATCAAATATTGTTATAAAAAAAAACTAAGAATACGACAGTATGAAGGAGATAATGGTTTAACGAACATATATTGCTTGATGTTTTATATGTATATATTTAATATAAATCATTTCGAGCTTTTATGTGTTTGTAATTCTAAATATAGAATAATTGAATAATAATTGAAAATTTGTTGTCAATTATTTATGATTAATAGAAATTTGTATTACAAGATAAAAACAGACTGACAACGATTGTATACCGATTGCCAATCATAAAAAGTGATAAAACATCATCTTCATATACAGTCCCTGTATAGTTAAAGCTTCCCAATTTATGGTATATGGGGGATAAAGAATGGGGAATGGGGGTGGGGATGGGGATGGGGATGGGGAATAGGATATGGCATATGGGGAATTGTATCGTGAATGGGAATGGGAATAGTAAAATACGAATGCTTGATGGGGAATTATTATAGTAAATGGTATCTCGAATTTGATTGGTCCCTTGAATGGAAAATGGAAAATAGTGATGGTATAAGGAATTTCAAATTTGATTAGTCCATATTTTAGATAGTAAAGAATGGGTTATGATAAGGCCCTAATTAGGCCCATGTAGAGGCAAAAAAAATAAGTATTTCCAAACCTGTTACATTATACCTTATTTTGTAGCCAAATATTTGTATTGTTATGAAAAAAATAGTCTTTAATACTTTTACATACACACAAGTTGTAAATTAACGTTCAAAATTGACCCATTTTGAATGAAATTTCATCTTTATGTAAGGAATATTTTACAGTAGACTTTTAATACATTCAGTTTTTGTTCTAATATACTTCAAGACAATGGGTCAATTTTGAACGTGATTTTCAAATATAGTTTGCAAATTATATTAAAGGTTCCTGATATATATACATTACTTTGAACAACAATTTTGAATTAAAAATAATGACTAATCTTAAGAAGAACGAAAAAAAAACAGGTATTTTGAATATTTTGAAACTACTGACTACGAGGTTAAAATTATAGTCTTTTTAATTTTTCAATATGCCTTGCACATGGAACCAGCTGGACACCTTCACCGAAAAACGATTTAAGTAATAAGAGTTTTTGAACAAAATATGGAGCTGGTTCCGCGTGCCAGGCTATACTTCCGGTAAGGCTATATAACACTCAATTCGACCATTTTTCCATAGGCACAATGGCCTCGTTGAAGACTGCTGGCGGTTGTCCTTTGTGATTTTACTAAATTGCCGTTTGATTGTGGGCTGTGTCGCGTACACTTATTCCACATCTCATTATTTTCTAAAAACATTTGAGGTGGTTCATTTCAAGAACCATTTACTAAAAGATAAAATGGGCTTTTATACTACAGACGATTATTTTCAACAAAAATAACATCTACCTTTCCAACAAAAAATTGGTGGTAGAATATATCTAATTGATTTTTGACTTTCATAATGGGCTGAAAAGGGGTCTTATCGCAATCCATCCTTTAGATTGTTTAAAATGATAATATAAAGGTTAATTTAAACTCTCAATATTTTATATAAAGCATTATTCTATTTCGCCTTATGTATTTATATGAAAATACTGGTTGATAGGAATATAGATAGAACGTGCACAAATTACATGAAAGTTTAGAATCGAATTAAATGACGTACATGATTGTATGTTGTTTTGAATAACGGCTCAAATTCTCAATAAAAATTTCTTACATTATGTTTTTGTATTATTAATATTTCTAGAATACATGAAATACATCTCTTTAAATTAAATATTAAGTAAACAAATAAATATAAACATTTATATTTGAATATTTCTTTATAAATTATTTTATGAATAATTATATAATTAAGTTAATAAGTTAAAATGACAGGAAAGTTCATAACCAGATTTAATGACGTACATGTATAGAAGAAAATGAGATGAGGACTAAGTGAACGCGACACAACCTACAATATAAACGTTAACTTAAAACATCAACAATGGAAAACAGCCAGCAGCCTTCAATGTGACCAGCGGTCGCTGTTCGCTGTTTTTCAATAGCCCCTGGATTGAAAATAAAAACAAATGATTCAAGCCCAATCCTAAAGTGCAATGAAAGACCTTCTTCTTGACAAAAACAATTAACATAAATTCGACTAAATACAAACATAATTTTTGATAAAGATTCCTGGCTTAGGACAGGCACATTAAAAATGTGGCGGGGTCAAACTATGTTTTTGGCGCCAACCTTCTCCTACTAATAATCAATAACAAAGCACAAACTAATACACAGTAAAAATCAAATCGATAGAAGTTCAATTCAACAAGAGTGTATCTGAGACGAAAGGACAACAAGTTATTAACAGGACGTAGAGATACTCTCTTGAGAACGCTTGAGGTTTCTGACAGCTAGCTAAGAAGCATCCATCGACTGATGTAAAAAAATCAAGGATGTCAATTTTAAATCCGGCACAACACGTTAAACAATTCATGATTTGACGATGCATCATCAGACAAACCGACACACTTGACCGCTAAAATGCTCAAATATATAGAAAAAGTATAAAAAGGTTATTAAAATGTTGTTTAAAACATGGAAGTATTAAATTATCAATTTAATACTTCCATGTTTTTAGATACGGAGAAAGATCCCTATAAAAATTTAGATCCAATACATTGGGATTTAGATATTCTGTGAATCAGAATTACAAATACCAAAACGCAGGTATGAACGGTTAATTTGGATATGCTATATATCGATATTTCAAGGAGTAACCTCTCATCAGTAGCATTTAAATCAAAGTATTGGAAGGTCAAATTCCGAAACTGTTGAAAACGAAAAGTACTCAAAACCAAAACGTTCGAACAAGGAAGCCAAATCCAGCACCGAGGATATCGACCATGTGCATTACAAGGAAAGAAACCTGGTGTTTTAAATAATTTTGAATTTAAAAAACGGAAATTTCAGCGACAAAAATATTAGAAATTTTATGGTAAATCGTGTCAGACAAGTCTGACTACCAGGCTTGTGATTACCCTCGGGGACCTTTGGTCCACCAGCAGCGGTTATCGCCCAGTGATTTCAAAATTACAAATACCAAAACGCAGGTATGAACGGTTAATTTGGATATGCTATATATCGATATTTCAAGGAGTAACCTCTCATCAGTAGCATTTAAATCAAAGTATTGGAAGGTCAAATTCCGAAACTGTTGAAAACGAAAAGTACTCAAAACCAAAACGTTCGAACAAGGAAGCCAAATCCAGCACCGAGGATATCGACCATGTGCATTACAAGGAAAGAAACCTGGTGTTTTAAACAATTTTGAATTTAAAAAACGGAAATTTCAGCGACAATCAGGTCTGTCAACTTTAAATGTTAATTTGAACTCTGTTTATACATTTCGGCAAAGATGTACGATATTCAGAACGCCATAGATTATGACCTGTCGGGAAGTTACTGAAAATTGCGTTCGATATAAGAACAAGAGACAACCTCTAAATAGTATGACTCATTAAATGTGATGTTCTACTTTTTGTCGTGGTTAGCGCTAGCAGGCTGCTCCCACTTTGTGTTAATTATTTATATACTATACTTACTGTCAGGAATTTATCATGAGGCCATCGTATATGAAACAGTTCTTTATACATGTGCCCATTTTTGGATTCCAAGATACCCGTACAATGTTTGCAAAATAGAGACCATGTAATGTGCAATAGAAACGGACTAGACGCGGAACAAAGGCAGGAAGAAACGTACTTCGATGTATAAAACCTATTGTAACATCAACCAGAAAGATAGAATACAGTAACTTTCGAGGTATTAATCAAAGTAATCTGACACTTGTCCCATCTCTACAAAACAACTGCAATCAATCGAACAAAACAATCAGAACAGTTGTAAGCTCACGAATAGTTAGCAGATCATCAAAGGTATCTAACAGTGCCAACCTTGCTCATCTTCAGAGAATAGACAACCAGATCACTAAGAACAAGAGTCTCTGTATGATAACGCTTAATGTTAGATCACTGACGAACAAGACACTTTCACTAAGAAACTATTTAATTTCACGCGATGCAGATCTGGTTGCAGTGACGGAAACATGTCTCGGTTCGACAATAGACAAAATCGTCCTGTCTGAACTGCTTCCGGATGGATATGACATTAAGCACGCGCCTAGGTCAGATCGGAGAGGTGGCGGCGTTGCTCTTATATACAAACAAAATCTGTCAGTGGAATCCGTTAAATAAAAGAAAACTCCAACACACTATGAAATACTAGAATGCAAAGTGAATTCTCGAAATAGAAATTTTCGATTGTTTGTTATATATCAACCGCTTCCATCAACCAGCAACAAACTGAAGACTACTACATTCTTCGAAGAATGGATAGATCTCCTCGATCACACATTCGACATTTCCAAAGACCTTATTATTACAAGAGATTTAAATTTCCATCTTGATGATAGAAATAACTCGAGACTATTAACGACCGGGGTTTAGTGCAGCACGTAGTTGGCGCTACACATGTTCATGGACACACTCTCGATGTTGATATAACAAATGAAGGTAGCCACCTTCTAAGTGACACACCGTCGATTGAAGATTCTCAGCTAACATCACTTGATCATTTTGCTGTGACAAGTACATTGACCATAATAAAACTACCCAAACAACCCATATCGCTTACCTTTCGAAAAATCAAGAATATCAACTTGCAGGATTTTGAAAGTGACATAAAAGACTCTCATCTGATGAATTTCCCAACATGCCACTCCAGAGATCGGTGGAAGCGTATAATTCTGTACTGAGATCTCTCCTTGACAAACACGCTCCAGAGCAATCAAAAGTAGTAACTCTACGACCAAATACTGAGCGGTACTCGGACGAACTTCGTAATGCAAAAGTTGATATTCGAAAAGCCGAACGTAGAATGCGTAAAACAAATCTTGAAGTACATAAACAATTGTACAAGGAACTGTGTCTCAACAAAAGCAAACTGCTAACAAATGCAAGACCGAATATTATTCTGATAAAATTGTTGAAATCGGAAATGACCACAAGAAACTTTTCAAGCTAACAAATAATGTGTTGGGCAATACCAATGACACTGTTCTACCATCACATCAAGAAGGAAAGGAACTTTCGAACCGTTTTGGCGAATTCTTTATTAATAAGATTGAAATCATCAGACAAAATCTAGCAGCAGCTAACGATTCAAGTGTGTGTACCGTTTTTCGAGCAGATGTTAAATTTGACGGAGAACCTCTAACAACCCTAGCACCAGCTACAATAAAAGAAGTGCGGAAACATATTTCAAAAGCACCTTCAAAATCGTGCGAGTTAGACCCGGTTCCAACTACATTGGTAGAACCGTGCTTAGACATTGAAGTACCTATAATTACAAATATTGTTAACTCGTCTCTGGCGGATTCGTGCCTGCCATCGGCGTTTAAGACAATAGTTGTATGATCTTATCTAAAAAAGCCTGGCCTAGGCAAAAATGTTCTGAAAAACTATAGACCTGTGTCAAATCTCCCGTTCATATCGAAAGTACTCGAAAAAGTAGTTGAACACCGTTTGGAAACTCATCTTCAAGCAAACCATCTTTACGACGACGTACAATCGGCCTACCGTGCTTGCCATTCCACGGAAACGGCATTACTCCGTGTTCATCACGATATCACCACAGCTCTTGACAGCAATGCATGTGCAGTTTTGTTGATGCTTGATCTTTCGTCTACTTTTGATGTTATCGATCATTCCATTATGAAGGAGCGACTTGATTACTCGTTTGGAATACAGGGTGATGCACTTACCTGGTTTATGTCTTATCTTACAAATCGGACACAACGCATTGCAGTCGGTGCTGTTCATTCTGATGAGATATCACTTCAGTGTGGTGTTCCCCAAGAGTCTGTCCTTGGATCCAAGCTGTACTGTATTTTTGCAAAACCTATTGGCGAGATATGTAAACGTCATAACATGTGCTTCCACTGCTACGCTTATGACACACAGGTTTATCTTGTTTTTAAACCCCTTGACAACTGGGACAATATATCAACACGCGTTGAAATTTGCCTAAATGACATTAGTTCCTGGATGTGCTCCAATATGTTAAAACTCAATGAAGATAAAACAGAACTCATTGTGTTTGCTCCCAAACATCGAGCGAAAGATTTGCCAAATTACAGTCTTACGTTTGGTGGAAATGCTGTGGCTAATTCATCAATTGTTTAAAATCTTGGCGTATTCTTCGACAAAACACTATCCATGAACCAGCAAGTGACAGCCATTTCTAAATCATGTTATTTCCACATTACAAATATAGGCCGGATCCGTCCTTTTATTACTAAAGATGCAACGAGAACACTAGTTTGCTCGCTTGTAACATCTCGTCTTGATTATGGAAATGCCCTTTTGCACGGCATATCATCAGCAGAAATTCGAAGACTTCAACGTGTACAGAACTCAGCTGCAAGACTGATAAGATAACTAGGACACGGAAGTACGAACATATCACACCCGCCCTAAAATCACTGCACTGGCTGCCGATATCATTTCGTTGCAAATACAAACTGTTGTTGTACACATTCAAATCCTAAAAATGGGAGGCACCGGTCTACTTACAGGAACTTGTGACATTATACCAACCAAGGAGAACATTACGATCAGAAATCAATATGGTGTTAGAAACACCAACGGTAAGAACAAAGACATATGGAGAAAGACGATTTGATCGAGTAGCTGACGTTTTATGGAACAAACTGCCTTATGATCTTCGTAATATACAAACTGTTGATGTATGCAAGAAACACCTTAAAACATACCTGTTTAAACTTGCATTTTAAACTTTGGTGTATAGAACATGTAGAATGACTGTGATATATAATTAATCTGTGTTATATGGGAACTGTGATATACTGACGATCTTTTAAAAATCTATTTGTGCTATTTTGATCTGTGATATACTCGATAATGTATTTTAAATAGTCGTATTCATTTTATTTTTTTTTTACTCGACTTTTCATTCAACCTTTCAAAATGTGGTAAAAACTTATGTCATTAAAAAAACACAAAAAAACTGTGATATATTTAATGGTATTCTTAGTTGACTATACAATGTATTTCATTTTTTTATTGAAGTCTTTTTAGATAAAGATTTTATATTTTAGCAGATTTTTCCCCTTTTTAAAGTTCTTTAATATTTTTTATTACTGTCTATACATAATTGTTACTATTACTTGCGATAAAAAGTCTTTACATTATTGTTACTTTAACATTGCCAATATGTTTAATTCTTAATATTTTAAAGTATGTTTGTAATATGTATATTTGTGTTTATATTTTATTGTCGCTATTTGATTTTGTGTTCTGTAAAGCGCTTAGAGTAATGTCATTTTAGATAAGCGCTATACAAGTGATGTAATAATAATAATAATGAATAAGATTTTCGATAATAAACAATTGCATTGTGGGTATGGGGATAATATAAGATGTATGGGGAATGAAATGGTAAATGGGGTTTGGATGGTAAATAATGTATGGGAATGGTAAATGGTGTTAGGGATGGGGATGGGGATGGTAAACGGTGTAGGGGGATGGGGATAGTACATGGTGTATGGGATGGTATATGGTACAATGGTAAATGGGGAGAGACGGAAGCTTTTACCATACGAGTACTGTATCTTTTGTGATTGTTTTAGCTTTCCATTGTAAGATTTTAACAAGGCCTTTTCTATCGATATTTTTTAATCGATCTTTATTTAATGGTTTTAAAAAGATGACTCTTTAAAAAAAATAAATGCAACAGTTCTATGAGGAATTAAGTAGGATCTATAGTTCTCCATGGACAAATTTCTATTCCATTTTTATCTTTGAAAAATGTACTTTTTAATTCGCACTGGTTTAAATCCAGAATAAATCAAGATTTTCAACTTCATCTTAAAGAAAATTAAAACATCCTGTTCAATTGATAAAATCATTTTGATGAAATGCGTTTCGACACTATGAAATGAACAAATTGAGACCTTACTTCAACTAAACTATATAAAAATCAGTGTTTCATTGTTATAATGAAGATTTAATACAAAACACTCTCAAAGGAGTTTCCGCAGACCTCTGGATTAAAATTTGAGTAGGAAGACACATATAGCATGACAACATTATTTATGTTGTTTGTTTTTCTTGTGATGATTAAATGTCTAATCGTTTTGTCTTGTCTTTTCGGATTTGATTGCATTATTGTTAAAACCTTTTTTCTTGTTTACCTCCGAATCAATTCTGTCTCTGTGTGTCAAAAATACAAATATCTTCGGGAATTCTCCTGATGATCCAACTGAACAGGTTGTAATGGAACTAACCCAAAACAAAACAAATCCTAAAATCAACAATATATTAAAACACGTTTAATGCAAATGTTTTAGGTCATTATTGTTCATGCTGGCATCCAAATGCAATATTACATTAAGCCATATCTAAATTTGAAGGTTTCTAATTGGTCATAAAAATGCATAATATTGAATCATGCTTTATTTAATGAAATAAACAGTTAAGTTACCCTGACCTGATATTTAAACACAGAAGGGAAATCATGGTGATAATTTTCAGCATACAATTTACCTCTTCCAGTTGGTCTTCCAATGTTACCAGGTATAAAAGATTCTGTAGTGATTTCCTCATCAAAATCTAAACTTCCATTAACAGGTAGAAGATAAAACCCCCTATAGGTCAGAAAGGATTGGTGCGTGGAATAAAACACGTATTGACCACCAAAATCCATCATATTGACAGGCATCAAATCCTCATCTTTCATTACTTTGGCTCTACGTGCTTTTGTTTCTTTTAGGAGCGATTCTGTGGTAATTCTTTTTGAAAAAAGATAACTTTTCGTCTTCTGATAAAACGACTTATGTCTCATGAAATCTTTTGTTGACCTGTCTTCCATTGAACTTGTATCTTTTTTGTTGACGGTATCACGTTGGTCAGGTTTGTCGTCAACCCCGGCTGCTTGTGATTCAAGTTCTGGTAATTCTTGTTCTAGAATGGACAGTTCTTCTTCTGAGAACTTGTGGGAAACCATCAAATTTCGGTAGGCTACATCATAAATGTCCAAACCTAGATAAAATAACACTAGTTATAGTTTCATATTTATTTTGTTTAACTACAGGTTTTTTTTTCGATAGGTGACATTTGTACATGTACATGCATTGTTTAGGTAACAAATAATAACTCAAAATATGCTTATAATTTTGTGTTCAAGTATTCAATTTCATTTCAATTTAAGAATAATGCTGTGATTTATGAAAAATTGTGTATAATAAAAAAAAATATCAAACAAATTAGAAAAGTCTGCACACGTACTAGAAGGAATCCACCCTTTGTTCTTTAAATCTATAGCAGCTTGATAGATGTGAACTGCAATGCCTTCTGTTGACATTCGTGTTTTACTTGGGACTTTTCCAACCAGAACATTACTAATGGCAGTTTTTCCTACAGCTTCATGTCCTACTATTAGAATTTTTCCGACATGGGATCTGTAAAAACCTGACTTTAAAACATTTCCAAACGTATCGCTGTCAATTGAAGATAACAAATACACTTCTGGGGGCACATCTAAAATTTAATATATAGAATATCAATTCTCTATCCACTTTGTCAATGTCTAAAAATGTAATTAAATACACTATTGTGTTATAAATTTGATAAAATATAAAATGTGCCAATAATTCTTTCCAAGATCCCTTCATCAGGCCATTAATTTGAACTTGTAATTTACAATCATTAGTGAGAACTGGTCATATAAAATAAACTTTTGTCCAGATGTATGTTGTAGAGCTACATTCCACGAGCAATGACATTATTTAGTGTTAGACAAAATCTGTAATAATGAATGCGATGAAATATTTAAAATATATTTTTTGACTTGCGTCTGGAAGATCTTTTGGTCTTTCGTATTTAGAAATTCCGGTTCTAGAGTACTGGGCTAATATATCAAGAACTTTTCTTGCTTGCGTCTTGAGTTTATATTTTGAATCTACTTCGATGATCAGAACCCGAATTTCATGGCATTAAAAGTATGTCAACTAGATACAAAATGACTGGCTAGTGGGCAGTCTTTTTTGTTGTAAAAGATGATCTGTGGTTGCGTAGTCTTAATTTGCGGGGATCCCCTGTTCCCCTACGTACTGGATGAAACAAAAGGTATAAATGATGACACAAATATAATTTTCTGTTTTGCAATTTGAGTCATTGAAGATGTTGTAACTCTATATTTTATCATTTAATTCATTCCACATGCATGTGTTTATTTACATTTTTAGACATTTATTTGTATACACTTTGGTACTGTATCTGTTTCTGTAAACAGATTAACACATGAAAAGTTTGAATGTTTTGTGCTATTTTAAACACATTCTTATCTATCTACTTTCGATAAATATGTTAACCTAGATTGATATTTCAACAGAAAAATAGGGAAGTTACTCATACACTCAAAAGGGAAAACAATTGTAGTAATTGCAAGCGATATAATTTCTTAGATCAAAAGCAGATACAGACAACAACGCAAAAATACATTTGTATTATTCATATATATAGGACTATAAAGTCTCAAAGCGCATTAGTGACCCAACACTTTGTTTGACACGACAAAATGCATTCCATCCTCAAAATACCTTTTTTTCTTCTCGTCTTATTGTGAATGTCACACTGAATACGATAATATGTCCCTTAGATAAGTAGGCTTGAGTAGCAAAGTGATTTAAGGTGCTTTTAAAAAACAACGATTTTGATCTCAGGTCAATTACCTCTTGACAATTTTCTATGTAATTCAGAATTAAAAGCTACGCCGAGCGCACATGATACAACCGCAACAAGTTGAATTCTGTACGTTGGAGGCCCAATATCAATAGTCTAGTGCTTTGGTCACATGTAGTCTATGGTGGACTTACAAAGATTTTTGATACACGCATCCTGTGTTGGACTTTAAAATACATATACATTTATACATTAACAGCAACATTTAATAGAAAAAAATGTTATTCATATATCAATTGACGTTTTTGGCCCTATGACCCCTTCTTTCCCGAAAACAGTAAAAGAAATTGCAAATCTGATTGATAAACAGAGGCAGAGATTTTCACAAGGATTCCAATGATTTTTTTTTTGAAAATCTGACTCCAAATGAAATAGTCAAGTTTAGGGATGTGTCCCGTCTTTGGGAATATATATATATATATATATATATATAAAACCATTTTCAGTTGACTGAATTTAATGAGCAATATTAAAAAAAGAATTTTCAGAATCGAATGAATAATAATCATTCTACAACAGTTTTGTCAATCTACCCGTTTTAGCCCCTTTTGGCCATATATTCTAAAATGGCAAGGTCCCTAACCCTCAAATGCAATAAAAAGCTTCCTTTATTGGATATAATCAACATATCAAAACTTCTATGTAATTAGCTGGCCCTTTACAACTAAGTTTCTTCTGTACATATATTTTCCTCAACAAACTATTAAAATTCACAAAATGACCTTTTTTGTCCTTTCCACCCCTAATTTACTGTTAGATAAATTGCAAATCACCTTGAAAAACACAACCACAGGGATTCCAATGAAAATATAATTTTGAAACTTGGACTAAAAATGAAAAAAGTGATATAACATAGAATGGATATGGTTAGCTGCGAAGTTAGAAAGAGGTGTCCGTGTGCCAACAGTGATGAAACTCATCTTTTTAAAGCCGTTGACACCGGAAAATCCAGCATGGGGTTGAGCTGGAATCGAACCCATACTCTGTCATCTATGGCAACTTCGCCTGCATTGTGTCCAGTGCCCTAGACCACTAGACCACCTAGGCTAGATAAAAATCTAGCTTTCGGTTGCCAAGTTAAGTCTCCTCGTAGACAATCTAAGGTTGTAACACATTACACGATGAACATTAGGTGGGCGTTAACCAGCACATTTTCAGGTGACTATTCGGCAATTGTCCAATAGTATCCGTCATCAGATTAACATCAAGGAGTTACCTCGACTACCTTGTTAGAATTTAAATTGTCAATAAAGCTTAGCTATTAAATTGAGTATCCACAAGAATCAAGCGATTTTTATATAGGGTGATATTTACCATGTCTCAGATTTTGCTGATTTTCATTTTATAAATTGAAATTGACCTTTGATCACACAATTATTGTTATGTTTAACCATGGTTGCAATGGTAACCGTGGCGGCAATTTTGGGCATATTCAAGAAGCAAAGAGGCACCAATGGAGCATTCGAGTGTCAAAAGTCCGAAAGGGCAACGACAAAACAGGTAAACATGAACATAAACAAGAACAACACGAGAAAACACAAAACACAAAACCAACCAAATAGAAATCAACAACGCAAACTCAAGTTGCAACAAGAGTAAAATCGGGTGCTCCGGAAGAGTAAGCGGTTCCTGCCTGCCTGCCAATGTCCAATTCAGGGTATCACATCCGGTTAGGAAGACAAAACAAAAACCCAATGACAAACTAACATTTGAGAGATAGAAATCCCATATTTATCTACGAACGCATGGTGTCTACCGTAAAATTTCTTGAGTGAAGACAACAACCGAACAGCAACATAACCCTGTATTAGCAATTTCTCTGTCAAACGTGACGCTCTGTCAAGGAAATCGATGTAACTTTCACAGGTTCTTGAGTAACGAATCAATTGTGATACGTAAACTGCATAAGCTGGAGCGGATGGAATGTTGCTACAAATGAAGAGAAAGTTGACGATTGGAAAATTGAAGTCATCATGTTTGTCATAGAGCTTTCCATTGAAAAAGCAAAGAGGCACCAATTCGAGTGTCAAAAGTTGAACGTTTTGGTTTTGAGTACTTTTGGCTTTCAACAGTTTTGGAATTTGACATTCCAGTGTTTTGATTTAAATGCTACTGATGGGAGCTCCTTTAAATATCGATATAAAGCATATCCAAATTAACCGTTTATACCCGCATTTTGGTATTTTGTAATTCCAAAAGGGCAACGATAAAAGCAGTAAATATGAACGAGAACATTATGAAGAAACGCAAAACATTTAAACACAAAGACAACTGAACAAAAGTCAACAAAACAAATTCTGATCCAGAAGAGTAAGCAATTCCTGCTGGCTCTAGCATACCCATTGCCATATTGCAACCCCAATTTTCAGAAAATGAATAAATCTATATTAAAGTCTGTGTTGGCAGAGGAAGGTTTGGCGCCATAAATCCTTGTTTAACCCACCATTTCTTTTGAAATGCCTGTACCAAGTCAGGACCATTGCGATCCACCAATTCTCAGGTATGACTGATTCGTTTTTGTCATTTTCTCTGGACTGTGAGATTTGTCATTCAAGTTCGGTAGTTTTGTTATTACCTTTATTGGCCTGCAAAAACCTCTCATTATGAGAATATCGACCATGTGTAGTACAAGGAAAGAAACCTGGGGTTTTATACAATTTTAAATTGAAAAATCGGAAATTTAATGAGAGAAAGTATTAGATATTCATTGGTAAATTCGTGTCTGACAAGTCTGACGACTAAGCTTGTGATTACCCTCGTGCACCTCTGGTCCACTAGCAGCAGTTATCGACCTAGTAATTTCAAAACACAATACCAAAAAGGGTATGACAACGGCTAATTTGTTTATGCTGTATATCGATATTTCGAGGAGTAACTTCTCATCAGCAGCATAAACAGCATAACCAAATTATTGGTTTTATACCCGTTTCGGTATTTGTATTTCATAAAACTTGGTCATTTTAGCATTTGGTGAATCTATAAATTTAATATAAACCATACTCACTTGAAGTAATAATTTTCTAGAAAAATGAAATAACTGCACTGTTAGATATAGGCAATATAAAGAAAAAAAACAAGAAAAATAAGATTTACATCTTTTAAGCAAATCGAGCAGTTTAATTTTCATCGACACTGTCAATAAAAATAGTCTCGATTTCTGTTTTGTGTAATTCCCAAACCCAAAGATCGCAATGGAATGGGTAGGTTTGGTGCACCTTAAAACCTCAATTAACCCACCATTTTTTTAATGCCAGTACCAAGTCAGGACCTCTGCGATATTTATTTTTTCATGTATGTCTTCCTTGGTTTGTCTTGTCTTATGGACATTTGAGATTGATTCCTCAAGTTCGATAATTTTGTTATTACCTTTATTTCGGCAATATGGATGCTCATTCGTAGAAACATATATTGGACAATAATGACAAAAATGCAGGTCGTTTTAGGTTGTGGAATTTTTAAAATTGTTGTCAATGTTGTAGGTTGTGTCGCGTACAGTTATTTCACATTTCATTATCTTGTATCTTTCGCCAAATTCAGATGTCATTTTAAGGGGGATATGCAATGTGCATTAGATGTCACAACGTGCATTAAAATGTCATATATTGTTGGAAAAGATTCATGTGTAATAGTATACAATGAGATGTGGAATAAGTGTACGCGACAAAGCCCACACAACAAGCGGCAATTTAGAAAAACCACAATGAAAAACCGCCAGCAGCCTTCAACAAGGCAAGTAGGCGCTGCTCGCAGTTCTGCAATCGGCCAAATGTCCATATAAAATGTACGTACGTCTTTTCGCTTTGTACTTAATTAAATAAACTTTAATTTGTTGTGTTTTAGTTCAAACGTTTGTATTTTTCAAGTAAATATTAAAGCCGACGCCTGTTGAGAACCACGATGTATTCAGATAATAAAGACTCGGAGTACTCAATATTAAGTTCAAAAGTTCACTTTATTCATATCTATAAATGTAATGTCTATATATTCATACTTCTAATCAATAATTTGTAGTCTTTAATTATTTATTTATGAATTGTTATAAACTATTTAATTATCAGCAGTAACTTCACACATTTTAAATCAACTGTCAAATGATGCATTCTTAACATCAGTTGGACATTCATAACATCACTCACAACGAAAAACAATTATCATCATACTACATGATACATACAGTGCATGCATTAGTCATATTTACCTCGAGGAAAGCTGACAAAGTTCTGTTTCCCCTTGCGTTTGCAATATCTAATGGGGTTTTTCCCTTGAATAAAGATCACATTGGTATATGTAAGTAAATTTTTCTATTGAATCAACTATCAATTAAAACAAAAATGAAAGTTATATCTTATATCTGATAAAATACTTCTAATTACTTTATATATAACAAATAATCAAAGCAACCTGATTTACCAAAAAAGCACATAATAAAATCAACTAACACATCTTGATAATGTGTGTTCCTATCATTTTTTTTTTCTTTGATAACTTTTGGTTTTGTATCACATGCAATGCTTTTTTAAATTGGACAAAACGGTGCGCATTATAAATGATGTTGACTATTGTAGACTTTTAATTTGTCACTTTTATGTCATTGCGTTATCCATTAGTTGTGCGTTATGTTTGTTTGTAAATGAATAAACAGATAAATCATATCCATAGCTTTTCTAAATTCTTCAACTAGCAGTTGCTGTTTTGTATCTGTCTTGGACATTTTTTTTCAAAGTGCTTATTAAGACAGATCTGAATATTAATTAATCATAACTTGATTTTGGTAACAAATAATACCTCTTTTGTGGTTGCTAATAAATCTACTCCATGAATAATCAAAAGTTTAGGTGATTCAACATTACCATCATAAGCTGCCTTGTGCAGTGGTGTTTCACCCTGAAAAGACACCAGTGTGGAATTGTAGAAGAACATAAGCGACCAAAAAGTTTTATTTTTCAGAAATCAGTAATCAGAAACACTTAATACAAAGATTGTGTTTAGTCCGACCATCACACTTTAGACCTATAAAACTTTTTTTATTATGTCATCAATTATAGTAAATGAGACATTATTAGAAAGATGATATGTAACTCTTTATGATGATAACTATAGTCAGTTTGACAGCTGTTTACAAAGGGAAAGTTTCTAACTAAAAATCAAAAGATTCTTTTTTGCAATAAATAATTACTTGGAAGATAATCTAATAAGAATACATAACTCGTCTAAATCCGAACTTTTAAAACTAAAAAACAAAAACCGTTTTCCATAGACCTGAACCGTTGTCCACTGCTTTTTATTATGGGGTAAAACTGTATTAAATGAAAAGCCTTATTGGTAACATTTCTTATATATAAAGTTGGATTGTTGCATCTTTTCATTCAATTAAATCATCTCAACTAGATACTCTGATCTTTATAAAAAAAAGGCCTGCCAATGAATTTACAATAGTAGGTCACTTATATTTATGAACAGAAGGCTCTTCGCTTTAATGTACTTACTCATACACTTTACATGTTAAAATCATCATTTTTTACCATTAAGGGTAAAAGAAAACTTTTGCAAGTAATATATTAAAAAAAGGAAATTCAGATATGATATGTATTCATATTTAATTATTTTTGGTGCAATTGTTTTTTTTTTTTTTTTTGATAAATTGAAATTGTGATTTTTAATTATATTTCCTTGGTAAACAACTGACAAATGAACTATACAAAAATTAATCATGATATGTAACAAAGAAAATAATTTATAAAAACAAAAAAAAATCCACTTAACTGACTTAAGCATTACAAATATTCCTTAGCATTGATAAAACCTGATTCAACACTGCATGATTTCCGCAACTGTTTTCAGAATTTCATACTACAATAAAGCATTTTTTTGGTGTGTACATTGCTTTATTGCATAAGGGGCCACAATAAAATGTTTTCAAAAGTTTTATTCTAAAATCTGAGACATAGCTTTGTTGATACTAGACCTTGGAATAACATATAAAAAATTACCACATTGGGGTATCCATGTGGGAGCTGAATCCGACCAAACTGTACGTTGCTCTGGTAAATTGAAAGTGGACAAAACATTCCTACTTTGAGCTCATTTACTAGATCGAATGGAATTGTAATAATAATAATAAACGCCTTTATTTCAACAGGATAACACAATTAAGTATACAACTAGTTTTCATTGTGGTCCTTCATCATATACATATTGTACAACATATATTAATATAGAGAAAAAGAATAAGTATAAATAATAAAAGCAAAGTAACAAGTTTAATGTACCACAATATTCATGTATATTCACATATATAACCTATTAAATATGCAAGTAAATATTGCCTTTTTAAAGATTATATTGTGGTACACCTACGAATATTTGTTGATAGAATGCTCCAAAAATTACCACTACATATTTGAAATGACCTTTTATAGTATTCAGTTTTTTATTTAGGTATATAAATCAAATTATTATAAATTTGGAGTGTTCTTCTTGTGCTTACTTCATGTACTCAGGTGTATTTGTTTTCAAAATTTTGAAAATTGTTCAGACTTTTCTATAAAGAAAGTAATTTTGAATAGGCATCAATTTCAGCATTGTATCTAGTCATAATATTTCTTACATTTAGAATAATGCAAGCTGTACTTTTTTGTAGTTTGAACACTTTATTAACATTCGATACATTTTTTTTTTGCTTCAGACCAAATGGTAAAGCAGTTATTGAAATGCGGAAAAAAACTCACAATTGTATATGTCGGAAATCGCGCACAATAATTGTAACGTTTCGCGGTATTATATACTTATTGTAACGTCACGTCTTTATGACATTCAGAATTGCAATATAGAGTGAAACCTATACACGTCTTTGTTTTATTTTCACAACGAAGTACTACCAATACACGAAACTGGTGCCGTTCGACGAAAAATATGTCTTCAAAGCTGAAATCAATTCGGGCAGGACACTGAAGCGCCGTTTCGAGAATCCTCAGAAGAATTGACGAAAAATTAGCGGCGGGAGACGACCATGAAGTTGATGATTTTGACATTGACATTTCAAATCTAAAGGAAAAACAGGAGATTCTAAAGGAATTAGATGTTTAAATTCTGGAGAATGCATGGGAAAAGGATTCGGAAGCTGAAATTCTTGATGCAGATGAGTATAAATATTCAATAGAGTCGAAGTTACATAAATTACGCACTCTGTTGAAAATCAAAACATCAACACTCAATCCAAACGCCAGTAGTTTTTCAACTCAGAATGACGCTCCCACACGTACACCATACTTGCACACACATGACACAGAGAACACGCAATCTCAGCCTATCGTAGAAGACCAAAGCATACCACGCTTCAATACGTTTCGTTCAAACTCAAGCACAGCAAGCAGTGAATTTCACAAACAACCAAAACTACAGTTTCCTAGATTTGACGGCAACTTACTTGAGTGGCAATCCTTCTGGGATTCTTTTGATTCTGCCGTTCACGGAAACACAACGCTAAGTGAAGTACAGAAATTTAACTACCTTAAAACCCTACTAGAGGGAGAGGCTTCTTGTACCATTGCGGGTTTCGCTCTCACGCACACTAACTATCAAAGGGCAGTAGAATTAGTCCATGAAAGATTCGGTAAAACACACAAAATACGCCAAACGTACATGCAAGAATTATTGGAACTTCCAGCGCCGAAATACACACTGACGAGCCTTAAATGCTACTATGACACAGTTGAAACTTACATACGAGGATTAGCATCTTTAGGACAAACTCAGGAATCGTATGTAGCTATTTTAGTATCAGTCATCCTGAATAAACTACCTGCTGAAATTTGTCAAAATTTGACATGGGAACATGGAACAACGGACTTGAAACTTGATGATTTGGGCAGTAGTATTTTCAAAGAGATCAACATACTTGAATCTGGCAAGCGTGCCAACACTTCTTCAGAGTCCTCAACAGAAACTGCCGCATTTCACACAAACACATAGTCTCGTAAGGTTTGGAGCAAGCCGATGGCGCCCACAAAACCGATATCATGCACCTTTTGTAAAGGACAACATTATTCAGGTGAATGTACAAAACATGCAGATTATGAAAGTCGTATAAAGATTGTCAAGAAGGACAAGCTATGTTACAACTGTTTAGGGAAACACGCCGTAGCCGATTGTAAATCGAAATCAAATTGTAAAAAATGCAGTAAGCACCACCACATAAGTCTATGCAATACGGAAGATAAAAATGACAAACCATTAAAAGCAACAACAAGTACATGCACTGTTCAAAGTCACGATGTAAGCGAACCAGAGTCTTCAGTTGTATGTTCATCCTTTAACTTGGGTCACCGCCCAAACGTATTACTCAAAACTGCAGTTTCGCTAGTATCATTCAGGGGTCTAACCGTAGACGCAAACATTCTTTTCGATGAATGTGCCCAAAGATCCTTTATAACGAGGACTTTAGCCAAGAAACTAGACGTTCATCCGAACGGAAGAGAGGAAATAGCTTTGTCAGCATTTAGTGACCGCAAGGGTAAAACTACAAACCATTGAAGGCAAACATGTATGGTTTGATGTACTGATCATTCCTTAAATTGCCGCACCGCAAAAGACGTACGTGAAAACTGCAAGGAACCTACCTTATCTGAAGAACTTAAAACTTACACATGCCGTTTCTGACGACGATCGCTTTGAAATAAACTTACTGATTGGAGTTGATCAATACTGGAGTATCGTAGAAGATGAAGTTATAAGAGGAGACGGTCCGACAGCAGTAAGGTCCATGTTAGGATATCTTTTGTCCGGACCATGCAAGGGATCACAAAAACAGACAGACGCTTCAATGATGAACATAATCGTATCACACGTAAATGAAGAACTAGACATAGAAAGATTTTGGAACGTGGAGAACATAGGAACTGAACCAGAAACAAAGAATGTAACATATCGAGAATTTCAACACCAATACGAAGAAACTTCAATAAGAAAGGTCGAAGACCGCTACCTTGCCAAACTCCCATGGAGGAATGACCACCCTGAGTTACCACTAGAAAGATTACAACTGGAACCGAAAATTATTATGAAATATGGAGAAATTATTGCAGACCAGGAGCGAAAAGGATTTATTGAACGCGTTGAGGATACTATCCCAAATGACAGGAAAGTTCACTACATACCGCATCATCCGGTAAAGAAAGAGTCGACAACAACGCCAATCCGTATCGTCTAGGATTGTAGCTGCAGGGAAAACCGGAACAGTCCGTCATTAAATGATTGCTTACTCAACGTACCACCCGATCTTAACGACATTACATCTATACTATTGAGATTTCGATTGTACAAATACGCCTTAACTACAGACATTGAGAAGGCATTCCTAAACGTAAGACTAGAGGGAGAAGATCGAGATGTCACCAGATTTTTCTGGTTTGAAAATCAAACGGTACCGAAAGGACCACAAGTAACTTACAGATTCAGATCCGTATTATTCGGAGCAACGTGCTCTCCTTTCATTCTAAGCGCCGTCCTGCTTAAGCATTTGAAAACCAACACTTGTACTTGGACGAGCCAAGTTATTCAGGATTTGTATGTTGACAACATCATTTAAAGTTTTCCGTCTGAAGAACAGATGATGAACTACTACGAGACCGTTAGACCACTATTCAAAGAGGCTGGATTCAATCTTCGCTCATGGGGATCAAATAGTCAAACACTTCAGGAACGAGCTACAAAGGACAATGTTGTAGACAATAGTGACGACATAAAACTACTTGGTATGAAATGGAATGTTAAGTCCGACACATTGATGTACACGAAACCTTGTGAGATACTGGACTCAGATGGACAATTAGCCGTCACGTCAGTCTTCCAAGATATTCGACCCTTTAGGATTAATCAGCCCAATTACTATTAAGATGAGAATGTTCTTACAAGATCTATGGAAAGTAGGTATCGGATGGGACGAGCAACTTTCACCAGAACTTACACAAACATGGATTGATTTGTACCGTGATACGCAGAAAGCAACAGGCATGAAATTCAAACGCATGTTTTTCGACATGGAAAATGCGTCAACTTCAAAGTCAATACTACACGTGTTAACTGATGCCAGCATCAAAGCCTATGGAGCATGTACTTACCTAGTTAGTGGACAAAACTGCACACTTATTATGGCAAAAACACAAGTAGCGCCGCAGGAGAAAATAACGATTCCAAAATTAGAGATACTTAGGGCAGTAATCGGAGCCAGATTAGCCAACTCCATTGCGAAAAGTATAACCATTTCACAAAACGTTCTGTGGTCAGATAGCCAAATTTTTTTAGCATGGATAAATTCGACAAAACCACAGAAAACATTCTTAAACAACAGGATTCGAGAAATCAAATAACTCAACCCAAATAGCACATGGAAGTACTGTCCGACGGCTTCAAATCTGGCAAACTTGCTATCGCGAGGAGTAGAATTTGACAAATGGGAAACACTGCAAACTATGATATGCAGGACCAAACTGGATTCATGATGAAACCAAGTGGCCAACCATAACTATAGACACGTCGTCGATACTCACAACTACTAGTATCACAGACGATGATCAAGAAAGCGAATTTGTCAAAAGTAGCAATGAAAATGTAAACATTTCGGAAATAATTGACATTTCCAGATACGAGTTCACCAAATTACTACGTGTAACTGCTTATGTAATACGTTTTATTTAGAACTGTAGACGAAGACAGAGAGTTACAGGACCGCTTACACACGAGGAAACGGAGAACGTATCAAACATCTGGATAGGCGACCATCAGAAAATGGTATTCAGGGACATTTTCAGCAATTTAGAACGTAACAAAATCCCAAAAAACTGCTTATCAAAACAGCTTAAACTGTGCATAGACGAGGATAACCTGATCCGATGCAAAGGTCAAATGCATAATGCCCCGATGGATGATAGTGCGAAATTTCCTCTTCTTTTGCCAACGAAGGATGCACTTACGACACTGATTATACACGACGCACATAGACTAAATTTGCACTCAGGTACAAACAGTACAATCACGTTACTTAGACTTATTATGTTCGATCTCTATGTGATATTTAATTTCTTTTTCACTTTTGTCGGCCGGAATAATTTCTTTCAAATTCTCTATTTTTGATTATAACCTGTTGGTTTAAGCCGCAGATTTTCTTTTTACAAATTGTAAATACTAATTGATGGTCACTGATAACTAGCGGGATGCCACCAGATGAGTTGTAATTATAATCATCAGTCACATAAATATGATCAATTAGCGTGCTGGTATCTTTTGTGACTAAAGTTAATTCAGTTATTTATTGGGAAAACACCATAGCTTTTCATCATGTCCTTCATTCTTGTATTTTTTGCTCATCTATGTTGAAATCACCTAGCATAACAAAGTTCTCATGTTCAGATGTTAAGCGTTCAATTGCTGTAACTATCAATCCATTCAACGGGTGAATCAGGTGGTCGGTTTACAACTCCTAATGTAAGCTTTGAGGAATTTAACTGTTTAATGTAACATGTTACAATTTCCAGGTTATCATGAGCCAAAACATTAGTCACTGACCATTTGTCTTTTATGGTCAATTTCATTTAGGATACAATTAGTAATTAACATTAACATAACATTTTTTACTCCTAATGGCAATGAGTTCAAAAGTTTGTCAGTTGATTGTTCAAGGTTAAAGTTCTTTGACAAATAATCAATGCAGCTGTCACAGAACAATTCTATGTCAGGCTGATCAAGTATGCCCTGGGGTGATTGATTGTTCTTCTTTTTACATTCAATACATATTGGTCCAGGGTTGAAACATATATCACCTGATAATAGTAGACACAAAACTGATAGGAATGGAACTGTATTAACACTGACTTTCTACTAAACTATTTTAGTCCTTTGTCAATTCACCATATATTGTTGTATGATATCATTTCCATAGCATGAAATTTCCGATGTTAGAAAAGGCCATTGAAATACTCGTACAAGACTATTTTTAGAATCCAAAACACTTGGACACTGCAGTAATATTGAAATAGGAGAGCCGTCAACACACCTGTCACGCCGGCGTCCATCTTGTTTTTTATCATTGTAAGATTCATATATTATTATAAATCACATTTATGTGACCCATAAACCAAGTTTGGTCCATACAAACATTAAATAAAGCGCAAAATGCACAAACCTCCTACACTTAATTCAGAAGTTGCAAGAAATATTCCTTCTTCAATGATCAGATGTTTCCATTGGTGATTGTCCATTTCATTCATTATTTATTTTTTTATTTTCAGCTGTCATAAATAAGACTAACCTCCATGGTTTACTGTCAACTTAAATTACCAATGCATTTGATTTGTTTTTTTTTGTTTATTGTCACCATAGCTCTTCAATTATTAGGTGTACTAACAATATGTTTGCACCATTTGAAAAGGGAATTTAAGGTAAAGGGGGTATCTTCGCAGTTTTTTTCACATATATTGTAACTTTAAATTTTGAAATGCTAGCTATTATAATTTATATCTACTGTGCTAGGTAAAGATCAAAATTGATAATTGAAATAGCAGTTTGGATTTAATATAATATCTTGGTTTCATTATGTTTAACAAGATTCTCACTATGTTATACAGCCATGTGATTCTGGCGCTGTTCAAACACCTCAACATTTTTGCTTTTAAGGGGTCATAAGCTTTTTGCGAGACCTTGGTGAAAACTGGAAAACTTCAAGAGATATTTTATCTAGGTATATTATATTAAATATGCCAGATACTTTAGGTTATATCTTTACCTCTGTTACAATGACATTTGACCACATCTTCCTTCATTAACACGGGTTTGTTTAACGTACATTTCGGTCGAAATATTGATAATTTGGTAATTAATTAAAAATATTAATTAAACATTTATTTTAAGCATCACAGCGATCAAACATGTCTGTTTTTGTTTGATGATATAACACTAAATCAATAACTGTACGAGGTGTTGTGTTGGATTTAGAATCGACATGTTTGAGTATTTTAAAAGAATTGTTTAGAAGGTAAAACCACAAAAAATATCAAAATAAATTAATCACAATAAAAAGTAAAAAGTAAAAAGTAAAACAATACAGGGATTAAATAGATAAAGACAAAATCGGTAGACAAAAAAAAATCATTATAACGAAATCAAATCAAATCAAATTTATTAGCACAAGTTACGCCCAATGAAGGGCCAAAGGCTACAATACGAAACAAACCACACAACAACAACAAAAGCAACCACACACATGAGAACAAAACCTCATTCAAGAACGTGAACTCAAGTCGAAACAAGAGTAAACTCCGCAAGAGTAAGCAGTTCCTGCTTGATATAGCACACTCTTCACTTTGCCAAAGATCGATTAAGTGTTGGTCAAATCCGGAAAGGATGACATTACCACACTCTATGTCAAATTAACATCTGTGCTCATCTGAGCGATAGAAATCCCGTATTTGTATACAAGAACATGATGTCTTCCGTAAAATTTCTTGAGTGATGACAACAACTTGGGAGCAACGTACCCCTTATTTATTTATTTGGCTTTTGCATTTTAAATATGATTTTACCTTCTAAATATTTTTTTTTGTTTACTCATTTACAAGCCAGAGTCCAACATCTTTTATTTTTTGATTATTTTACATCAGTCTATAGATGTTTCTTAGCTGGCTGTCAGTAACGGCAAGTGTTCTCAAGATAGTTCCTTTGGGTCCCGTTTTCCCTTTTTTAAAGTCTTTGTCTTTGGTTCTCTCTTGTTGAATTGAACTTTTATCTATTTGATTTTTATTGTGTGCTATTTTTGTGCTTTGTTCAAGATTAAAATTACGGGGATGGATGGACCCAAAAAACACTAGTCAAATCCCAACGCATTTTATATGTGCCAGGAATCCTTGTCAAAACTTTTGTTTATCCTTTGTCATCTTTGTGTTATTGTTCTATGTGATTGGTCTTTAGTTAATTATTTTGGAATTGATATTTAATATGATGTATCATATTTTAAGTCTCGGGCCAATGCAAGACGGCGTGCAGCGATCTCTGGTCATGTTGAAGACTGCAAGCTGTTTTTCACTTGTGATTTTGTAAATTGTCGATTATTTATGTTGGTTGTGTCGCGTACAATTATTTCACATCTCATTATCGTCTATCTTATGTATTTTAAGAATCTTTCATCTGACACACGGTAAAATTCTCACTGCATGCAACAGACGTACATAAACGATAATGAATTTTGAGTAAGTGTACCCGACACAACCTCCATAATGTAGTGTTGTATCTCCCTGTAATACAGGTATTACTTCCTGCTATATATTCTAAATTAATATAAAACTATCAAGAATGACTTGAACAAACAGGGATAGTGCAGATTACATGAAGTAGACTATAGACTGTATTCACTTTGCAAAATTTGATTGACGATATCTTAAGAGAAAACAAACTAAAAAGATTCTTAAAGGTATTGCCTCTGGTTTGACAATATCTTTTGTAAATATGAAAGTCATTTATCTGGATTTTTTTTGGATTTGCATGGTTTTCTCATAGACACTCTCTTAATATAACAATACATTGCACATGTTTGTTTTGTGTTTACATATAAATATACATTTGATTAAAAAATGGTCACTAGCTCAAACCAAATGATTTTAAAACTATTTTACAATCATTATATTTTTACCAGTTAACCAGGAGACTCTATAGATTCACGGGATACCATTCGGAACAAATACAGTCCGACATCGTTTGCGTCGTGAAGTCATGATGACCATTTTGAAGAAATAACCTTAAGCTCTGGGACATCGGATTCGCCCTGCATAGACCCTGCTACGCCAAAGAGTGACAGAAAAGACAATGTGGGTCCGCATTTGGGTGTGATGAGTCGCGTTTACATGTATGTATGTACGTACTTTATTCTGGCAAACCTTTGTAGATACAATGGTTAGAGAAATTCCTAAGGTTAGTAGTCAAGGTTAGTAGTTAAGGTCAAATTGGTCCTACGTATGTGTAATACGGGTTAATGGACAAACATTACAAAAATAAATAATAGGAAAATGCCTGGGAGTAAGAAAAAGCTGACAAAAACCCAACAACTTGGCAGGACAAGCTTTTTACAACATGAACAGCAGGAGGATATTTGAAAAGGCACTAAAATACACAAATGCATTTGAGATTTGAGAACTATGTAAAAACGTGTATACATGTACAAGCATCAAAATCTAAAAAGTTGTTTTCTTTTATTAAAGAGATGCATGTTAATACAAATAATCAAAATATAATTTTGATCAATTCTAATTTTCCCAACCGAAAGCGTTGTGTATAGTGTAATATTGCATAGGGCAAGTGGAAGAATACCGGTAGTGCATAATCGTTATAACATCATCTACATTTCAAAATGTGTCACTCTTACGTTTTATGTAACAATTACAATTACATTTCAATTACAATTGAAAATCGTGCTGGTGAAGTCGGTGGCAACGTCAACTTTTTTTGTGTAAATCGTTCGCGCAAAAGCATGTGGTAGTTGAAAGCATAAACCCTAGGAATTTGATATTCGGAAATATGGCTGACAAAACTATTACCATCTAATACATGCCATGTGCTCCTGACGCAATGCTTACATTTCAATTTTGCGGTCTTTTCATAACTTTTTGCAAGACTTTTGCAAAGACTTAATAACTAATCAAAGCTTTTTATCTAGACATATCACATTTTATTTTCAGATACATTAGGTTATATCTATACCTGTGTTTCAATGATATTTGTCTTTGTTTTATTTTTATGCATCTACGCAGGCAAATCTAATTAATACAAATGTATCTAAATTAGGGATGACAGTTTATATCATCTACAATAACAGACAGAACAGATTAGATGAAGTGACGTAAAACATAATTAACTCTCCCCATTTTAAAAATGACTTTATTATAAAAGATTACAAACAATGGTATTTTTTAGTTGTCATGTGGATTCAAGCCGTTTCAGTTGATGTATTTCATTTAAAGAATTAAAATAAAGTGTTTATTAATTTAAATACCATATATGAAAACACTATTGTAAAAGGTATTTCGTTATTTCCAGCCCGTGCTGCCTTATGTAGTGGTGTATCTCCCTGTAATACAGATGACCAGGTGTTACTGCTTAATAAACATGTATACCTTTAATTAATACATAACTTATGACAGCATATATCATCTACAAACACAGAGCAGATAAGATTGAGTTAGACCATAACACATAATTCACTCTCCTAATTCTTAAAATAAACAACTTTTGGTGTGTTTTTTCAAGGGTCCGTGAATTTCAGCCATTTTAAGTGATGTATTTAATTTAAGGAATAAAAGTTTTTATTACTGTACAAACCACATTTAATACTATTGTAACAGTTCTATTCACTTTTTTCCCTTAAAATATTATCCTCAACGTAAGTTTGACATTTTTTATTGCATTTTTTTTTGTAAAATGCAATACATTTGTATCTGCGTTTTGTAAACGAGCGCTTATCTATTTTCTTACGTTTTCTTGGTGAGTTTTTAAGAAGAGGGTTAAACGTATGCATCATTTATTTAAAACTAACGTTAAAAGAAAGCATTCTTGTCAAACAACCTTTAACAAAACAAAAGACTGGTCGGTCCTTTATAAGCCGGGAATTTATTACAATTAAAAAAAAACTACGACAAAGATGTTGATTTTTAAAATTTAATCATTCGTAAATTAGTGAAACTAATCAATTACTCATTGACAAATTGTCTGTGTGAACGTACCTATAAAAAGTTTCATCCGATCTTATATGCATTGGATACCAAAAGTAAATTAGCCTCTTCAATTAAAAAACTTTGTATATTTCACAAATTATATTGTCAAATTTATAATAAAAAAAATAATGAGATGTGGAATAAAATTACGCGACACAGCTCACATAACAAGCGCTAATTTAGAACAAGAGCTAACACTAAAGTATGACTCGCCTGTTGGCACCATCAGAAACAATCATTCTTTCTAACTTGCACTATATTTTGAATTTTCAATTTCTGAGATCAAAAGATGTTTATAGAACTTAAACATTGCTAATATATGCAATAAAAATAATCAAAGTCACTCAACCGGAAAATCAAGGTCAAGGTCAAAAGATGGGGATTCAACAGTGCTAAGCTACTACTGGGGCATATGCATACCAAGTTTCATCAACCTAAGACCTATAGTTCTTGAGATATGGAGGTGCTCATTGTACTTTTCCAAAAAATAACGCCGTGGCCGCCGCCGCCGGTAAAGTAACACCTATGTCCCGCTCTGCTTCGCAGACGAGACAAAAACCACAGTGCAAAATTGCCAGCAGCCTTTAACAACCCAGTAGGCGTTGCTCGCAGTTCTGAAGTCGGCCCAAGGTCTAAATAAAATGTATATAATTCAAATCCAGTCCTGAAAAGTCAAAGACAGATCCCTTCCTTAAACAGGGAACAAAAAACATAAAATAACAAGGATAAACAAAAGCTTTGTCATAGATTCCTGGCTTAGGAAAGGCAGATTTAACATTTGGCGGGGTTAAACTACTTTTTTGGACCCAACCTTTCCCCTTTCATAATTCCAGACAAAGCACAAAAATAAACACACAATAAAAATCAAATCAATGAACGTTCAATTTTACAGTGAAAAAAAAAATAGACAAAAGACAACAAGAATAAACGAACGGTACAGGAACTCTCTATAGAACACTTGCTGTTACTGAGAGCTAGCTGAGCATCAATAATCGACTGATGTGAAAATTCAAATATATCGATTTTAAATACGACACAACACTTCAAACAATGAAAGATTTGGTGAGTATCATCACATAAAACCGACATATTTGATCGCAATAATGGTTTAAAATAATATTTAATTCAAAGGCTTTTTAAAGTTTTAAAGTAATTATCAAATTGTCAATATTTCTACCAAAGAACACTAGATTTTAAGAATTGTTTAGAAGTCACAGTATACTGCTTATAATATACCGGGTTCTAGTGAAAACGCAAAACGTTTTTTCTTCAAGATAAAACATTAACAAAGTCAGTATGACCCGACTTTCTGACAACCAAAGCCAATGCCACCTGGTAATATGCATGATTTAGGGAGCCAAATTTCGACAAGAAATTGCTCGTAGGATGAACTTGATTATTCAAGCGACATAAAACGACCGGCTCAAAAAAAAGGAAGTCCTGCTCTACGTACGGACAAAGAAATATCATCCCTACAAGACCACTGCACTACAGCACCTACGTGATAGTTTTTTTTACGGCGTCGAAACAGCAGGAAATTCTCAGTCGAGCTCTTATGAACTTGGCTCCCTTCATTTATTTTGTCAAAATACAAATGACAACAAAGTTCCAGACAATACATTTTGCTACGCCTGACGCGCGTTTCGTCTATTCAAGACTCATCAGAGGCGCTCTATCAAAAATATTGAAAATACCAAACACTATATGAATATGAAGAGCATAGAACAATAAAACCAAATATACTAGCCTAAATGACCTTTAGTTGGTAATTTTACAAATAGAATATTTAAAATTAGAAATAAATATCAATATAGACAGACGGTAAATATACAAAGTGACAATGCAAACGCACTACTTTACAGTTTTTTCATTGAGATGGGACATTTACAGAGTCAGTATAGCATAGAAACAGAAAGAATAACATCACCCCAGCAAGACCACTGTATTCGTTAACAGCCCCTATGTGAATCCGCAAAATACAGTATTTTAATGTCCCATCTAAATGAAAAAAAAATTGTAAATTTGTTCCTATACATTGTCACTTAGTATATTTACCATCTGTCAATATTGATTTATACTTAATCAAATCTAATTGCATGCTAATTAAATTGATTTAATGCTTTTAAGGAATGACCACAATGTTTTTTCTGTCTATGAATAACATTTTAAAATGTTCTTCCATAATGTTTCTTTGATCGTTTCCAAGTTACCTTTGCTGACGTTGTGTACTGTTTCAAGGAGTACTGTAAACGTGAACAATTTCGCGTGGGGGTTATGTTCGTTTAATTCGCGGTCATAAAGTATCCGCGAAAATATCCCCTACGCGAATGAGAACTTTTTTTTTCAGTAAAAAATATAGAAAGTCAGATATATCGCGAACTTATCCCCCACGCGCGAAGGGTAAGCTTAACGAAATCGCAAAAATATCACCCCGCGAAAATCTTCACGCTTACAGTATATCATGGTCATGCTTGTCGACAGGAGGGCACCTGGAAAGTCTTAAAACTATGGTGGGTTGAAACTTATCATTTGTTCAAGCAATTTTTCCTTCCATTTTAGGTAATTAACATCCGAAATGTTTATAATTGAGTAACTGAGATTCATATTTCTTGCTCCATTTTTTTCTTGTATCATAATCCTGTCTATTTTGCCAAGTTTGAGGTCATCACCTAAATATATAATTGCGTGCTTGGAATTCCTGATGGATTTGATCTGATAATGTTTTTTTTTGTAATTCGATCCACGATATCAGATTTCGGTCTATGATAAACTCCAACTAGCAATCGGTCATTTGTAATAGATTATTTCTTTATCCACTTGATTTAACAGTCAGTATTTTAGATATGCGTTCATAAGCGTTTAAATCACTTAAGGTTCAAAATTTGTTAAGTGACTTCTTCGCGAACAAACTTTACTTAAAACTGCAATTTTAAGATTCAATATATATACAGATGCGTCCAGACATAACCTGTATAAAAGTTAACTTTAGGCAGTAATTTAGGTTGCTTTTCTAGTTAACTTGAGTTAACCACAGTCCGCTATCTAGTTAACTAAAGTTAACTTTAGCTGTCCATGATCTTGACAGCTCTGGACTGCTCTTGTCCATGACAAGGACAGCTTAAGGCAGTCTAAAGTTAACTTCAGGTCAGAGCAGTCCAAAGTTAATTTTAGGGAACTCTAGGTCGCTAGTGGACTTAAAATAATACTAGGTACTTGAGAATGTATTTTGTTATTTTCAAATAAAATTATGCGGTACATTTTGCAATTAAGGTAATATTTCTTTAACAAAATAAATATTGCCAATAGAAAAAAAATATTTAAACAAATATTTTTTAAATGCATGCATCTTTGTTAAACAAAAAAATATATTTTTGAATTAAATTTAATAATGCAAATTAATACACATTCTAAGAGGGAGGTTTGGCGCCATAAAACCTGGTTTAACCCACCATTTTGTTTGAAATGCCTGTACCAAGTCAGGACCATTGCGATCCACCAGTTCTCCGGTATGACTGATTCGTTTTTGTCATTTTCTCTACACTATGAGATTGATCATGCAAGTTCGGTAGTTTTGTTATTACCTTTATTATCTAAAATAAATGATTATTTAAAACAAAATAAAATATTATTTAAAACTGATTTTTTTGCTTTTTTATCTCTCTCTCTCTCTATATATAATGATTTTATTCAAATCGAATAATCTAATGTAGTTTGCTAAAGACCATGACGGGATATGCTAATGAAATAAATCTTTCTAAAATTAAAAGATCTTGAAAATAAAAACGTATTCTTAGAATAAATATTTCATGTAAAAAGATAGATATATCAATTTAAGTAAATTGATAATTTAATAAGCTTTACAAAATTGTATTTAATAAATAAATATTCTTTTTATTAAATCATTGAACAAATAATGTTAAAATTAAATAAAAAATATAAACAAAAATATGGTTTTGTATAAATCAAGTCAAATGATAAATAAAATCAAAGTCCTGTTAATTTAGGTCGCTTTTGGCTTCAGCGCGGCTAACTTTAGGTCGCTCTAGGCTAAAGTTAACTTTAGGTCGCTCTAAGGCTAAAGTTAACTTTAGGTCGCTCTAAGGCTAAAGTTAACTTTAGGTTGGTTCTAGGCTCAAGTTAACTAGCAGAGCAGTCAAGAAGAGCAGACCGTGGTCCAAGTTTGTTATTGCAGTTAACTTTAGACCGGTCAAACGTCTGCCTAAAAAGCAGACCTCAGTTAACTTTAGGCAGACAAAAAGTTTACTTTTCTAGTTAACTTGGCATACAGGTTATGTCTGGTCGTATCTGTAAACAGAAGAAACTTTCATATAAAGGTGCAGCCATATAACAGCACATGCATCAATAAGAATAAATTATACCAACATCCAGGTGCCCGTTACGAACGAACCTTAAGGCTTTAGGTTTGGGTTATGATAAGGAAGGAAAGAAGCAGAGGTATCAATAGGGCATTTGAATGTTAAAAGCCAGAAACGGCAGCATCATCCACACTCATCTGAAAGATAGAAATTCAATATTTGTCTATAAGTGCATGATGTTTTCCGTAAAATTTCTTGAGTGAAGACAGCAACCGATGAGCAACATAACCCTGTGCGAGCAGTTTTTGTGTCAGACGTGTCGCTCTGCTAAGAAAATCTATGTGAGTCCCGCACGCTCTGGAGTAACGAATTTATTGAGATACGTAAACTCCATAAGCTGAAGCGGACAGAAACCTGGTTTACTGCCAATTTATTTTCAAATGACTTACAAGTCAGGACCATTGTGAACTTAAATTTCTCTGGTTTCTTTTCTTTGTTTTGTCCTTTCTCATTGTTATTTGAGACTGATTTTCCAAGTTTAATAATTGTGTTATTTCCTTTATTTTATACATGACCTTTGCTGGAGCAATCATCGTTCCCCAAGCAGCAGGAGGTTCTGGTCGAAATTAATGTTGATTAATGTAAATTTGTGTGAGCAAATCCTATATTTATGATGTTTCACGCCCAAAAATATCATTAACGATTCCTATGGGTTGTGCGGTTATTAGATCTGGCATGGATCAAAGTGGTTTCCATGGTTTCCCAAACCTACATTGTATAAAGTCTTTGTAGCCTAAAGTTGCGATTCATAACAAATCTTAGTACAACATGGACAAAAAAACACAATTGTAGTATGACACTCCCTACCGAAAATACTTACGGGTAGAATAAAAGTGGGATCTGTGGGGGTTCATTATCCATATCACATTTGCTGCGTTTAAGGCCTGATCTTAAGAAATCGAAGCAAAAAGTGTACGGTAGTCCAAAATGGACTATGTCTCCCCTTCCATCAGAAATCCCTGCGGATTACCTGGCTAGGATAAAGGTGGGGTCAATAGGATTCAAAACATATACGTTTCTTAGTTGCCTTAATCCTGGTTATTAGGTAATCGCTGTGCCCCCTCAGAAGAAATATCCTTAAGAAATTGTCTAGCTATGGGATCTGGCTGGAATAAATGTTGGATCCATGGGTTCCAAAGCCCATAATGTTCTTAGTTGCGTTAACTTCGGTCTGTTAGGACATCGAAAAACAACAGTGGTTCTATGTTACACCCTGCATACATTTCTTACAGATTGTCTGACTATGGGACATGGTAAGGATAAAAAAGGGTCAAAAACCTATCTACAGTACTTGAACCGATCAATGCAACACTTTGACGGATCGATGACTGATCGGTGACGGATTGATGACGCGTTTGGAACGGATTGATGACTGATTGATGACGAATTGGTGAATGATTGGTGACTGGTTGTTGACTGATTGATGACGGATCGGACGGATTGGACGGATGACGGATACCATAGGTAACCGGGCTATCGATCCGTTATTTTGACTGATACGATCGATCGGTATAATTAGAAAACTCTTCTGTGACAGGAAGTTATCATTTTTACCAATACGTTACGCAACACAAACCAGTGACGGCGTTAATTTAATGTGTTTTAAATAAATTATGCTATTTAAATATCTAATGAATTCAATAATTGTTAACATAGTACTTCCTTTTAACTAAATAGGCAACGTTCGTGTTCTTTTCTTCCATAGAAATAATAATCATATAATTTTATTTTATTTGTTCTGATTTTTAAATACAAAAACAGAAACTGTGCTAAAAAATCGTTGAAATGTAAAAGGATTCTGCTTAGAATGATTATTTCAACAATTTGTAACATATACAGATATATTCAACAACAAAATATTCAGGAGATATCAATAATCTAGTAAATTCTATTTTAATTTTCTTTTAATTCACTAGCTATGTTAAATTTGTTCGCATGGGAATATAGATCACATTTGCAAATTTTGTGTGTAAAATATATGAAACTTTAGTAAAATCTTATATTTGAGCATAAAATTATATGACGGTTTAATAAAATTGACAAGAAAATGTTTGCAAAACAACTTTTTTCATCAGGTTTGACACATAAATGGTATGTTCAGTTGACAAGTTGCATAAATACATATTGGCGTCTTAAAAAATAAGGTTCATAAAGTTAGGAGATTATGAAAAAAAATGCTCGCAAAGTAATATAGATCACATTTGCAAATGTCTAATGTAAAATATATGAACCTTGAGTAAAATCTTATATTTGAGCATAAAATTATATGACGGTTTAATAAAATTTACAAGAAAATGTTTGCCAAACAACTTTTTTCATCAGGTTTGACACATTTATGCTATGATCAGTTTAAAAGTTGCATAACTACACATTGCCGACTTCAAAAATAAGGTTCATACAGTTAAGAGATAATAAAAAAAAATGTTCGCAAAGGAATAGAGATCACATTTGCAAATTTCTGATGTAAAATATATGAAACTTTAGTTAATTCTTATATTTTAGCTTAAAATTATATGACGGTTAAATAAAATTGACAAGAAATTGTTTGCAAAACAACTATTTTCATCAGGTTTGACACATTAATGCTAAGATAAGTTGAAAAGTTGCATAACTACATATTGCTGACTTAGAAAATAAAGTTCATATAGTTAAGAAATAAAAAAGAAAATTGGTTCGCAAAGGAATTTAGATCACATTTGAAAAAAATCTTTTATAAAATATATAAAACTTTAGTAAAATCTTATATTTGAGCATACAATTATGACGGTAGAATAAAGTTAACATGAAATTGTTTGGGAAACAACTATTTTCTTCAGATTTGACACATAAATGCTATATGTTTTTGAAAACTTGAATAACTTCATATCTTTAACTTGAAAAATAAGGTTATCTAACCATTTTTAAGAGATTATGAAAACAAATTATTTCCATTATAGATATGTTAAAAGATCAAACATTTCTTATGCAAGCTACAAATGTATAAGAAATTAAAAATCTGATGTTTGAGCTTAATATTATAATATGATGCAGGTTCAACCTGATAAGCTCCCGCAGATATATTTTAGGGGATAACATATTTGATTCTGACGGGGGTGAGTGGCAGTTCTTGTAAATAAATAATCTTGCCTGCAAAAAAATTGGAGATAAATAATCCGGCCTCTACTTCCCAAGATTCTTTACTAGTATGGTATATCAAAAATAAATAATCGGCGCACAAAACGGCGGAAAATAAATTCTCTGACTCGACCAAAACTGCAGACCCTCCCCCCTTTTCAGAATTAAATGGTTGTCCTCTTATTTCTTTAATAACAGCAAGAAATGCAGACTTTTGCATGGTTTTGAAAAACAAAACGAGGAAGTGGTTATTTTTTTTTCTCAAACTAAAAATGACGTCATAATATATGCTTAAAATAAAATTGTTTTTATAACAATCACAAAAAATTGTTTTCAAAATAACTTTCTGACAAGATTTTAAATGAGGTATTTCAAAATATAATATATTTGACATCAAAAATCGTATGAATATGAACTTTAATATTTATTTAGTGCTTTGTAATATTCTTTTTTTTATTATTGATATAAAACTTTTCAAATGTCCCGCTCTTACATTTATTTATATAAATTAAGTTTCTATTTTATTAAAATATTTTATGCATTCGAATCTAGGAGTCACGTGATACAATAAGCGAAACGAACTTAAAAAAATCCGTATTTTAGATTGAATTGACGCGTGACGGATTGGTAAATTGCATCATGGGGTGCATTTGATGGATAGGATTGGACGGATAAGTGACTGATCGATGACGGATTGGTGACTGATTGATGACGGATCGGTGAATGATAGAGACCGGATCGATGACTGATTGGTGACTGATTGATGACGCGTGACGGATCGCAAAAAGTGTTGCATTGATCGGTTCAAGTACTGGATAAAAATGGGTCGAAAACCTATTTATTTCAGCAGCGTAAACGTCTGATTCTTAAGAAATTGTGTCCTTAAAAATGTAAATGGCCTAAATAATGATATGTCTCACCTGCACAAATATCCCAACGGATTCTCTGGCTATGGAACCAAGACAGGATAAATGTACGGCCCATGGGCTCAAAACCTTTATGTTTTTGAATAGGTCTAAAACCTAGATAGTCTTGAGTTGCGTTAACTTACGGCTTTTTAAAGAAATCAAGGTAAAAAGTGAAAAATAACCACAGGTGTAATTGCTCGACCAAGAAAAATATCCCAACAGACTATTTGGCTATAGGACCTGGCTAAGTTAAAGTGGGATCAAAGGATCTAAATCATATATGGTCCGTAGTTGCGTAAACCTCCGGTTGTTAAAACATCGATGTCAAAACAATGTAAAAAAGCCTCATTGGTACTGTGTCTCCCCTGCAGAAAAATCATTTCAGATTGCATGGTTATCGAACTTGGCTGGATAAAAATTTGGTCCATTGGTTAAAAAACCCGAATGGTCTTTAGTTGTGTTAACTTCGACTAGTAAAAAAAATCGAGGTACAAAAGTAGGATAGCTTCAGTGCATCATGTTTGACCAAACCCATACAAAAGTAGCCATTTTTCTGCAGGAGGAAGTAAAAGGACAATTATTGGTTTTCTGGACCTCGATGAATTAAGGTAAAGCGTTTTAGAAAACATTTTATTAAGTGCTATAGACAACAAGAGACGGAAATACTTTATATAATATAAAATGATTAAAAATAGAACTCTTCCTCGTGTCTAAAGCAGATAAACAAAACACAAGTGTATTCCCTTTTTGTTGCTGAAGAAGACAGGTTAGAGTCAGGCAGCATTTGTTAAAATATAAAACTCATTTGCTATTCTTTTTAATAAAACTGCAAAGGTTATGCAATACAGCTTTATCTTCACAGGTTATGAACCAAAATATGCTCTTTCTTTATTATTTAAGTTTATAAAGTTATGTTATGCTTTTGAAATAATATAAAACAGTTCCTGTCTCTCTCCAACAAATTTGTATATGTGATAAGAAATGTATCTCATCTTCTACTTCTTCAGATTCACATTCAAGACAATGATTTTTTGAATTGCTGTTTGTTTATGTTTGTTGTGTCGCGTACACTTATTCCACATCTCAATATTGCATAATATCTAAACTGTAGAGGTATCTACCAGATTCAAACCGCATATGATGGGAAAACTTCTGTTAGGTTTCTCCTCCACTCAAAATTGTCATTAAAACTCATATAATTTTTATTTTAAAGCCATGACTAGTTTTAAATTTAACAAAAGTTCTTAATTTGTTCTCTGAATTGTTGGATATTTGGTTTTCCAATAATTTAATGTAAGAATATTCAACAATGTTTCAAACCAGCTGAAGGTGATACAAAAATGCATTAAAATACATAAGTATTATGTTGGATTTGAGGAATGTGTATAAACCTGTGTTCAAGTATCAAGGGCTATAACGTTGGGTTCATTTATTAGAGCAAGCAGATGCATGTAAATAAAAATAATCAGAATCGTATTTCGATAAAGTACAATTTTCCTTACCGAAAGCATTGTGAGCAGTGTAATATTGTATAGGACAAGTGGAAGAATGGTGCATAATCATTATATCATCAAATACATTTCTAAATATATAATCCCAACGCTTACTGTAACAATATACCGTTCGCAATACGAACATTGATGTTGCTTAGTAAATTGTATAAATACCTCATTGTTTACTGCAGTTGGATCTGAACCAAATGAAATCAACATTTGGCATGTTCCTGTATTTCCAACACGTGCTGCATCATGTAGTGGTGTATCTCCCTGTAATACAGACAACCAAGTATTACTTCTAATTATATATCTTGAATTATTAAAATATATCCAAATATGGGACGACAGCATATAATTTCAACAAACTTTTTTTTTGGATTTGCATGTTTTTTTTCATAGACACTCTCTTAATGTAACACTACATTACACATTTTTATTGGGCTTACAATCAGATATACGTTTGCTTTAAAGAATGGTGACTGGCTCAAACCAACTGATTTTAAACATATTTTACAATCACTATATTATGATCATTTAACCACGAGACTATAGTGGTGCACGGGATACAAATCGGAACAAATACAGTCCGACATCGTGTGCGTCGATAAGTCATGTTGACCATTTTTAAGATATAATCTTAACCTCTGGGACATCGGATTTGCCTTGCTACTCTGCTACGCCAAAGAATGACAGAAAAGACAATGAATGTGGGTCCGCTTCTGGGTCTGATGAGCAGCGTTTACATGTATGTGTGTACGTACTTTATTCTGGCTAACCTTTATAGATTCAATGCTTAGAAAAATTCCTAAGGTTATTAGGCAAGGTTAGTAGTTAAGATCATATTGGTCCTACGTATGTGTAATACGGGTTAATGGACAAAATTTACAAAAAAAAATAATGGGAAAAGGCCTGAGGGTAAGAAAAAGATGACACAAACCCAACAACTTGGCAGGACAAGCTTTTTACAACATGAACAGCAGGAGGATATTTGGAAAGGCACTTAAATACACAAATGCATTTGAGATTTGAGAAGTATGTAAAAATGTGTATACAACCATCAAAATCTAAAAAAAATGGGTTTTTTAACACAGAGATGCATGTAAATACAAATGATCAAAATAGAATTTCGATCTATTCTAATTTTCCCAACCGAAAGCGTTGTGTATAGTGTTATATTGCATAGGGCAAGTGGAAGAATGCCAGTAGTGCATTATCATTATAACATCATATACATTTCAAAATGTGTCACATTTACGCTTTATGTAACAATGTACCGCTTACATTTCAATGACAATTGAAAATCGTGCCAAACATAGCTGGTGAAGTCGGTGACGACGTCAACTTTTTTGTAAATCGTTCTCGCAAAAGCATGTAGTTGGAAGCAAAAACCGTTGGAATTTATTATTTGGAATTATGGCTGACAAAACTAATACCATCTAAATTATGCCATGTGATATTGACGCAGTTCTTACAATTCAACTTTCCGGTCTATTCATAAACTTTTTGCAAGACTTTTGTAGAGATTCATTAACTTGAAAAACTTTTTATCTAGGCATATCTCATTTTATTTTCAGATTCATAAGTCTATATCTATACCTGTTTTTCAATGACATTTGACTTTTTTTATTTTTATGCAAGTAAAAATGAAAGGAAGAAAACAGAGAATCCAGAAAATCTTACAGAAACTCTAATATAATAACATAAAAAGCTGAAGATGATACAAAATGCATTAAAATACATAACAATTTAGGTGGATTGGAGTAATGTGTTCAACTATTAAAGTCTATAACGTTGGGTTCATTTATTACATCAAACAGATGCATGTAAATAAAAATAATCAGAATCGTATTTCAATCAATTTTAATTTTGACCACGGAGAGCATTGCGTGCAATGTAATATTGAATAGATCTATTAGAAGAATGATGCATAATCATTTTATCATCATAACAATTTCTAAATATATCATCCTAGCGCTAAATGTAACAATTTACCTCTCACACTGCTCATTGTTATGCTGAGTAGTAAAAAGTAAAAAATACCTCCTTGTTTACTGCAGTTTGATCTGAACCAGATTTAATCAACAGTTGGCATATTTCTGTAACTCCATCCTGTGCTGCATAATGTAGTGATGTATCTCCCTGTAATACAGATAACCAGGTATTACTTCTTACTATATATCTTAAATTAATACAAAACTATATCCGAATCAGGGATGACAGCATATAATTTCAACAAACAGAGATGGAGAATAACATGCAGTAGACTATAAAACATTTTTCACTCTGTTCAGTTTAATTGACTTAATCTTAAGATAATACAAACTAAAAAGAGTCTTAAAGGTAATGCTTATGGTTTCACCATCTCATTTGTAAATTTGAAAATCTTTAATCTGGACAAATTTTTTAAATTTGCCTGTTTTTTTCACAGACACTCAGATATATCTGTGATTTAAAAAAAAACGGTCACCGGCCCAAACCAAATGATTTTAAGCATATTTTATAATTACTAAAATTGTAACAAATTCTCATTTAATTGATACCAACTTTTTGACAAATAAAATCGTGCCAGACATAGCCGGTGAAGTCGGTGGCAACGTATCGTTTGCGCAAAAGCATGTAGTAATTGAAAGAATAAACCCTTGGAATTCAATATTTCGAATAATGGCTGACAAAACTATTACCATCTAATACATGTCATGTGATCCTGGCGTATTTTTGGTCGGATTTTACAAGTGAAAATCCGGGTTAAAAAATGGTGAATGTCGGGCGGGCGGCGGGAGGACGGCGGGCGGGGAAAATATTTTCGTAACAGTTTTCTCAGCAACTACTAATCACAGCCTCTTGATAGAAGCAGAGGTACCAATGGGGTATCCGAATGTCAAAAGTCCGAAAGGGAAGAGACTAAACCAGTAAACACAAACAAGAACGGGACAAAAACAGACAACACGTAAAACATGGAAACACAAAACAACTGAATATCAATCAACAACGCGAACTCCAGTCGAAACAAAACATTTGGTATGCAGCATCAATATGGGCTTACATAAAGTGGGATTCGATTTCAGGTCTGTAGCTCACCTTCTTCCTGTTTACCGACTTAGTTAATTTTTGACATAAATGTCCAATTATAGAATTTTTTTGGAACAGTTTTCTCAGCAACTACTAATCACAGCCTCTTGATATTTGGTATGCAGCATCAACATGGGCTTCCATAAAGTGGGATACGATTTCAGGTCTGTCGCTTATTTACTTCTTGTTTACCGACTTAGTTAATTTTTGACATAAATGTCCAATTATAGAAAATTTTCGTAACAGTTTTCTCAGCATCTTCTAATCACAGTCTCTTGATATTTGGTATGCATCATCAGCATGGGCTCCCAGAGGGTGGGATTTGATTTCAGGTCTCTCGCTCACCTACCTTCTGTTCACCGACTTAGTTAATTTTTGACATAATTGTCCAAAAATAGAAATTTTTTGTAACAGTTTTCTCAGCAACTACTTTTCGCAGCATATTGATATTTGGTATGAAGAATCAGCATGGGCTACTATAAGGTGGGTTTTGTTCCAGGTCTGTGGTTCATATACTTCCTTTTAAACGAAATCCGGCCATTTCTGTCTTTGACCCATTTCTTACGGTCTTTCTGGTCTTTTCATAAACTTTTAGCAAGACTTTTGCGGAGACTTAATAATTTAAAAAGCTTTTTATCTAGGCATATCATACATGTAATTGATTTACAGATTCAATAGGTAATATCTATATATTGGTTTCAATGACATTTGACTTTCTTTTATTTTTATGCATCTAAACAGGCAAATGTGAGGTATGTTTAATGAAGCTATAATGTATGTTAAACATGTCACATAAAACAAAGAAAAATAGTTTCTAACCGTTCGTCAAACCTATGGGTTTTTTTATTTGTCATATGGGCCCTACGGCCCAAAATTACTTATTTGATTATAACTCATAGAAAAATCATCCTATATGTAAAAAGCAAACATGTGAAAAAGCAGTCAAATGATAAAATACCGTCTTTCTTTTATTATAAATTTCAATCCAAATAGACTATATAACAAAAACAGATTTGTACATTTTTTTGGATATATTTTTGTGTCTTTTTTATTCAAGCGAGATCAACAGAAGTTAGCACGCTTTTCACGAGATGCGTATCTAACTGAGGTGTCTCGTGCGGACAGCCAATCAAATTCCTTGAAATTGAATATCACATCGTGCGGAGTGTGATACGCAAAATAGTCTCATCTCGCAAGAACTATATAATGTTGCACAACAGTTAGAGAATCAAGGAAATCTTACAGAAACTATAATACTTGAGGAGCTTAGCTCTTTACAACATAAACAGCTGAAGGTGATACAAAAAATACATTAAAATACATAAGTATTATGTTTTATCATACATTTCCCTTTGATACTTTTAAATTTGTCCGTGTGTAACAGCCGTACATTTACAAGCCATATCTTGAAATGGGACCTTTTTGCCATATCAAGCCCTCGCGTGCACAAAAGTGGGCAAATATGGCCATATCAAGACCTCTCGTGCACAAAAGTTGGCTTATATGCCATATCAAGGTCTAGAGCCTCACTTTGAAATTTGACGTCACAGTATATTTATATCTTTATTTATATCTTTATTTTGTTTGCTGAAAATGAATGATAAAAAAGTTATGACACAGGGTTTTCCATATCAGGTCCAATATCATTCCTCGACCATATATGGGAGTCTCGGAATAATATGGGACTTGATATGGAAAACCCTGTGTAATAATCTATATATATTTGAGGAATTTGTATAAAACTGTTCAACTATCAAAGTCTATAACGTTGGTTTCATTTATTAGAGTAAGCGGATGCATGCAAATAAAAATAATCAGAATCGTGTAGTGTAATATTGTATATGGCTTGTTGAAGAATGGTGCATAATAATTATTAAATGTATCATCGTAACGCTAAACATAACAATATAACTCTCACATCGCTCATATTGGTGTTGCTTAGTAAATTGTATGAATACTTCCTTGTTTACTGCAGTTGGATCTGAACCAGATGAGATCAACAATTTTTGAAAACGCACTACTTTACTTTTTTTTTCATTTACAGATGGGTCCAAACCTAACCTGTACAAAAGTGAACCGGGAGCAAACATTAAGTTTACTTTTTTGGTTTGGTTTGGTTTGCTTGACCAAACAAAATAGCAAACCACAGTTTACTCAAAACAAACCGTGGTTTGCTTTTTCTAGTTTGGTTTGCTTTGAAAAGCAAACCAAACCAAACCAGGCGGCTTGTTTGGTTTGCTCTGACCAAACCAAACTTTGACGCTGGTTTGGTTTGCTCTGACCAAACCAAATTAGGGTGCTGGTTTGGTTTGCTCTGACCAAACCAAACTAGGGCACTGGTTTGGTTTACTCTTACCAAACCAAATTAAAATGGTGGTTAATATCTAAATCAGAATAAATTCTTAAAGAAAAATATATTTGTTTTACGAGAGCAAATATCATTAAATGATGTCGGACGTCGTATTACTTCGATTCTTTGAATCATCTGCGCATGCTCATGGTTTGCTCTTAGCAAACCAAACCAAACGAAACCAGGCCGCTGGTTTGGTTTGCTCTAAAAATAGAAAACTATGGTGCTGGTTTGGTTTACTCATAAAATACAAATCTTATATGATGTTAAATGTTTAAATAAGAATTTGTTATTCCATTTAGACATTTGGTAAATAATATTTGTTCATGAAATGTAATAATTGAGAAATAGTTCGGACATTCTTTCACATCGATTTTATGAATCCTCCGCGCATGCTCGCGGTTTGCTCAGAGCAAACCAAACCAAACAAGGGCGCTGGTTGGGTTTGCTTTTTAAAGTTTGGTTTGCTCTGACCAAACCAAACCAAACCAAACGAGCCGTCTGGTTTACTTTTCGAGTAAACATTAAAGTAATATTTGGTTTGCTAAAGTAAACCAAACAAAGTGAAAAGTGAACTTAGACCAAACTTCTGGTTTGCTTTTTAAGTTTGGTTTGCAAACAGGTTAGGTTTTGACCCATCTGTTGATGGGTCATTTACCGAGTCAATATAGCATAGAAACAGAACGAGTAACATAACCCCAGCAAAACCACTCCATTCATTTACAGCTTCTTTGTAATTCCACAAAATACAGTATTTTAATGTCCCATCTAAATGGAAAAAAAATGGGGAAAAACTGTAAAGTAGTGCCTTTTCATTGTCAATTAGTATATAAACCATCTGTTTATATTGATTTTTAAATAATTATAGTTTTAAATATTGTATTTGTAAAATAGAAAAGTATTTTAAGACATTGAAATCGCCTTGCATAGACTCCGCTACGCCAAAGGTGGACAGAAAAGAAATACATATTTTTTAACATTGGTGTCAAATATTGTTCTTCAATATCATTACACATAATTATTAATGTGTAACCTAAATCTTGTTTAGCCTTTCAGCCTAAGAGGAACTTCCCATATAAAGACAACCTTTTATTGCCCTTCTGAAGGACTATCATCGTTCCTTGAGACATTCCTGGCAAATGGCGTCCAGGAAGAGCAGGACGATTGGATACAAAAAAATTTTCCTAATTCTGATATTGAATTTATTTTCGTCCGGATATGCTTTCCGAAGAAATACAGGGCTGGAGTGAATTCTAAAATAATTACCAATTTTGCTTGTTGCTTTTCAAAAAATTATCTATGTTATAAAGTAAAAGAAAAAAAAATATTCTGATGACAATTAGTTGTTTCATTTTTGTAGTAACCAAATTTTAATCGCTATTTGCCTACTTTTCTATTTTACGATCAATTGCCCAAAGCACCTTCAGTAATATTCACAAAAGTTCGTAGACGTAAAGTCAGGCGTAACTTACATAGACAACAAGGGGAGGTAAGACTAAAGTAACGTTTACGAACTTTTATGAATAAACGTCCTTGTCCCCATTTGAACGTTCTAGAAAACGCACCTAAATAAATTTCAGATTTTATTTCACTGCATCGATTCGAAATCAAATCTTTTTTATTCGTTAATAACAAATGTTAACAATGGCACTTAAACACGTTAACATTATATGTTTTGAGTTCAAAATTAATTCAATCAAAACATTTCGTTCTTAAGACTGAAAGAGATAGGGGCTATAAGGTGCTTATTTGGCCCCAAATTTATTGAGAGAAAAAATTCTAAGAGCTAATAAGTTTAAATTGTAACTTATTAATGTTATGTATGCTTTTATTGAAACAAGCTGAATTACTTATTTCTGCATTGACATGACGTCACAATCATTGGTTCAATGACGCCATATTTCAGGAAAAATGAAAAATCAGCCAAAATTTACAAATTTCAGATCAGTTTTTCAAAAAAAATAAATACCCCCGCATGTCTGCGCCAAAAAAGATATTTCACACACTGAAATATTGTGTGACTTTACTTATTTTTGCCAAGTTTCATTTTGGTGCAAGCCTGTGGAGGCATTCAAATTTAGCAAAAACAATTTTAAAATGTGACGTTTTTGACCATTTTTTATAAAATCTGTAAAATAGTCATACTTTAAGGACTAGTGTAAAGAAAGACTCCGACCTCTCAATGCTATAATGGCCAAATACTTGATTTGCATCATTTTAAGATTGCAAATAAAGTATATGTCCTTAATATAAAAAACACCCAAACTTTGGGGCCAAAATAGGGTCTTAGAGCCCTACATTTCATTCTTGAGACTCGGAAATTTACAAAAACGCCCCTTGCACACGTTTTAGGTAAACAAATGTTTCAGTACCAAAAGTGTCCTCGTCATTGCGGGAATGGGGTTCTTTAGTTGTAATATTTCGATTTCTAAAAGATTTTATTCCTTAACCGAGGCATGGAACTCCGTCATATAAGAGCAAAACGAACATTATTGTGTTATGTTTCATGTTGTAATGTGGAAAGTTTTTTTCACATGTATTTACAAAAATATTTGTCAACCTTTAATTATTCGAATTATGCTGTGCTCGCAGTTAGGCGATGCCTATTTCATTGTTGTGGTTGCCATTTTTAATATGTTCGAAGAGCGCCTCTGATGAGTTGGCATGTTGGAACCTATTGTGATAAATATGTTAAGTCTGTATAGCTGGTCCACTATATTTGTCCTTGTATCTTTGTTGCTAATATGTTAATAACACAGATTTACTGTCATATTGAACCAGATTTTAACTATGTTCTATACTGGAACTCAAGTAGGTTGTATCTCTGATCTTTGAAATGTTGGTAGAACAACTTTAAGATATCGGATGTTAATGACGATTGTTCTAACAATTGCCGTATTGTATCTTTGCTATTTTTTCTTTCTGTTTAGCCTTTTTGAATCTGTGGTGTCATCAAGGATACATTTGTGGGTCTTAAAAGTATATATCTGGGCTGTTCAAATTCATACATACACGTATAGGGTACAACAAACAAGTATTTTTGTACAAATGGTGTTGGTATAAACGAATGTTCTTCATAATGTATCTTTGATCGTTTCCAAGTTACCTTTGCTGAAGTTGTGTACTGTTTCAAGGAGTAGTGTAAACGTGAACAATTTCGCGTGGGTTTTTTTTTCGTTTAATTCGCTGTCACAAAGTACATGTATCCGCAAAAATATCCCCTTCGCGAATGAGAAGTTGTTTTAAGTAAAAGATATCAATAGTCAGATATATCGCGAATTTTCCCCTACGCGAAGGGTAAGCTTAACAAAAATCGCAAAAATATCACCCCGCGAAAATCTCCACGTTTACAGTATATCATGGTCATGCTTGTCGAGAGGAGGGCATGTGGAAAGTCTCAAAACTATGGTTGGTTGAAACTTATCATTTGTTCAAGCAATTTTTCTTTCCATTTTAGGTCATTAACATTCGAAATGTTTATAATTGAGGAACTGAGATTTATATTTCTTGCTCCAATTTTTCTTCTGTCATAATCCCTGTCTATTTTGCAAAGTTTGAGGTCATCCCCTAAATATATATTTATAATAACTTTAAAACGTTAAATTTTCACTTTGTATCCACTGTATTATTTATAAGCACCACAGCGATCAAGTATGTCGGTTCTGTATGGTGATACAACTCTTAATCATTCATTGTTTTGATGTGGGGTGTCGGATTTAGAACTGATATGTTTGATTCTTTTACATCAATCGATAAATGTTTCTTAGCTAGTTGTCAGTAACTTCGAGTGTTCTCAAGAGAGTTCCTCCTTGTCTTGTTGTTTTCGTACAGTATTTTGTCTTAGGTTCTCTCTTGTTGAATTGAACTTTTGTCGATTGAGTTTTACAGTGTGTTTTATATGTAGCTTTGTGCAAGCTTATCCGGATTTGACCAACACTTAATCGATCTTTGGCAACGTGACGGGTATGCTATAGCAAGCAGGAACTGCTTACTCTTCCGGAGCACCTGAGTTCACTCTCGTTTCGACTTGAGTTCGCGTTGCTGAATGCGGTTTTGTTGTTATGTGTGTGTGTTTTATGTTGTTATGTGGTTTGTTTTGTTGTGATGATTTTTTGTCTGCCGGTTTTGTCTTTGTCTTCACGGTTTTATGATACTGATTACCCCTTTGGTACACCTTTGCTTCTTTTATCAATAGGGGGAAGGTTGGATCCAAATACTAGTTTAACCCCGCCACATTTTATTTGTGCCTGTCCTAAGCCAGGAAACTTTGCCAAAGCCTTTGTTTGTCCTTGTCATTCTATGTTAACTGTTTTATGTCAAGAATTGAGTCTTTCGTTGATGATTAAGGGATTGGTTTTGATACTTTTGTATTGTATTATAAGTCTTGGGCCAATGCAAGACGGTAAGCAGTGACCTATGGTCATGTTGAAGACTGCTTGCTGTTTTCCGTTGTGATTTTTTGAATTGCTGTTTGTTTATGTTTGTTGTGTCGCGTGCACTTATGAAATTCCTGATGGATTTGATCTTCTAATAATGTCTTTTTTTGTAATTCGATCCTCGATCAGATTTCGGTCTTTGATAAACTCCAACTAGCAATCGGTCATTTGTAATTGATTATATCTTTATTCACTTGATTTAACAGTCAGTAATTTAGGCATGCGTTCATTAGCGTTTAAATCACTTAAGGTTCAAAAATTGTTAAGTGCTTCTATCGCGAACAAACTTTACTTAGAACTGCAATTTTAAGATTCAAAATAAACAGTAGAAACTATTATATCAAGGTGCAACCATTTAAAAGCACATGAATCAATAAGAATAAACTATACCACCATCCAGGTGCCCGTAATGAACGAACCTTAAGGCTTTAGGTTTGGGTTATGATAAGGAAGGAAAGAAGCAGAGGTATCAAATAGGGCATTCGAATGTTAAAAGTCCGAAAGGGCAGCATCATCTACACTCATCTGAGAGATAGAAATCCAATATTTGTCTATAAGTGCATGATGTTTTCCATAAAATTTCTTGAGTGAAGACAGCAACGGAGTAGCAACAAAAACCTGTGTAAGCAGTTTTTTGTGTCAGACGTGACGCTCTGCTAAGGAAATCTATGCAAGTCCCGCACGCTCTATAGTAACGAATTAAGTTAGATACGTAAACTCCATAAGCTGAAGCGGACAGAAACCTGGTTTAACTGCCAATTTATTTTTATATGACTCCTACAAATCAGGACCATTGTGAACTTAAATTTCTCTGATTTCTTTTCTTTGTTTTGTCTACTCTTGGTTATTTAAGATTGATTTTCCAAGTTCAATAATTGTGTTTTTTTCCTTTATTTTACACATGACCTTTGCTGGAGCAATCATCGTTCAAGCAGCAGGAGGTTCTGGTCGAAATTAATGTTGATTAATGTAAATTTGTGTGAGCAAATCCTATATTTATGATGTTTCACGCCCAAAAATATCATTAACGATTCCTATGGGTTGTCTGGTTATTAGATCTGGCATGGATCAAAGTGGTTTCCAAAACCTATAAAGTCTTTGTAGCCTGAACTTGCGATTCATAACAAATCTTAGTACAACATGGACAAAAAAACACAATGGTAGTATGACACTCCATGCCAAAAATTCTTACGGGTAGAATAAAAGTGGGATCTGTAAGGGTTCATTATCTATATCACCTTTGCTGCGTTAACGTCCTGATCTTAAAAAATCGAAGTAAAAAGTGCCCGGTAGTCAAAATTGAACTATGTCTCCCCCTGCATCAGAATCCCTACGGATTACCTGGCTAGGATAAAGGTGGGGTCAATAGGATTCAAAACCTTTACGTTTCTTAGTTGCCTAAATCCTGGATATTAAGAAATCATTGTGCCTCCCAAGAAGAAAAATCCTTAAGAATTGTCTAGCTATGGGATCTGGCTGGGATAAACGTTGGAGCCATGGGTTCCAAAGCCCATATTGTTCTTAGTTGCGTTAACTTCGGTCTGTTAGGACGTAGAAAAAAATCACAGTGGTTCTATGTTACACCCTGCATACAATTCTTACGAATGGTCTGTCTATGGGACCTAGTAAGGATAAAAATGGGTCGAAAACCTATATTTATTTCAGCAGCGTTAACCTTCTGATCCTTAAGAAATTGTGTTCCTAAAAATTTAAATGGCCTCAATTATATGTCTCACTTGCACAAATATCCCAACGGAATCTCTGGCCATGGGACCAAGACAGAATAAATGTGCAGCCCATTGGCTCAAACATTTATGTTTTTGAATAGGTCTAAAACCTATATAGTCTTATCTTGTGTTAACTTACGATTTTAAAGAAATCAAGGTAAAAAGTGAAAAAAAGCCACAGGTGTACTTTCTCGCATAAGAAAATATCCCAACGGACTATTTGGCTATAGGACCTGGCTAGGTTATAGCGGGGTCCAAATGGTCTAAAACTTATATGATCCTTAGTTGCGTAAACCTCCGGTTGTTAAAAAATCGAGGTCAAAACAGTGTACAATAGCCTCAATGTTACTGTGTCTCCCCTGCAGAAACATCCCTTCAGATTGCATGGTTATTGAACTTGGTTAGATAAGAAGTTTGGTCCATGGATAAAAAAAACCCGAATGGTCTTTATTTGTGATAACTTCGACTAGTCAAAACATCGAGGTACATAACTAGAATAGTTTTAGTGCATTATGTTTGACCAAACCCATACAAAAAGTAGCAATTTTTCTGCAGGAGGAAGTAAAAGGACCATTATTGGTTTTTTGGACCCCCGAAAGTTTCCGCTACTAAGGACCGAATACAAATGTAAACCTAAATATTGAATAGATCTCTTGGACGAATGGTGCATAATCATTATATCATCATAAAAATTTCTAAAAATATCATCCTAACGCTAAATGTAACAATATACCTCTCACATTGCTCATTGTTATGCTGAGTAGTAAAAAGTAAAAATACCTCCTTGTTTACTGCAGTTTGATCTGAACCAGATTTAATCAACAGTTGGCATATTTCTGTAACTCCATCCTGTGCTGCATTATGTAGTGGTGTATCTCCCTGTAATACAGATAACCAGGTATTACTTCTTACTATATATCTTAAATTAATACAAAACTATATCCGAATCAGGGATGACAGCATATAATTTCAACAAAGATAGAGAATTACATGAAGTAGACTATAAAACATTATTGACTCTGTTCAGTTTAATTGACTTTATCTTAAGAGAATACAATTTAAGAAGAGCCTTAATGAAATGTTAATGATTTTACCATCTCATTTGTAAATCTGAAAATTTTTAATCTGGACTAATTTCTAAATTTGCCTGGTTTTCTCACAGACACTCTCTTTATGTAACAATACATTGACATTATTTTCTTGCGTTTACAACCAGATATAATTGTGATTTAAAAAAACGGTTACCGGCCCAAACCAAATGATTTTAAGCATAGTTTATAATTACTAAGATTGCAAACATTTAAGGTAACAAATTTTCATTTAATTGATACCAACTTTTTAAATAAAATCGTGCCAGACATAGCTGGTGCAGTCGGTGGCAACGTATCGTTTGCGCAAAAGCATGTAGTATTAAAAACGAAAGAATATGGAATATGTGCCAAAAAGACACGATCCACATATTGAAATGATTTGATAAATGTACAAAAGCAAAATTTCACTGCGTGTGAAGCGCTTTTCTGGATTAACCTTCATCAGACACGCTAGGAGTAGAAAACTTGAAAAACCGGTAGAATATTAGATTTGATTAAAAAACAAAAAGCCAAAAAATATTACAACAATTACCAAACAGATAAATCTATCAATTTTTAAAGAAACAGCCAAACGTTGTTAAATTTCGGAAATGTGTAAACTGTGTCTTTCCAACACATAGTCCAGTACTCGAAAATATATAAGAGCATACAACTGAAGCACGGGGAAGCTTTCTACGACCTCCACACGGCACTAAAGCCAAACTCTGAAATAATATTAAAAACGAAAGAATATGGAATATGTGCCAAAAAGACACGATCCACATATTGAAATGATTTAATAAATGTACAAAAGCAAAATTTCACTGCGTTTGAAGCGCTTTTCTGGATTAACCTTCATCAGACACGCTAGGAGTAGAAAACTTGAAAAACCGGTAGAATATTAGATTTGATTAAAAAACAAAAAGCCAAAAAATATTACAACAATGACCAAACAGATAAATCTATCAATTTTTAAAGAAACAGCCAAACGTTGTCAAATTTCGGAAATATGTAAACTGTGTCTTTCCAACACATATTCCAGTACTCGAAAATATATAAGAGCATACAACTGAAGCACGGGGAAGCTTTCTACGACCTCCACACGGCACTAAAGCCAAACTGAAATAATATTAAAAACGAAAGAATATGGAATATGTGCCAAAAAGACACGATCCACATATTGAAATGATTTAATAAATGTACAAAAGCAAAATTTCACTGCGTGTGAAGCGCTTTTCTGGATTAACCTTCATCAGACACGCTAGGAGTAGAAAACTTGGAAAACCGGTAGAATATTAGATTTGATTAAAAAACAAAAAGCCAAAAAATATTACAACAATGACCAAACAGATAAATCTATCAATTTGTAAAGAAACAGCAATACGTTGTCAAATTTCGGAAATATGTAAACTGTGTCTTTCCAACACATATTCCAGTTCTCGAAAATATATAAGAGCATACAACTGAAGCACGGGAAGCTTTCTACGACCTCCACACGGCACTAAAGCCAAACTCTGAAATAATATTAAAAACGAAAGAATATGGAATATGTGCCAAAAAGACACGATCCACATATTGAAATGATTTAATAAATGTACAAAAGCAAAATTTCACTGCGTGTGAAGCGCTTTTCTGGATTAACCTTCATCAGACACGCTAGGAGTAGAAAACTTGGAAAACCGGTAGAATATTAGATTTGATTAAAAACCAAAAAGCCAAAAAATATTACAACAATGACCAAACAGATAAATCTATCAATTTTTAAAGAAACAGCCAAACGTTGTCAAATTTCGGAAATATGTAAACTGTGTCTTTCCAACACATATTCCAGTACTCGAAAATATATAAGAGCATACAACTGAAGCACGGGGAAGCTTTCTACGACCTCCACAAGGCACTAAAGCCAAACTCTGAAATAATATTAAAAACGAAAGAATATGGAATATGTGCCAAAAAGACACGATCCACATATTGAAATGATTTAATAAATGTACAAAAGCAAAATTTCACTGCGTTTGAAGCGCTTTTCTGGATTAACCTTCATCAGACACGCTAGGAGTAGAAAACTTGAAAAACCGGTAGAATATTAGATTTGATTAAAAAACAAAAAGCCAAAAAATATTACAACAATGACCAAACAGATAAATCTATCAATTTTTAAAGAAACAGCCAAACGTTGTCAAATTTCGGAAATATGTAAACTGTGTCTTTCCAACACATATTCCAGTACTCGAAAATATATAAGAGCATACAACTGAAGCACGGGGAAGCTTTCTACGACCTCCACACGGCACTAAAGCCAAACTCTGAAATAATATTAAAAACGAAAGAATATGGAATATGTGCCAAAAAGACACGATCCACATATTGAAATGATTTAATAAATGTACAAAAGCAAAATTTCACTGCGTGTGAAGCGCTCTTCTGGATTAACCTTCATCAGACACGCTAGGAGTAGAAAACTTGGAAAACCGGTAGAATATTAGATTTGATTAAAAAACAAAAAGCCAAAAAATATTACAACAATGACCAAACAGATAAATCTATTATTTTTAAAGAAACAGCCAAACGTTGTCAAATTTCGGAAATATGTAAACTGTGTCTTTCCAACACATATTCCAGTACTCGAAAATATATAAGAGCATACAACTGAAGCACGGGGAAGCTTTCTACGACCTCCACACGGCACTAAAGCCAAACTCTGAAATAATATTAAAAACGAAAGAATATGGAATATGTGCCAAAAAGACACGATCCACATATTGAAATGATTTAATAAATGTACAAAAGCAAAATTTCACTGCGTGTGAAGCGCTTTTCTGGATTAACCTTCATCAGACACGCAAGGAGTAGAAAACTTGAAAAACCGGTAGAATATTAGATTTGATTAAAAAACAAAAAGCCAAAAAATATTACAACAATGACTAAACAGATAAATCTATCAATTTTTAAAGGGACAGCCAAACGTTGTAAAATTTCGGAAAAATATAAACTGTGTCTTTCCAACACATAATCCAGTACTCGAAAATATATAACAGCATACAACTGAAGCACGGGGAAGCTTTCTACGACCTCCACACGGCACTAAAGCCAAACTCTGAAATAATATTAAAATCGAAAGAATATGGAATATGTGCCAAAAAGACACGATCCACATATTGAAATGATTTAATAAATGTACAAAAGCAAAATTTCACTGCGTGTGAAGCGCTTTTCTGGATTAACCTTCATCAGACACGCTAGGAGTAGAAAACTTGGAAAACCGGTAGAATATTAGATTTGATTAAAAAACAAAAAGCCAAAAAATATTACAACAATGACCAAACAGATAAATCTATCAATTTTTAAAGAAACAGCCAAACGTTGTCAAATTTCGGAAAAATGTAAACTGTGTCTTTCCAACACATATTCCAGTACTCGAAAATATATAAGAGCATACAACTGAAGCACGGGGAAGCTTTCTACGACCTCCACACGGCACTAAAGCCAAACTCTGAAATAATATTAAAAACGAAAGAATATGGAATATGTGCCAAAAAGACACGATCCACATATTGAAATGATTTAATAAATGTACAAAAGCAAAATTTCACTGCGTGTGAAGCGCTTTTCTGGATAAACCTTCATCAGACACGCTAGGAGTAGAAAACTTGGAAAACCGGTAGAATATTAGATTTGATTAAAAAACAAAAAGCCAAAAAATATTACAACAATGACCAAAGAGATAAATCTATCAATTTTTAAAGAAACAGCCAAACGTTGTCAAATTTCGGAAATATGTAAACTGTGTCTTTCCAACACATATTCCAGTACTCGAAAATATATAAGAGCATACAACTGAAGCACGGGGAAGCTTTATATGACCTCCACACGGCACTAAAGCCAAACTCTGAAATAATATTAAAAACGAAAGAATATGGAATATGTGGCCCGAGTACACAATTAATTTTCCCTCTTTGTTTAATATAGCGAAATTTTACTTTACGAAAAAAATTATGGCTATAAATACTTTACATTTAGCTATATTGTACTTATGGCCAATATGCCCTTGATACTGGAAAATAAAAAAAATTGCATATATTCAACTTTTTTGACAAGTGAAAACTAAAAGGCCCTAGAGGGGGTCAGTTCCGAGAGCTTCCGAAAAGAAAAAATCCCCCCTTTTTGTCATTTCTTAATTCACATAAAGCATCTTCACTTCACTTCTAAAACATCTTGCTAGTGTTCTGTGACCCCTTGCCTTTGAAATGAGACCAAAAACAACTACAAAAATTAAAAAGAACACATTGAAGCAAATTATTTTCTAAGGCACTATTTTTAATAGGAACTATATTCGTGGTCAACGAAAAGCAAAGGGCGATAATTGTGTACTCGTACCTAAAACACCTCAGAAATGCCTCAACTTTTTGAAATAAAGTGTTTTTTATGATGCTGAGTCTTTTTTGAGTTGAAATAGAATGTTTCAGAGGTGTGCAATGCTTAACCTTAAAGATATAAGCACTTTTTGGGAGATATTGGCTTAAACATTTTGTCCGCTAAATCTGCAGTAAAACCCATGATGCCTTTTTATTAATTTTAAAAATATTTTATAGATTTTTCCCAAACCAATTGCTTATATCAATAGAATAACATATATTAAACATGAAAAGCACCTGTTTTCAAGAAATAAGTGCATGGGGTTTGATTTTTACTCCTTCCCACATTCGCGGAGTAGAAAATTAGCATTTTCTTACTTTTCAAGGGGTATATGTATGATCAGAAGGATTTTGACAAATTGAAAAAACAAAATTGATTCCTAATGGTCTTAAAATGTTAAATATATGCTAAGCTTACAAAATAAGACCCAAAATATTAATTTAATGTACATATGTAGACAAACTTTGAGGTTTTGTGTGATGCATCACTGATTTTTAAAGGCGGTTTTAATATTTCCTCACAAAATGCATAACTTTTGGGGGTAAAAAAATTTAAAACATGCAGATATAACCAAAGCAAGCATGTTTTTAGTATGAGAGGATAGTAAGCAACAAATTTTATCCCCAACAGTTACAGTCAGAGCTGTTTTAAAGAAAATTGGTCATGAATGTTACTAAAATTATGAAAAAATTGGCATATTTTGGTAAAATTCTGCTAAATATTTTCATACAAGAAGACCATTACAGATAAAACAGGTAGGTTTTCAGACATTTTCTGTGTTTCTTACACATATCTCATTGTACTGTTTCTGTCTAAGGTTTATTCTATCTTGTATTGGAGATTTTAATTGAAATCAACACCAAGAGGAGCATATGAATAAAAATGACAGCTGGCCGCACACTAGCACTTCACACAAAAAATCAAGTATTTTCCTTTTCTGATGAAAATTGTTGTTATAAATGGATTCTTTTCACTTCCCTGGGTACTTTCTTACCCAATAAGACTTTCAGAAGGAATAAACTAGTTTGTTTAAGTTCACACTTGGTGACCTCTTGACTAAATTCTCCCAAGTACAGAAAATGCATTGTAATTCCCATAGAGACCCTAAATTGGCTTGATATGGACATAGAGCAAGCTCAATGAACAAAACCTTGACTTAAACCATGCTAACTTGTTGAATTTGATAGATTTAGACTATTTCTTTTAATTTTTGCCAGTTCCAAGTGTTGCATCTAGACTTACCACAGGGCCTCTTCTAGGCCCGAGTACACAATTAATTTTCCCTCTTTGTTTAATATAGCGAAATTTTACTTTACGAAAAAAATTATGGCTATAAATACTTTACATTTAGCTATATTGTACTTATGGCCAATATGCCCTTGATACTGGAAAATAAAAAAAATTGCATATATTCAACTTTTTTGACAAGTGAAAACTAAAAGGCCCTAGAGGGGGTCAGTTCCGAGAGCTTCCGAAAAGAAAAAATCCCCCCTTTTTGTCATTTCTTAATTCACATAAAGCATCTTCACTTCACTTCTAAAACATCTTGCTAGTGTTCTGTGACCCCTTGCCTTTGAAATGAGACCAAAAACAACTACAAAAATTAAAAAGAACACATTGAAGCAAATTATTTTCTAAGGCACTATTTTTAATAGGAACTATATTCGTGGTCAACGAAAAGCAAAGGGCGATAATTGTGTACTCGTACCATGTGCCAAAAAGACACGATCCACATATTGAAATGATTTAATAAATGTACAAAAGCAAAATTTCACTGCGTGTGAAGCGCTTTTCTGGATTAACCTTCATCAGACACGCAAGGAGTAGAAAACTTGGAAAACTGGTAGAATATTACATTTGATTAAAAAACAAAAAGCCAAAAAATATTACAACAATGACCAAACAGATAAATCTATCAATTTTTAAAGAAACAGCCAAACGTTGTCAAATTTCGGAAATATGTAAACTGTGTCTTTCCAACACATATTCCAGTACTCGAAAATATATAAGAGCATACAACTGAAGCACAGGGAAGCTTTCTACGACCTCCACAGGGCACTAAAGCCAAACTCTGAAATAATATTAAAAACGAAAGAATATGGAATATGTGCCAAAAAGACACGATCCACATATTGAAATGATTTAATAAATGTACAAAAGCAAAATTTCACTGCGTGTGAAGCGCTTTTCTGGATTAACCTTCATTAGACACACAAGGAGTAGAAAACTGGGAAAACCGGTAGAATATTAGATTTGATTAAAAAACAAAAAGCCAAAAAATATTACAACAATAACCAAACAGATAAATCTATCAATTTTTAAAGAGACAGCAAAACGTTGTCAAATTTCGGAAATATATAAACTGTGTCTTTCCAACACATATTCCAGTACTCGAAAATATATAACAGCATACAACTGAAGCACGGGGAAGCTTTCAACGACCTCCACACGGCACTAAAGCCAAACTCTGAAATAATATTAAAAACAAAAGAATATGGAATATGTGCCAAAAAGACACGATTCACATATTGAAATGATTTAATAAATGTACAAAAGCAAAATTTCACTGCGTGTGAAGCGCTTTTCTGGATAAACCTTCATCAGACACGCTAGGAGTAGAAAACTTGGAAAACCGGTAGAATATTAGATTTGATTAAAAAACAAAAAGCCAAAAAATATTACAACAATGACCAAAGAGATAAATCTATCAATTTGTAAAGAAACAGCAAAACGTTGTCAAATTTCGGAAATATGTAAACTGTGTCTTTCCAACACATATTCCAGTACTCGAAAATATATAAGAGCATACAACTGAAACACGGGAAGCTTTCTACGACCTCCACACGGCACTAAAGCCAAACTCTGAAATAATATTAAAAACGAAAGAATATGGAATATGTGCCAAAAAGACACGATCCACATATTGAAATGATTTAATAAATGTACCAAAGCAAAATTTCACTGCGTGTGAAGCGCTTTTCTGGATTAACCTTCATCAGACAAGCTAGGAGTAGAAAACTTGGAAAACCGGTAGAATATTAGATTTGATTAAAAAACAAAACGCCAAAAAATATTACAACAATGACCAAACAGATAAATCTATCAATTTTTAAAGAAACAGCCAAACGTTGTCAAATTTCTGAAATATGTAAACTGTGTCTTTCCAACACATATTCCAGTACTCGAAAATATATAAGAGCATACAACTGAAGCACGGGGAAGCTTTCTACGACCTCCACACGGCACTAAAGCCAAACTCTGAAATAATTTTAAAAACGAAAGAATATGGAATATTTGCCAAAAAGACACGATCCACATATTGAAATGATTTAATAAATGTAGAAAAGCAAAATTTCACTGCGTGTGAAGCGCTTTTCTGGATTAACCTTCATCAGACACGCTAGGAGTAGAAAACTTGAAAAACCGGTAGAATATTAGATTTGATTAAAAAACAAAAAGCCAAAAAATATTACAACAATGACAAAACAGATAAATCTATCAATTTTTAAAGAAACAGCCAAACGTTGTCAAATTTCTGAAATATGTAAACTGTGTCTTTCCAACACATATTCCAGTACTCGAAAATATATAAGAGCATACAACTGAAGCACGGGGAAGCTTTCTACGACCTCCACACGGCACTAAAGCCAAACTCTAAAATAATATTAAAAACGAAAGAATATGGAATATGTGCCAAAAAGACACGATCCACATATTGAAATGATTTAATAAATGTACAAAAGCAAAATTTCACTGCGTGTGAAGCGCTTTTCTGGATTAACCTTCATCAGACACGCTAGGAGTAGAAAACTTGGAAAACCGGTAGAATATTAGATTTGATTAAAAAACAAAACGCCAAAAAATATTACAACAATGACAAAACAGATAAATCTATCAATTTTTAAAGAAACAGCCAAACGTTGTCAAATTTCTGAAATATGTAAACTGTGTCTTTCCAACACATATTCCAGTACTCGAAAATATATAAGAGCATACAACTGAAGCACGGGGAAGCTTTCTACGACCTCCACACGGCACTAAAGCCAAACTCTGAAATAATATTAAAAACGAAAGAATATGGAATATGTGCCAAAAAGACACGATCCACATATTGAAATGATTTAATAAATGTACAAAAGCAAAATTTCACTGCATGTGAAGCGCTTTTCTGGATTAACCTTCATCAGACACGCTAGGAGTAGAAAACTTGAAAAACCGGTAGAATATTAGATTTGATTAAAAAACAAAAAGCCAAAAAATATTACAACAATGACAAAACAGATAAATCTATCAATTTTTAAAGAAACAGCCAAACGTTGTCAAATTTCTGAAATATGTAAACTGTGTCTTTCCAACACATATTCCAGTACTCGAAAATATATAAGAGCATACAACTGAAGCACGGGGAAGCTTTCTACGACCTCCACACGGCACTAAAGCCAAACTCTGAAATAATATTAAAAACGAAAGAATATGGAATATGTGCCAAAAAGACACGATCCACATATTGAATTTATTTTATAAATGTACAAAAGCAAAATTTCACTGCGTGTGAAGCGCTTTTCTGGACACACAAGGAGTAGAAAACTTGGAAAACCGGTAGAATATTAGATTTGATTAAAAAACAAAAAGCCAAAAAATATTACAACAATGACCAAACAGATAAATCTATCAATTTTTAAAGAGACAGCCAAACGTTGTCAAATTTCGGAACTATATACACTGTGTCTTTCCAACACATATTCCAGTACTCGAAAATATATAACAGCATACAACTGAAGCACGGGGAAGCTTTCTACGACCTCCACACGGCACTAAAGCCAAACTCTGAAATAATATTAAAAACGAAAGAATATGGAATATGTGCCAAAAAGACACGATCCACATATTGAAATGATTTAATAAATGTACAAAAGCAAAATTTCACTGCGTGTGAAGCGCTTTTCTGGATTAACCTTCATCAGACACGCAAGGAGTAGAAAACTTGGAAAACCAGTAGAATATTACATTTGATTAAAAAAACAAAACGCCAAAAAATATTACAACAATGACCAAACAGATAAATCTATCAATTTTTAAAGAAACAGCCAAACGTTGTCAAATTTCTGAAATATGTAAACTGTGTCTTTCCAACACATATTCCAGTACTCGAAAATATATAAGAGCATACAACTGAAGCACAGGGAAGCTTTCTACGACCTCCACACGGCACTAAAGCCAAACTCTGAAATAATATTAAAAACGAAAGAATATGGAATATGTGCCAAAAAGACACGATCCACATATTGAAATGATTTAATAAATGTACAAAAGCAAAATTTCACTGCGTGTGAAGCGCTTTTCTGGATTAACCTTCATCAGACACGCTAGGAGTAGAAAACTTGAAAAACCGGTAGAATTTTAGATTTGATTAAAAAACAAAAAGCCAAAAAATATTACAACAATGACAAAACAGATAAATCTATCAATTTTTAAAGAAACAGCCAAACGTTGTCAAATTTCGGAAATATGTAAACTGTGTCTTTCCAACACATATTCCAGTACTCGAAAATATATAAGAGCATACAACTGAAGCACGGGGAAGCTTTCTACGACCTCCACACGGCACTAAAGCCAAACACTTCTGAAATATTTCTGAAATATGTAAACTGTGTCTTTCCAACACATATTCCAGTACTCGAAAATATATAAGAGCATACAACTGAAGCACGGGTAAGCTTTCTACGACCTCCACACGGCACTAAAGCCAAACTCTGAAATAATATTAAAAACGAAAGAATATGGAATATGTGCCAAAAAGACACGATCCACATATTGAATTGATTTTATAAATGTACAAAAGCAAAATTTCACTGCGTGTGAAGCGCTTTTCTGGATTAACCTTCATCAGACACGCTAGGAGTAGAAAACTTGGAAAACCGGTAGAATATTAGATTTGATTAAAAAACAAAAAGCCAAAAAATATTACAACAATGACCAAACAGATAAATCTATCAATTTTTAAAGAGACAGCCAAACGTTGTCAAATTTCGGAACTATATAAACTGTGTCTTTCCAACACATATTCCAGTACTCGAAAATATATAACAGCATACAACTGAAGCACGGGGAAGCTTTCTACGACCTCCACACGGCACTAAAGCCAAACTCTGATATAATATTAAAAACGAAAGAATATGGAATATGTGCCAAAAAGACACGATCCACATATTGAAATGATTTAATAAATGTAAAAAAGCAAAATTTCACTGCGTGTGAAGCGCTTTTCTGGATTAACCTTCATCAGACACGCAAGGAGTAGAAAACTTGGAAAACTGGTAGAATATTACATTTGATTAAAAAACAAAAAGCCAAAAAATATTACAACAATGACCAAACAGATAAATCTATCAATTTTTAAAGAAACAGTCAAACGTTGTCAAATTTCGGAAATATGTAAACTGTGTCTTTCCAACACATATTCCAGTACTCGAAAATATATAAGAGCATACAACTGAAGCACAGGGAAGCTTTCTACGACCTCCACAGGGCACTAAAGCCAAACTCTGAAATAATATTAAAAACGAAAGAATATGGAATATGTGCCAAAAAGACACGATCCACATATTGAAATGATTTAATAAATGTACAAAAGCAAAATTTCACTGCGTGTGAAGCGCTTTTCTGGATTAACCTTCATTAGACACACAAGGAGTAGAAAACTGGGAAAACCGGTAGAATATTAGATTTGATTAAAAAACAAAAAGCCAAAAAATATTACAACAATAACCAAACAGATAAATCTATCAATTTTTAAAGAGACAGCAAAACGTTGTCAAATTTCGGAAATATATAAACTGTGTCTTTCCAACACATATTCCAGTACTCGAAAATATATAACAGCATACAACTGAAGCACGGGGAAGCTTTCAACGACCTCCACACGGCACTAAAGCCAAACTCTGAAATAATATTAAAAACAAAAGAATATGGAATATGTGCCAAAAAGACACGATCCACATATTGAAATGATTTAATAAATGTACAAAAGCAAAATTTCACTGCGTGTGAAGCGCTTTTCTGGATAAACCTTCATCAGACACGCTAGGAGTAGAAAACTTGGAAAACCGGTAGAATATTAGATTTGATTAAAAAACAAAAAGCCAAAAAATATTACAACAATGACCAAAGAGATAAATCTATCAATTTGTAAAGAAACAGCAAAACGTTGTCAAATTTCGGAAATATGTAAACTGTGTCTTTCCAACACATATTCCAGTACTCGAAAATATATAAGAGCATACAACTGAAACACGGGAAGCTTTCTACGACCTCCACACGGCACTAAAGCCAAACTCTGAAATAATATTAAAAACGAAAGAATATGGAATATGTGCCAAAAAGACACGATCCACATATTGAAATGATTTAATAAATGTACCAAAGCAAAATTTCACTGCGTGTGAAGCGCTTTTCTGGATTACCCTTCATCAGACAAGCTAGGAGTAGAAAACTTGGAAAACCGGTAGAATATTAGATTTGATTAAAAAACAAAACGCCAAAAAATATTACAACAATGACCAAAGAGATAAATCTATCAATTTTTAAAGAAACAGCCAAACGTTGTCAAATTTCTGAAATATGTAAACTGTGTCTTTCCAACACATATTCCAGTACTCGAAAATATATAAGAGCATACAACTGAAGCACGGGGAAGCTTTCTACGACCTCCACACGGCACTAAAGCCAAACTCTGAAATAATTTTAAAAACGAAAGAATATGGAATATTTGCCAAAAAGACACGATCCACATATTGAAATGATTTAATAAATGTAGAAAAGCAAAATTTCACTGCGTGTGAAGCGCTTTTCTGGATTAACCTTCATCAGACACGCTAGGAGTAGAAAACTTGAAAAACCGGTAGAATATTAGATTTGATTAAAAAACAAAAAGCCAAAAAATATTACAACAATGACAAAACAGATAAATCTATCAATTTTTAAAGAAACAGCCAAACGTTGTCAAATTTCTGAAATATGTAAACTGTGTCTTTCCAACACATATTCCAGTACTCGAAAATATATAAGAGCATACAACTGAAGCACGGGGAAGCTTTCTACGACCTCCACACGGCACTAAAGCCAAACTCTGAAATAATATTAAAAACGAAAGAATATGGAATATGTGCCAAAAAGACACGATCCACATATTGAAATGATTTAATAAATGTACAAAAGCAAAATTTCACTGCGTGTGAAGCGCTTTTCTGGATTAACCTTCATCAGACCCGCTAGGAGTAGAAAACTTGGAAAACCGGTAGAATATTAGATTTGATTAAAAAACAAAAAGCCAAAAAATATTACAACAATGACCAAACAGATAAATCTATCAATTTTTAAAGAGACAGCCAAACGTTGTCAAATTTCGGAACTATATAAACTGTGTCTTTCCAACACATATTCCAGTACTCGAAAATATATAACAGCATACAACTGAAGCACGGGGAAGCTTTCTACGACCTCCACACGGCACTAAAGCCAAACTCTGAAATAATATTAAAAACGAAAGAATATGGAATATGTGCCAAAAAGACACGATCCACATATTGAAATGATTTAATAAATGTACAAAAGCAAAATTTCACTGCGTGTGAAGCACTTTTCTGGATAAACCTTCATCAGACACGCTAGGAGTAGAAAACTTGGAAAACCGGTAGAATATTAGATTTGATTAAAAAACAAAAAGCCAAAAAATATTACAACAATGACCAAACAGATAAATCTATCAATTTGTAAAGAAACAGCAAAACGTTGTCAAATTTCTGAAATATGTAAACTGTGACTTTCCAACACATATTCCAGTACTCGAAAATATATAAGAGCATACAACTGAAGCACGGGGAAGCTTTCTACGACCTCCACACGGCACTAAAGCCAAACACTTCTGAAATATTTCTGAAATATGTAAACTGTGTCTTTCCAACACATATTCCAGTACTCGAAAATATATAAGAGCATACAACTGAAGCACGGGGAAGCTTTCTACGACCTCCACACGGCACTAAAGCCAAACTCTGAAATAATATTAAAAACGAAAGAATATGGAATATGTGCCAAAAAGACACGATCCACATATTGAATTGATTTTATAAATGTACAAAAGCAAAATTTCACTGCGTGTGAAGCGCTTTTCTGGATTAACCTTCATCAGACACGCTAGGAGTAGAAAACTTGGAAAACCGGTAGAATATTAGATTTGATTAAAAAACAAAAAGCCAAAAAATATTACAACAATGACCAAACAGATAAATCTATCAATTTTTAAAGAGACAGCCAAACGTTGTCAAATTTCGGAACTATATAAACTGTGTCTTTCCAACACATATTCCAGTACTCGAAAATATATAACAGCATACAACTGAAGCACGGGGAAGCTTTCTACGACCTCCACACGGCACTAAAGCCAAACTCTGATATAATATTAAAAACGAAAGAATATGGAATATGTGCCAAAAAGACACGATCCACATATTGAAATGATTTAATAAATGTACAAAAGCAAAATTTCACTGCGTGTGAAGCACTTTTCTGGATAAACCTTCATCAGACACGCTAGGAGTAGAAAACTTGGAAAACCGGTAGAATATTAGATTTGATTAAAAAACAAAAAGCCAAAAAATATTACAACAATGACCAAACAGATAAATCTATCAATTTGTAAAGAAACAGCAAAACGTTGTCAAATTTTGAAAATATGTAAACTGTGTCTTTCCAACACATATTCCAGTACTCGAAAATATATAAGAGCATACAACTGAAGCACGGGGAAGCTTTCTATGACCTCCACACGGCACTAAAGCCAAACTCTGAAATAATATTAAAAACGAAAGAATATGGAATATGTGCCAAAAAGACACGATCCACATATTGAAATGATTTAATAAATGTACAAAAGCAAAACTTCACTGCGTGTGAAGCGCTTTTCTGGATTAACCTTCATCAAACACGCAAGGAGTAGAAAACTTGGAAAACCAGTAGAATATTACATTTGATTAAAAAACAAAAAGCCAAAAAATATTACAACAATGACCAAACAGAAAAATCTATCAATTTTTGACGAAACAGCCAAACGTTGTCAAATTTCGGAAATAAGTAAACTGTGTCTTTCCAACACATATTCCAGTACTTGAAAATATATAAGAGCATACAACTGAAGCACAGGGAAGCTTTCTACGACCTCCACACGGCACTAAAGCCAAACTCTGAAATAATGTTAAAAACAAAAGAATATGGAATATGTGCCAAAAAGACACGATCCACATATTGAAATGATTTAATAAATGTACAAATTAGCAAAATTTCACTGCGTGTGAAGCGCTTTTCTGGATAAACCTTCATCAGACACGCTAGGAGTAGAAAACTTGGAAAACCGGTAGAATATTAGATTTGATTAAACAACAAAAAGCAAAAAAATATTACAACAATGACCAAACAGATAAATCTATCAATTTGTAAAGAAACAGCAAAACGTTGTCAAATTTCGGAAATATGTAAACTGTGTCTTTCCAACACATATTCCAGTACTCGAAAATATATAAGAGCATACAACTGAAACACGGGAAGCTTTCTACGACCTCCACACGGCACTAAAGCCAAACTCTGAAATAATTTTAAAAACGAAAGAATATGGAATATGTGCCAAAATGACACGATCCACATATTGAAATGATTTAATAAATGTAAAAAAGCAAAATTTCACTGCGTGTGAAGCGCTTTTCTGGATTACCCTTCATCAGACACGCTAGGAGTAGAAAACTTGGAAAACCGGTAGAATATTAGATTTGATTAAAAAACAAAAAGCCAAAAAACATTACAACAATGACCAAACAGATAAATCTATCAATTTTTAAAGAAACAGCCAAACGTTGTCAAATTTCTGAAATATGTAAACTGTGTCTTTCCAACACATATTCCAGTACTCGAAAATATATAAGAGCATACAACTGAAGCACGGGGAAGCTTTCTTCGACCTCCACACGGCACTAAAGCCAAACTCTGAAATAATTTTAAAAACGAAAGAATATGGAATATGTGCCAAAAAGACACGATCCACATATTGAAATGATTTAATAAATGTACAAAAGCAAAATTTCACTGCGTGTGAAGCGCTTTTCTGGATTAACCTTCATCAGACACGCTAGGAGTAGAAAACTTGAAAAACCGGTAGAATATTAGATTTGATTAAAAAACATAAAGCCAAAAAATATTACAACAATGACCAAACACATAAATCTATCAATTTTTAAAGAAACAGCCAAACGTTGTCAAATTTCGGAAATATGTAAACTGTGTCTTTCCAACACATATTCCAGTACTCGAAAATATATAAGAGCATACAACTGAAGCACGGGGAAGCTTTCTACGACCTCCACACGGCACTAAAGCCAAACTCTGAAATAATATTAAAAACGAAAGAATATGGAATATGTGCCAAAAAGACACGATCCACATATTGAAATGATTTAATAAATGTACAAAAGCAAAATTTCACTGCATGTGAAGCGCTTTTCTGGATTAACCTTCATCAGACACGCTAGGAGTAGAAAACTTGAAAAACCGGTAGAATATTAGATTTGATTAAAAAACAAAAAGCCAAAAAATATTACAACAATGACAAAACAGATAAATCTATCAATTTTTAAAGAAACAGCCAAACGTTGTCAAATTTCTGAAATATGTAAACTGTGTCTTTCCAACACATATTCCAGTACTCGAAAATATATAAGAGCATACAACTGAAGCACGGGGAAGCTTTCTACGACCTCCACACGGCACTAAAGCCAAACTCTGAAATAATATTAAAAACGAAAGAATATGGAATATGTGCCAAAAAGACACGATCCACATATTGAATTGATTTTATAAATGTACAAAAGCAAAATTTCACTGCGTGTGAAGCGCTTTTCTGGATTAACCTTCATCAGACACGCAAGGAGTAGAAAACTTGGAAAACCGGTAGAATATTAGATTTGATTAAAAAACAAAAAGCCAAAAAATATTACAACAATGACCAAACAGATAAATCTATCAATTTTTAAAGAGACAGCCAAACGTTGTCAAATTTCGGAACTATATAAACTGTGTCTTTCCAACACATATTCCAGTACTCGAAAATATATAACAGCATGCAACTGAAGCACGGGGAAGCTTTCTACGACCTCCACACGGCACTAAAGCCAAACTCTGATATAATATTAAAAACGAAATAATATGGAATATGTGCCAAAAAGACACGATCCACATATTGAAATGATTTAATAAATGTACAAAAGCAAAATTTCACTGCGTGTGAAGCACTTTTCTGGATAAACCTTCATCAGACACGCTAGGAGTAGAAAACTTGGAAAACCGGTAGAATATTAGATTTGATTAAAAAACAAAAAGCCAAAAAATATTACAACAATGACCAAACAGATAAATCTATCAATTTGTAAAGAAACAGCAAAACGTTGTCAAATTTTGAAAATATGTAAACTGTGTCTTTCCAACACATATTCCAGTACTCGAAAATATATAAGAGCATACAACTGAAGCACGGGGAAGCTTTCTACGACCTCCACACGGCACTAAAGCCAAACTCTGAAATAATATTAAAAACGAAAGAATATGGAATATGTGCCAAAAAGACACGATCCACATATTGAAATGATTTAATAAATGTACAAAAGCAAAATTTCACTGCGTGTGAAGCGCTTTTCTTGATTAACCTTCATCAGACACGCAAGGAGTAGAAAACTTGGAAAACCAGTAGAATATTACATTTGATTAAAAAAACAAAACGCCAAAAAATATTACAACAATGACCAAACAGATAAATCTATCAATTTTTAAAGAAACAGCCAAACGTTGTCAAATTTCTGAAATATGTAAACTGTGTCTTTCCAACACATATTCCAGTACTCGAAAATATATAAGAGCATACAACTGAAGCACAGGGAAGCTTTCTACGACCTCCACACGGCACTAAAGCCAAACCCTGAAATAATATTAAAAACGAAAGAATATTGAATATGTGCCAAAAAGACACGATCCACATATTGAAATGATTTAATAAATGTACAAAAGCAAAATTTCACTGCGTGTGAAGCGTTTTTCTGGATTAACCTTCATCAGACACGCTAGGAGTAGAAAACTTGAAAAACCGGTAGAATTTTAGATTTGATTAAAAAACAAAAAGCCAAAAAATATTACAACAATGACAAAACAGATAAATCTATCAATTTTTAAAGAAACAGCCAAACGTTGTCAAATTTCTGAAATATGTAAACTGTGTCTTTCCAACACATATTCCAGTACTCGAAAATATATAAGAGCATACAACTGAAGCACGGGGAAGCTTTCTACGACCTCCACACGGCACTAAAGCCAAACTCTTCTGAAATATTTCTGAAATATGTAAACTGTGTCTTTCCAACACATATTCCAGTACTCGAAAATATATAAGAGCATACAACTGAAGCACGGGGAAGCTTTCTACGACCTCCACACGGCACTAAAGCCAAACTCTGAAATAATATTAAAAACGAAAGAATATGGAATATGTGCCAAAAAGACACGATCCACATATTGAAATGATTTAATAAATGTACAAAAGCAAAATTTCACTGCGTGTGAAGCGCTTTTCTTGATTAACCTTCATCAGACACGCAAGGAGTAGAAAACTTGGAAAACCAGTAGAATATTACATTTGATTAAAAAAACAAAACGCCAAAAAATATTACAACAATGACCAAACAGATAAATCTATCAATTTTTAAAGAAACAGCCAAACGTTGTCAAATTTCTGAAATATGTAAACTGTGTCTTTCCAACACATATTCCAGTACTCGAAAATATATAAGAGCATACAACTGAAGCACAGGGAAGCTTTCTACGACCTCCACACGGCACTAAAGCCAAACCCTGAAATAATATTAAAAACGAAAGAATATTGAATATGTGCCAAAAAGACACGATCCACATATTGAAATGATTTAATAAATGTACAAAAGCAAAATTTCACTGCGTGTGAAGCGTTTTTCTGGATTAACCTTCATCAGACACGCTAGGAGTAGAAAACTTGAAAAACCGGTAGAATTTTAGATTTGATTAAAAAACAAAAAGCCAAAAAATATTACAACAATGACAAAACAGATAAATCTATCAATTTTTAAAGAAACAGCCAAACGTTGTCAAATTTCTGAAATATGTAAACTGTGTCTTTCCAACACATATTCCAGTACTCGAAAATATATAAGAGCATACAACTGAAGCACGGGGAAGCTTTCTACGACCTCCACACGGCACTAAAGCCAAACTCTTCTGAAATATTTCTGAAATATGTAAACTGTGTCTTTCCAACACATATTCCAGTACTCGAAAATATATAAGAGCATACAACTGAAGCACGGGGAAGCTTTCTACGACCTCCACACGGCACTAAAGCCAAACTCTGAAATAATATTAAAAACGAAAGAATATGGAATATGTGCCAAAAAGACACGATCCACATATTGAATTGATTTTATAAATGTACAAAAGCAAAATTTCACTGCGTGTGAAGCGCTTTTCTGGATTAACCTTCGTCAGACACGCTAGGAGTAGAAAACTTGGAAAACCGGTAGAATATTAGATTTGATTAAAAAACAAAAAGCCAAAAAATATTACAACAATGACCAAACAGATAAATCTATCAATTTTTAAAGAGACAGCCAAACGTTGTCAAATTTCGGAACTATATAAACTGTGTCTTTCCAACACATATTCCAGTACTCGAAAATATATAACAGCTTACAACTGAAGCACGGGGAAGCTTTCTACGACCTCCACACGGCACTAAAGCCAAACTCTGATATAATATTAAAAACGAAAGAATATGGAATATGTGCCAAAAAGACACGATCCACATATTGAAATGATTTAATAAATGTACAAAAGCAAAATTTCACTGCGTGTGAAGCACTTTTCTGGATAAACCTTCATCAGACACGCTAGGAGTAGAAAACTTGGAAAACCGGTAGAATATTAGATTTGATTAAAAAACAAAAAGCCAAAAAATATTACAACAATGACCAAACAGATAAATCTATCAATTTGTAAAGAAACAGCAAAACGTTGTCAAATTTTGAAAATATGTAAACTGTGTCTTTCCAACACATATTCCAGTACTCGAAAATATATAAGAGCATACAACTGAAGCACGGGGAAGCTTTCTATGACCTCCACACGGCACTAAAGCCAAACTCTGAAATAATATTAAAAACGAAAGAATATGGAATATGTGCCAAAAAGACACGATCCACATATTGAAATGATTTAATAAATGTACAAAAGCAAAATTTCACTGCGTGTGAAGCGCTTTTCTGGATTAACCTTCATCAGACACGCAAGGAGTAGAAAACTTGGAAAACCAGTAGAATATTACATTTGATTAAAAAACAAAAAGCCAAAAAATATTACAACAATGACCAAACAGAAAAATCTATCAATTTTTGACGAAACAGCCAAACGTTGTCAAATTTCGGAAATATGTAAACTGTGTCTTTCCAACACATATTCCAGTACTTGAAAATATATAAGAGCATACAACTGAAGCACAGGAAACTTTCTACGACCTCCACACGGCACTAAAGCCAAACTCTGAAATAATGTTAAAAACAAAAGAATATGGAATATGTGCCAAAAAGACACGATCCACATATTGAAATGATTTAATAAATGTACAAATTAGCAAAATTTCACTGCGTGTGAAGCGCTTTTCTGGATAAACCTTCATCAGACACGCTAGGAGTAGAAAACTTGGAAAACCGGTAGAATATTAGATTTGATTAAAAAACAAAAAGCAAAAAAATATTACAGCAATGACCAAACAGATAAATCTATCAATTTGTAAAGAAACAGCAAAACGTTGTCAAATTTCGGAAATATGTAAACTGTGTCTTTCCAACACATATTCCAGTACTCGAAAATATATAAGAGCATACAACTGAAACACGGGAAGCTTTCTACGACCTCCACACGGCACTAAAGCCAAACTCTGAAATAATTTTAAAAACGAAAGAATATGGAATATGTGCCAAAATGACACGATCCACATATTGAAATGATTTAATAAATGTAAAAAAGCAAAATTTCACTGCGTGTGAAGCGCTTTTCTGGATTACCCTTCATCAGACACGCTAGGAGTAGAAAACTTGGAAAACCGGTAGAATATTAGATTTGATTAAAAAACAAAAAGCCAAAAAACATTACAACAATGACCAAACAGATAAATCTATCAATTTTTAAAGAAACAGCCAAACGTTGTCAAATTTCTGGAATATGTAAACTGTGTCTTTCCAACACATATTCCAGTACTCGAAAATATATAAGAGCATACAACTGAAGCACGGGGAAGCTTTCTTCGACCTCCATACGGCACTAAAGCCAAACTCTGAAATAATTTTAAAAACGAAAGAATATGGAATATGTGCCAAAAAGACACGATCCACATATTGAAATGATTTAATAAATGTACAAAAGCAAAATTTCACTGCGTGTGAAGCGCTTTTCTGGATTAACCTTCATCAGACACGCTAGGAGTAGAAAACTTGAAAAACCGGTAGAATATTAGATTTGATTAAAAAACATAAAGCCAAAAAATATTACAACAATGACCAAACATATAAATCTATCAATTTTTAAAGAAACAGCCAAACGTTGTCAAATTTCTGAAATATGTAAATTGTGTCTTTCCAACACATATTCCAGTACTCGAAAATATATAAGAGCATACAACTGAAGCACGGGGAAGCTTTCTACGACCTCCACACGGCACTAAAGCCAAACTCTGAAATAATATTAAAAACGAAAGAATATGGAATATGTGCCAAAAAGACACGATCCACATATTGAATTGATTTTATAAATGTACAAAAGCAAAATTTCACTGCGTGTGAAGCGCTTTTCTGGATTAACCTTCGTAAGACACGCTAGGAGTAGAAAACTTGGAAAACCGGTAGAATATTAGATTTGATTAAAAAACAAAAAGCCAAAAAATATTACAACAATGACCAAACAGATAAATCTATCAATTTTTAAAGAGACAGCCAAACGTTGTCAAATTTCGGAACTATATAAACTGTGTCTTTCCAACACATATTCCAGTACTCGAAAATATATAACAGCTTACAACTGAAGCACGGGGAAGCTTTCTACGACCTCCACACGGCACTAAAGCCAAACTCTGATATAATATTAAAAACGAAAGAATATGGAATATGTGCCAAAAAGACACGATCCACATATTGAAATGATTTAATAAATGTACAAAAGCAAAATTTCACTGCGTGTGAAGCACTTTTCTGGATAAACCTTCATCAGACACGCTAGGAGTAGAAAACTTGGAAAACCGGTAGAATATTAGATTTGATTAAAAAACAAAAAGCCAAAAAATATTACAACAATGACCAAACAGATAAATCTATCAATTTGTAAAGAAACAGCAAAACGTTGTCAAATTTTGAAAATATGTAAACTGTGTCTTTCCAACACATATTCCAGTACTCGAAAATATATAAGAGCATACAACTGAAGCACGGGGAAGCTTTCTATGACCTCCACACGGCACTAAAGCCAAACTCTGAAATAATATTAAAAACGAAAGAATATGGAATATGTGCCAAAAAGACACGATCCACATATTGAAATGATTTAATAAATGTACAAAAGCAAAATTTCACTGCGTGTGAAGCGCTTTTCTGGATTAACCTTCATCAGACACGCAAGGAGTAGAAAACTTGGAAAACCAGTAGAATATTACATTTGATTAAAAAACAAAAAGCCAAAAAATATTACAACAATGACCAAACAGAAAAATCTATCAATTTTTGACGAAACAGCCAAACGTTGTCAAATTTCGGAAATATGTAAACTGTGTCTTTCCAACACATATTCCAGTACTTGAAAATATATAAGAGCATACAACTGAAGCACAGGAAACTTTCTACGACCTCCACACGGCACTAAAGCCAAACTCTGAAATAATGTTAAAAACAAAAGAATATGGAATATGTGCCAAAAAGACACGATCCACATATTGAAATGATTTAATAAATGTACAAATTAGCAAAATTTCACTGCGTGTGAAGCGCTTTTCTGGATAAACCTTCATCAGACACGCTAGGAGTAGAAAACTTGGAAAACCGGTAGAATATTAGATTTGATTAAAAATCAAAAAGCAAAAAAATATTACAGCAATGACCAAACAGATAAATCTATCAATTTGTAAAGAAACAGCAAAACGTTGTCAAATTTCTGAAATATGTAAATTGTGTCTTTCCAACACATATTCCAGTACTCGAAAATATATAAGAGCATACAACTGAAGCACGGGGAAGCTTTCTACGACCTCCACACGGCACTAAAGCCAAACTCTGAAATAATATTAAAAACGAAAGAATATGGAATATGTGCCAAAAAGACACAATCCACATATTGAATTGATTTTATAAATGTACAAAAGCAAAATTTCACTGCGTGTGAAGCGCTTTTCTGGATTAACCTTCGTCAGACACGCTAGGAGTAGAAAACTTGGAAAACCGGTAGAATATTAGATTTGATTAAAAAACAAAAAGCCAAAAAATATTACAACAATGACCAAACAGATAAATCTATCAATTTTTAAAGAGACAGCCAAACGTTGTCAAATTTCGGAACTATATAAACTGTGTCTTTCCAACACATATTCCAGTACTCGAAAATATATAACAGCTTACAACTGAAGCACGGGGAAGCTTTCTACGACCTCCACACGGCACTAAAGCCAAACTCTGATATAATATTAAAAACGAAAGAATATGGAATATGTGCCAAAAAGACACGATCCACATATTGAAATGATTTAATAAATGTACAAAAGCAAAATTTCACTGCGTGTGAAGCACTTTTCTGGATAAACCTTCATCAGACACGCTAGGAGTAGAAAACTTGGAAAACCGGTAGAATATTAGATTTGATTAAAAAACAAAAAGCCAAAAAATATTACAACAATTACCAAACAGATAAATCTATCAATTTGTAAAGAAACAGCAAAACGTTGTCAAATTTTGAAAATATGTAAACTGTGTCTTTCCAACACATATTCCAGTACTCGAAAATATATAAGAGCATACAACTGAAGCACGGGGAAGCTTTCTATGACCTCCACACGGCACTAAAGCCAAACTCTGAAATAATATTAAAAACGAAAGAATATGGAATATGTGCCAAAAAGACACGATCCACATATTGAAATGATTTAATAAATGTACAAAAGCAAAATTTCACTGCGTGTGAAGCGCTTTTCTGGATTAACCTTCATCAGACACGCAAGGAGTAGAAAACTTGGAAAACCAGTAGAATATTACATTTGATTAAAAAACAAAAAGCCAAAAAATATTACAACAATGACCAAACAGAAAAATCTATCAATTTTTGACGAAACAGCCAAACGTTGTCAAATTTCGGAAATATGTAAACTGTGTCTTTCCAACACATATTCCAGTACTTGAACAGGTCGAGTCATCTAGATTTGATTTGACCTATCAATCAATCAAAATTTTCAAAAATTGACCTTTCAAAAGGGAAAAAATAGTAAAACTGTTTCGACGTTTTTATAGGATAGTTCTCAACATAAACATATTTTCTTTAACTTCCTCGCTCAGATTTTTTCAATGCCAAAAAGTTTAGGTTTTAAACGTTATTTTATTTTGCATGGGTAAATTCTCCTTATAAAATAATGTTATGTTCTACATTTTGACTTCAATTTCGTTTGGTGTATTGGTCAACGGACAATAACAAAGGTAAAAATAACACTAAAATCTCCCTACTGATCAATGCTCCTCGGGGAAAAATTGGTTTCCTTCATACCTTAACTTTTTATCTGATATTGATGCAAATAGACCAACTAAGTTTTTCACCGCTCATTTTAAAAATTAGTTCAGCGAGTCAGTTTTTGTCGAATTATTTCTAAAAAAACACGTGTTGGTGATCGTAGTTATTTGTATTCTCGCAAAAACCATTGGTCAAAAGTTTGATGTAAACAATATCCTTATAAGGTAGAATCTTCGACCTGTTGAAAATATATAAGAGCATACAACTGAAGCACAGGAAACTTTCTACGACCTCCACACGGCACTAAAGCCAAACTCTGAAATAATGTTAAAAACAAAAGAATATGGAATATGTGCCAAAAAGACACGATCCACATATTGAAATGATTTAATAAATGTACAAATTAGCAAAATTTCACTGCGTGTGAAGCGCTTTTCTGGATAAACCTTCATCAGACACGCTAGGAGTAGAAAACTTGGAAAACCGGTAGAATATTAGATTTGATTAAAAAACAAAAAGCAAAAAAATATTACAGCAATGACCAAACAGATAAATCTATCAATTTGTAAAGAAACAGCAAAACGTTGTCAAATTTCGGAAATATGTAAACTGTGTCTTTCCAACACATATTCCAGTACTCGAAAATATATAAGAGCATACAACTGAAACACGGGAAGCTTTCTACGACCTCCACACGGCACTAAAGCCAAACTCTGAAATAATTTTAAAAACGAAAGAATATGGAATATGTGCCAAAAAGACACGATCCACATATTGAAATGATTTAATAAATGTAAAAAAGCAAAATTTCACTGCGTGTGAAGCGCTTTTCTGGATTACCCTTCATCAGACACGCTAGGAGTAGAAAACTTGGAAAACCGGTAGAATATTAGATTTGATTAAAAAACAAAAAGCCAAAAAACATTACAACAATGACCAAACAGATAAATCTATCAATTTTTAAAGAAACAGCCAAACGTTGTCAAATTTCTGGAATATGTAAACTGTGTCTTTCCAACACATATTCCAGTACTCGAAAATATATAAGAGCATACAACTGAAGCACGGGGAAGCTTTCTTCGACCTCCACACGGCACTAAAGCCAAACTCTGAAATAATTTTAAAAACGAAAGAATATGGAATATGTGCCAAAAAGACACGATCCACATATTGAAATGATTTAATAAATGTACAAAAGCAAAATTTCACTGCGTGTGAAGCGCTTTTCTGGATTAACCTTCATCAGACACGCTAGGAGTAGAAAACTTGAAAAACCGGTAGAATATTAGATTTGATTAAAAAACATAAAGCCAAAAAATATTACAACAATGACCAAACATATAAATCTATCAATTTTTAAAGAAACAGCCAAACGTTGTCAAATTTCTGAAATATGTAAATTGTGTCTTTCCAACACATATTCCAGTACTCGAAAATATATAAGAGCATACAACTGAAGCACGGGGAAGCTTTCTACGACCTCCACACGGCACTAAAGCCAAACTCTGAAATAATATTAAAAACGAAAGAATATGGAATATGTGCCAAAAAGACACGATCCACATATTGAAATGATTTAATAAATGTACAAAAGCAAAATTTCACTGCGTGTGAAGCGCTTTTCTGGATTAACCTTCATCAGACACACTAGGAGTAGAAAACTTGGAAAACCGGTAGAATATTAGATTTGATTAAAAAACAAAAAGCCAAAAAATATTACAACAATGACTAAACAGATAAATCTATCAATTTTTAAAGAAACAGCCAAACGTTGTCAAATTTCGGAAATATGTAAACTGTGTCTTTCCAACACATATTCCAGTACTCGAAAATATATAAGAGCATACAACTGAAGCACGGGGAAGCTTTCTACGACCTCCACACGGCACTAAAGCCAAACTCTGAAATAATATTAAAAACGAAAGAATATGGAATATGTGCCAAAAAGACACGATCCACATATTGAAATGATTTAATAAATGTACAAAAGCAAAATTTCACTGCGTGTGAAGCGCTTTTCTGGATTAACCTTCATCAGACACGCAAGGAGTAGAAAACTTGGAAAACCGGTAGAATATTAGATTCGATTAAAAAACAAAAAGCCAAAAAATATTACAACAATGACCAAACAGATAAATCTATCAATTTTTAAAGAGACAGCCAAACGTTGTCAAATTTCGGAAATATATAAACTGTGTCTTTCCAACACATATTCCAGTACTCGAAAATATATAACAGCATACAAATGAAGCACGGGGAAGCTTTCTACGACCTCCACACGGCACTAAAGCCAAACTCTGAAATAATATTAAAAACGAAAGAATGTGGAATAAGTGCCAAAAAGACACGATCCACATATTGAAATGATTTAATAAATGTACAAAAGTAAAATTTCACTGCGTGTGAAGCGCTTTTCTGGATAAACCTTCATCAGACACGCTAGGAGTAGAAAACTTGGAAAACCGGTAGAATATTAGATTTGATTAAAAAACAAAAAGCCAAAAAATATTACAACAATGACCAAACAGATAAATCTATCAATTTGTAAAGAAACAGCAAAACGTTGTCAAATTTCGGAAATATGTAAACTGTGTCTTTCCAACACATATTCCAGTAATCGAAAATATATAAGAGCATACAACTGAAGCACGGGAAGCTTTCTACGACCTCCACAAGGCACTAAAGGCAAACTCTGAAATAATATTAAAAACGAAAGAATATGAAATATGTGCCAAAAAGACACGATCCACATATTGAAATGATTTAATAAATGTACAAAAGCAAAATTTCACTGCGTGTGAAGCGCTTTTCTGGATTAACCTTCAACAGACACGCTAGGGGTAGAAAACTTGGAAAACCGGTAGAATATTAGATTTGATTAAAAAACAAAAAGCCAAAAAATATTACAACAATGACCAAACAGATAAATCTATCAATTTTTAAAGAAACAGCAAAACGTTGTCAAATTTCGGAAATATGTAAACTGTGTCTTTCCAACACATATTCCAGTACTCGAAAATATATAAGAGCATACAACTGAAGCACGGGGAAGCTTTCTACGACCTCCACAAGGCACTAAAGCCAAACTCTGAAATAATATTAAAATCGAAAGAATTTGGAATATGTGCCAAAAAGACACGATCCACATATTGAAATGATTTAATAAATGTACAAAAGCAAAATTTCACTGCGTGTGAAGTGCTTTTCTGGATTAACCTTCATCAGACACGCTAGGAGTAGAAAACTTGGAAAACCGGTAGAATATTAGATTTGATTAAAAAACAAAAAGCCAAAAAATATTACAACAATGACCAAACAGATAAATCTATCAATTTTTAAAGAAACAGCCAAACGTTGTCAAATTTCGGAAATATGTAAAATGTGTCTTTCCAACACATATTCGAGTACTCGAAAATATATAAGAGCATACAACTGAAGCACGGGGAAGCTTCCTACGACCTCCACACGGCACTAAAGTCAAACTCTGAAATAATATTAAAAACGAAAGAATATGAAATATGTGCCAAAAAGACACGATCCACATATTGAAATGATTTAATAAATGTACAAAAGCAAAATTTCACTGCATGTGAAGCGCTTTTCTGGATTAACCTTCATCAGACACGCAAGGAGTAGAAAACTTGGAAAACCGGTAGAATATTACATTTGATTAAAAAACAAAAAGCCAGAAATTATTACAACAATGACCAAACAGATAAATCTATCAATTTTTAAAGAAACAGCCAAACGTTGTCAAATTTCGGAAATATGTAAACTGTGTCTTTCCAACACATATTCCAGTACTCGAAAATATATAAGAGCATACAACTGAAGCACGGGGAAGCTTTCTACGACCTCCACACGGCACTTAAGCCAAACTCTGAAATAATATTAAAAACGAAAGAATATGGAATATGTGCCAAAAAGACACGATCCACATATTGAAATGATTTAATAAATGTACAAAAGCAAAATTTCACTGCGTGTGAAGCGCTTTTCTGGATTAACCTTCATCAGACACGCAAGGACTAGAAAACTTGGAAAACCGGTAGAATATTAGATTTGATTAAAAAACAAAAAACCAAAAAATATTACAACAATGACCAAACAGATAAATCTATCAATTTTTAAAGAGACAGCCAAACGTTGTCAAATTTCGGAAATATATAAACTGTGTCTTTCCAACACATATTCCAGTACTCGAAAATATATAACAGCATACAACTGAAGCACGGGGAAGCTTTCTACGACCTCCACACGACACTAAAGCCAAACTCTGAAATAATATTAAAAACGAAAGAATATGGAATATGTGCCAAAAAGACACGATCCACATATTGAAATGATTTAATAAATGTACAAAAGCAAAATTTCACTGCGTGTGAAGCGCTTTTCTGGATAAACCTTCATCAGACACGCTAGGAGTAGAAAGCTTGGAAAACCGGTAGAATATTAGATTTGATTTAAAAACAAAAAGCCAAAAAATATTACAACAATGACCAAACAGATAAATCTATCAATTTGTAAAGAAACAGCCAAACGTTGTCAAATTTCGGAAATATGTAAACTGTGTCTTTCCAACACATATTCCAATACTCGAAAATATATAAGAGCATACAACTGAAGCACGGGGAAGCTTTCTACGACCTCCACACGGCACTAAAGCCAAACTCTGAAATAATATTAAAAACGAAAGAATATGGAATATGTGCCAAAAAGACACGATCCACATATTTGAATGATTTAATAAATGTACAAAAGCAAAATTTCACTGCGTGTGAAGCGCTTTTCTGGATTAACCTTCATCAGACACGCTAGGAGTAGAAAACTTGGAAAACCGGTAGAATATTAGATTTGATTAAAAAACAAAAAGCCAGAAATTATTACAACAATGACCAAACAGATAAATCTATCAATTTTTAAAGAAACAGCCAAACGTTGTCAAATTTCGGAAATATGTAAACTGTGTCTTTCCAACACATATTCCAGTACTCGAAAATATATAAGAGCATACAACTGAAGCACGGGGAAGCTTTCTACGACCTCCACACGGCACTAAAGCCAAACTCTGAAATAATATTAAAAACGAAAGAATATGGAATATGTGCCAAAAAGACACGATCCACATATTGAAATGATTTAATAAGTGTACAAAAGCAAAATTTCACTGCGTGTGAAGAGCTTTTCTGGATAAACCTTCATCAGACACGCTAGGAGTAGAAAACTTGGAAAACCGGTAAAATATTAGATTTGATTAAAAAACAAAAAGCCAAAAAATATTACAACAATGACCAAACAGATAAATATATAAATTTGTAAAGAAACAGCAAAACGTTGTCAAATTTCGGAAATATGTAAACTGTGTCTTTCCAACACATATTCCAGTACTCGAAAATATATAAGAGCATACAACTGAAGCACGGGAAGCTTTCTACGACCTCCACAAGGCACTAAAGCCAAACTCTGAAATAATATTAAAATCGAAAGAATATGGAATATATGCCAAAAAGACACGATCCACATATTGAAATGATTTAATAAATGTACAAAAGCAAAATTTCACTGCGTGTGAAGTGCTTTTCTGGATTAACCTTCATCAGACACGCTAGGAGTAGAAAACTTGGAAAACCGGTAGCATATTAGATTTGATTAAAAAAACAAAAAGCCAAAAAATATTACAACAATGACCAAACAGATAAATCTATCAATTTTTAAAGAAACAGCCAAACGTTGTCAAATTTCAGAAATATGTAAACTGTGTCTTTTCAACACATATTCCAGTACTCGAAAATATATAAGAGCATACAACTGAAGCACGGGGAAGCTTTCTACGACCTCCACAAGGCACTAAAGCCAAACTCTGAAATAATATTAAAATCGAAAGAATATGGAATATGTGCCAAAAAGACACGATCCACATATTGAAATTATTTAATAAATGTACAAAAGCAAAATTTCACTGCGTGTTAAGCGCTTTTCTGGATTAACCTTCATCAGACACGCTAGGAGTAGAAAACTTGGAAAACCGGTAGAATATTAGATTTGATTAAAAAACAAAAAGCCAAAAAATATTACAACAATGACCAAACAGATAAATCTATCAATTTTTAAAGAAACAGCCAAACGTTGTCAAATTTCGGAAATATGTAAACTGTGTCTTTCCAACACATATTCCAGTACTCGAAAATATATAAGAGCATACAACTGAAGCACGGGGAAGCTTTCTACGACCTCCACACGGCACTAAAGCCAAACTCTGAAATAATATTAAAAACGAAAGAATATGGAATATGTGCCAAAAAGACACGATCCACATATTGAAATGATTTAATAAATGTACAAAAGCAAAATTTCACTGCGTGTGAAGCGCTTTTCTGGATTAACCTTCATCAGACACGCAAGGAGTAGAAAACTTGGAAAACCGGTAGAATATTAGATTCGATTAAAAAACAAAAAGCCAAAAAATATTACAACAATGACCAAACAGATAAATCTATCAATTTTTAAAGAGACAGCCAAACGTTGTCAAATTTCGGAAATATATAAACTGTGTCTTTCCAACACATATTCCAGTACTCGAAAATATATAACAGCATACAAATGAAGCACGGGGAAGCTTTCTACGACCTCCACACGGCACTAAAGCCAAACTCTGAAATAATATTAAAAACGAAAGAATGTGGAATATGTGCCAAAAAGACACGATCCACATATTGAAATGATTTAATAAATGTACAAAAGTAAAATTTCACTGCGTGTGAAGCGCTTTTCTGGATAAACCTTCATCAGACACGCTAGGAGTAGAAAACTTGGAAAACCGGTAGAATATTAGATTTGATTAAAAAACAAAAAGCCAAAAAATATTACAACAATGACCAAACAGATAAATCTATCAATTTGTAAAGAAACAGCAAAACGTTGTCAAATTTCGGAAATATGTAAACTGTGTCTTTCCAACACATATTCCAGTAATCGAAAATATATAAGAGCATACAACTGAAGCACGGGAAGCTTTCTACGACCTCCACAAGGCACTAAAGGCAAACTCTGAAATAATGTTAAAAACGAAAGAATATGAAATATGTGCCAAAAAGACACGATCCACATATTGAAATGATTTAATAAATGTACAAAAGCAAAATTTCACTGCGTGTGAAGCGCTTTTCTGGATTAACCTTCAACAGACACGCTAGGGGTAGAAAACTTGGAAAACCGGTAGAATATTAGATTTGATTAAAAAACAAAAAGCCAAAAAATATTACAACAATGACCAAACAGATAAATCTATCAATTTTTAAAGAAACAGCCAAACGTTGTCAAATTTCGGAAATATGTAAACTGTGTCTTTCCAACACATATTCCAGTACTCGAAAATATATAAGAGCATACAACTGAAGCACGGGGAAGCTTTCTACGACCTCCACAAGGCACTAAAGCCAAACTCTGAAATAATATTAAAATCGAAAGAATTTGGAATATGTGCCAAAAAGACACGATCCACATATTGAAATGATTTAATAAATGTACAAAAGCAAAATTTCACTGCGTGTGAAGTGCTTTTCTGGATTAACCTTCATCAGACACGCTAGGAGTAGAAAACTTGGAAAACCGGTAGAATATTAGATTTGATTAAAAAACAAAAAGCCAAAAAATATTACAACAATGACCAAACAGATAAATCTATCAATTTTTAAAGAAACAGCCAAACGTTGTCAAATTTCGGAAATATGTAAAATGTGTCTTTCCAACACATATTCGAGTACTCGAAAATATATAAGAGCATACAACTGAAGCACGGGGAAGCTTCCTACGACCTCCACACGGCACTAAAGTCAAACTCTGAAATAATATTAAAAACGAAAGAATATGAAATATGTGCCAAAAAGACACGATCCACATATTGAAATGATTTAATAAATGTACAAAAGCAAAATTTCACTGCATGTGAAGCGCTTTTCTGGATTAACCTTCATCAGACACGCAAGGAGTAGAAAACTTGGAAAACCGGTAGAATATTACATTTGATTAAAAAACAAAAAGCCAGAAATTATTACAACAATGACCAAACAGATAAATCTATCAATTTTTAAAGAAACAGCCAAACGTTGTCAAATTTCGGAAATATGTAAACTGTGTCTTTCCAACACATATTCCAGTACTCGAAAATATATAAGAGCATACAACTGAAGCACGGGGAAGCTTTCTACGACCTCCACACGGCACTTAAGCCAAACTCTGAAATAATATTAAAAACGAAAGAATATGGAATATGTGCCAAAAAGACACGATCCACATATTGAAATGATTTAATAAATGTACAAAAGCAAAATTTCACTGCGTGTGAAGCGCTTTTCTGGATTAACCTTCATCAGACACGCAAGGACTAGAAAACTTGGAAAACCGGTAGAATATTAGATTTGATTAAAAAACAAAAAACCAAAAAATATTACAACAATGACCAAACAGATAAATCTATCAATTTTTAAAGAGACAGCCAAACGTTGTCAAATTTCGGAAATATATAAACTGTGTCTTTCCAACACATATTCCAGTACTCGAAAATATATAACAGCATACAACTGAAGCACGGGGAAGCTTTCTACGACCTCCACACGACACTAAAGCCAAACTCTGAAATAATATTAAAAACGAAAGAATATGGAATATGTGCCAAAAAGACACGATCCACATATTGAAATGATTTAATAAATGTACAAAAGCAAAATTTCACTGCGTGTGAAGCGCTTTTCTGGATAAACCTTCATCAGACACGCTAGGAGTAGAAAGCTTGGAAAACCGGTAGAATATTAGATTTGATTTAAAAACAAAAAGCCAAAAAATATTACAACAATGACCAAACAGATAAATCTATCAATTTGTAAAGAAACAGCCAAACGTTGTCAAATTTCGGAAATATGTAAACTGTGTCTTTCCAACACATATTCCAATACTCGAAAATATATAAGAGCATACAACTGAAGCACGGGGAAGCTTTCTACGACCTCCACACGGCACTAAAGCCAAACTCTGAAATAATATTAAAAACGAAAGAATATGGAATATGTGCCAAAAAGACACGATCCACATATTTGAATGATTTAATAAATGTACAAAAGCAAAATTTCACTGCGTGTGAAGCGCTTTTCTGGATTAACCTTCATCAGACACGCTAGGAGTAGAAAACTTGGAAAACCGGTAGAATATTAGATTTGATTAAAAAACAAAAAGCCAGAAATTATTACAACAATGACCAAACAGATAAATCTATCAATTTTTAAAGAAACAGCCAAACGTTGTCAAATTTCGGAAATATGTAAACTGTGTCTTTCCAACACATATTCCAGTACTCGAAAATATATAAGAGCATACAACTGAAGCACGGGGAAGCTTTCTACGACCTCCACACGGCACTAAAGCCAAACTCTGAAATAATATTAAAAACGAAAGAATATGGAATATGTGCCAAAAAGACACGATCCACATATTGAAATGATTTAATAAGTGTACAAAAGCAAAATTTCACTGCGTGTGAAGAGCTTTTCTGGATAAACCTTCATCAGACACGCTAGGAGTAGAAAACTTGGAAAACCGGTAAAATATTAGATTTGATTAAAAAACAAAAAGCCAAAAAATATTACAACAATGACCAAACAGATAAATATATAAATTTGTAAAGAAACAGCAAAACGTTGTCAAATTTCGGAAATATGTAAACTGTGTCTTTCCAACACATATTCCAGTACTCGAAAATATATAAGAGCATACAACTGAAGCACGGGGAAGCTTTCTACGACCTCCACAAGGCACTAAAGCCAAACTCTGAAATAATATTAAAATCGAAAGAATATGGAATATATGCCAAAAAGACACGATCCACATATTGAAATGATTTAATAAATGTACAAAAGCAAAATTTCACTGCGTGTGAAGTGCTTTTCTGGATTAACCTTCATCAGACACGCTAGGAGTAGAAAATTTGGAAAACCGGTAGCATATTAGATTTGATTAAAAAAACAAAAAGCCAAAAAATATTACAACAATGACAAAACAGATAAATCTATCAATTTTTAAAGAAATAGCCAAACGTTGTCAAATTTCAGAAATATGTAAACTGTGTCTTTTCAACACATATTCCAGTACTCGAAAATATATAAGAGCATACAACTGAAGCACGGGGAAGCTTTCTACGACCTCCACAAGGCACTAAAGCCAAACTCTGAAATAATATTAAAATCGAAAGAATATGGAATATGTGCCAAAAAGACACGATCCACATATTGAAATTATTTAATAAATGTACAAAAGCAAAATTTCACTGCGTGTTAAGCGCTTTTCTGGATTAACCTTCATCAGACACGCTAGGAGTAGAAAACTTGGAAAACCGGTAGAATATTAGATTTGATTAAAAAACAAAAAGCCAAAAAATATTACAACAATGACCAAACAGATAAATCTATCAATTTTTAAAGAAACAGCCAAACGTTGTCAAATTTCGGAAATATGTAAACTGTGTCTTTCCAACACATATTCCAGTACTCGAAAATATATAAGAGCATACAACTGAAGCACGGGGAAGCTTTCTACGACCTCCACACGGCACTAAAGCCAAACTCTGAAATAATATTAAAAACGAAAGAATATGGAATATGTGCCAAAAAGACACGATCCACATATTGAAATGATTTAATAAGTGTACAAAAGCAAAATTTCACTGCGTGTGAAGAGCTTTTCTGGATAAACCTTCATCAGACACGCTAGGAGTAGAAAACTTGGAAAACCGGTAAAATATTAGATTTGATTAAAAAACAAAAAGCCAAAAAATATTACAACAATGACCAAACAGATAAATATATCATTTTGTAAAGAAACAGCAAAACGTTGTCAAATTTTGGAAATATGTAAACTGTGTCTTTCCAACACATATTCCAGTACTCGAAAATATATAAGAGCATACAACTGAAGCACGGGAAGCTTTCTACGACCTCCACAAGGCACTAAAGCCAAACTCTGAAATAATATTAAAATCGAAAGAATATGGAATATATGCCAAAAAGACACGATCCACATATTGAAATGATTTAATAAATGTACAAAAGCAAAATTTCACTGCGTGTGAAGTGCTTTTCTGGATTAACCTTCATCAGACACGCTAGGAGTAGAAAACTTGGAAAACCGGTAGCATATTAGATTTGATTAAAAAACAAAAAGCCAAAAAATATTACAACAATGACCAAACAGATAAATCTATCAATTTTTAAAGAAACAGCCAAACGTTGTCAAATTTCGGAAATATGTAAACTGTGTCTTTCCAACACATATTCCAGTACTCGAAAATATATAAGAGCATACAACTGAAGCACGGGGAAGCTTTCTACGACCTCCACAAGGCACTAAAGCCAAACTCTGAAATAATATTAAAAACGAAAGAATATGGAATATGTGCCAAAAAGACATTCCACATATTGAAATGATCTAATAAATGTACAAAAGCAAAATTTCACTGCGTGTGAAGCGCTTTTCTGGATTAACCTTCATAAGACACGCTAGGAGTAGAAAACTTGGAAAACCGGTAGAATATTAGATTTGATTAAAAAACAAAAAGCCAATAAATATTACAACAATGACGAAACAGATAAATCTATCATTTTTTTAAACAAAACGGCCAAACGTTGTCAAATTTCGGAAATATGTAAACTGTGTCTTTCCAACACATATTCCAATACTCGAAAATATATAAGAGCATACAACTGAAGCACGGGGAAGCTTTCTACGACCTCCACACGGCACTAAAGCCAAACTCTGAAAAAATATTAAAAACGAAAGAATATGGAATATGTGCCAAAAAGACACGATCCACATATTTGAATGATTTAATAAATGTACAAAAGCAAAATTTCACTGCGTGTGAAGCGCTTTTCTGGATTAACCTTCATCAGACACACTAGGAGTAGAAAACTTGGAAAACCGGTAGAATATTAGATTTGATTAAAAAACAAAAAGCCAAAAAATATTACAACAATGACCAAACAGATAAATCTATCAATTTTTAAAGAAACAGCCAAACGTTGTCAAATTTCGGAAATATGTAAACTGTGTCTTTCCAACACATATTCCAGTAATCGAAAATATATAAGAGCATACAACTGAAGCACGGGGAAGTTTTCTACGACCTCCACACGGCACTAAAGCCAAACTCTGATATAATATTAAAAACGAAAGAATATGGAATATGTGCCAAAAAGACACGATCCACATATTGAAATGATTTAATAAATGTACAAAAGCAAAATTTCACTGCGTGTGAAGCGCTTTTCTGGATTAACCTTCATCAGACACGCTAGGAGTAGAAAACTTGGAAAACCGGTAGAATATTAGATTTGATTAAAAAACAAAAAGCCAAAAAATATTACAACAATGACCAAACAGATAAATCTATCAATTTTTAAAGAAACAGCCAAACGTTGTCAAATTTCGGAAATATGTAAACTGTGTCTTTCCAACACATATTCCAGTACTCGAAAATATATAAGAGCATACAACTGAAGCACGGGGAAGCTTTCTACGACCTCCACACGGCACTAAAGCCAAACTCTGAAATAATATTAAAAACGAAAGAATACTGGATTAACCTTCATCAGACACGCAAGGAGTAGAAAACTTGGAAAACCGGTAGAATATTAGATTTGATTAAAAAACAAAAAGCCAAAAAATATTACAACAATGACCAAACAGATAAATCTATCAATTTGTAAAGAAACAGCAAAACGTTGTCAAATTTTGAAAATATGTAAACTGTGTCTTTCCAACACATATTCCAGTACTCGAAAATATATAACAGCATACAACTGAAGCACGGGGAAGCTTTCTACGACCTCCACACGGCACTAAAGCCAAACTCTGATATAATATTAAAAACGAAAGAATATGGAATATGTGCCAAAAAGACACGATCCACATATTGAAATGATTTAATAAATGTACAAAAGCAAAATTTAACTGCGTGTGAAGCGCTTTTCTGGATAAACCCTCATCAGACACGCTAGAAGTAGAAAACTTGGAAAACCGGTAGAATATTAGATTTGATTAAAAAACAAAAAGCCCAAAAATATTACAACAATGACCAAACAGATAAATCTATCAATTTGTAAAGAAACAGCAAAACGTTGTCAAATTTTGGAAATATGTAAACTGTGTCTTTCCAACACATATTCCAGTACTCGAAAATATATAAGAGCATACAACTGAAGCAGGGGAAGCTTTCTACGACCTCCACACGGCACTAAAGCCAAACTCTGAAATAATATTAAAAACGAAAGAATATGGAATATGTGCCAAAAAGACACGATACACATATTGAAATGATTTAATAAATGTACAAAAGCAAAATTTCACTGCGTGTGAAGCGCTTTTCTGGATTAACCTTCATCAGACACGCTAGGAATAGAAAACTTGGAAAACTGGTAGAATATTAGATTTGATTAAAAAACAAAAAGCAAAAAAATATTACAACAATGACCAAACAGATAAATCTATCAATTTGTAAAGAAACAGCCAAACGTTGTCAAATTTCGGAAATATGTAAACTGTGTCTTTCCAACACATATTCCAGTACTCGAAAATATATAAGAGCATACAACTGAAGCACGGGGAAGCTTTCTACGACCTCCACACGGCACTAAATACAAACTCTGAAATAATATTAAAATCGAAAGAATATGGAATATGTGCCAAAAAGACACGATCCACATATTGAAATGATTTAATAAATGTACAAAAGCAAAATTTCACTGCGTGTGAAGCGCTTTTCTGGATTAACCTTCATCAGACACGCTAGGAGTAGAAAACTTGGAAAACCGGTAGAATATTAGATTTGATTAAAAAACAAAAAGCCAAAAAATATTACAACAATGACGAAACAGATAAATCTATCATTTTTTAAAGAAACAGCCAAACGTTGTCAAATTTCGGAAATATATAAACTGTGTCTTTCCAACACATATTCCAATACTCGAAAATATATAAGAGCATACAACTGAAGCACGGGGAAGCTTTCTACGACCTCCACACGGCACTAAAGCCAAACTCTGAAATAATATTAAAAACGAAAGAATATGGAATATGTGCCAAAAAGACACGATCCACATATTTGAATGATTTAATAAATGTACAAAAGCAAAATTTCACTGCGTGTGAAGCGCTTTTCTGGATTAACCTTCATCAGACACACTAGGAGTAGAAAACTTGGAAAACCGGTAGAATATTAGATTTGATTAAAAAAACAAAAAGCCAAAAAATATTACAACAATGACGAAACAGATAAATCTATCATTTTTTAAAGAAACAGCCAAACGTTGTCAAATTTCGGAAATATGTAAACTGTGTCTTTCCAACACATATTCCAATACTCGAAAATATATAAGAGCATACAACTGAAGCACGGGGAAGCTTTCTACGACCTCCACACGGCACTAAAGCCAAACTCTGAAATAATATTAAAAACGAAAGAATATGGAATATGTGCCAAAAAGACACGATCCACATATTGAAATGATTTAATAAATGTACAAAAGCAAAATTTCACTGCGTGTGAAGCGCTTTTCTGGATTAACCTTCATCAGACACGCAAGGAGTAGAAAACTTGGAAAACCGGAAGAATATTACATTTGATTAAAACACAAAAAGCCAAAAAATATTACAACAATGACGAAACAGATAAATCTATCATTTTTTAAAGAAACAGCCAAACGTTGTCAAATTTCGGAAATATGTAAACTGTGTCTTTCCAACACATATTCCAATACTCGAAAATATATAAGAGCATACAACTGAAGCACGGGGAAGCTTTCTACGACCTCCACACGGCACTAAAGCCAAACTCTGAAATAATATTAAAAACGAAAAAATATGGAATATGTGCCAAAAAGACACGATCCACATATTTGAATGATTTAATAAATGTACAAAAGCAAAATTTCACTGCGTGTGAAGCGCTTTTCTGGATTAACCTTCATCAGACACACTAGGAGTAGAAAACTTGGAAAACCGGTAGAATATTAGATTTGATTAAAAAACAAAAAGCCAAAAAATATTACAACAATGACCAAACAGATAAATCTATCAATTTTTAAAGAAACAGCCAAACGTTGTCAAATTTCGGAAATATGTAAACTGTGTCTTTCCAACACATATTCCAGTACTCGAAAATATATAAGAGCATACAACTGAAGCACGGGGAAGCTTTCTACGACCTCCACAAGGCACTAAAGCCAAACTCTGAAATAATATTAAAAACGAAAGAATATGGAATATGTGCCAAAAAGACACGATCCACATATTGAAATGATTTAATAAATGTACAAAAGCAAAATTTCACTGCGTGTGAAGCGCTTTTCTGGATTAACCTTCATCAGACACGCAAGGAGTAGAAAACTTGGAAAACCGGTAGAATATTAGATTTGATTAAAAAACAAAAAGCCAAAAATATTACAACAATGACCAAACAGATAAATCTATCAATTTTTAAAGAGACTGCCAAACGTTGTCAAATTTCGGAACTATATAAACTGTGTCTTTCCAACACATATTCCAGTACTCGAAAATATATAACAGCATACAACTGAAGCACGGGGAAGCTTTCTACGACCTCCACACGGCACTAAAGCCAAACTCTGATATAATATTAAAAACGAAAGAATATGGAATATGTGCCAAAAAGACACGATCCACATATTGAAATGATTTAATAAATGTACAAAAGCAAAATTTCACTGCGTGTGAAGCGCTTTTCTGGATAAACCCTCATCAGACACGCTAGGAGTAGAAAACTTGGAAAACCGGTAGAATATTAGATTTGATTAAAAAACAAAAAGCCCAAAAATATTACAACAATGACCAAACAGATAAATCTATCAATTTGTAAAGAAACAGCAAAACGTTGTCAAATTTTGGAAATATGTAAACTGTGTCTTTCCAACACATATTCCAGTACTCGAAAATATATAAGAGCATACAACTGAAGCAGGGGAAGCTTTCAACGACCTCCACACGGCACTAAAGCCAAACTCTGAAATAATATTAAAAACGAAAGAATATGGAATATGTGCCAAAAAGACACGATCCACATATTCAAATGATTTAATAAATGTACAAAAGCAAAATTTCACTGCGTGTGAAGCGCTTTTCTGGATTAACCTTCATCAGACACGCTAGGAGTAGAAAACTTGGAAAACCGGTAGAATATTAGATTTGATTAAAAAACAAAAAGCCAAAAAATATTACAACAATGACCAAACAGATAAATCTATCAATTTGTAAAGAAACAGCCAAACGTTGTCAAATTTCGGAAATATGTAAACTGTGTCTTTCCAACACATATTCCAGTACTCGAAAATATATAAGAGCATACAACTGAAGCACGGGGAAGCTTTCTACGACCTCCACAAGGCACTAAATCCAAACTCTGAAATAATATTAAAATCGAAAGAATATGGAATATGTGCCAAAAAGACACGATCCACATATTGAAATGATTTAATAAATGTACAAAAGCAAAATTTCACTGCGTGTGAAGCGCTTTTCTGGATTAACCTTCATCACACACGCTAGGAGTAGAAAACTTGAAAACCGGTAGAGTATTAGATTTGATTAAAAAACAAAAAGCCAAAAAATATTACAACAATGACGAAACAGATAAATCTTTCATTTTTTAAAGAAACAGCCAAACGTTGTCAAATTTCGGAAATATGTAAACTGTGTCTTTCCAACACATATTCAAATACTCGAAAATATATAAGAGCATACAACTGAAGCACGGGGAAGCTTTCTACGACCTCCACACGGCACTAAAGCCAAACTCTGAAATAATATTAAAAACGAAAGAATATGGAATATGTGCCAAAAAGACACGATCCACATATTTGAATGATTTAATAAATGTACAAAAGCAAAATTTCACTGCGTGTGAAGCGCTTTTCTGGATTAACCTTCATCAGACACACTAGGAGTAGAAAACTTGGAAAACCGGTAGAATATTAGATTTGATTAAAAAACAAAAAGCCAAAAAATATTACAACAATGACCAAACAGATAAATCTATCAATTTTTAAAGAAACAGCCAAACGTTGTCAAATTTCGGAAATATGTAAACTGTGTCTTTCCAACACATATTCCAGTACTCGAAAATATATAAGAGCATACAACTGAAGCACGGGGAAGCTTTCTACGACCTCCACAAGGCACTAAATCCAAACTCTGAAATAATATTAAAATCGAAAGAATATGGAATATGTGCCAATAAGACACGATCCACATATTGAAATGATTTAATAAATGTACAAAAGCAAAATTTCACTGCGTGTGAAGCGCTTTTCTGGATTAACCTTCATCAGACACGCTAGGAGTAGAAAACTTGGAAAACCGGTAGAATATTAGATTTGATTAAAAAACAAAAAGCCAAAAAATATTACAACAATGACCAAACAGATAAATCTATCAATGTTTAAAGAAACAGCAAAACGTTGTCAAATTTCGGAAACATGTAAACTGTGTCTTTCCAACACATATTCCAGTACTCGAAAATATATAAGAGCATACAACTGAAGCACGGGGAAGCTTTCTACGACCTCCACAAGGCACTAAAGCCAAACTCTGAAATAATATTAAAATCGAAAGAATATGGAATATGTGCCAAAAAGACACGATCCACATATTGAAATGATTTAATAAATGTACAAAAGCAAAATTTCACTGCGTGTGAATCGCTTTTCTGGATTAACCTTCATCAGACACGCTAGGAGTAGAAAACTTGGAAAACCGGTAGAATATTAGATTTGATTAAAAAACAAAAAGCCAAAAAATATTACAACAATGACCAAACAGATAAATCTATCAATGTTTAAAGAAACAGCCAAACGTTGTCAAATTTCGGAAATATGTAAACTGTGTCTTTCCAACACATATTCCAGTACTCGAAAATATATAAGAGCACACAACTGAAGCACGGGGAAGCTTTCTACGACCTCCACAAGGCACTAAAGCCAAACTCTGAAATAATATTAAAATCGAAAGAATATGGAATATGTGCCAAAAAGACACGATCCACATATTGAAATGATTTAATAAATGTACAAAAGCAAAATTTCACTGCGTGTGAATCGCTTTTCTGGATTAACCTTCATCAGACACGCTAGGAGTAGAAAACTTGGAAAACCGGTAGAATATTAGATTTGATTAAAAAACAAAAAGCCAAAAAATATTACAACAATGACCAAACAGATAAATCTATCAATTTTTAAAGAAACAGCCAAACGTTGTCCAATTTCGGAAATATGTAAACTGTGTCTTTCCAACACATATTCCAGTACTCGAAAATATATAAGAGCATACAACTGAAGCACGGGGAAGCTTTCTACAACCTCCACACGGCACTAAAGCCAAACTCTGAAATAATATTAAAAACGAAAGAATATGGAATATGTGCAAAAAAGACACGATCCACATATTGAAATGATTTAATAAATGTGCAACTGTAATATTTCACTGCGTGTTAAGCGCTTTTCTGGATTAACCTTCATCAGACACGCAAGGAGTAGAAAACTTGGAAAACCGGTAGAATATTACATTTGATTAAAAAACAAAAAGCCAAAAAATATTACAACAATGACCAAACAGATAAATCTATCAATTTTTAAATAAACAGCCAAACGTTGTCAAATTTCGGAAATATGTAAACTGTGTCTTTCCAACACATATTCCAGTACTCGAAAATATATAAGAGCATACAACTGAAGCACGGGAAAGCTTTCTACGACCTCCACAAGGCACTAAAGCCAAACTCTGAAATAATATCAAAATCGAAAGAATATGGAATATGTGCCAAAAAGACACGATCCACATATTGAAATGATTTAATAAATGTACAAAAGCAAAATTTCACTGCGTGTGAAGCGCTTTTCTGGATTAACCTTCATCAAACACGCTAGGAGTAGAAAACTTGGAAAACCGGTAGAATATTAGATTTGATTAAAAAACAAAAAGCCAAAAAATATTACAACAATGGCCAAACAGATAAATCTATCAATTTTTAAAGAAACAGCCAAACGTTGTCAAATTTCGGAAATATGTAAACTGTGTCTTTCCAACACATATTCCAGTACTCGAAAATATATAAGAGCATACAACTGAAGCACGGGGAAGCTTTCTACGACCTCCACACGGCACTAAAGCCAAACTCTGAAATAATATTAAAAACGAAAGAATATGGAATATGTGCCAAAAAGACACGATCCACATATTGAAATGATTTAATAAATGTACAAAAGCAAAATTTCACTGCGTGTGAAGCGCTTTTCTGGATTAACCTTCATCAGACACGCAAGGAGTAGAAAACTTGGAAAACCGGAAGAATATTACATTTGATTAAAACACAAAAAGCCAAAAAATATTACAACAATGACCAAACAGATAAATCTATCAATTTTTAAAGAAACAGCCAAACGTTGTCAAATTTCGGAAATATGTAAACTGTGTCTTTCCAACACATATTCCAGTACTCGAAAATATATAAGAGCATACAACTGAAGCACAGGGAAGCTTTCTACGACCTCCACACGGCACTAAAGCCAAACTCTGAAATAATATTAAAAACGAAAGAATATGGAATATGTGCCAAAAAGACACGATCCACATATTGAAATGATTTAATAAATGTACAAAAGCAAAATTTCACTGCGTGTGAAGCGCTTTTCTGGATTAACCTTCATCAGACACGCAAGGAGTAGAAAACTTGGAAAACCGGAAGAATATTACATTTGATTAAAACACAAAAAGCCAAAAAATATTACAACAATGACCAAACAGATAAATCTATCAATTTTTAAAGAAACAGCCAAACGTTGTCAAATTTCGGAAATATGTAAACTGTGTCTTTCCAACACATATTCCAGTACTCGAAAATATATAAGAGCATACAACTGAAGCACAGGGAAGCTTTCTACGACCTCCACACGGCACTAAAGCCAAACTCTGAAATAATATTAAAAACGAAAGAATATGGAATATGTGCCAAAAAGACACGATCCACATATTGAAATGATTTAATAAATGTACAAAAGCAAAATTTCACTGCGTGTGAAGCGCTTTTCTGGATTAACCTTCATCAGACACGCAAGGAGTAGAAAACTTGGAAAACCGGTAGAATATAAGATTTGATTAAAAAACAAAAAGCCAAAAAATATTACAACAATGACCAAATAGATAAATCTATCAATTTTTAAAGAGACAGCCAAACGTTGTCAAATTTCGGAAATATATAACCTGTGTCTTTCCAACACATATTCCAGTACTCGAAAATATATAACAGCATACAACTGAAGCACGGGGAAGCTTTCTACGACCTCAACACGGCACTAAAGCCAAACTCTGAAATAATATTAAAAACGAAAGAATATGGAATATGTGCCAAAAAGACACGATCCACATATTGAAATGATTTAATAAATGTACAAAAGCAAAATTTCACTGCGTGTGAAGCGCTTTTCTGGATAAACCTTCATCAGACACGCTAGGAGTAGAAAACTTGGAAAACCGGTAAAATATTAGATTTGATTAAAAAACAAAAAGCCAAAAAATATTACAACAATGACCAAACAGATAAATCTATCAATTTGTAAAGAAACAGCAAAACGTTGTCAAATTTCGGAAATATGTAAACTGTGTCTTTCCAACACATATTCCAGTACTCGAAAATATATAAGAGCATACAACTGAAGCACGGGAAGCTTTCTACGACCTCCACACGGCACTAAAGCCTTACTCTGAAATAATATTAAAAACGAAAGAATATGGAATATGTGCCAAAAAGACACGATCCACATATTGAAATGATTTAATAAATGTACAAAAGCAAAATTTCACTGCGTGTGAAGCGCTTTTCTGGATTAACCTTCATCAGACACGCTAGGAGTAGAAAACTTGGAAAACCGGTAGAATATTAGATTTTATTAAAAAACAAAAAGCCAAAAAATATTACAACAATGACCAAACAGATAAATCTATCAATTTTTAAAGAAACAGCCAAACGTTGTCAAATTTCGGAAATATGTAAACTGTGTCTTTCCAACACATATTCCAGTACTCGAAAATATATAAGAGCATACAACTGAAGCACGGGGAAGCTTTCTACGACCTCCACACGGCACTAAAGCCAAACTTTGAAATAATATTAAAAACGAAAGAATATGGAATATGTGCCAAAAAGACACGATCCACATATTGAAATGATTTAATTAATGTACAAAAGCAAAATTTCACTGCGTGTGAAGCGCTTTTCTGGATTAACCTTCATCAGACACGCTAGGAGTAGAAAACTTGGAAAACCGGTAGAATATTAGATTTGATTAAAAAACAAAAAGCCAAAAAATATTACAACAATGACCAAACAGATAAATCTATCAATTTTAAAAGAGACAGCCAAACGTTGTCAAATTTCGGAAATATATAAACTGTGTCTTTCCAACACATATTCCAGTACTCGAAAATATATAAGGGCATACAACTGAAGCACGGGGAAGCTTTCTACGACCTCCACACGGCACTAAAGCCAAACTCTGAAATAATATTAAAAACGAAAGAATATGGAATATGTGCCAAAAAGACACGATCCACATATTGAAATGATTTTAATTAATAAATGTACAAAAGCAAAATTTCACTGCGTGTGAAGCGCTTTTCTGGATCAACCTTCATCAGACACGCTAGGAGTAGAAAACTTGGAAAACCGGTAGAATATTAGATTTGATTAAAAAACAACAAGCCAAAAAATATTACAACAATGACCAAACAGATAAATCTATCAATTTGTAAAGAAACAGCCAAACGTTGTCAAATTTCGGAAATATGTAAACTGTGTCTTTTCAATACATATTCCAGTACTCGAAAATATATAAGAGCATACAACTGAAGCACGGGGAGCTTTCTACGACCTCCACACGACACTAAAGCCAAAATCTGAAATAATATTAAAAACGAAAGAATATGGAATATGTGCCAAAAAGACACGATCCACATATTGAAATGATTTAATAAATGTACAAAAGCAAAATTTCACTGCGTGTGAATCGCTTTTCTGGATTAACCTTCATCAGACACGCTAGGAGTAGAAAACTTGGAAAACCGGTAGAATATTAGATTTGATTAAAAAAACAAAAAGCCAAAAAATATTACGACAATGACCAAACAGATAAATCTATCAATTTTTAAAGAAACAGCCAAACGTTGTCAAATTTCGCAAATATGTAAACTGTGTCTTTCCAACACATATTCCAGTACTCGAAAATATATAAGAGCATACAACTGAAGCACAGGGAAGCTTTCTACGACCTCCACACGGCACTAAAGCCAAACTCTGAAATAATATTAAAAACGAAAGAATATGGAATATGTGCCAAAAAAACACGATCCACATATTGAAATGATTTAATAAATGTACAAAAGCAAAATTTCACTGCGTGTGAAGCGCTTTTCTGGATTAACCTTCATCAGACACGCAAGGAGTAGAAAACTTGGAAAACCGGAAGAATATTACATTTGATTAAAACACAAAAAGCCAAAAAATATTACAACAATGACCAAACAGATAAATCTATCAATTTTTAAAGAAACAGCCAAACGTTGTCAAATTTCGGAAATATGTAAACTGTGTCTTTCCAACACATATTCCAGTACTCGAAAATATATAAGAGCATACAACTGAAGCACAGGGAAGCTTTCTACGACCTCCACACGGCACTAAAGCCAAACTCTGAAATAATATTAAAAACGAAAGAATATGGAATATGTGCCAAAAAGACACGATCCACATATTGAAATGATTTAATAAATGTACAAAAGCAAAATTTCACTGCGTGTGAAGCGCTTTTCTGGATTAACCTTCATCAGACACACAAGGAGTAGAAAACTTGGAAAACCGTTAGAATATAAGATTTGATTAAAAAACAAAAAGCCAAAAAATATTACAACAATTACCAAACAGATAAATCTATCAATTTTTAAAGAGACAGCCAAACGTTGTCAAATTTCGGAAATATATAACCTGTGTCTTTCCAACACATATTCCAGTACTCGAAAATATATAACAGCATACAACTGAAGCACGGGGAAGCTTTCTACGACCTCAACACGGCACTAAAGCCAAACTCTGAAATAATATTAAAAACGAAAGAATATGGAATATGTGCCAAAAAGACACGATCCACATATTGAAATGATTTAATAAATGTACAAAAGCAAAATTTCACTGCGTGTGAAGCGCTTTTCTGGATAAACCTTCATCAGACACGCTAGGAGTAGAAAACTTGGAAAACCGGTAAAATATTAGATTTGATTAAAAAACAAAAAGCCAAAAAATATTACAACAATGACCAAACAGATAAATCTATCAATTTGTAAAGAAACAGCAAAACGTTGTCAAATTTCGGAAATATGTAAACTGTGTCTTTCCAACACATATTCCAGTACTCGAAAATATATAAGAGCATACAACTGAAGCACGGGAAGCTTTCTACGACCTCCACACGGCACTAAAGCCTAACTCTGAAATAATATTAAAAACGAAAGAATATGGAATATGTGCCAAAAAGACACGATCCACATATTGAAATGATTTAATAAATGTACAAAAGCAAAATTTCACTGCGTGTGAAGCGTTTTTCTGGATTAACCTTCATCAGACACGCTAGGAGTAAAAAACTTGGAAAACCGGTAGAATATTAGATTTGATTAAAAAACAAAAAGCCAAAAAATATTACAACAATGACCAAACAGATAAATCTATCAATTTTTAAAGAAACAGCCAAACGTTGTCAAATTTCGGAAATATGTAAACTGTGTCTTTCCAACACATATTCCAGTACTCGAAAATATATAAGAGCATACAACTGAAGCACGGGGAAGCTTTCTACGACCTCCACACGGCACTAAAGCCAAACTCTGAAATAATATTAAAAACGAAAGAATATGGAATATGTGCCAAAAAGACACGATCCACATATTGAAATGTTTTAATAAATGTACAAAAGCAAAATTTCACTGCGTGTGAAACGCTTTTCTGGATTAACCTTCATCAGACATGCAAGGAGTAGAAAACTTGGAAAACCGGTAGAATATTAGATCTGATTAAAAAACAAAAGGCCAAAAAAATATTACAACAATGACGAAACAGATAAATCTATCATTTTTTAAAGAAACAGCCAAACGTTGTCAAATTTCGGAAATATGTAAACTGTGTCTTTCCAACACATATTCCAATACTCGAAAATATATAAGAGCATACAACTGAGGCACGGGGAAGCTTTCTACGACCTCCACACGGCACTAAAGCCAAACTCTGAAATAATATTAAAAACGAAAGAATATGGAATATGTGCCAAAAAGACACGATCCACATATTGAAATGATCTAATAAATGTACAAAAGCAAAATTTCACTGCGTGTGAAGCGCTTTTCTGGATAAACCTTCATCAGACACGCTAGGAGTAGAAAACTTGGAAAACCAGTAGAATATTAGATTTGATTAAAAACAAAAAGCCAAAAAATATTACAACAATGACCAAACAGATAAATCTATCAATTTTTAAAGAAACAGCCAAACGTTGTCAAATTTCGGAAATATGTAAACTGTGTCTTTCCAACAAATATTCCAGTACTCGAAAATATATAAGAGCATACAACTGAAGCACAGGGAAGCTTTCTACGACCTCCACACGACACTAAAGCCAAACTCTGAAATAATATTAAAAACGAAAGAATATGGAATATGTGCCAAAAAGACACATTACACATATTGAAATGATCTAATAAATGTACAAAAGCAAAATTTCACTGCGTGTGAAGCGCTTTCCTGGATTAACCTTCATCAGACACGCTAGGAGTAGAAAACTTGGAAAACCGGTAGAATATTAGATTTGATTAAAAAACAAAAAGCCAAAAAATATTACAACAATGACCAAACAGATAAATCTATCAATTTTTAAAGAAACAGCCAAACGTTGTCAAATTTCGGAAATATGTTAACTTTGTCTTTCCAACACATATTCCAGTACTCGAAAATATATAAGAGCATACAACTGAAGCACGGGGAAGCTTTCTACGACCTCCACACGGCACTAAAGCCAAACTCTGAAATAATATTAAAAACGAAAGAATATGGAATATGTGCCAAAAAGACACGATCCACATATTGAAATGATTTAATAAATGTACAAAAGCAAAATTTCACTGCGTGTGAAGCGCTTTTCTGGATAAACTTAATTGAAAGCATATACCCTATTATTTGGAATAATGGCTGACAAAACTATTACCATCTAATATATGTCATGTGATCCTGGCGTATGACTTTTGCGGAGCCTTAATAATTTAAAAAGCTTTTTATCTAGGCATATTATACATGTATTTGATTTACAGGTTATTTGGTAATATCTATATATTGGTTTCAATGACATTTGACAATCTTTTATTTTTATGCATCTAAACTGGCAAATGCGAGGTATGTTTAATGAAGCTCTAATGTATGTTAAACGTGTCACATAAAACAAAGAAAAAATAGTGTTTGTAACCGCGTAAGTCAAACCTATGTTTTTTTATTTGTGATATGGGTCCCACGTATGGTAAACGTATGCATGGCGTCAGATGGGTTGATAAAAATGAAAGGAAAAAAACAGAGAATCAAGGAAATCTTACAGAAACTATAATTCTTGAGGAGTTTAGCTTTTTACAACAAAAACAGCTAAAGGTAATACAAAAAGCATTAAAATACATAAGTATTATGTTATATTTGAGGAATTTGTATAAAACTGTTCAACTATCAAAGTCTAATACGTTGGGTTCATTTATTAGAGTAAGCAGATGCATGCAAATAAAAAAAATCAGAATCGTGTAGTGTAATATTGCATAGGGCTTGTTGAAGAGTGGTGCATAATAATTATATCATCATATATATTTCTAAATGTATCATCGTAACACTAAATGTAACAATATACCGCTCACATTGCTCATATTGCTGTTGCTTAGTAAATTGTATCAATACCTCCTTGTTTACTGCAGTTGGATCTGAACCAGATGAAATCAAGAGTTTTTGAAAACGCCCTACTTAACTTTTTTTCATTTAGATGGGTCATTTACCGAGTCAATATAGCATAGAACAGAACGAGTAACATAACCCCAGCAAAACCACTCCATTCCTTTACAGCTTCTTTGTGATTACGCAAAATACAGTATTTTAATGTCCCATCTAAATGAAAAAATGGGGGGAAAACTGTAAAGTAATGCCTATTCATTGTCACTTAGTATATTAACCATCTGTCTATATTGATTTTTAATTAATTTTAGTTTATAAAATAGAAAATTACTTTAAGACATCGTAATCGCCTTGCATATCCGCTAGACCAAAGATGAACAGAAAAGACATACATATTTTTAACATTGATTTCAAATATTGTTCTTGGATATCATAACACATAATTATTTATGTGTAACCTAATTTTTTTTTAGCCTTTCAACCTAAGAGGAACTTCCCATGTAAAGACAACCTTTTATTACCCCTCTGAAGGACAAGCATCGTTCCTTGAGATATTTCGGGCAAATGGTTCCAGGAAGAGCAGGACGATTGGTTACAAAATAATTTACCTAATGCTGAAAATGATTTTTTTTTCGTCCGGATATGTTTCTCAAAGAAATACAGGTCCGGAGTGAATTTTGAAATAATAACCAATTTTGCTTGATGCTTGAAAAAAAAATTATCTATGATATAGAGTATAAGAAAAAATGACAATGAGTTGCTTCACTTTTGTAGTAACCAAATTTTAATCGATTTTTGCTTACTTTTCTATTTTACAATCAATTGTCCCAAGCACCTCGTCCCCAATTGAACGTTCTAGAAAATGCACCAAAATAAATTTCAGATTTTATTTCACTGCATCGATTCGAAGTCAAATCTTTTTTATTCGTTCATAAAAAATGTTAAAATGACACTTTAACACGTCAACATTATATGTTTTGAGTTCAAAATTGATTTAATAAAAACATTTCATTCTTGAGACTCGGAAATTTACGAAAACGCCCGTTGCACATGTTTTAGGTAAACAAATGTTTCAGTACCAAAAGTGTCCACGTCATTGCGGGACTGGGGTTCTTTAGATGTAATATTTTGATTTCTTAAAGATTTTATTCCTTAACTGAGGCATGGAAGGAACTCCGTCAGATAAGAGCAAAACAAACACTATCTGTTATGTTTCATGTTTTAATGTGGAATTTCTTTTCACATGTATTTACAAAAATATTTGTCTACCTTTAATTAGTCGAATTATGCTGTGCTCGCAGTTAGGCAATGCCTATTTCATATTATTGTGGTTGCCATTTTTGATATGTTTGCAGAGCGCCTCTGATGAGTTTTTTTTGAATGAATAAAAGTCGATAAAGGAACCACAAACGTGATTATGTTGCCACTTGCAGCACCTTTTGTACAGGCATGTTGAAACCTATGGTGGTAAACATGTTATGTCTGTAAAGCTGGTCCACTATATTTGTCCATGTATCTTTGTTGCTAATATGTTAATAACACACTCAGATCTTCTAGTATATTTAACCGGGTTTTAACTATGTTCTGTACTTGAACTCAAGTAGGTTGTTCCTCTGATCTAAAAAATGTTGGTAGAACAATTTTAAGATATCGGATGTTAATAACGATTGTTCTAATAGTTGCCGACTTGTATCTTTGTCTGTTCCTGCAGCTATGCAATAGTAATGCCAATAAATGGCTTTTCCTACTACATTTTCGGCCGCATTACTGGTGTCAGTGAGAATCTAGGAATAGTTTACTTTGGCTGGAATATTCTAACTATCTGTTTTCGTAAAGTGTTTAAACCGAGCTTATACTATTCCTTCTTTTCGTATAAAGTAGGTTATCTCCCATTTGCAGAGTTATCTTCTCTTTCCAGAAGGTATTTTATACTAGTTACTGTGGGGAAATATAAGCTTTTCTGCATTTATTTTTTGTTTTGTCAAAAATTTCTACAAGTTTAATATAATGATTTTCAAAAAGGTATTTAACATGTTTTCCTTGACGAACAGGGATCGCTAGGCCCTTTGAATAATTTAGAAAAATAAAAACTTTATTTTCTGCATTCATTCCAATGTAATATACCTACTGTAATGGAGGACAACTGAGATAACTCACTATTTACTAAAATAGGGAATCTTTTTGACTTATTCAGATAATATTCACTATTTTGAAGGAAGTGTGTCATGTTTCCTGATTTTGATAAATTTTAGATTTTTGGGGAGTCGTCTTTGTCTTGGTTCAACATTCTGTTAATCGAGCTGTAAAAGTTTGTGTGTATATCTTCCAATTTTTGTCTCTGATATCTTTAAATGCTGTCTTAATCTTACTCGTAGTGTATCACTTTACTTTGTTTAATATTTGTTTCTTCTTTCTTTTAAGCCTTTTTTGAATCTGTGGTGTCATCAAGGATACATTTGTGGGTCTTCAAAGTTTATATTTGGGCTGTTCAAGTTCATACATGTACGTATAGTGTACTACAAGCAAATATTATTATACAGATGGTGTTGGTATAAACGAATGTTCTTCCATAATGTTTCTTTTATCGTTTCCAAGTTACCTTTCCTGAAGTTGTGTACTGTTTCAAGGAGTACTGTAAACGTGAACATTTTCGCGGTCACAAACTATCCTCGAAAATATCTCCTACACGAATGATAAGTAAAAGATATGAATAGTCAGATATATCGCGTGGGGGTTATGTTCGTTTAATTCGCGGTCACAAACTATCCGCGAAAATAACCCTTACGCGAATAAGAAGATTTTTTTCAGGGAAATATATGAAAAGTCAGATATATCGCAAATGTTCCCCTACGCGAAGGGTAAGCTTAACAAAATCGCAAAAACATCACCCCGCGAAAATTTTCACGTTTACTATATATCATGGTCATTCTTGTTGAGAGGAGGGCACGTGGAAAGTCTTAAAACTATGTTGGGTTGAAACTTATCATTTGTTCAAGCAATCTTTCCTTCCATTTTAGGTAATTAACATTCGAAATATTTATAATTGAGTAACTGAGATTTATTTTTCTTGCTCCAACTTTTCTTGTGTCATAATCCCTGTCTATTTCGCTAAGTTTGAGGTCATCACCTAAATATATAATTGCGTGCTTGGAATTCCTGTTGGATTTGATCGTTGATAATGTTTTCTTCGTAATTCGATCCTCGATCAGATTTTGGTCTATGATAAACTCCAACTAGCAATCGGTCATTTGTAATATATTATATCTTTATCCATTTAATTTAACAGTCAGTAATTTAGGCATGCGTTCATTAGCGTTTAAATCACTTAAGGTTTAAAAATTGTCAAATATCTTTTTCGCGAACAAATTTTACTTTTAAAAACGCAATTTTAAGATTCAAAATAAAGAGAAGAAACTATTACATAAAGGAGCAGCTATATAAAGGCATAGTGTAATTTATGGAGTGGAGTGTTGGAGTGGAATGGAGTGGAGAGGTGGAGTGGAGTGTTTGGTTCTTTGTAGCCTGGTTGTTAAGAAATCGAGGTCCAAAAAAGTAAAGCAAAGACAAAGGAGTCCTTAATCTTTCTTTGAAAAAATTCCGACGGATTCTATGGTTATGGGTCCTGGCTAGGATAAAAGTGCGGTCCATAGGGTCGAAAATTTAAATGATTCTTGGCTCTGTTAACTTCTGGTTCTTAATAAATCGAGGTCCTAAAATGTGTTAAATAGCCACACTGGTACTTTTTCTCCCCTGCAGAAAAAAATGTTACTGATTGTCAAGCAATAGGATCTGCCTGGGGTAAAAGTGCGGTCAAAAGTGTCTAAACCCTATATAGTCTTAAGTTGTGTTAACTTACGGTTTTAAAGAAATCGAGGTAAAAAAGTGAAAAAATAGCCACAGGTGTACTTGTTCGCCAAAGGAAAATATCCCAACGGTCTTTTTGACTATAGGACCTGGCTAGGTTAAAGTGGGATCCAATGGATCTAAAACTTATATGGTCCTTAGTTGCTTAAACCTCCGGTTGTTAAAAAATCGAGGTCAAAACAGTGTAAAATAGCATCAATGGTACTGTGTCTCCCCTGCAGAAAAATCCCTAGGGATTGCATGGTTATTGAACTTGGCTAGAATAAAATTTTGGTCAATGGGATTCAAAACTCGGTCGTTAGTTGCGTTAACTTTGACTAGTTAAGAATTCGAGGTAAAAAAGTAAGATAGCTTCAGTTTAAGGGTATTATGTTTTCTTCATAAAAGTGTGGTCCATACCCATGAAAAACGTAGTGATTTTTCTGCAGGGGGGAGACAAAAATTTTTTATTGATTTTCTGAACCTCTATATCCTAACCAAAAGTTAACGCTGCTTAGGACCATATAGGTTTTAAACTGCATGGCCCGTTTGATTTTTTCTGCAAGTGGAGACTTCGATTCATTGGGACAATTTTAACCTTATTTACTTCAATATGTTAACCACCGGAAGTTTACACAACTAAGCACCGAATAAGTTTGGATCCAATGGCTCCCACTTTTTTCACTAGAACCATACCCTAACGAACTTGACAAATATTTCTGCAGGTGGAGACATAGTGTTATTGTATCTATTCTACTATTCTTTGGGCTCAATACTTTAACAACCGGAAGTTTATGCAAATTTAGACCATATGGGTTTTGGACCCCATGGCCCCACTTTCATTCTTACTAGACCTATACTCATACACACCGTAGGGATTATTCTATGGTGGAGACAAATTACCACTGTGGCTATTTCACGCATTTTACCTCCATATCTAAACAAAGGAAGTTTACGCAACTAAACATCTTATAGGTTTTTGACCCCATTGATCCCGCTTCATTTTCATTAGCCCCATACCAATGCAAACAGTAGGGATTGCTCTACAAGGTAGGAGACATAGTACTATTATGGCTAAATTAATAAAATTAAATAATAAAAAAATTAGTTGTTGGAACTCGATATCTTTACACCCGGAAGTTTACCCAACTAAGGGCCATATAGGTTTTGGATCCCATGGCACTTACGCGATATCTTTACACCCGGAAGTTTACCCAACTAAGTGCCATATAGGTTTTGGATCCCATGGCACTCAATTTCATTTCCTTAAACATTAGACATTATTTCATTTCAGCAGATCAACGACCTTTGCAGGCAATAATAATCAGCATTAAGGATTAAAAAAAGTACACAACAGACATAGCTTTTAAATAATAATTTAATTATTATATAATATAAATAATGCGTTATGTGTTTGTGTCGAACAAGCCTGGTTTTAAGCACAAATGTTTCACTGTTTGCTAAACGAATCCAACAATTGGTCATAGCTTTAACAATGTTAAAACGAAATGGAATTTTCCCAGACCTGAAAAAACAGCACCATCTATGGTCTTTTTGTGTACTCCAAGCATAAATTTACAGAATTTTATGTGCAATTTTTCACAGGTAATGTTACCATAAATTTTGTCAAGTGACGGAGAACCATTGCTAAAGGATGGGTTGCAATATTTTCAGCCCACCAAGAAAGAAAAAAAATAAAAGTAGGTAAATTACATCACAAAATGTCTTGTTGAAAAGGTAAATATTTCTACTTTTTGAAAATAAACATCTGTGATTTAAAAGCTCATTTTATATTTTAGTAAATGTTGCTTGAAATGAACCATCGCGAATGATTTTAACAATGCGCCTATGAGAAGGTCACGCAAGTGAGTGATAAATATCCATCCCGGAAGGATAGTCTTGCACGCGGAACCATTTCCATATTTTAATAAAAAATACTTGTAGTACAGTACTTGAACCGATCAATGCAACACTTTGACGGATCGATGACTGATCGGTGACGGATTGATGACGCGTTTGGACCGGATTGATGACTGATTGATGACGGATTGGTGAATGATTGGTGACGCGTTGTTGACTGATTGATGACGGATCGGACGGATTGGACGGATGACGGATACCATAGGTAACCGGGCTATCGATCCGTTATTTTGACTGATACGATCGATCGGTATAATTAGAAAACTCTTCTGTGAAACGAAGTTATCGTTTATACCTATACGTTTATAACATATATAACGCAACATAAACCAGTCACGGCGTTTATTTAATTTGTTTTAAATAAATTATGCTATAGTGTTAAATAAGACATACATTTTCTATTTAAATAGGTTAATTTTGATAATCTAATAAATTTAATAATTGTTTACATAGTACTTCCTTTAAACTAAATAGGCAAAGTTCGTGTTCTTTTCTTCTATAAAAATAATACTAATATAAATTTATTTTATTTGTTCTGATTTTTAAATACAAAAACAGAAACTGTGCTGAAAAAATCTTTGAAATGTAAAAGGGTTCTGCTTAGAACAATTATTTCAACAATTTGTAACGTATAATTAAGAACAAATAATTCAGGAGATATCAATAATCTAGAAAAAATTATTTTGATTTTTTTTTAATTCACTGTGTTGAATTTGTTTGCATAGGAATATAGATCACATTTGCAAATTTCTTATGTAAAATATATGAAACTTTAGTAAAATCTTATATTTGAGCATAAAATATATGACAGTTTGATAAAATTGACAAGAAATTATTTGCGAAACAATTTTTTTCATCAGATTTGACACATAAATGGTATGTTAAGTTGAAAAATTGCATAAATACATATTGCTGCTTAAAAATTAAGGTCCATAGAGTGAAGAGATTATGTAGAAAATTTGTTCGGATATAAATAAAGATCACTTTGCAAATTTCTTATGTAAAATATATGAAACTTTAGTAAAATCTTACATTTGAGCATAAAATTTATATGACAATTTAATAAAATTGAAAAGAAAATGTTTGCGAAACAACTTTTTTCATCAGGTTTGACACATTAATGCTAAGATAAGTTGAAAAGTTGCATAACTACATATTGCTGACTTAAAAAATAAGGTTCATATAGTAAAGAGACAATAAAGAAAATTTGTTCGCAAAGGAATATAGATCACATTTACAAATTTCTTATGTAAAATATATGAAACTATAGTAAAATCTTCTATTTGAGCATAAAATTATATGACGGTTTAATAAAATTGCCAAGAAAATGTTTGCGAAACAACTTTTAACATCAGGTTTGACACATTAATGCTAAGATAAGTTGAAAAGTTGCATACCTACATATTGCTGACTTAAAAAATAAGGTTCATATAGTAAAGAGACAATAAAGAAAATTTGTTCGTAAAGGAATATAGATCACATTTACAAATTTCTTATGTAAAATATATGAAACTATAGTAAAATCTTCTATTTGAGCATAAAATTAAATGACGGTTTAATAAAATTGCCAAGAAAATGTTTGCAAAACAACTTTTAACATCAGGTTTGACACATTAATGCTAACATAACTTGAAAAGTTGCATAACTACATATTGCTGACTTAAAAAATAAGGTTCATATAGTAAAGAGACAATAAAGAAAATTTGTTCGCAAAAGAACAAAGAACACATTTGCAAATTTCTTATGTAAAATATATGAAACTATAGTAAAATCTTCTATTTGAGCGTAAAATTATATGACGGTTTAATAAAATTGCCAAGAAAATGTTTGCGAAACAACTTTTAACATCAGGTTTGACACATTAATGCTAAGATAAGTTGAAAAGTTGCATAACTACATATTGCTGACTTTTAAAATAAGGTTCATAAAGTTAAGAGATCGTGAAGAAAATTTGTTTGCAAAGGAATATAGATCACATTTGCAAATTTCTTATGTAAAATATATGAAACTATAGTAAAATCTTCTATTTGAGCATAAAATTATATGACGGTTTGATAAAATTGCCAAGAAAATGTTTGCAAACAACTTTTAACATCAGGTTTGACACATTAATGCTAAGATAACTTGAAAAGTTGCATAACTACATATTGCTGACTTAAAAAATAAGGTTCATATAGTAAAGAGACAATAAAGAAAATTTGTTCGCAAAGGAATATAGATCACATTTACAAATTTCTTATGTAAAATATATGAAACTATAGTAAAACCTTCTATTTGAGCATAAAATTATATGACGGTTTAATTAAATTGACAAGAAAATGTTTGCGAAACAACTTTTAACATCAGGTTTGACACATTAATGCTAAGACAACTTGAAAAGTTGCATAACTACATATTGCTGACTTAAAAAAATAAGGTTCATAAAGTTAAGAGATTATGAAGAAAATTTGTTCGCAAAGGAATATAGATCACATTTGCAAATTTCTTATGTAAAATATATGAAACTATAGTAAAATCTTCTATTTGAGCATAAAATTATATGACGGTTTAATAAAATTGCCAAGAAAATGTTTGCAAAACAACTTTTAACATCAGGTTTGACACATTAATGCTAAGATAAGTTGAAAAGTTGCATAACTACATATTGCTGACTTAAAAAATAAGGTTCATATAGTAAAGAGACAATAAAGAAAATTTGTTCGCAAAGGAATATAGATCACATTTACAAATTTCTTATGTAAAATATATGAAACTATAGTAAAATCTTCTATTTGAGCATAAAATTATATGACGGTTTAATAAAATTGCCAAGAAAATGTTTGCGAAACAACTTTTAACATCAGGTTTGACACATTAATGCTAAGATAAGTTGAAAAGTTGCATACCTACATATTGCTGACTTAAAAAATAAGGTTCATATAGTAAAGAGACAATAAAGAAAATTTGTTCGCAAAGGAATATAGATCACATTTACAAATTTCTTATGTAAAATATATGAAACTATAGTAAAATCTTCTATATGAGCATAAAATTAAATGACGGTTTAATAAAATTGCAAACAAAATGTTTGCAAAACAACTTTTAACATCAGGTTTGACACATTAATGCTAACATAACTTGAAAAGTTGCATAACTACATATTGCTGACTTAAAAAATAAGGTTCATATAGTAAAGAGACAATAAAGAAAATTTGTTCGCAAAGGAATATAGATCACATTTACAAATTTCTTATGTAAAATATATGAAACTATAGTAAAATCTTCTATTTGAGCATAAAATTATATGACGGTTTAATAAAACTGCCAAGAAAATGTTTGCAAAACAACTTTTAACATCAGGTTTGACACATTAATGCTAAGATAAGTTGAAAAGTTGCATAACTACATATTGCTGACTTTTAAAATAAGGTTCATAAAGTTAAGAGATCATGAAGAAAATTTGTTCGCAAAGGAATATAGATCACATTTGCAAATTTCTTATGTAAAATATATGAAACTATAGTAAAATCTTCTATTTGAGCATAAAATTATATGACGGTTTGATAAAATTGCCAAGAAAATGTTTGCAAACAACTTTTAACATCAGGTTTGACACATTAATGCTAAGATAACTTGAAAAGTTGCATAACTACATATTGCTGACTTAAAAAATAAGGTTCATATAGTAAAGAGACAATAAAGAAAATTTGTCCGCAAAGGAATATAGATCACATTTACAAATTTCTTATGTAAAATATATGAAACTATAGTAAAACCTTCTATTTGAGCATAAAATTATATGACGGTTTAATTAAATTGACAAGAAAATGTTTGCGAAACAACATCAGGTTTGACACATTAATGCTAAGACAACTTGAAAAGTTGCATAACTACATATTGCTGACTTAAAAAATAAGGTTCATAGAGTTAAGAGATTATGAAGAAAATTTGTTCGCAAAGGAATATAGATCACATTTGCAAATTTCTTATGTAAAATATATGAAACTATAGTAAAATCTTCTATTTGAGCATAAAATTATATGACGGTTTAATAAAATTGCCAAGAAAATGTTTGCGAAACAACTTTTAACATCAGGTTTGACACATTAATGCTAAGATAAGTTGAAAAAAGTTGCATAACTACATATTGCTGACTTAAAAAATAAGGTTCATATAGTAAAGAGACAATAAAGAAAATTTGTTCGCAAAGGAATAAAGATCACATTTACAAATTTCTTATGTAAAATATATGAAACTATAGTAAAACCTTCTATATGAGCATAAAATTATATGACGGTTTAATTAAATTGACAAAAAAATATTTGCGAAACAACTTTTTACATCAGGTTTGACACATTAATGCTAAGACAACTTGAAAAGTTGCATAACTACATATTGCTGACTTAAAAAAAAAGGTTCATAAAGTTAAGAGATTATGAAGAAAATTTGTTCGCAAAGGAATATAGATCACATTTGCAAATTTCTTATGTAAAATATATGAAACTTTTAATTAGTAAAATCTTCTATTTGAGCATAAAATTATATGACGGTTTAATAAAATTGCCAAGAAAATGTTTGCAAACAACTTTTAACATCAGGTTTGACACATTAATGCTAAGATAACTTGAAAAGTTGCATAACTACATATTGCTGACTTAAAAAATAAGGTTCATATAGTAAAGAGACAATAAAGAAAATTTGTCCGCAAAGGAATATAGATCACATTTACAAATTTCTTATGTAAAATATATGAAACTATAGTAAAACCTTCTATTTGAGCATAAAATTATATGACGGTTTAATTAAATTGACAAGAAAATGTTTGCGAAACAACATCAGGTTTGACACATTAATGCTAAGACAACTTGAAAAGTTGCATAACTACATATTGCTGACTTAAAAAATAAGGTTCATAGAGTTAAGAGATTATGAAGAAAATTTGTTCGCAAAGGAATATAGATCACATTTGCAAATTTCTTATGTAAAATATATGAAACTATAGTAAAATCTTCTATTTGAGCATAAAATTATATGACGGTTTAATAAAATTGCCAAGAAAATGTTTGCGAAACAACTTTTAACATCAGGTTTGACACATTAATGCTAAGATAAGTTGAAAAGTTGCATAACTACATATTGCTGACTTAAAAAATAAGGTTCATATAGTAAAGAGACAATAAAGAAAATTTGTTCGCAAAGGAATAAAGATCACATTTACAAATTTCTTATGTAAAATATATGAAACTATAGTAAAACCTTCTATTTGAGCATAAAATTATATGACGGTTTAATTAAATTGACAAAAAAATATTTGCGAAACAACTTTTTACATCAGGTTTGACACATTAATGCTAAGACAACTTGAAAAGTTGCATAACTACATATTGCTGACTTAAAAAAAAAGGTTCATAAAGTTAAGAGATTATGAAGAAAATTTGTTCGCAAAGGAATATAGATCACATTTGCAAATTTCTTATGTAAAATATATGAAACTTTTAATTAGTAAAATCTTCTATTTGAGCATAAAATTATATGACGGTTTAATAAAATTGCCAAGAAAATGTTTGACACATTAATGCTAAGATAAGTTGAAAAGTTGCATACGCGGGTATGTTAATGTAGTTCCGATAATTTTTTCCAGGAAAAGATAACTCTTCCATCCTAATGAATATTTATTAGCTGTATTGGTTGCCCCTGACGACGCGATATTTTTCTTCCTTGCTATTCTATCACAATGTCCATTATTCGGTTTAACATCGATTCAAAAGTTAATATTTAGTCTAAAAGAACCCTTTGTTTCATTTCAAGTGAACATATATGTTATAGCTCACAGATTATAAAATACACCAAAAGCCGTGGGCGTGTTTCTATGACCATATTTGGAAAATCATTATCGGAAAAGTGCTTGGACGTTGTTATGACGTCGTCCATTTTGTGTAAGTGACGTTGAAATGTCAACAAGCACCTGTTTTTAATAAAAAGTCAGTTCTTACGTCTCTACTTTAAAGATGATGACCTAGTTGACGGAGCTATGAATTAATTTTATTATGGGAAACAATTTTAACATTCTTTTATTGGCGATGTAGCCGTAAAATCGTTAGTCCTTGCTGAATTCCGACCCAGTGATTTGCCATGCCACTTTGGACCACTACGAATATAGGAAAATACAAACAGGTTAGTTTTGTGTAACATTGTTTTATTTTCATAAGAAATATGATGTATAACGGGATGTATAAAATTGTATCGCTACCATTACTTTGACCAAAAAAAAGAAAACTCGTGCCAATTTCTCAGATTTTATACATGTGTGTTATTTCTTTACTTTTGAAATCCTTTGCACACACATAAGTTTTAGATAATTGTTGCTCATCTCTTAGGTCTTTTGCTGGTAGTGCCAAAAGTTAAAATTCAGCATAACTGTCAGTTAGTAAAAATAAAAGGACAGTAATAAACTTGATCAATTTAAAAATTTAAAAGGTTAAGATAGGATGTGATTTTGTACACATGCATGACATACAGTCATATACAGTTAATAAAATCTCATTTTATGGTATGAAATCCTTTTCATTACTGCTAAGATAACCAAGTAATACAACTTAATATACATGTAAATAATTATGTATTTATGAAATATGTACATGTACAGATATTAGGCCAACAATTATGAATTAATTAATAAAATATTATATTATAACTTGAAATATTGGGACAAAAATGTTTTATTTCATCTTATTTACATTTTATACTTATCATGCTTATGTCTTACATATATATATATATATGTCTTTTGGGCATTGCATTGTTAATTCAATATCTTATCCAATAAACTGATTGATTGATTGATAATATTATAGTGGAATTGCTGCAACTTTAGGACATGTGAAATTGCAAGACTATTATTGATCATTATTGTTGATAAAAAATACATTATTGTAAGCTGGTGTTTATTTTTATAACATTATTTATTTGCAAAATATTAATTTAAATGTGGATTTATATGTGAATTGTGTCCTACATTGTATGTTTAATATGTGTGTATTAGCAAGTTAAGTATAAATATTTTTTTTCTTCCAGACAAAGAGCCATATAAAGCTAAAAGTTGATAAAAGTCATCAGCATCTGCAATTTCAAGATATGGATAAATGCTGACTGTGCATATATAATTCTCACTGAAACATGTGGAATACAATTGGATATATCTAGCATCAAAATAGTGTTTACCTTTACAGAGAGCTTTATTCTTCCAACTAAGGAGTCCAAAAGTCTATAGAAATTATGAAAATTTGTTTTGAGCAGCTACAAAATATATAAACATCCTAGGATGATGTGGAAAAAATTGAGTAAAAATCATGAATTAATATGTTGTGTAAAAGAATGAGTTCAGTGGTGAATTTAATATCAAGTAATATTAAAAAATAAATGTGATTTAAGAACTTTTTTGTTTGTTACTCTATATATTTACTATTGATGATGGATCCACACAACATCATATCTTCATAAACATCAAGGCAAATACAGAGCAGAACAATACATTAATGATGAAAACCCTGTCTGGACCCATATTGGACATACAAGTATAATAGTTGGCTAGACACACAAAGAAAAAGAAAACACATGCAAAGTGCCAATGCAAAATACCATGTGAACAGCTCAAGTGCAAGAAAGAATAAAATCACATAGTTCCAATTTTTTTGCCAAATGAAGTCTATAAAAAAAAATGATAAAAGACTAATAAAAGTTGAAAGCTGTAAATGCGCCATAAGTTTTTTTTTATATTTTATAAGATTTTGTGGCATGCATATTAACTCAATTCACTGTAACAAAGTATTTTATAAATTATCCTTTCAATTCATCATAGTACAAGCATCTTATCCCTCAGCTGTTTATCAACATTTCATAAAACTATACACTCAAAAATACATTTTTAATGTAGATATTACATTTTTGTAATTTTCATTTACCACTTTTTAAATTAGCACATCATTTTCAGGACTGTCAGCATAAGAAAATCCTCAGCAGCCAAAAAGCAACCAGTCAACTTTTGACTATTAATAACTCACATTTATTCAAAGGTCTGTGATACAGTTTACTTATACAATTTGTATGGTTGCATATATTTGATGCAATTTATGTTCTTGTTTAATCTTCAAGAAAAATGTTGGCTTGTAAGGTCAACACAACTTAGATTTCACAATTTTTATCTAACAAACATAATAATATGCTAACCAATAATTTAACTAGATTATTTTCCTTTAATTGACCTTTGTCTATAACTCTAAAGTTTTGATTTAAAAAAAAAACATTATAAACTAAATGCAGTTAATAAAAATAAAATAGACTTGGAGCAACACTTCTTGACAGTTTTTTTTCGGGAGTTTTTTTTTACAAAGAAATAGAAGTTCTAATCGGAATCTTGAATGATTCACCATTATTTTCAGACATTATCATACATGTACTGCCACTGTATACCAATGATTTGTTCTTTTCTTTTGGTTTATATATCAGACAAATCCGTACATTATTTAGTCGCACGGCACATGATTATTGCATAGTTTTATTAGGTGCACGTCACACGAATATTGCCAAAATGTGCATAAAAACATAATGAATCTTACAGATATTTAAAAATTGTACAGAAAACAATTACATTTAATAAAAGGACGTCGTAAAATTAAAAGAAGAAAGAAAACTGTCAACAAAATTTTAAAAAAGTCGGCGACGTTGGTTTCGGTTTCACAAAAGTTTCACTTTGTATAAGGAAGGTTTGGCATTTACTAGTACTTTATTTATTCACCCGCTCAAATATTTTATGCTTAATAACTTGACATTAAAACAAAACAGTACTTGACAAGTAATCGCCGAGGTAAAGCGTAGGACGTTTTTTTTTTCATTTTGTATGACATGACAAAATACCCTTGGCTTGAGTTAACTCCCTTATGACGTCACCTGTGTGTTTGACGTTAACGGCGATGACAAAATCACGGCGTTACATGCCATCTTTAGATGAAAATTCCAAGCTTTTAGGAATAGTCTTCGAAAATAAAACCTGCATGGTCGAATTCAGAAAATTATCTTGTTTTCAAAAAGTGCTGGCCGATTAATCAAATGTATACATTTTGAACAAAAATAATGATCAATTCGCAAAGAAATGCTCATTTTCCATTCTCCTCACCACATTATTTAATATTAAAAATATCTCCGACCAGATTTTAGCAACCGGTCAGAACTTTTCAAATATTAGGCAGTTTCCTCCGACTCGGTGCCAAATTTCAACAAAATCCGTCCAGTGTAAAAGGTTGGAAAATAGCTTTTTACGAATTTACATTAAGTTACCCCTTTTGTCGGTCACGTGACACCTTAATGTTTCCGAAAAATAAAAAATAGCAGAAACGAAAGTGAAACCAATGGACATTTCATTTTTTTTATTCAAAGTTGTATCTGACAATCATTATGACGAAAATATCCGCTTCAAAGTATACTTTCATTGAACATCGATTTTGTATAAAATATTGCGGAACTCCATTAACATACCCGCGTAACTACATATTGCTGACTTAAAAAATAAGGTTCATATAGTAAAGAGACAATAAAGAAAATTTGTTCGCAAAGGAATATAGATCACATTTACAAATTTCTTATGTAAAATATATGAAACTATAGTAAAATCTTCTATTTGAGCATAAAATTATATGACGGTTTAATAAAATTACCAAGAAAATGTTTGCGAAACAACTTTTAACATCAGGTTTGACACATTAATGCTAAGATAAGTTGAAAAGTTGCATACCTACATATTGCTGACTTAAAAAATAAGGTTCATATAGTAAAGAGACAATAAAGAAAATTTGTTCGCAAAGGAATATAGATCACATTTACAAATTTCTTATGTAAAATATATGAAACTATAGTAAAATCTTATGTTTGAGCATAAAATTAAATGACGGTTTAATAAAATTGCCAAGAAAATGTATGAGAAACAACTTTTTTCATCAGATTTGACACATTAATGCTAAGAAAAGTTGAAAAGTTGCATAACTACATATTGCTGACTTAAAAAATAAGGTTTATATAGTAAAGAGACAATAAAGAAAATTTGTTCGCAAAGGAATATAGATCACATTTACAAATTTCTTATGTAAAATATATGAAACTTTAGTAAAATATTATATTTGAGCATAAAATTATATGACGGTTGAATAAAGTTGACATGAAATTGTTTGCGAAACAACTATTTTTATCAGATTTGACACATAAATGCTATAAAATTTTGAAAACTTGAATAACTTTATATCTTTAACTTTAAAAATAAGGTTCATATTGAACCATTTTTAAGAGATTATAAGGAAAATTTAGTTCCTTTATAGAATTGTTAAGACCAAACATTTCTTATGCAAGCTACAAATGTATAAGAAATTAAAAATTTGATGTTTGAGCCTAATATTGTTAGATGGTTTTATAACAATCACAAAAAAAAATGTTTTCAAAATAACTTTATGACAAGATTTTAAATGTGGTATTATAAAATATACATGATATAATATATTTGACATAAAAAATCGTATGAATTTTCGCATTTTAAAACAGAAATGTGTTATGTCTTTACATTAAAGTTAGGTTTTAATATTTATTTATTATAAGCACAATTCGGCTGTGCTTTGTAATATTCCATATTTAATTATTGATATAAAACACGCCTAATGTCCCACTTTTACATTTATTTATATAAATTTCTATTTCATTCATAGATTTTAGGCATTCGATCAAGGAGTTACATTTATTTATATAAATTTCGATTTCATTAATAGATTTTATGCATTCGATCAAGGAGTCACGTGATACAATAAGCGAAACGAACTTAAAAATTCCGTATTTTAGATTGAATTGACGCGTGACGGATTGGTAAATTGCATCATGGGATGCATTTGACGGATAGAATCGGACGGATTGGTGACTGATCGATGACGGATTGGTGACTGATTGATGACGGATCGGTGAATGATTGAGACCTAAAACAGTTTCAAGCTGGTTCCGCGTACAAGACATACTGAAAATTTTAAAAGACTATCATTGTTGACCTGTAATTAAAAAATATGCAAAATATCTCCGTTTTCTTCGTTTTTCTTGATACTAGCGGTCATTTGAAATTCAATTTTGTTGTTAATAGTGATGTATATATACGAAAACCATCTATAGAATTGTAAACACTCTCTTTAAGTAAATAAGCAAAAAGTTATAATTTATTGAAGCCCTACCTTGAAATTTTCTTAAGATCAAGAATAAATTTTCATTTAAAATGGGTAAATTTTTTAACACGATTTTTAAAGTTGTGTTTATGTAAAAGTATTTAAAAGTATTATTTTACAACAGTAAAATCATTTTGCTACAAACTTATGTTTAAAGTAACAGGCTTGAAATACTTTTTATTTTTCGCCTTTCAATGGGCCAAAACAGGGCCTTATCGCATCCCATTCTTTAACAGTATAAGGGTTAAAAATCCCCCTATTTTACAGTCATATAAAAGAATAGGCTTTATTGTATGATCAAATGCATTGATACTAGTATTTATATTTGGGTTATAAGTCAAAAAGTCTTTTTGAAATATATAGTATGCATTTACACTCATTTTGAGTAAAGGAGAATGTACCTGCACAACTAAAAACACACCAAGATATTTACAGTGTTTCACACATTCTATATTTAACTCTTTGTATCTGAACTTGTGCTCTATGTGTCCGCCTGTCTTTAATAAAAAAATAATACTTTGGTTTTTGGGGGGTTTACAGTAAGACACTAATCATTGCAGTACTTACTTAGGATATAAGTTTAGATTTAAGTCATGTGGCACTGGTGGATAGAAAAATTATATTGCATAAACTAAGCAATTCAAAGGTTTTCCATTTAAATTCCTGGATCAGGAGAGTTTTCCAAAAGATTGGATGGAAAACTACTCTGTCAACTCATTCTCAATTTATAACAGTTTTAGTTTGATCCCCGTATGACCACAGTATCAAATGCTTTTAGAAAATCAATAAAACAGGCATACACTCTGCCATTTTTAGAGCCGCAATATTTGTCAAACACACATTTAAGTATTAATTAGTAGTCAGTTGTTCCAGCTTTTCTTGTGAAACCAACCACACACTTAATAATAATATTATGTTTTGTATATAGTGTATTATGGATACTGTTAAACATCTTTCCAACTGCGTTAGAGATATACCTCTATAATTGTTTGGATCACAAAATCGTTTGTTTTATGAATTGGGGTAACAAAGCCTGTTGTCCAACTTTCTGGATAATTTCCACTTGAAAGGCAAGCATCAAATAATCTATGAAAGCATGGCACAAAATTACTTTGTGCTGATTTAAGCATATTATTTGATATATTATCTAATCCTTCAGAGAAGACAGTGTTTTGAACAAAATAGTTTGATTTACCTTAAAAAAGAAAACCATGGCATCAATTCAGATCTTAAAAGTTTGATCAGCTATTTTTTATATCGGACGAAGTCCGACTAAGTGAAGGATATAGGTGTAATGTGACGAGTGTATTGTTGATGCAAACTGGAAATAACATTTTGTAAATCAATCCCATAATCCCTCGAAGGCCAGCTGTAGCTGTGTTTTCGCATATAAAACTTAAAAGAAATTTGGCGATATCCTAAACATAATTTCTAAACCATTTAAATTTTCAAACGAATTTTCAAGGTTATGTGCGCAATTGAAACTTTATTCGAAAATTTCGTCAGTGGCCTACAAAAACACCAGAACAATGGAATCCAATTTGGCGACGTGTTTACATGACGACAGACTAAAACATTACTAAATGACGTCACCTATAGTACATGTAACATGACACAATGACAACGTAATCAATATGGGAATGTTTACAGACGAACAATTATGCACCATGATCATAAATAAGCCTTAATTTATCTAATCTCAGCCTATGACAAAACAAATTAAAAAATGGAAATATAAAAGGGTCCTTATGCTTACCTCACATGCTTAGATGTATCATTGGAAGTTTTCAATCCTGTGGAATATCCTCAAACCTTCATGCTGTTATTTTCCGCCAGGTTTCTAAATCTATCTCCTGATGTCAATACAGAGAATTTAATAATGACACCGAAAATCTTAAAAACCTGGCTTAATGAATGTTGACATTTTGTTCGTTGTCTGCTGAGGCGCGAAATTCTCTGACAGGGAAATGACGTCACGAAGAAGTTAATTCGACTCCACTTTGTGTTGGACGTTATTTGCATTTTCAAGTTTGCATAATTATTCATCCAAGGCATGCAAATGCCATGGTTGTTCGGTTTGATTAAAATCTTAAATAAAAAAAGGTGATTTTAATCATTGACATTTTTCAAATTTTTATTTTCATTATTTTTTCTTATTTTTGAATTCGTTCGAATTTTAGGCTAAACCCTACGCCATATTATATTTTTTAAGGACTCCTAACCAGGAGGGTTTCATCAAAGTTCATTGCACTGTAAGATGCTTGATTCTGGTAAATTTATTTTCCCATCTTTTTTAGATCGATTTAAAAAGAGTGTGCTTTTTTAATTTATGTATTACCATTTTTTTCTCTATCTGTTTTACGGGCCACGTAATGTATTTTTGTCTTTATAAAAACAATAAGTATTTAGTACTTAAAGTCAAAATTGTTTCGTGGAACAGTTCGCCTTTTATCATAACATAAAGAACTCGGGTGTTTGACTATTTTTAGATGTTGTAACATATAGAAATAGACTTCGGGTGTTGGCAGAATATCGCGAATGAAGCAAAGACCATGAGTAATTTTGATGGATTACCATATCTATAAGTAAAAAAACTCTTTAATTTGAATTTAAAGAGAATTTAAATTGTACCTTTACAATTTTAAAACCTTTTGTAGAAAATGAAAATCCTTATTGAAATATTTAAATAATTATTCGGTCTGACAAGTCAAACAAATTTAAACTTTTTGAGTTTTAGTCTAAAATTGTTACTTTAAATAACAAAATATAGGACTACGTTTTAATATTCATAAAGTTCCAATCAGAATGTCAAGAAATACAGTTTCTTACTCGATATTGGTGAGAGGCATATCTGAAAACGTGGATCGTAATGTTAAATTTCAAAAAAGTAAATACGTAATCATTTTTTATTAAATTGAATGTCGAATAAGGAATAAAGAATAAGTAACTACCAGTAACTTGATCCTTTTGATCCAATTCATAAAACAACAGCCCCTCCACAACATTACTGTTTTCATTAAGTCAAAGAACCTCGTGTACAATTACAATGTTTAATGAAATAACAAATGAATGCATAATTACCAATCGGTCTCTTGATGACAGATCAGCACCAGATGATATTAACAATTCTGTTGTTTCAAGATTTCCATTCAAAGCTGCACAATGAAGTGGTGTTCGAACCTATAATAAAGATAATAATGAAATAATAAATAAACAATGTAACGACAATAACAAAGATAAAAGGACACAACTTGGAACCGAAAATTATCTTACATAAATTATCAAAGTTACAAAACAACGATTGGTCATAGAAAAAAAGGAAATCAAAAACTACCGTGATGAGGTGGTATCTGAAACCGTTGCAGTACTATAAAAGAGATAGGTATCAATTTATAGTAAACAAAGTGGAGCTATAAGTGACAGAACAAAATAAGAAATATAATGAAAGACACATTACCAAAGCAGATCTTTTGGTGTCCTTTTCATCGAAAAAATTCAAAAACTACCGAGATGAGCTGGTGTTTTACACCGTTGCAACACTATATAAGAGATAGGTGGACAACTTGGCGGTGGTATACATGAATTTAACCAGGCAACCTGCACATGTTGTCCCTGAATGGTTATTAGTCGGCTATTCAATATCATACCCTGATAAATCCTTCAATTTAGCCATCTAGGAAACACCTTAAATTACTTAAACCGACGCCAATATCCCAAGTCCATTAATAGCATTGAACGTCAGGCTAAGATCTGATGTGTTCTTTTTCGCCATCTGAGCCCATCCCTAGTAAGGTGAATTCATGACAATCAGGAAAGTCCAGTGAAGGATTCAGGTAATGTTGTATTTGTTGGGTTGAATTCGTCCCATTTTCTATCGATATTGTTTACAAAACACACATACAATGCACACCTGAGTATTGTTAATAAACATTAACCTATGTATTATTTATATTTCTTTATGATTTAATTTTTTGTATTGATTTCAATAAAATGTGAAAGTTTGGTAAATCTATGATTAATGGCTTAAAATTTATGACTAAAAAGGTTATACATTTTATAACTCTAAATTAAAAGTAAACAACACATTTCAAACTTATGATAAAGCATGCAATGTGTACCCACGTTCTTTTTAAATCGTTTTTTAAAAAAAAACATGCAAGGAGAGTACTGGCAACTGTTTAAGAAAATCAAATTAGAAAACACATCAAACCGGTAATTTGTATCACCATTTTAAAGGATTCAATTTTGTTCAGTTTTAGACTTCTGTTTTGGTAAATTGTGAATTCTGTTTTGTCCGGTTATATCATACATTTTTATGGTTATTTACATAAGATTGCGTAATTATCAGTAATTCCCCGAGGTTAGCCCGCTCTTACCACAGACATAAATTGATTATTTTAGTAATAATTTGGTTCCCCAGTTTGGTACATTTGGTTTTATTGTTCAATGCTCTTCATATTCATATAGTGTTTGGCATTTTCAATATGTTTGGTAGAGCGCCTCTGATGAGTCTTGAATAGACGACACGTAGGTCAGGCGTAGCAAAATTTATTGTCTGGATCTTTGTTGTCATTTGTATTTCGAACACACGTGAAGGTTAGCACTGCAGGTGGAGTTTTAATTCCCCGAGGTTAGCCCGCTCCGGCACCACCACTTTTGTGTTGGAGAACACATCAAAGCTTTAAATTATCCGTTTAAATTTCAAATTGTCTAAACCCTAAGGTACTTCCTACCCTTGACATAGGTTGATTATCTTAGTAATAATTTGGTTCCCCAGTTTGGTAAAGTTGGTTTTACTGTTCTATGCTCTTCATATCCATATAGTGTTTGGCATTTGCACTATGTTTGGTAGAGCGCCTCTGATGAGTCTTGAATTGACGACACGCACGTCAGGCGTAGCAAAATTTATTGTCTGGATCTTTGTTGTCATTTGTATTTCGAACACACGTGAAGGTTAGCACTGCAGGTGGAGTTTTTATTCCCCGAGGTTAGCACGCTCCGGCACCACCACTTTTGTGTTGGAGAACACATCAAAGCTTTAAATTAACCGTTTAAATTTCAAAATTGTCTAAAGCCTAAGGTTCTTCCTACCCTTGACATAGGTTGAATATCTTAGTAATAATTTGGTTCCCCAGTTTGGTATATTTGGTTTTACTGTTCTATGCTTATATCCATATAGTGTTTGGCATTTTCAATATTTTTGGTAGTGCGCCTCTAATGAGTCTTGAATAGACGATACGCACGTCAGGCGTAGCAAAATTTATCGTCTGGAACTTTGTTGTCATTTGTATTTCATAATTGACCAATTTCACTGTAACTTATTTCGTGTTATCCAGGAACTAACAGAATTCATTAATTCGGATATTATGTATGCTTACATTCCAAATTTTCAATATTTTGTACTTGTTATATGCTTACAACCTTTTGAGTAAAATTTGCATTAATAAAGCTATAATAGATTAATCTCTTCATTCATATGAAGCAGACTGCTTGAAATCACTCCTAGACAAAAAAAAGGATCGTAGACAAGCTCTCTCTCTTTTAACGTCACTTTCGGTTACATTTGTATATTGATGATATCCTTTCACTGAACGATTCTCAATACTCATTTATCGTATGATGTCCTTTCACTGAAGGATTCTCAATACTCATTTATCGTCAGAAACTTAAGATAAAAAACACAACGGATTCTAAAAAGTCTGCTTCATATAAAGATCTAAATCTCGAAAAAAACTCCAAAGGAAAACTTTTAACAAAAGTCTATAAAAACGTGATGACTTCAATAAATATTCAAATCGTAAACATTTATGCTTCTTGTGTAGCAAAATTCCGTTTACTTCAGCTAATGGAGTTTAAGTTCCACAATTGATTCATAACTCCAGAGCTTGCGGTAATATAACATCAATTTCCTTGGCAGAGCGTCACACATATGACATAAAAAGTGCTATCACAGGGTAATGTTGCTTCTTGATTGCTGTCTTGACTCATGAAATTTCAAGGAAGACATCATGAGCTCAAAAACATATATAGGATTTCTCTCTTTCAGATGAGTACATAAGTTGGTTTGTCATAGGGTTTTATTTTATCTTCCTTTACCGGAATTGACACGCTGACTTTGAAATTGGCAGCGCGACGGTTGTTAAATATCATGCATTAGGAACTATTTACTTTTCCGGAGCACACGAGTTCACTTTCGTTCCACTTGAGTTTGCTACGTTGATAAATGTTTTGTGTTTGTTCGTGTTGTTCCCGTTTATGTTAACTGGTGTTGTCGTTCCTTTTTTTTTACTTTTAACACTCGGCTGTCCTACTTGATCTTGTCAAAATACTTAGAGTTTTTGCAAATACTTATAAGTAAGAATTAAATCAATATGCCCCTAAAGTATACACCTGGAAAAAAGTTAAGCACCCCCATGCTTTTTTAAAATAATACATTTTCAAAACACTTTTTAACCATTATTTTACAAACAGTCATTGTAATTTTTATTGCAAACTAAAATATGCACTGTTAAGCACAATTTAACATGTTTGTAACAAACAAAAAGACATCGTTTATTTACATGACGCGACATGGCAAAAAAGATGGCTTTTGAACATTAACATGGTCTCCGAAAAGTATGGTCCCCTGAAGCTCGACACTTTTAATTATTTGTCAAATCGCACTCGAAAAGGTAAATCATAACCAAAAGATTGATACTGAATCGTCAAAGAGTCAATTTCGAGAATGTCCACCTTTGGCACGAATGACTGCTGAAATCCCTGTTTTTTTACTACCAGTTTTGCATCTTGTTTCCTAAAGAGTTATCTCCCGCTTTTCAAGGTAAAAATGTGCTTTTAACCGAAAACTAACATCTTTCCAGTCACATATTGAAGATTTAAAACTGACCAAACTCATGAAAATTAGAAATTATTTCAAATCATCAAAAAGCATAAAGTCTAGGGGTGCTTTACTTTGTTCCAGGTGTATATCTTAAAATGTTCCTAAAACGTATCTTAATTGAATGTTTGCATCAATTAGAATTAAATGCCCCATCTCAGTTTTTTTAGATCTGGAAGGCGGTACATCTACATGCAGTCTAAATTTTTAAACGAACATACATAACACTGACTGTTAATTGGTTGCCCTTATATTCTTGCAAACAGGCACATTTCATTTCGTTATATTATTTACTATTTTTGAATTGCAAAACCTCCGTGCGGGTCCCGGATGGCAAATAGGCCCGTAACAGTGCGTTAGCTTATCGGTAAACGTCCACTTAAAATCGCTCAGAAACCTTTTGTTGCGTCAGGCGGCTTTGCCCAAATAGCGAATGAGATGTTTGTCCCAAGTGGTTGAATGGCGCAGACCTGTCATAATGAATGCCGGGGACGTCTGGCTATAATGCGGAAAAAACTGACCGCAAACCATAGTGGTGCAACGTGTTAGGAAAAAAAAAAACAGCTGCAGAAGGATCCCAATGTAGGAGGCATAATTGTCCGTCCAGGCTACCCATTAATTATTTTTCCAATGGCAGTCAAAAACTATCCTCCCTGATGGGCCTGATGTCCCCATTGTCTACTCCATCATCATTTAATGTTCATTGTATCACCCTTTTTATGTACACCTCCCGAATATATCCGAAATCGTGCTGCTTTGGAGCAAATGCTAGACTTACTAACTAACTAACTAACGAATAAAAAAACGGGATGGGGAATTTATTTATAGATAAATGGGTTGGTGCTTCCGTCATTTGAGACCTATGCTTGATATCTGAGGTGCACTTTTTCGGGGGGAGGGAATTGGCCTGCGTGGCAGGGCGGGCAGTAAGTGTTATTTTGCCAGCGGCCGAGACAACGGCGTCGGCGTTTAATGCTATCAATATTTTAGTGTTGGATCTATATGAGCACCTTATGTTGACGAAACTTGGTATGCATATGCCCCAGTAAAATAGCTTTGGTTTTGTTTTTTAAAAGTTTAATAGAAGTTCTTGCACCAGATCGGGTTTACCTGAAACACAAATGTTTATCCTCAAAACAAAGAGAGATTCTATCTGTCCATTCGACTATTTGACCGGGACATATAGAACCGTACATAAACTACAAAAGCGCTCATGAAACTTTTTTTTTAACTTACAAAACCTTAAGGTTTCCAGAAATTTGTATTTCATTTCTTGTCAGGCGTAGCAAAATTTATTTTCTTGAACTTTGCTGTAATTTTTATCTCAGAAGAATATGAGTAAAAGAAAACTCAACCAGGATATGAGAAATGTATCAAAAATTATTTTGCATTCGCTTGTAAGACAATAAAGTTTAAGATGAAATGGTAGAATTTTTAAAATTTTCTATAACCGTTGGTATAGGGAAAATAAACTCTTAATGATCTTTTTTGCTTTCGAGCATATCTAGAAATTCAACCAATTATGCAAAGCCTTGCTTGATGTACATATTGATTGTATTATTTTCGCTAATAATAAGCATCTTATATTTAACACAAACCTTTGATTGGTCTTGTCTTATTCAATTTTGTCATACTAAATATATTGTGTCACTAATGAGTCTTTTAACAATATTTTAGTTTCTAACATTTTAAGTATGACTATTATACATCATTTGCCCACAGATATTAATACATATTAGTTTAAATGTTTTTTAAACCGATACTGAACCGAATTCCGTGCGTTACCAAAACAGGGTTCTCTTATTACCAGAACATTATCCGCCATTTTTTTACATCTATTTTTTAAGGTATACTCATTTTTTTCAATACAAATTTTCAACTTGTCCGTCTAGTACGTATAATAGTCTTGCTTTGATGAAAAATATAGACACTTTCTGCAAACAAAAACACAACTATCTGATTTTATAGTTTTCGTCATAAACATAACTCAACCTTGACGTTTTTCGTGAATTGTAACTTAATTTTAAAACAGATTTGTATATGCTATTACGACTTTTTAGTTTTTTTGTGGTACCAAAAAGAGACGGGATTAAATTGATTATTTACCTTTCGAAAGACATTAATTTTGCAACAAAACAAAGTTGTTCACTTTTTTATTTAACCCGATAAAACTGAATCGTCTTACCAAATACAGCTTTACGTGAATCCTTCACTGGACTTTCCTGATGGTTGTGAATCCACCTTACTAGGGGTGAACACTTATAGGACCAAATAGATTTATTAATCTAAAAATATCTACGAAGAACAGATAGCAAGATAATTGATTAAGAAATGAAATAAAAATTACAATAATTATATTAAGATGATAAAAATTTCAAAATAAGGAACATTTATTTATTTTATGTACCTTTGTGGTTTTAATTCAAACAAGCACAGAAGCTTTACATGAACAAGAGGCTCCCAGGATCCTGAATCGCTCACCTGACTTTGATTTATGATGGGGCATCTGAGGGGGAAATAAAACTGACAACATATTTATAAAGTCAAACATTTAAAACACACAAAACAATTCTAATCTGCAAGACAAACACCCAAAACTAAACAATTTGGGTCATAATTTTATAAGAGTCATCTACCAGCTTCATTCTAATGAATACTTTTATAAAAAAAATAATAAACTGAGGGTTTAAGCAAGCAACATCTTTTCCCTGTCTGCTATGGTTTTCATTCTATAGGCCAAAACATAAAAAATGTTATTTTTGTTCACCTTTAAAGGGCCAAAAACCCTATTAACGGTCATCTCACAACTTCGAACATACATAATGTTGCTATGAACACCAAAGTACAAAGGCAGTTAGAAATAAAGGTGATTGCGCACTGAAATTTTGTAGGTCTTCTGTGAATAAATAAACATTAAAAGGATACTAGTATGTTAATCTACAAGTCCGTTATTAATTGAATAAGTGTCCATCTATCAGTTTTACCTCAGTTCCCCTATTATGTTCAATTAACGTGTTATGTTTTATGCCGAATTCAGATTACAATTTTGGTAGAGTGATAATTTGGACCCACAATTTCATTGTAGTTTCATGTACGAAGTCAAAACAAATATAGTGTTCAATTTCCTCTGTATGTCTTTTCCTTGTTTTATCCTTACTACTTTAGCACTTAGATAAAACATCCTAGTTCATACCTTTTTTCGTGACATGATTAATTGTACATCTATATTTCCTTGTGTATATGGACCTTACTGTACATTGCTAGATAGATCATCAGGCAAACAACTAACACTCTCTAAAACATCAATGAAAATTGTATTGGCAAGATCTTAATCAAAATAAAGCTAGTAGACAAGACAAACCAACCATACAGAGCGACCAACACAAGAGACGGTAAGACGATTGATTCCACGCCTACGTTTTCAACCGGATGAATGAAGATCTTATCTTTTAGCGGTTTACTTTTACTCATCAACAGCCTAATTTGGATACCAGCTGCCACAATTTAAATTACCACTTAAACAACGACAAAAGGCCATTCCATACTCTTGCTTAATTCATATTGCCATTTATAACGTTATAAGTAATAAGTATGTTTAGTACTTATCCATATAAGCGAAAAATTGTTTATAACAGTAAATCTTTGATTTGATATCATACTAAAGAGTGTATGGCATGAACGTGTTTTAAAAAGAAATATTCTCTGAGGCCAAAACAAAATATATGTTTGTTTCCTGCTTCCTACTCTTGAAAATTAGGGTAGGTAGGTAGGTAGGTAGGTAGGTAGGAAATTTTTTTTTTTACAAAATTATTTTACATTGAGTCAATGGGGAAGCAATCCAAAGTTAAACGGTGCTTGTTTCAAAATGCAAATAAAAACTTTATGGTAGGATAAAAAATAGGGAAGGGAGGGAAGCAGGAAACAGACATATATTTTTTGGCCTAAGTTGAAATTGCGTTTTATAACCATTCATTACCGAAGCAGGTTGTGACTACATCTGTACCTATTTCGACAAAACAAAGATTTAAACGAACCACATTTCAAAATGTTCAAAGGTTGTTTGTTAAAGATATGACTTGTTTTATTGTTAAATTTAGCAACAATTTTAATTGATATAATTAATTCACCAATCATTCAAGTTAAAAAAAGCCTTATTATGCTTACCCAGATACCATGTTTAGAATTCACATTTGCTCCTCTCTCCAGACATTCCCGAACCTTATTCAATGAATTCCTTTTTACAGCATCATAAAGTGTCTGAAAAAAAGACGATAAAATTGTAAACAAAATATGTGAGCAATTTTTTATTTTCAAAATTGTGGCAAATAAAAGGATTATGATCTTTAAAAAACGCGTCATTATCTCATCATGCCTTGACAACAGCTGACATTATTATTATTCCGTTTCTTGGAGTTCGTGAAATTGTTGTTTCAAGAGGGAGGTTTGGCGCCATAAAATCTGGTTTAACCCACCATTTCGTTTGAAATGCCTGTACCAAGTCAGGACCATTGCGATCCACCAGTTCTACGGTATGACTGATTCGTTTTTGTCATTTTCTCTGGACTATGAGATTGATCATTCAAGTTCGGTAGTTTTGTTATTACCTTTATTTTCATCAATAATAAATTACAATTTGGTCAATTTTGCCCTTGTTTTAATCTTGCCCCATAATAAATTTGTATAAGGTAATTTGATCACTAAAAATGTGCTGAAAAATAAGTACGATCTGACAAGAGAATACGTAAAAAGGGTTTTCTTCGCATCTAATCGTTTCAAATTATATTTTTAGTGATAAAATAAGCTTATAAATTTACTTTTTTGCTCACGGATATTTCTCTAACTGTTGTGCAATATTATCTAGTTCTCATGAGATGAGACTATTCTGCATTTAACACTCCATACGGTGTGATATTCAGTTTCAAGAAATTTGACTGTCCGCGCGAGACACCGCGGTTAGATACGCATTTCGTGGAAAACGTGCTTACTTTTGTTTGAGCACCTGTTGATCTCGCTTGAATTTTCCTATGAGATATAATTAAATAATAATATTTGGCCTATACTTTCACGTAAAACATTTAGAGAAAAAGGTTACACTCGTTAGATATTTGTCAAAGGAAACTTGTAAATGCTCGTTTCCTAATTTGACAAATATCTAACTCGATGTGATAATCCGTATCTCATCACTTATAGTTGTGAAACCTGTATTTAGTAAGGATGTAAAATAAAAGGTATTTTTATTCAAAGTATCCGCTATTGTATTTGTGGTTTTGTGTACCTTATGGTAAGTTTTGAGGGCGAGTTGAATATCTCAGATTTTTGTTTGATCACCTGACATGCATCGTTGTGAAAATAACGTGCTCTATATCTCCTTCCATTCTTTGTTTATTCCATGCTGCGGAGTCAAGGGTAGATAAGAAAGTTTGAATTCTTCATTTTGATCAAAATTACCCGACCGATTGATTTTCCCCTAACAAGGAGATATGTCAAAACCCTACAATTAATCGTTAAGGGGGTATTCTTCTGAGGTTTCAATCTCGTTGAAATCTCTTTTGTGAATAATTTTTTAACCTTGCCTTGTAATTGAAAACTTTTGTGGATATATATCAAATGATGATCCATCTAAATTTTGTCCGAAAGTTATAAAGATATGATTAGTAGTTTTTGAAATATGCAACATTTTAGTTTTGGACCAATCTGAATTTAGCCAATTTCAGGGTAGGGGAAGTAAAATTCTTTTTTCCAACAAAATATTCATGCAATTCATATAATTTCTTTTCTAAATTCAAAAAGATATATTTGTCCAGTTATTTCAAAAAAAAATGAAGAGTTTTGAGGTTTTGGTATGATAGAAAATTTGAAAAATCTTGATTTTTACCGGTTTTATGGTGTCTTGAAAATGACATAAAAAGGCACATTTTAGGGACTAAACTTTCTTATATCATCACGGACATATACTTTTTATAAGTTAAATTTGTTCAGAATCACGGCATCTATCAATATGGAAACTATGAGAGAAAACTTGATTTTGAAATTCGATATTTTAAATAAAATATCCTCAAAATAGGCCAAAAATGATGAAATTTTGGGAAAACTGTCAAAATAGGCCCTTTTTAAATGGCTGTAGCGAACTAAATTGCACACGGACATAGCATTTTCTTAGTAAATTTGATTTTCTCAGGGTCTTGGCATTTTAAAAATGTAGGTTTGGAAAGAAACTTGATTAAGGAAAATTTTGACCCCTCAGAATAGAAGATAATGAGATGTGGAATAAGTGTACGCGACACAACCTACATTAGAAACGTATATTTTAAATATCCACAATGGAAAACAGCCAGCAGCCTTCAATGTGACTAGTGGTCGCTGCTCGCTGTTTTTCAATTGGTCCCTGGATTGAAAATAAAATACATATGATTCAAGCCCAATCCCAAAGTGCATTGAAAGACCCTCTTCTTGACAAAAAAAAACCAATTAACATAAATTCGACTAAATACAAATACATCCTTAATAGTTGCTGAAAAATCTGTTACCTGAAAGGTTTTTTATTAAATAACATATATCATAAGAAATGATCCGTATTGTATTACACATGAAAAATAAGTCATTTACTTTACCTCATCTAATTCTTCTTGCTCCATTTTCTTTTTATCTTTGTAGACTTTTTACTTATTCTATCACCAGATCTTGAATTCATTTTAGTATAATTTCCTGAAACAATTATTATTCTGATTTATAACATACAATTTCAAAAAAGGGTATGTCTAACTGTAAATTAAAAAAATTAAAAAAAAAAACTACCGAAGTGGGATAATCAATTATCGTCTGCCGTCGTCGTCTGTTAACAATTTTTCAAAAATTTTCTCCTGTCAAACTACTGAACAGAATAAAACTTAGTATGATTGATCCTCAGGGTGCCCTGCACATAAGTTGTGTTTGGATTTTTGATCCGTCAAAAAACATGGCCGCTGTTGCTAAAAATAGACCAGGCGGGTCAGACTACTATTTTTGGCTTGAACATCATAGTATAAGAGATAGATGAAATCTGATGCCACCTTACTGCTTCAGCATCAAAACTCTACAAAAGTCTTTTTTTTGGTCCAAGTTGTCAGGTGACCCTTTACAGGGGTAACAGGCCCTTAAAGGTGAAAAAATAAAGTGTTTTTTTTCATGTTTTTGGACTATGGAATGAAAACTATAGCAGATAGAGAGAAGCTGTTGCTTGCTAAATTGTTCACTTCATTTAACCCATTCAAAAGTCTTCATAGGATCAAAGTTATTAGATTACCCTTTATAGGGGATATGGTCCCTAAAATAACGTTATTTTTATGCTTTTTGGCTATTTAATGAAAACTATAGCAGATAAAGAAAAGCTGTTGCATGCTAAGATGTTCAGCTCGTTTAGCTCTTCAAAAGTCTAATTGGGTGGAAGTTGGCAGATGACCCATCATTGGGGTTACAGCCCCTTAAAGGTGAAAAAAGTTAACAACAAAACTATCGAACTGGGATGATCAATCTTATATATCCAAGAACAAAAAACAAAAAAAGATCGCAATGGTCCTTTGTACAGGCATTTCAACATAAATGGTGGGTTGAACTAGGTTTTATGGCGCCAAACCTCCCGCTTTCATTGCGATCCAATGGTCTAGTAACACAAAACAAAACATAGTTGTGAGATACAATAGAGATAAAGAGGTGATCATCTCAGTACAAAAAATGTCACAAACGAATTGAAACAATCTTGAATCATTTCATCTTTCATAATTTTGAATTTTGCTACCAGTGGCTGATATCGAAAGAAAAACTTTTTAAGAGACCGAACATAGTGATTTGGCTTATAGAATGAAAACTTTTGCAGATAGAGAAAAGCTGCTGCATGCTTAAATATTCAGCGCATTTAGCTCTACAAAAGTCTTCATAGGGTTGAAGTGTTCAGATGACCCCTTATAGGATTATGGCCCCTCAAATAACATTGTTTCATGTTTTGGGTCTACAGAATGAAAACTATAGTAGAAAGAGAAAATATGTTGCTAAAATATTCAGCTCATTTATACGGTCAACATCAAGACCAGGTGAGCGATTCAGGCTCCTGGGAGCCTCTTGTTAATGTTCAAGTAACTGTAACTGTTAGTAATATATGATTTCAATTTTGTTTTCAAAGAAGATATAGTTCGGTAAGTCTTCATATTTTTTGTTTAATATTAGATTATACTTTTATATTAAGACACTTTTGATAATTATATAATTTTGAGTTACATAAATCAACTTACAGAAAAATAAAGTAGTATTTTCATATAAATTTATGCTATCTAATATATCAATGAATCAGATAATTACATTATCACAACTCAGAGTAAATGAAATTAAGCTTTATTTATTTCTGTTGTAATTTTGATGAACTTGCATGTGCACTTACAAGTTACTGAGTATGTTATGCTTATAAATGTAGTTCAGTATTTAGAAATAACAATACATGTGGAATTGCCTTTTACAATAGCTAAGATTTCTCAAACTCAAAATATACAGGCAATATCACTACGGTAGATTTTGTGGTGTTTATAAAGCACACACATCTGATGTAATTTTCATAAACTAGGTCGACCTATATGCCTGGTTTATGCCACTTTGGCGCCTAGATTTTTTACCAAGCGACAATGTGACTGACGCCAGGTAATTTTTTCCTGCCGAACTCATTTGCATATTACGCCTCATTTTAGGATTGGTTAACGTCATATTTACGCCGGTCAATTCTTACTGGCTTCAATAATGCACTGACGTCCGTTACTTTTACGCCTGGTTTCTGTGTGCTATCCTGGCGGCACATTTCGTACGGGATCAATTTCAAATAGAAGAGGCAAGTAAAAAACAGCAAAAGAACACCAGAAAACGCAATGATGTTGATTTGGTAAAACTGTCAATTACAATATCGTCTAAGTACTTACACAAGCTTCGTTAGATTGAAGTTGACATATGACACATTAAATGAGATACGAACCCATAAACGTCATAATAAGATAATTACCTAGACACTATGAACAACAAAGAACAAAAGTTTTGATTGTTTAAAAGTTAAGTTTATTGGGCTTTACGCAAAAAAAAATGATTGAATTGAGCAATTAGATGACCACTCAAATTGTGGGGGTTATTATGGCAAGAATTTTGCAAAATGTGATACAAGTATGAAACTTTGCAAAAAAGTTTCTTTCATGTGTCTTTTTCTTTAAAAAAAGGGGTCTTTTTATAGTACCTATGATTTTATTATCATAATATGTTTTTTTTTCAAAATGGCGTCTTTTTTATGGACCTATTTAATATGGCGAATAGATGCAACTTCCGGTTTTAAAATTGCACCAAAATGCTAAAAATGCTAAAAATTACATTTTTTTTTTCGTTTTTAATTTAGGATCTGTGACCAATATGCTTATCTTTCGAGGTTTTTTTTCAGGGCTTTTGTCATTAAATTTTATTGTAATTACTAAACAATATATTATTGCGAATTGCTTTAAATCTATTCAATCTATTACAGTTACATCTGCATCGACCTGTGAAATATCATCAATCTTTATTGCGAGCAGTCGTTCTTGCATGGTAGTTATAACTGATAATCATTATAAAACTTGACAGCAAACATTACTACACAAAGGTATTTGTACATCGTACTATACGATACTGCACACTATTACAGCTTCCGGTTTCAAAATGGCATCAAAACACTAAAATTGTGATCTTTAATTGTATATACTTCGAATCATATCATCTTAAACGTCCCCTTATTTTCATACAGCGATGCTCATTCAGATGTTATACAAAAAACCTAACATTTTGTACCGAACTAACATCGTCGTGAATATAAAGTACATATGCAGACAATGGTACAATTTAAGCACACGTTGTAAGAAATACCTGTCCCAACGATCACAATTTCTCACCGATAAATGTTTCAGTTTTGTTGTGTAAAACAATACAATTACAAGACAGAGGTCAGACAAGGCTTTATATATATATTAGAAGTAGGGGGTCCTAGAGTTATTTCCCTTTTTACTTGGTACTTTACGCCTGTTCCATTTTTCAATTTTATTCAAAAGTATTAAGAAATGACCATTCAACTTGATGATTTGAGTTATTATGGTATTATTGTAAGAGTTTTTTCCTGATATGTATGATTTCAGTAAATACCCTTACGTCATTTAAGCCCACTCCTTTTCGGGAGAATAATCTGCTACGAATTGACACTCTGGAGCTCTGGTATTGGTTGAAATGTTAGAAAAGAAATGTTTTCAGCAAATCTAATTAAAAGTTATTCTTTATAAAAGAAAAAGAAAATTTTAAATAAGATTTTTCATTTTTTAAATAATTTCTTAAAGATGACAGGGTTAGGTACTGAATTTAGTGCGAAATTATAATGTTTGTAAACAAGGCCACGTGAAAGTGCCAAAAATGCCGAATGACATGATTGTTTGTTTATGATAAAGGAAGCAGCTGTATTTCTAATTTACTGAAAAATGTATAAAATATTTTTATTTTGAAAGATAGATTTCTTCTAATTTAATATCCAAAATTGGTCAAGTATTAATGTCTATGGGCAAATAATTACTGATATCATTCCTTTACACGAGCTCTTGTATAGACGACTTGATTTAGATGCATTATCCTGCATGGAATGTCTTATATTTTGTTTTCATAGCTGGTTTTAAGTGGACCAAGGCTGTTTTATTAATACGTACACCGTCAGAACTAAGATATCGGTTTTGGATATTATTTTGAAAATCAAATACCAACAGCATCTCTGTGTAAGCTCGTGTAAAAATGATGTCGGTGTGTTCAGGTTAATGGCTGAAATATCGACCCTGTAACTCTATCTTTTTAAAAAGCTTGAAAGAACATAACGTTAAACAAGAGGCTGCCAGAAGCCTGAATTGCTCACCTGACATATGTGCCTGAAGTAAAGGTTATTAGGCAAAATCTATTTGACATTGAAAGGGTCATAAGATTAATAAGGGGGTCATCTGACAATATGGTTTAACTTTATCTAATTATGATCGTACATAGAAACATTTTAGCAATTAAACCTTTTAACATTTTTTTCTTTCCTTCAACATTCTAAAAGGAATAACCTGTTAAATGCACAGTATTACAATCTTGACCTTTTTCCATATTTTGTAGATCATGATGTGCTTTACAATATGCAAACCACATTTCTTAAATATATCATTTATACATTTTAAGATATTGAGCTTAAAACATTTTTGTAATGCAAAATTCATAAAAAAAATAAAATAAAAGGGCAATAACTCCTACATGGGTTGTTGGATCTTCTTCAAAATTCAGAGCTGAGAGATCTTGAGGTGCTGATCATTTTTGTTCTTAATCAAATTCTAAAAGCTGTCACCGTTTTTGTTCGAGTTATTTGCAAATTAAAACTGTGATTTTCCCATAAATTCTATTTTTAGCCACAGCGGCAACGTTTAACGACCAATCACAAAATCCCCACATCAGTTCCATACACCTAATGCTATTAAACAACTATAACAAGTTTGTTTCCAATTTGACATTAAGTGTAAGAGGAGTTAACGTTTTCAATATAATGAGGAAATGCTGTGAAAATGCTCAATTTTGACGTTCTAAGGTAATATTCCTACAAAAAAAGGTCCTACAACGTTGGCACTATTACATATTTTATAGATCTTGATGTGCTTATCAATCTGAAATTTAAATTTCTCAAATATCTTATACAGTGTTTAAGGTATTGAGCTTAAAAGGTGCAAAATTAGCGAACAATCACAAAAGGGCAATAACTCCTACATGTTCCATATGGGTTGATGGATCTTCTTCAAAATTTCAAAGCTGATAAATCTTGAGGTGCTTATCACTTTTTGTTTAATCAAAATTTAAAAATCCGCCTCTGTTTCTGAGTTATTTGCTATAAAACAGCAGTTTCCCCCCATGTTATATTTTTGGCCACAACGGTCATGTTTTACGACCTATAATAAATCCCCACATTAATATTATAAACCTAATTCGAATGAACAACTATACCAAGTTTGGTTCCAATTCGATTTAAAGTGTCAGAGAAGTTAACTTTTTTTAATGAAATGAGAAAATGCTGTGAAAATGCTCAATTTTGACATTCTAAGGACAATAACCCCTAAAAGGAAAGGTCATACAACGTTGATCCTATACATATTTTGTAGATCTTAATGTGTTCAACAATATGCAATTTAAATTTAGTTAAAATTAGTATAGTTTTCAAGAAATTGAGCTTAACAGGTGCACATTTTGCAAAAAATCCACAAAAAGAGCAAAAACATGGGTTGTTGGATTTTCTTTAAAATGTAAGGGTAAGTAGATCTCGAAGTGGTGATCACTTTTATTCTGCCAGGATTTGTAGCCGTTTTGAGTTATTTGCAAAAAACAACAATTTTCCCCTATGTTCTATTTTTAGCCACGGTGGCCATGTTTTACAACGAATCAAAAAACCCACATCAATTCTAAGCACCGAGTGTTATTGAACAAACAATCGTACCAAGTTTGGCTGCACTTGGACTTATAGTGTCAGAGGAGTTAACGTTTTAAAAAGTTTACGGACGACGTACGACGGACGCCAAGTGATGACAATAAGATTAATAAGGGGGTCATCTGACAATATGGTGGATCTTAAGGTGCTGATCACTTTTGTTCTCAATCAAAATCTAAAAATCTGTCACCCTTTTTGAGTTATTAGCAAAAAAAAATGCAGTTTTACCTTATTTTCAATTTTTAGCCACAGGGGCCATGTTTTACAACTAATCAAAAATCCCCACATGAGTTCTATACACCTAATGCTAATATACAACAATACCAAGTTTAGTTCCAATTGGACTTTCTTAGGACAAAACTCCTAAAAGGAAAGGTCCTACAACGATGATCCTATTACATATTTTGTAGATAGTGATATGCTCAACAATATGCAATTTAAATATCTCAAATATCTTGTATAGTTTTCAAGATATTGATCTAAACAGGTGCAAAAAATCCACAAAAAAAGAGCAATGAGTCCTACATGGGTTGTTGTATTTTCTTCAAAATTCTATGGTAGGTAAATCTTGAGGTGCTGATCACTATTATTCTGCCAGCATTACGATATCTGTATCCGTTTTTTGAGTTATTTGCAAAAAACAGCGTTTTTCCCTTATGTCTATTTTCAGCCACCGCGGCCATGCCTTACAACGAATCAAAAATCCCCACATCAATTCTAAGACCAGAATGCTAATGAACAATCGTAGTAAGTTCGGTTGCAATTGAACTTATGGTGTCAGAGGAGTTAACGTGTTAAAAAGTTTACGGACGACGGATGACGGACTGACGACGGACGGACGACGGACGCCAAGTGATGACAATAACTTACATGACTATTCGGGTCAGGTGAGCTAAAAAAGCAGCCCTACACTTCTTACGCTCGTCTAGATAGAAATATTCAAATTAGTTAATATGTCGTTTTCTTAATGAAATTCGTAAGTGGACAGTAGAGATGATCAAGGGTTAGACATATAAAATGAATTTGTTTGTAGTTAAAACCACATTTTAAGGGGGAAAACGCTACGCCGCGCTCAGTACGATCCGACAGTAACACGCTGAACCCTAAATGTTTGTTGTACATTTCATTTGGACATTCAAATCCTTTGAACACATCCAACCCCTTGTGGACTCACAAACTGTTTAGACTCATACATTCTGTGATTGACTTTAAGGTTAATGAGGACAGGTGTCATGTGACCAAACACATCTAAATATGCAAAGAACATACTAGCATATCAATAAATACATGACAAAAATACTAAATAAGTTTATCAAAGAAATGTTAAACATATAATAATAGTTTTTTTTTAAAGATATGACTATTAACTTAATAAATCATTGTTTTGAAAATATCAAGGGAGATAATCAATGTAAAATATGACCATCAAAATACAAAGGATTCTACAGGCAGATTCAAAACGAAGTTTGCGACCCCCTATTTTCTCACTTTCATATCAAAGTTTGCTTAATGATATTAGTTCTGATCTGCACTATTTAAAGTTAAGTTAACACAATTGAACTCAATTATTAGAAAAGCGGAAGAGGTCTCTTATAAAATATATACTGACATCCCAAAATCTGAAATTCTTCCTTAAAGTATTAAATCTCAAGTGGTTTTAACCTTAAATAAGACAACTTAATATTGATCGATAAAATTTTATAAAGAATTACAAATCATGTCCAAGAAATACACATCGCACATATTCTTGGGCAAACCCTATACTATTAAAATATTGAAATATATTAAAGGCTGTAGAAATATATAATTGGTTGTAGATTACATCCTTTTTCCGATCAATTTTTCCCGTTTTAAGTTTAACTTTCAATATGTCCAAATATCCCTATTGTTTCTCTTAAATGGTGTACAACTAAACACAACTGAACTAGAGAAATATTAATGATAAATGGCACATGCGTTGTGTTGCCAATTAAAACGGATATTTACAAGCGATATTTGCTTTAAGTAAGGCATAAAAAGTATTGTGATACTGAAAAACATTATATGAAGCAATTGTACAAAATCAAAGAGGTTTTTAAGCTAGGGACTTGCATGTTTTATTTGGCTTCATTTCTGTATTAAGTACTTTTCATATAATTCACATAATTAACCTTAAATGAAGCCATGTAAAAGTCAAATTAATATAAATGTCGAAGAGGTTTTGAGGTTCTTTAAGCTAGGGACCAACATGTTTAAGTTGGCTTTATTTCTGTATTTAGTCTTTGTCATATAATTCACATTATTAGCCTTAAATCAAGCGACGTAAAAGATAAATTAATATAAACGTCCTAAAAGTAGGATTTTTGTTTTAGAGAGCGAGTGATTGTAATAGGGTAAGATGCACAAATCGAAAGCGCTGTAATACATATTCAACAATTTAACGTGAAACATATAGAACAATCAATATTATGGTTCAACCCACCATTTCTTTTGAAATACCTATACAAAGTCAGGACGATTGCGATTTATCTGGTTTATCTTTGCCTTGTTTTGTCTTTTGTTCTTGGATATATGAGATTGATCATCCCGTTCGGTTATTTTGTTGTTACCTTTATTTTAGACATATTATATCAAAAACAATTTAGGAATCTTTATCAAAGCGGATGTTTGAATTTTTATGTTAATTGTTTTTTGTCAAGGAGGGAGTATTTCTTTGACACTTTATGATTTGGCTTGAATCATATGTAATTTCAATCAAAGTCCAGGTGAAAAACAGCGAGCAGAGACCGTTGGTCACATTGAAGGCGATGTTGTAGAGTGTGTCGCGTACACTTATTCCACATCTCATTATCTTGTATTTTAATATATAAGGACTGTTTAGAATTTATTTTAGAATGAATGACAAAACAATAGAAGTTAATAATTTGTCCTCTTTTTATCTCCTTATTGATGGGACTGCAATCATAACCATGGTTCTTTATAAGTTTCGTTTAACACCTGTTGTCTGTTGTGTAACTACCGGACCCATAGATCGCAATGGAAGGGGGAGGTTTGGCGCGCCTGAAAACCTGGTTTAATACTCCATTTCTCTTAAAATGCCTGTACCATGTCAGGACCATTGCGATCTTCAATTTTTCCGGTATGTCTTAATGTTTCGTCTTGTCTTATGGATATTTGAGATTGATTCTCCAAGTTCGGTAACTTTTTATTACCTTTATAAAGAAATGTTTTCTTTCAGAGTTCACTATTCCTAAGTATGCTGTTTTTAATATTTTCATCTTTTTCATGATTTACCATATAAATAGATGAGTGGTGCAGTTAAAAGCTTTTACTACTGTTTATGTTGACTATCCACTATCTTGAGATACGTAGCACATCAGACATTATAATATATTATAATATAAACTAGACTGTAAAGTTAAACTGAAATAAAATAAATATTTTACCTTGTCGGCTTGGCTTCTTTATAATCTGTTGGTCACATTTTTGTACCTGCCCTTATATAATCCGTCGACTTAACACACACGAATTGTTTTTGTTCATTATAATAGCGGATGACAATCTCTTATGCGATAGTAAGTCGTATTTCCTTTCCATGTAAAATGTAAAATCAATAATCTATCTTTTTCTGTTCCGGACTGATACAGGTCTTTCCAGTAAATTACAATATTGGTCTTACTACTGTTTTTCTCTGTTTTGAACTTAATCAGTAACAAACAGTCAAATACAGTTACTTTGTGACACTGTCTTGGTCTTTTATTCACTGTATCAGATCGTTTCAGAACTTTTAAATAATTACCTTGATTTAAAATGACTGATGCCAACTGCATCCGTTCACATCAGTGAACATTAGATTTTACCTTGATTTAGAATGACTGATACAGACTGCATCTGTTCATAACTGTCAAAATCCGACTTTACCTTGATTTAGAATGACTGATGCTGACTGCATCACTCCGCTTCAGTGAGTACTGGTGTAACCTTGATTTAAAATGACTGTTGCTGACTGCATCTGTTCAAGTAAGTAATCTTTGAATTTTACCTTGCTTTAAAAAGACTGACGTTGACTGGATCATTCCTTGTCTGCCATTGTTGGATTGACTTTATAACTCTGTCATTATTAATATCCAGTTAATAAATCTGATATGGATTTGTAAATCTTCAACTTAAAAGCTTAGTTGATAAAAAGCTCAAATTCAAACCATACATACCGTTGAGCGATCTGTAGAAGAAATGTTTTTAATATTAGCAGGTATAATTCTATAAGAACATAACAGAGTTATCTATAATTTTATTTCCAAAGTACAATTTTTTCCGCCTTTACAATTTAATTAATGACATGTATATGTATTATACGAAATGTGTACCGTTACCAAGAACTTAACCAAAGGGAATGGAGAAACGGACAGACTGACGTACAATCAAACAACATACGTTGGCGACCAGGCTATTAAAATGATTATCATTGAAAAAAAGAATAGTTTAAGTTTTCAAAATGTTAATGCGAGTCAACCTTGAAAATCAGCGACCATTTAAAATACTAGTAAAAAAGCGCTTTTAAATCAAACTTGGATTTGATCTATTATAAATTGTACATTTAATATTTAGAAGTAGCATAATATGATTCCTAACGTGATGCGACAAAATTATTTCATGTATAATGTTTGGAATTCCATCTTAAAATAAACTTGAGTGGAAACCAATTGTTTGTTGTTTCATCTGTTATCTCCTGAAAAGTGAAATCTCTATGGCCAACATTTTCAAAGGTCTGCTTCAATGGGGAATTAAATGGGGAATCGGTTTACCTAGGATCTGAACCAAAACTTTTTGTGTTGATTTTCGGTAAAATTGGTTTTAAAACTTCCGGATTATGATAATGGATTTTATGTTGACCCCTCCTTTTCTTAAGTTACTGCGGTTACGATTTTTCGATTAATTTGGTACCATAGCCATACTTTTGTTGTTCATGTGTTTCAAATTAGACACAACAAGTTGTCTATTGGTCTTTTTATATCAGTAAAAAAGAATATGTTTCCGAAGACAATATCCCTTTAATAGATAAGATGTGCTACACAAATTTATATATGTACAATGTGCATGTGCCCACATTGTAAGAAATTTCGTCCAAGTTAAATTTCTTTTATATAACTGTTACATGCATATTTATCTCATCGTTACATGTATACGTTTTCCGGCTTCAGGGGGCTACAATAAACAAGTATTTCACATGTGCAAATTGCAACCGCTCAATCAGTTGATACCTTACTAATATTCATGTTTGTGTTTATTAATAAGATTTAATCACTTTAGCAAAGTCACCATCAGGATACTATTTGCTTTGAAGATTTGAATGCAGAAACGACATTATAGACCATTCAGTGTGTATTTATACTTATTTTTTTATCATTTCTATCTTATATGTTTTTCGACAATAAACAAAAATGTGCCCAAAAGACATAGCGCCCCATCTCGCAACATTTAAGGCGGGCGGCCGGACGAACAAACAAACGAATGGATGGACGGGCAAGCAATTAACAAAAGAAATAAAAACGAACGAACGGACAGACGGACGGAAGGACAGACCCGGACACTAGATGCTCTCCAACTCTCGTATATGGGGCATAAAACATTATTGGTTACATATTGTTCTTTTAAAAGTAACGAACATTTATTGAAATAAGTATTTCCCTCTTATGGATTCTTTTTTAATGTTATCATTACGAAACCTCTATTCGAATTAAGACTTAATTTTAACAAATACAAAGGAAAAAAAACTAAGAAAATATGTACGATTCTTATACCTATCTCAGTTCGTTAATGACTTTGTAGGTTTCGCACTTTATTATATTTTCTTTATGAACCACAATGTCCTGACGTTTTGTTGAAAAGGGGCTAATATATTTTCAAGGACACTTATTTTGCTGGCATGGTTGCAGCTTGACTGGTTTGTGTGTTAACAAATTATTTGTCTGTTGTATCCAAATTTGTAAGGTTTAGCTTAATTCGAATGCATTTTGGTATTTGTTATTCTTTGCTGCAGTAAGCGTGTTTAATTTTGTCTCGACCGGGCCAAGCATATTTCATTTAGATACCATAGCAATACTTACTTTTTGTGAACTTTGTAGATATTTTTTGTTCATCTAACGTAAACTCCTCTGGTTTTCTTGATTGGGTAAGTTTATGCATCTTTTTTTTTTCTTTTGTACAATAATCATAGAGCTTATTATGAATATAATAAGATGTAAAATAAGCGACACAAATTCCACGAATAAAAGGCATTTAAAAATCTGCATTGGAAGACAGCAAACAATAAAACAAAAACAACGACAAGGTTCCAATACAAGTCGATCGTCGATACAACCTACATATTCTAAAAATCGACAATCGAAAATATTCAGCAAAAATCAAAAGTAAATTCAGTAAGTAAAGATTCGAGTAGACATAACCTGTGTGCCAAGTTTCAAGGAAAAAAACACTTTTACTGCCTCTTCTAAATAAACGCACATCGCCTTTTTTAGACGAATCAGTCACACCGGAGAATGAGTGGATCGCAATGGTCCTGACTTGGTACAGGCATTTCAAACGAAATGGTGGGTAAAACCAGGTTTTATGGCGCCAAACCTCCCTCTTCCATTCCGATCTTAGGATCCGGTAATGACCATAGAACACAACATAGTTGTGAGACACAATAGGGATATTGATGTGATCATCTCAACAGCAGACCTGTCAAACACTAATTAAAACAATTAACTACCATATCTTTTAACTCAATTTTGAACTTTTCTACTAGTGGCTGATAACGAATAATAATTTTTTTAGGGATCGTATGAGACGTATTTTTTTATAGCCCTGCTCCAAAAGTCGGTCACGAAGAAATCGGTGTCTGATCAAAAAATCTGTGAAATGTGTGGAAGCTCTGGCATATTGAATAAGTTGTGAAACATAAACACCGTATGCAGGGGAAGTATGTATATTGCTCTGTAGATTATGAAAATTAATAATTTGAAAGTTAAAATCGTCTCGTTTATCGTAAATGTTTGTACTGAGATGACCACCTGGGTCAAATTCGACGTGCAAATCCAAGAAAGACGTGACGCAATTTGATTCGGTGATCTCTTTAATCTCCAATTCTGGAGGATATATCCAAGGAATCCATCTGCCAAATGAAGTGTTATTGACAGAAAGGACATCATTAATATCTATAAATGTAAGATTAAATGAACTTGCCTCTTTCATCTTCATGTTCTTTACGAGTCCCTGAAGAAATTCAGTCTCGTAAGAGTATAAAAACAAATCGTCGAGGAGAGGAGCGCAGTTTGTGTCCATTGGAATGCCGATTTGTTGTTGAAAAATCTCTCCTCCGAAGGTGACAAATATGTTGTCAATGAGGAAATCAAGCATACTGCAAACTTGTTCCAGTGTGTAACAAATTTTATCTTTGAAAGATGTTTTGGAAAAGAATGTAGAATTATAATCCCAAATAACAAAATTTCTAGAGTTTGAAAACGCTAAGGCTTTTTCGAGAAGTTTTTTTCAGGCGACATTTAGTTTTTCATGTGGCAAGGTAGTGTATAAAATTGAAAATCTAACAAGAAATTCATGATTATTTATATGGCTAATTCTATCAGCAACCTTTACCAGAGTGGGATTATCTGTTAATTGAGAAATAATCAACATTTATTGTCCTTTGGGGGGCAATTTTCAAGGCCATGCCCACCATGAAGACAGCCATGGGCATCCGGAATTTTGACCATAGAGCAGATAATGTCAGCATTTAAAGAAAATTATCTGTTTGATTGTAAAAATAGTGTGTAACAAGAAAAATGAGCTCAAAGTTTTTTTTTCAAATTTACTTGTATAGGTAAATTTTTGTTCAGAGAAAAATACTTTACTCAAACAAGTACATTTTTGTTAACTTAAAGATGTTAAATTTTGTGTATTTGTTTCAGTGGGATCTCTGACTGTTTGTAGTGAATTTATAATATCGGGTACTTAGTTTGTGACACCCATTACTCCTACAGTAAGGAGAAAAAAGGGGCAAAAGTGAATGGTAGCAATAACCATTAATTTTGGACTAATAATGGGGTAATGTTTTGTAATTAATTTATTTTGGTCTGCTTTTGAAAATACAATCATTGTGAAATGTAGGTGGAAAGTCCACCAAAGGCTGCATGTGTCAAAACACTATGTCAGTCCACCATGGGCTGAATGTGTCCAGAGCATTTGACTATCCATATTCATTTGGGTTTAAAACGTACAGGGTTCATGTTGTTGCGGTCGATTCATGCTGAGCTCAGCTAAGCTTTTTGTTTTGACATAGTAGACAGAAAGTTAAAGCAAAGTTCTAGGGGCAACAGCCTAGTAGGGGGGTTTAGCCGAACTTAGCCCTCTATCATACCGGAAGGTACTAGCAAATCCGGTGTTTGGGAGTATAATTAAAGATGTAAAACATCTTCAAGTTCACTCATTTTTTTTTTGGAAATAAGAAAAATCAATCTTGATATAAGGTTTGTCTGCTGCCAAGTTAGCAATTATTTTGTATTCTCAAATCCTATTAAAAAGGCATTATAGCTCTAAGTATGTATTTATGTGCTTCTAAACATATTTCTCTATCATTTTAACCCCCTTCTTGAAAATTATTGGTATATAATGTGTTTCCCAGTAGTCCCAAATTTTGCCATTACAACTGAGGGTACCTATCTTTAATCCAATCATCTTCTTCAACCTCTCAATGAACTTCCATGAAACTCTCCAAACATTCCAGCAACTACTAATCCCAGCAATTTGATATTTGGTATACAGCATCAGGGTGGGGTCTCATAAAGTGAGATTCGATTTCAGGTCAGTCGCTCATCTACTTCCTGTTTAAAGAAATCCCGCCATTTCTGTCTTTGATCCATTTTTTGCCATTGAAATCAACGGTTCCCAACTCTAATACTCTACTCTCCCCAAAACCACTGGATGGATTTCCACAGAAATTTCATACATTTTACTAGTATAATGTAGATGAACTCCTACTTTTGAATTTGATTCAAATTTATTTTTTTGTTCTATTGTGCAAAGCTTTGACTTTGTTAAACCTTATTTTTGTCTTCAAGTTGAAGTATCATTTCTGAGAATTGTTCACAATTCATTTAGTGAGTACATGATCTATGATTCTTGGATTTAATATTTAATGTATGTCCATATTGCTGACCCTTGTCATTCATATACATTCATAGGGGATGAATGTGTCAGAACTGGTCTTATTTCAGGATGTTTGCTGGTATATTTTTGAAATTTATGTCAGATTTTCTGAATCTTCTGATTCTTACCATTAAAACAGGGTTAAAAAATTGCCCACAAACCCCCTATCTTTTCAATTCTAAAGCCTTACGGCTGCCTTAAGAGCTTATATAGTTCTATTTATTTTGACATAGTTTTTTAACTAATTAGTGGTCATGCTATTCTTATGAAAAAGTAAGAGAAAACTTTTTTAGATCTTTTAACGTCATTTATCTTAAAAACAAGCAGAAGAACGTATGAAATTTTTTCACCTCTTTTTACAAACTTCATTAACAAAAAAACCAAATCAGATCAATTTTCAATTATAGTACCAAACATCCTTAATAGCCCATAGCGAAAAAAACAGTCTCCTGTAAATAGTAACTGCAAACGTGCTACAAACATTACTGCATACTTAACATAAAATTCATAACCTTATGTCAAGAAATGTACAATATCTATGTATGACTATGGGTATTTGTCGCAAGTGTGCGGTATATTTGCAGCAAGCATGCAGCACACATTTACCATGCAAATTAGTGTTTGCAGCACGTTTGCTCTAAATTAAAAATCGTCTTCTGCAAGCTTGCTGCAAGTATTAATTGAAATTTTATGTGTATCAGTAAAATAATTGCCGCAAGCTTGCTGCAAATACGCGAAAAGTATACATGAACATTTACAGGGATGCTTACATATTGCACATCCATTTATGTAGTGTGTTGCTATCTATTGTGGGAAACCTCTGTTTAACTGATTTGTTATAATGCATCAAATGGCCCTTTTCAAAAATGTTAAAGAAATAATTTTATTGATTTGGCGACATTTTTGCTGAAAAAGGATAGATTAACTTTACCAATTCATTTTTATGTAGAACATACTTATATTCATGCATTGCTATATATGCGCTTTATATTTATAGCAATTTGCTGTTTAAGAATAGATGAAAACAAAATTTACAGTTTGTAGTTGTACTTACATTAATTAAGATCTTTATATATATTCTTCCTTTGGAATGACATATTTACAGAATTTGCTATTGTTAAAAATTTATGATATTCCAAAAAAGTAAAAGGACGTCTTCCAAATATTCTATTCTTAAAAGTTTATATCTTCCAACATTAACCATTGCCTTCAAAATTTCAAATTTCTACAAATAGGAAGTTTCTATTGGGCATGCCCAGTACGTTAATCTTGATGGAACCTAATTCCTGCAATGATTCTGCAAACACAAAAAATATTATCTTTTCTGCAAATCTACGACAAAGATTTTCAAATTATAAAGCTTGCTGCAACTTTTCTGCAAACATTGTAAGTTTGCAGCAGACACGCAGCAAAAACTGAAAATGTTTGCGGAATGATTGCAGCTAGTAACATTTACCTGCAAACATTCTAGTTGGTGTTTTTTTCCACATATCATATGACCTCAGTAATGAACTATATATGTATTATATTTTATATCATATTCGATCTTTACATGTTTGTTGAAACTTTATACAATATTTATGTCCTTGTTTATAAAATATAACAAATACAAGTTTGATTTGTGTCTTTATTCAACCTATATTTTGTCTATATCTTTTTTGTCTTGCCTGATTTATTGTCTCGCCTGCAAAGCAAAGCGGGACATATGTATACTTTACGGGCGGCAATTACGTTTTGGGTAAGTTTTTTTTTAGCACCTTCATATCTCAAGATTTATAGGTCCTAAGATAATGAAATTTGGTATGCATATGCCGTAGAAGTAGCTTAGCACAATTGCATCACCATCTCTTGACCTTGACCTTGATTTTCCGGTTGATTAACTTTGACAATTTTCAATACTTATAAATTCAAAGGTAAGGTATTGCCAGCACCTCCATATCTCAAGAACTATAAGTCCTAGGTTGATAAAACTTGGTATACATGTACATATGCCCCAGTAGTAGCATAATACAGTTGCACCTCCATCTTTTGACTTTGACCTTGATTTTCTGGATGAGTAACCTTTACAATTTTCAATACATAAAAAAGCAAGGCTAAGGTTTTGTGAGTACATCCATATCCCAAGAACTATCAATCTTGTACTTCAAAGATTCTTCTATGAAACTACCGAAAATTTAAACTTAGACATGTTTACAAGTGATAACATATATTTTTTGGATTCCTTTGCCATTTTTTTTATCTGTCCCAGAAGCAACTTGGCCAATTGGTAATGTTCTCATATCCTACCTCTACTTGGAATTTTGCCATTTGTTGGGGGGGATTGAGGGGGTTATGGACTAAAATGACTTAAGGAATATGGGACATCATACACATATTTTGTTGATGCAACTCCTTATGAATCTCTTGTTTGACTTTGTTGAATGCTTGCAAGATACCGGAAGTTTGTAACCATATGTTGTTGATAATATTATGGACTGATGGAACATAATGTACTTAGTGAACAAGACAAAATACAAATATTTTAAGGACACAACTCCATAGAACTTGTTAGATTAAGTTGACATCTAGTAGGATGGTGTGTCCCAGAGAAAAGTTGTTCTTATCCCTCCACCATTTTGTTTCTACAACATGGTAAGGCAGCAACCATTTGAGATTCTGGGGGGTGGAATTTTTGGAAAAAAAATATTTTGTTTTCAATTTTTTTGAAAGGAAATAAATTTTCCTTTACCCAGAAAGAAAAAAAAATAAATTGTTTTGGTGAGCTTGGGCTACACAGCGTAAACAATATTTCGAATTAAAAAAAGATTTCGTCTTTGAAAAATAAAATAAAACTGTCGAAGGGCTAATCCATACCCCCCAGAATTTCAAATGGTTGCTGCCTAATAAGTTACAATACTTTATTGATTTGATGCATATGACAGCATGCATTGAACTTTTGTAGATAATAGTTTCCTTATAAAAAGATATTTACTTTCTCTGGCTTCAAGCAATTTCGAGGGTACAAGTCTTTTTTATGATGTGGTAGGGGAATTTCGACTACTTTGTTAGCCGGCTAACCTCGGAAATTAAAACTCCACTAGCAGTGCTAACCTTCACGGGTGTTCGAAATAAAAATGACAACAATGTTCCAGACAATAAATTTTGCTACGCCAAACGCGAGTTTCGTCTATTCTAGACCCATCAGAGGCATTCTACAGAAATGTTGAAAATGCAAGAAGTATATGATTATGAAGAGCATAAAACAATTAAACCAAAAATACCTAATTTGGGAACCAAATTATTACTAATATGAACAACGTATGTCTGGGGTAGGAAGAACCTTAGGGTATAGACAATTTTGATATTTAAACGGATAATTCAAAGCTTTGATGTGTTCTCAAGCACAAAAATAGGATTCCGAAAAGATCACTAACTAAATATAACAACAGGTCAGAATTGCGAGTTACGCAAGAAAATAAAAACTAGTCAATGACAAACTCAAATAGCTTACAATTTGAAAAACAAAAATTCTGAGGCTCAGTGATGAAACTATGACGTATATCAAGGTATCTTAATCCAACGGAGGAAGCCTGTACGCAGCGATGTTAAGGCAGCTTTCTTGTTTTACGGAGTTTTGCTCCGCCCACCTGTCGACGTCAGCTAATCGGAAACGTGCTTTTATCTATCGTCGTCATTTTAGTGCTTGTCAACAGGGAGGAAAGGTGTCAACAGATCAAAACAAGCACTTTGTACAAAATACTGATTGTTCAACAATTGAAGTCTACATTCGCTGGTGGTAACATATTTAAATGTTGTCAACAAAGTTAACCCATAGATTTACACATTGAAAACATTTGCAGTCTGCATTCGCTGGTGGTAACATATTTAAATGTTGTCGACAAAGTTAAGCCGTAGATTTACACATTGAAAACATTTGCAGTCTGCATTCGCTGGTGGTAACATATTTAAATGTTGTCGACAAAGTTAAGCCGTAGATTTACACATTGAAAACATTTGCAGTCTGCATTCGCTGGTGGCAACATGTTTAAATGTTGTCGACAAAGTTAACCAGTAGATTTACACATTGAAAACATTTGCAGTCTGCATTCGCTGGTGGTAACATATTTAAATGTTGTCGACAAAGTTAAGCCGTAGATTTACACATTGAAAACATTTGCAGTCTGCATTCGCTGGTGGTAACATATTTAAATGTTGTCGACAAAGTTAACCCGTCGATTTACACATTGAACTGAGAAATTGTTGTAAACATATTGACCTTCTCACTGTCATACGACCATTCATTTTCGTACATGTGAGGAATGACTCCGATACATGCGACTTACGTTTTTTTAATCATTTATAAATCCAGCCTATGTTATATATAATAATAGGTGCATGAGGAGTTCCAGGGGAAGGGGCTGAACTCTACCATTCATTTCTCATAGCTTTTTGGCAAAAATGATATGCATGTACAGAACACACCCTTTTTTCATCCTAAAATATGCAAAGGTGAGTATTTTAAAACCTTCTGTATCTTCCTCTGATTTAATTATATACAGCATACTCTATTTAAAAGCTCTTTAAGTTTTCCTGGCATTCAGGGTTATCCCATTACCAATTGAATAAGCTATGGTTCACTTTTGGAATGCTGCTGGATAAAACAATTACACAATGTAGTACAATATCAATAATGCAGTTTCATAATATATATATGTTACAGTCATTTTCTTGAATTAGGCAAAAAATGAATAAGTCTTATCGGCATTATATAAAATGCCTAAGAATGTTAAGGCATTTTACAAAATGCCTGGAATTTTTTAACAAAATTAAAGAAAATGCCTAAATTGTATAAAATAAAAAAATGAATGGGTATTTGCAATCCTATACACATAACTTACAAGAGCGTTTGAAATTTGTTTTATTCATTGAGAACATGTTCATAACTGGAATTAAGATTTATTTCATTTGTAAAATCATTCCTTTACCATGGCAAATGCAGAATGTTCTTTAAACTTAGAACAAATATTTACAAACACACTTTTAGAGATTTTAGATACTAGCAACAACAACAAAAAGATATTGAAAAGGGATATTTTATCAATCGATCAATCAACTTATATTGTCATATAAGTCTTTACAATAGGATCTGTGACAAAAAAAAACCACAAAGTTTTAGCGACATTACACATATAAGAACCGTAGTGCGCACGCTCACATACCCCACGCGTTCTGCTATTGGACTATAAAAATTAACCGTGAGCTCGTCAATTTTAGAGAATAAAAAAATTGTAATAACATACACCGCTACATGTACATATGTTATACTTCTTGCGTACCAAGTTTCATTACATTTTGTAAGATCATTCAAAAAGTAAAGAAAGCTAAAACGAAAATGCCATCATGGAGTATTACTATATTTCAAAAGGTACTTTTTTCTTTTATTAAGTCTCCTTTAGGACTTGTTGTCAGATGATCCCTTACAGGCGTAATATCTCATATGAGAGACCCTTAAAGCATCAGGACGAGATGAGGGAAACAGGGAAATTGGGGTTGATATGGCTTTTTTTAAACCTTATATTAGCAATATATTTTAAAGCCAGAATTTTTATTTCATGGACAAGGTCTTTTTATTAAACTTTCCACCTTAATTCAAATTTAAAATGTTTTTCTTGGTATTAAGAAGTTGTTTGCTTATTTCAGGAATTTTATCCAAATTTCAATATTTTGCCAGGCATTTTGTTTAATGACTGGAGATTTTAGTTATTTTATAGAATGCCTAAAATCGGTCGGCATTTTATAAAATGCCTAAAACTCTCGTTTCGACTTGAGATCACGTTGCTGAATGTGGTTTTGTTCTTATGCATGTGTGTGTTTTTTATGTTGTTGTGTGGTTTGTTTTGTTATGACGGTTTTTTTTCTACCGGTTTTGTCTTTGTCTTTATGGTTTTATGATATTGATAACCCCTTTGGTACTTGCCATAGTGGTCCATTGTGGAGGAAATGACATCGGCCGTGTTAACTGTGTAAAACTTTTATTTCATATTTAATTTACGTTGTATGTTGTCAGTAAAATGATATACTGTAAACCTTTGATACATTCCAGCATTTTACCGAGACTAAACTGGATATATTCAAAATTCACTAAAAAAATAATGTTACTAGAAAAATGATAAATAGGGGAGTAAAATCTTATCAGAACAAAACAGCGGGTTATACAATGGTCCATACTGACTTTGAAGATGTTCACAGATCTCTTTACGATAGAGATGGAGTTCACTTATCATATATTTGCAATGAACTCCTTGCAAAGTGCTTTGGAACAGTTTCCAAATTTGTTTATCCATTGCATTTTAAGATTTGTAAACCTCTTTTTTACAATGTTTTATTGTTGTTTGTGCTAGATTATGCTGCAATTATATAGTTTTCTGGTTTATTTCATGTTTTAACTTTGACATAGTTAATGTCTGAAGTTGTTTAGATAAAGCACTGTTAAATTGAAAATTTAATTTTTTTTCATGTTGAAATTTATTTGTTTTTGAATGCTGTTGAATTATTGAAATGCTGTTTAAGTACTGTTGAAATGTTGTTTAAATATGGCTGAATTGTTGATATGTTGTTGAAATGTTGATCTCGTTGAATATTTGTTGTTGGCTATTTGCCATGGCGGATTAGCATTTGCTTCATGCTTACACAAATGCAAGTTTTGGCAGTGATCTATTTGATTAAGCTGTAACGGATAAGCCCAGCAGCCAAAGAACAACAATTTTCAATGCTGGTTTTCCTTTTAGTGACCATTTGTCAACATGTTTTACTGTTGGTCAGTTTGTTGATTATGTTGATGTATATGTTGAATAAATGTCATGACAATTTTCAGCAAGACGAAGATGAAGACTGAAACTGTTTTCATATTAAAGTATCGAAGCTTAAAATCGCCTTGTAATCTCTTACGCCCTTAATGAATTCTATACCAAACAATACCTCAATCCTTATTCCCAAACGGATGCATAACTTCTGAAACGTCACCAAAAACAACGATATACAACAATACCACCTTTTATCAGAAGGAAAAAATGTCACCAAATGGTCAAGCCCCAAATATCCACTAACCACCACAAAGTATTTTACTTGAAAGAAAATATCAAACCAAAGACCATGCAGAAAACTCGAAAGGAATCGGTCAAGAAAAAACAAAGAGATAAGCCTCTTTCCTTTAAATAAGCAGAAGTTGAATCATAAAATAATTGTGGAATCGGATTCAAAATGACCGACGAGATCCACGATGGCCGCCGAATTATAAGATGGCAAAACGGGTGCGGATATGACGTCACATGCCTGGGCATAACCCATTAACCTTCTGTTAACCTCCCAAACAATTAGATTTCAACACCACCTATCCACTACGGCCACACGCCAAATTTAAAGAGGTTTTGGCAGGTTGTTTTCTGGGAAATTGCAATCAAAATGTTAGTGGCGCTTCCAGATGACGCAAATTCGATACGTACATGTTTAAGTGACCCCTATTTTCTAACTCGAACAGGTGACATAAAAAATTAAATCGAACGAATATATCAAACGAATGCCAATCGTATGTCAAACGAATATCACTAATGTCAAACTGATGCCAACCGAATAATATATGAATGTTAAACGAATGTTGAATAATTAACCAACTTCAATATGCTGGACCAAAACGATCATAGAAAAGCAAAGGAATAGACATCGACCGTATGCAGTATAAAAGGAACCATATGACCACCATTCATTAGTTACATTTGTGTCAGACAAGTTTCACGTCTGGGCTTGTTGTGTCAACATCTGAACCACAAGTCCATTACTTATATAGTAATCATACGAATTTCACGGGTGTGCTATAGCAAGCAGGAACTACTTACTCTTCCGGAGCACCCGAGTTCACTCTTGTTTCGACTGGAGTTCGCGTTGTTGATTGATATTCAGTTGTTTCGTGTTTCCATGTTTTACGCGTTGTCTGTTTTTTGTCCCGTTCTTGTTTGTGTTTACTGGTTTAGTCTCTGCCCTTTCGGACTTTTGACATTCGGATACTCCATTGGTACCTCTGCTTCTTTCAGTTCATCAACACAGGAAATAGCAGAACCACTTGACCAATAGTATCTTTCCCGAAGCATCTGAGGTAACCATCTACTTGAGTTCGCATTGCTGTTTTGCTCCTTTTGTTAATTTTTTTGATTTATTGTGTCTGGGAATTTGATGGGTTTTCTTACACTTTTGGGAATTTTGACCTTAGAGTACTTTGTTTGTACCCATTATTTTCTCCCCTCTAAGTTTTTGGGTAGGGAAGGATTCAGTATTTTTTTAAAGATATATTCCACATATATTCCTATATGAACGAAAAAGTATGTTCAGACAAATTTTCCGAAAATCTACACGAAAATAATAGAATTGTCGGGATAATGTTAAGAAAGAAAAAAATAATTATCATACCTTATATTGAACTGTTGTGAAATATGACGACATAAATTATAAGTCGGTTATCACATAATCCTGCATACTAGATAAAATGTTTACTGAATAAAGCAATATCTTCTTTATATTATTGATGATAAATATAACATTCGTACAAATAGGGGTGATTGTTAAATCAGTTTTCTGTACATCAAAATATTTTACTTAGAATTACATGTATTTATTTGTATGAGATGACAGCGTTCATCTCATACTCCATTATTATTATTTTTTATTTATACCTATTTACATTTACATTGTAAATAGGTATAAATATAAAAAATGTAATAATAACTTTGAACTGAAATTCTAAGACCAGTAGGGTATGTACCCAGAGTAAGATAACTGTTTTGGTTAATATTTTGTTTTCATACGATAATTAAAATCACAAAATTAAAATACAAAACAGTCATTTTTATTCGTCTCATGAGCAGTATAATTTTCAAACTTAAAAAATGCAGAGATTGATTTAGAACTCGAGCGACAGTTGCACGCTTTTCTGTTCAACAAGAAAACTTGATTTGGATTTGTATGAAAGAAGTAGAAATCCCAGATATTAAATGCCATACTACGTTGATTAAAGTTTTAATTTGAGTAGATATAGTAGTATTGCGAGGGTTAGAATTTTCCTAACCTTTACACAAAATAAATAAATGATAAAATCCAAGACCTCTATTGCTTGCTGATTTAAGTCATTATTTGGAGTTTGGTTAGCACTATTAGAGAAAAAAATATTGCATTAAATACATTGTATTAGTTTGTTGGTATAAAAATATGATAAATAGAAGGAATTGATTGTTCTATTACGTTATGATAAAAGTTTTCTGAGCGTCAAATGGTCTTTATTCAAGAAAGAGAGTGGTCATTTGACTTGAATGGTGGGCTTGGTTTGTCCCTAAAATTTTGATGAAAAAAAAATAGTTTAGCAGCAGACCTGAAGAAAATAATAGTATGAAGAAGGATTTCTGCTAATAATGAAAAATAGATATTCTGTCACGTCTTTGAAAAAATGTTTCTGACCAGAACAAATCTTTGACCCCCCTTCAAGTTAAATGGTCGGTTCCGCAGTTGCCTTAGGTTACATAGTATAATAGCGGGGGTGCAATAGCAGGCAATAGCAAGCAGGGGATGTTTTAATTACTATTCCGGAGCACATCACTAGCTCTCGTCATGACATGAGTTCGCGTTTTTGATTGCTATTAACATGCTCTTTTGAGTTTTTATGTTGTCTGTTTTTTTCCCGTGCTATTCAATCACTGTCCTTTGACTCCTTTGGCTCCTTTGGAACGGACTATAACATCCGAATGTCCATTAATTGGTACCTCTTTGTTTCTATTTGACAAAAAAATTTCACTTTTGAGCAAACAAAAAAATGATAGTTATGAAAGTACATTAAAAAACAAGAACTGTATTTTTTTGACAGTAAACGTGTATGTATTTCACTATGAATTTATAATTGGAGGGATGGGTTTCACTGTATGGAAAGAGCGAAAGGGAAAAACGGTTGATTTCTGTGCCCCGATGTAGTTTATTGCTGTGCTCAAAATGATGTCGTCTGTTTTTTCTGCCTTTTTACTTAATTATTGAATAATTACATATCCTGCATTGTCGGTGATTTCAACATTAGATAGTAACGATTTAGTTTATTCAAGTTTTACTTGCATTTTTATGTCATTAGCTATTTTGATCACAAAAAGTCATCAATTTATAAATAAAACACGCTTTTTTGGAAAAATTACATAAATAAAACACTTGCAGATGAAATTAAAGTGAACAAAAACTGTTCATCGTGTATTTAAGTATATATAGAACTCTATTGTTGATAAATAAAGTTTAATTATGCAAAGGTTCAAGACAGATCGATGAAATAAGAGTAGGTGTTAAAATTTGCACCGAGAATGTATATTTCTGTGCTGATTTTCTACATGCGAATGTATATTTCAGAGCCCGCGGAAGTTTATTTGTGTGGTTGCGAACGTTTCGTTCTGAGTTATAAATACTTGGCCATAGAAAATCAGATCAAATAATGGAAATATAACTTTAGTTCTAACTCTAAATCAGGTGACAGGTTAATGAAGCTGTCCTAAGCTGTATCCTAAACAATGTCTTATGACTTAAAATGGGATGTAAAAAAGATCATCCTTAGACGCGCCCAAGGATGTTAAACGGAACCATCTTAGGATAACCTTAAATAGGACCATCCTTATACGAATTTAAGATAATCCTGAATAGCCATATGTCATGCATTAACGCCGATGTGAAGGCGTTTGAAAAAAACTTGAAGTTTTTTGTTTTACATTTTCAGATGCAAAATAGATTTAAGCATTTTTATTGCATTGCCTTTGGATTTTTTTTAGAGAATAAAAATAATGTATTCCAATATCATTGCATTTCTTCATTCATTTTTGTTATGCGCGTTGCACTTATCACTAATACCAAAAGTAAATCCCTAGGTTTGGGAAGCAAATATCCACATGAACTGTTAAATGTTAATTTCAAAAGTCTAGTACTACATATATTAGAATATCGTCAAAAGTAACTGGTAAAACGCCATTATATGGGTAACTATTGGGAAAATTTAATCAATGACAAAAATATCTTAGTTTGCTAAATGTAGAAAGTAAAATATCAAAAATGAGAGTTGGGCCACATACAACCCTAATTCAAGGGGATAAAACCTATTTCAGACACTTTTTTTAAAATTTAAAGTCACAAGGATGGTCCTAGGACAACAATTTTTGCAACCTTAATCACGGACCAAATTTAGGACGTGCCATTTTTAGGATGCTTTCAATAACACCCTAGGACACCTTTGTTAACACGGCCCCATGATAATTTTAAAACAAGTGTTCATTTACGATTCCTGTCTAAACCATCTAATGTTTTACTTATTCTATAAATTACAAAAATAATATATAAAGCTCTTTTAAACAAAGCACGACAAAATTAATTGGTGATAAAATCTATATTTATACAGAATAGAATAGAATAGTATTTATTGAGTTATTTTTGTAGGCTGTAAACCTGGGATTTTTTTTCGCATCGTCTTTGCTTTTCCTGGAAGGACTACTGAGTTTTAGTTAACACAGTCTCAAATTTACACAGTAATCGTATTGTCCATTTAGACTAAAATGGAGGACACATATCGCGCCGTGTGTTTTTTTCAATTTAGGTGCAGCAATGTCAGTGCGAAAATCGCAAAATAAAACTGCCTCGATAATTTCCTGCTATACAGTATTCGGTTTGTTTATGATTACATTTCAAAAGACATTTCCGAACAATAAAACTAACAGTTTTATACCCAATTTCAATAGACAATGGGGGTTCCAAAACATCATCAAAGTCAACAACGGTTATTGTAAGTTTTTTATTCATCTAGTACAATGTTTTGTCCATCTAAAATTTCATCTTCTGGTCTCAAATCAAATTTTAAATGTTTAAACTTGTTCTTTTTCTCATCCACTCTAATTTTGATATTTACTTTTTCCTTGGGATGGTTATGGACAAAATGCAAAATTGTGTCGTTGAATATGCCAGAAAAAAATCACAATATTCGCATTTTATTTTATCCATATTAAATTTCTGAAATTGAAAAAAAATATATTTCCATTAGTGCCTCTAGCTTGTATTTAAAAGCACATTCATGTTATAACATCAAACAATAAAAATTAATTATAATAATAATAAATAGCACAGAAATAGACTACAACAATTTTTGCTACACAGAAATCAACATTCGTGAACTCGGAAATAAACGACAGCATTTCTTCAACCCTTTTTATTGAGTGTTTACAAAACAACGAATCAGTTACTTATTGTAGGTTTTTTGTTAACCTTTCATAAAATATTCCATCAAATTAAGATTAAAAACGCAAACTGCTACTTAGAAATGAGTTTTTCTATAAATTAAAGGCTTTTTCTATTCTGATAAATTTTATCAGAACACATAAATAAACTTTCGCTACTTTAAAAACTGCTCTCAAATAAACTACAGCGTGCACAGAACTTAACAGCAGCAGGGCACACAATAAACATTCGCCTCATAAGTTAAACACAGCTGTAAAATCATTTGAGAGGACAATTTCTAATCTTCGACAGTAGAATATGTTCTAAAATATTATAAAGAATATTTACACTTACTAATTGCTTACAGATGTACCAAAGAATTATGCGATTTTCAGCATTTTAACTTTTTGTTTTTTTCATTGCGATATATCTTACATTATTTATCTATTGATTTAAAACTTGTTAAAAAAACAATAGAGTGACTAGTAAGAAACTACAAATGAACCTTAACAACACTAGTATATCTATTTTTCAACCTAAATGACATATTTTCGTCTTCCTGATGTTTACAATCGTCTGTTTTACCCACAATACAACAATGACACAGGAGTAAACTACACCGGGGCACAGAAATCAACCGTTTTTCCCTTTCGCTCTTTCCATAGAGTGGGTTTGAAGAAAATAATTTAGGATGAATTTAACCTGAACCAATCACTTGAAAAAAAAATATTTTAAAAGGAATTACAAAATGTAGCCTAATGGGTTGAGTAAAAGAAAGAATAAAAATAAAGGACATATATGCATAACGTTTATATCTGATCATTCTATTTATGAATGTCTAGTATATAATTAAACAATGTTACTGTAATTTCAACCCTGAAAATCATCTGACAAACAGATTTTGGTTTTTTTGAGTGCCCTCAGCGAGGATCGATCTCACAACATTTGGGAAATCTACGGCGTATGCACCTAGCTAACAGAACATAGTTTGTAACCACTACACAATCCTAGGCTCCTCCTTCTATATACATGCACATGTACAGACCCTCAATCAGAACTCCAAAAGCGAAAAAGTTTGTCATGTTTGTCCTTCATGATAATAAAATTTAAAACGTATTATTTTAAATTTGATTATCTTCATGAAACATTCGATAATGTTTTATTTATATAACAGTGATTTCAAATCTAAATATTAAATTTACTTTCGTTCTTGAACTGAATAATCCATGGAGTACACCCCGGCTTTTGTATTTTTTCATCTAAAACGATTTTAACTACAATATGATAGTTCAGGTAGCAGTGTGCATCAGTGGGTTTATAGAACACAGACGTTTCTATTTTGCCGTTAAGGATGCTACATTCAAAGTCAAGGAAGGAGAGTTTCTTTTGCGAGATTGTAAAGGTGTACTGAATGGCAGGGTGATAGGAAGAGCAAAGCTGATGAACGAGTTCAAATCATCTACACTATCAGAGGATACACCGAAAACATCATCTATGTATCGTTTGTAATGTTTTCTGAATACGTTGGTCCTGTTCCTGATCTATCAATCTTGTCATCCCCAGAGCTGCAAAAATGCCATTCCTAGGTCTCAATTTTTTAGACTTAAACGTATTTGCAGCAATGAGGATGATTTTAAAGTTCAAAGCAGCACTATGAAATCATTCTTTGTCAAAAGGGGATATCCTAACAACATCTTGGGTAAAGCTATCGACTCAGTTTCCCGGGTGACACGATCCAAGGCTTTGGAGCCCAGGTCAAGACGCAAGAAGGACCGTATACCTTTGGTACTTACATACCACCCTCATAACATCGTTATACGGAACATTCTGTTGCGCATTTTCAAGTCGATCGTCTTGAAGGACTAACACATATCGACAGTGTTCGACTCGCCACCCCTGACTGCTTTTCGCAAAGGTAAGAGTTTGAGGCAACATCTTGTCTCCAGTTCATTTGACAAATCCAAGAGACGTCCTCGCTCTGACTTTTCAGGCACCAGGGGTTGTGGTCGATCTATCTGTGTCACATGTCCTTTTACCTGGGAGACTGAAGAGATAGTTGGCCCCTCCAACACCTTCAAGTTGAAGAACTGTTACACCTGCATCTCAGAAAATGTCATTTACGCCATCCGCTGTGCCAAGTGCCTTAAAATTTACGTAGGAGAAACTTATCGTCGACTGGGTGACAGATTTGCTGAACACAGGAGAAGTGTTCTCAAATGCGACGATTGCCCAGTCGGCCAGCACTTTTCATTGCCAAACCATGGCGTCCAGGATATGCAGGTGACCGTTCTTCTTAAAACATGCACCGGCGAAAAACAAAGACAGTTTCTTGAGCAAAGAATAATAAAATTTGTAGGCACTTTTCAACCCTTTGGTATGAATGTAAAAAGACAGACCTTTTCTTAATATTTATAAATCAGTCATCAAGTTCAGGATTAAAATACCACGTGATGTTATTCGAGTCAATTTTATGTCATTCTGTCCTTGTCAGTCGATGTGTGAACATCTTCTTACTTTTTAACCCCTGAAGAAGGACTTTATGTCCGAAAATTTGGACATTCTTGTTTTATTTGTTTTAAAGGTTTTATTTCTTTATATTTCTTATTTAGTTTTTACCTTTTAAATGTGGCTTCACCATCCACTTATTTATCTATTTTATTTATACACAAGCCACAGTGCAACATACTTTATTTATTTGAATTTACAAATAGCTGAAATGCTTTCATTTCAGAAGAATTTTGGAGACCAACAAAAATGCTTTCTCAACAACTTTGCATAAATACTTTTTGTTTTAATTTTCATATTATATTCGCCATATCGGCAAGACACCGGGTTGTTTGAAGGAAAAAAATAAGAGGAAGTGTCAACGGACATTAAGGCGATTCAAAAAGGATTATTACGGGTTCGGTGGGAAAGTGCATGGGTTAACGAATCCGAATCCGACTACTCAATTCGGAAACTATGACTTTAAGAACTAACAGCTGATCTCTGATTCTGATGTAAAGTTTAAATTGATTTTCGAAAATATTTTTATACTTATTCTAGTCGTGCTGGAATAATCTCTTGTTTATAAATATTGGTGGTACCAAATTTCAAAACTTATATCATATCACAAAGATTATGTAACAGTTTCGTGAAAATCAATAAATCACAACCACAAGAGTTTGTATACAAAATAGAGGATGCCTTAGTGTCATAGTTTTCAAGTACTTTATTTTCCACATAGGTCTTACAAAGAATGTTTGATCTTCAAAATGACCTAAGGTCACAGAGTAATTGAAGCGTAAAATGAGTACATGGTCACATGGCATGGTGCCATTTGCGTAAAACAAAACCTTAAATGTCTGTATACCAAATATCATATGCCTAATTGTTATATTTTTGATGTTATTCATCGACCACAAAGTCTTTCAAAAAGTTTGCACAGCCGTACTACAAGTGTTTATATATGTCTCCTATTTTGCTTCGTTGCAGGCGAGACAAAAAGGACAATAACTACAACATAGGTGCTAAGATATTTTTTAAAGATTTTCAGGGCATGTAGATCTCAACGTTCTAAACACTTTTGTGTAAAAATTACAAATACCAAAAAGCGGGTATGAACGGTTAATTTGGATATGCTATATATCGATATTTCATAGACCTGTATATTAAATAGATTTGCAAATTGGTGAAATCTCACAATATCTCATGCAAATAAACGAGATTTCGTACAAAGTAAACAATTTAAATTGTTCAACTTTAAAATGTAATATCTCAAAAACCATAAAAGATTTTTACATGATTTTTTTTACAGCCATTCTTAAATGTTTTGAAATTTTTCATGTCTTAAAATAACTTTTATTACCCTTGGCACTTTAGAGGAGTATCAAAAGAGCCAATATTACCCCAGTTTTCATGAAAATACAATATTTTACAAAATTTTCGTTAAGTTTTCACTTTAAATTGTCACAAAAAGTTTATTCCTCAACCAAATTAAATGAAATTTGCATACAGATATTCATTAATCTTTTCTCTGTTTAATGCAATTTATTCTGGCTAATTCCATTGAAAGGCATAAAAGTAGTAAGAAAAATAAACAAACTCTCATTTATATACCAGTGATATTTTCACACATATACTGGACAATTAACAAGTTGCAAATCTATTTATATACAGGTCTATGGATATTTCAAGGAGTGACCTCTCATCAGTAGCATTTAAACCAAAACATTGGAAGGTCAAAATCCAAAACAGTTAAAACGAAAAGTACTCAAAACCGAAACTTTCGAACAAGGAAGCCAAATCCAGCACCGAGGATATCGACCATGTGCACTACAAGGAAAGAAACCTGGTGTTTTCATCAATTTTGAATTTAACAACCGGAAATTTCAGCGACAAAATATTAGACATTTTGTGGTAATTCGTGTCAGACAAGTGTGACTACCAGGCTTGTGATTACCCTCGGGGACCTCTGGTCCACCAGCAGCGGTTATCGCTCAGTGGTTTCAAAATTACAAATACCAAAAAGCGGGTATGAACGGTTAATTTGGATATGCTATATATCGATATTTCAAGGAGTAACCTCTCATCAGTGTAAACTATCAAGTAAAGGAAAAACAAAATAACCGAATTTGGAGGATCTATCTCAATTTTCTTCAAGAGAAAAGACAAAACGTGGAGACACACCGGAATAGTTATAGATCGCAATGGTCTTGACTTGGTATAGGCATGTCAAATGAAATGGTGGGTTTAACCAGGTTTAATGGCGCGCCAAGCATCCCTCTTCCATTGTGTTCTTAGGGACTGTTAGTAGCACACAGCCGTAATTGATCGATATAAAAAGTTAACATCACGAAGAAATTTACATAAAAAGAAACAATTTTTATATTATTAGACAGTTAGAAAGTACAAAAGGTCGTTTGTAAAAATATTTTTTGACTAACTAATAAAAAAATAGACAACAGTTATTGAACTGAAATCTGCATATTGATCAAATAAATGTTAAAATATTTATAAACAAAATTTCACACTAAAGTATGTTTCGCCTGCCGGCACCATCAGAAAAAAAAATATTTTGAATTTGCATGGATTTTCAGTTTCTGAGATCAAAGGATGTTTATAGAACTTAAACATTGCTAAAATAAAACAAAATGTATATATTCATTTAAAAGTAAAAGGTCACCAATAAAAAAATAGCACCATGGCTTTTATATAACAAATAAAAAAATAATCATAAAAAAATTACAAATAGTGAAAAATGAGGAAGAATTGTAAAATATTATAACCTGACAATGTGTTAACAACACTGTTATTGCACCTTTTTTTAACAATTAAAAAAATGTTTTATAAATGTAGAACATGTGTGTAAAGTTAGTTTTCACAATTAAACACGTGTATTGTTTCAGACTACCTAAAGAACACATGTGTTAAGTATTGGTTTTTAATATTACCAGTACAAATAAAGTGAAAAAATATCAAAAATTGTATTCACCAAAAATGTTTTTCTAATGCTCTTCTGGCCAGATGTAATCTATAATTGTTCAGTTTACTAAAACTGATGTATCACCATTTGTTGTAATTGAAATTCAAAATGTCTACTTTACATGCATACCAAATATTGAAGTCCTTAGTCAAATATCAAGATGGAAATTTTACCAAGAAGGTCAAAGTCCAAGATCATATCTTTAGGTAAGAAAAACAGTTTATATAATTAGTTCTGACCTAGCTGTAGACCAAATATTGTAGGACTATATGTCAGAATACAAAATTTATGATGGTTGAACACATCAAAAAACCTCGAGACAAAAGGTCATGGTCAACTAAGTTTTTAAACTATACATCATCTTAATATGGCCTACCAAGATACTAATTACCAAGGCCTATGTTAAAAGACAATAAACATGATAAAGTTGTGACCAAAACAAGTCGATAAAAATTAACCTATTTGGTATGTGACCTAATGCCTGGAACTAATTTAGTGACAAACCTACATACCAAATTTTAAAGGAAACAAAAAGGTAACAACAGATAACCATACAAACATAGATCAGTCTCAAAGTCCAAAGGATACAAGACCAAATAAAATATGACCTGAATACAAGTCTGGAAAAACACATCATTAAGAATGGCCATTACTGAAAAATCAAGGTCAAGGTAGTTGATACAATAACACACCCTCAAGTATTGACCTACCTTCATATCAAATATCTTCGAGACCAAGATGTTCCCAGGAGCCTGAATCCATCACTTAGCTACTGGGTACATGTACAAAGGTCTCTCCAATAAACTATTAACAACATAAAGGTTCATCTGATAACTCCCAACCAAAGGAGTCTATAGTTCAATGAGCCAAAGGTTTAAGGAACAAATTGATTTTATTCTATCTTCAAAGGTTTTCATTCTAAAACCTAAAACATAATAAAAAGCTTCCCCGAGCGCAGCATGATACGACCGCAACATGTTGAACCCAGTACGTTTTAGGCCCAATATGGATAGTCAATTGCTCTGGACACATGCAGCCCATGGTGGACTGACAAAGGTTTTTGACACATGCAGCTTTTGGTGGACTTTCTGTTCACATTTCAAATGGATTTTTTTTTTCACAAGGAGATGAAATAGCAATTGGCTCAACTAGGACCAAAGTTACCATGAGGACAAATAAATATTTGAATTTTTTTATTTGAATATTTTTACCATTGTTGGGCCTCTAATTATGTAACGGGTGAAAAAGGGGAGGTCGCAAAAATTTAATCTAAATTTTGGATTACTACTTCACAAGAACAAACTTGCTAACAAAAGTTCAAAATCAGACCAAAAATAAAAAAAAATCGATTTTGACCCCTTTTGGCCCCTAATTTTCTAATGGGTGAAAAGGAGGGGGGTCACAACAATTTAATTTTTTTGGGGAAAGGCTACTTGACAAGAACAAACTTGGAAAAAAAAATTTCAAAATCGGACCAAAAATTAAAAATTTCGATTTCAGCCCCTTTTGGCCCCTAATTTTGTAACGGGTGAAAAAGGGTGGTTGCAAAATTTGATCAGGCCTGCTCTTTTAAGGTAAGGACAATCCTTGACAAATTTCATAGCAATTGGCTAACTAGCACTAATTATATAAAGTTATTGTAGGAACAAATAAAATATTTGAATTCTTTGCCCCTTTTTGGGCCCCTAATTTCTAAACGAAAAGAGGGGGGACCTCCAAAATCATTCCCATCCATCCTTTTAAAGTAAGGAACAACACTGCAAAGTTTGAAGTCAATCAAATAACTACAACTTAAGTTATCGTGGAAACACTAAAAAGTTAACAGACAACGACGACGACGACAACAGCATCATACCATAATACAACCACAATTTTTTTGCGGTCATATAAAAAACCTAATTTTCACCTTAAAGCCCTACTGGTGGTAAACTGACAACTCCTATCTATTAAAGCTAAATGAGCAGAAAATAAAAGCAAGTATCTCCAATAGTTTTCATTCTATTATCCAAAATGTGACCAAAAAGATACATTTGTAGAGCTTACGATGCTGAATACAATTGCCTGTCACTCCTCCAATGTTCATTTTTTAATTAAGGGGGTCAAGTTTTTTAATGAATCAAAAATCAAAATACAAGTTTTGTGCAAGTCACCCTAAGGATCGAATATACCAAGTTTCATAAAATTCTGTTCATTAGTTTTAGAGATTTTTGAAAATTGTTTACCAATGATACTTCAACAGCAAACGCCAAGTGATAATGGTACACATGTAATAGCTTACCTGAAATGAAACCAAAAAAAAGGGTCTGCATGTAAAATAAGCTATTATTTGACCTAGAGGTCAAATGTCATGGCCAATCAAAGGACATTGTAGTACAGGACATTTGATGAAAGTATCAAAGTTGCATGCCAAAGAATAAATAGTTGTAACGAGAAGAAGAAAAACAGACACATAATAATGCATCTCAGCTGGGAATTATTTACAATCAGTTTAAAATATGCATAATCATTCTAAATCAAAAGGTCAATAATAAAATTTTAGCGCCAATGCCATTACAACAAAAATTTAAAAAATCTAGAAAAATGATGTACAATACAAGAATAATCTATTGAAATGAACATTGAAAAATATGCAACTTCACATTCTAGGCAAAAAATGTACTTACAATTAGGCTCAGACACATTCATAAATATGAAATCCACCTCTTGTTTTTCAATAAAAAAAATCCAAATGTAATTTGATTGCAGTATATTCAGTAGTTTCAGAAAAGATGTTTGATGATATTGCTAATGATGACTATTGGGTGCCAATAGTTAAAATGCTCTTTTAAAATGCATTCCAAAAAATGAAGTTTCATCATTAACACAAACTAAGCATAACTTCATGACCATTTAAACATTTTTCTTTGAAAAAACTGTACAGTTCCATTTTTGATCTCAATTAAGAGACAATTTGAAAATACTTACATGTAATTTGGATCTATATATTTTACTTATAAATGCTGACAAATGGCTTAAATCTTACAATAGTATTTCATCAAGAAAAAAAGGTCAAGCTGTTGCTCTATTTAAGATTTTACCTTACTTCATGATTTTGATAGTTGCAGTTAACAAAACAATAAATAAGTGAGCTACTACATATACCCCAAACCATTATAACTTGTGTCAGCTGACAAATCTCATATTGCTCATTTTGATATTTGACCACAGACATGTATGTTAAAGACATACTAAGTTATTAGTTACAAAAAATTATGTTGCAGACAAACATAGCTAAACCAGTATATAAAGCAAGGGTATAATTAATGTTTGAAAAGTCACTGACCGTGTGTTACATTTAAGTAACATGCTATCCACTTAAGCACTGAGCATATGAGCATTGGAGGTAACATGCAAGCAAAATTTCCATAGTCTTCTATTTTAGGCAAAATATGGGTTTATAACGTTTATGGGTGATCGGCAAACTGGGCAAGGTTGGCCATAGCTTTCAACCTGTGTAGCACATTCCATGCAGAAGGTGTGACCACATGGTATTATAACTGAATTTTTGTCCCTATCTTTGCAAACATTACATTTGTTGGGGTGGTCATCAGTCTGAAAAAAAAAATAATACAAAATATTATTTCTTTTGCTTGACATCATAGGTAAAGCTATATTGCAAAAGCATTGCCAAACTGTAATTGAAACTCATGTCATTTCAATTAATGCTAAACCTATAGGAAATGTTTGTCTTATGCAAGACAATAAGAAACACAAATTTTTACCATTAAGAATTGCATTTGACATATACATAGAAAACAATATTTTACATGATGATAATAGAGCTGAAGATAACTACATGTACATGAGAAAAATGCTACTGTTTAATACTGATCTTTTAAATTACCAGTAAAAGGATAAAGTTAGATATAATTTATGTTCTTTTTTTTCTTACAACCAATCATTTGAACATGTACAAGGCCAAAAACAAAACATATGTTTATTTAGGGTTTCACTGTATAACAAGGACATGTTACACAAGACTATGTTCCTCCACATCAAAAGTACATATAAAATATTAAAAACATTTCATCAAAATATGTCAAGCGGTCTCAGAAAAGTTACGCTCACAAAGTGTTACTATGACTTAAATAAACAAAATAAAAAAGTCCCACAACCAGTCTACAAAATTAGCATTTGAAATTCACTTGCCCAAATCTTACTTTTGGATTTTCTCCATTATGTTCAATACCAATTCTCTAAAGATTTCCCTTGCCCAAGAGGATATTTACTGGCCAGAGGCCAGCGGACTAGTGCTAATTTCGAAGACTGCATAGCTCTTGCAAATATTGTCAAATCAAAATGGTGGTGTGGTGTGATCAACTACATATCATGACAAACAAGGCCAAACAAAAAAGTATGTGTGTTTACTATCACATGCTGAAAAAAATTAGGGTCGGTAGGTAGGAAATTATTTTTTTTTAATAATTTTTTTTTACCTTGAGTCTATGGGGGCAGCTTTTTGACTTTAACAGTGCTTAATGGAAAACGCTCAAAAAAACTTTAGGATAGGGGGGTAAAAATTAGGTAGGGTCGGGTGACAGTAAACTCACCTACCCGGTACTTTTTTTTTTGGCCCAATCCTACAAAATTTCATCAAAATCTGTCAAGTGGTCTCAGAGGAGTTGCACTCACAGAAAATGTGACGGACAGATGGACATCAAGAATTTGACCATGGATAGCATCAATAATTTGACTTTTTTACGTAAATAAAATTAACAGCATTAACAGATTTAAGTCAGTAAGTAGGGGCCAAATGACCCATTTTTCAGTACGAAACAAGCCAAATTCTTTTAATACTTACTATGCCAAGAGACTGTTGAAGATATTCTTTAGATATATTAACTGTTGGGGTATCAAGTTGTATCCAATTGCTTGAAGTTGATTGCTGCCTGGGTGTTACATTTTGGTCTGATGCTGTACTTTGAGACTGTTCCTGAATAGGCATTGGTATACCAAATTGAGATTGTTGCATTTCTGAGCTCAAAATTCTCTGAGGCTGAATAGGCGTTCTAATATGTATTGGTGTACCTGATTGAGCTGGTTGATTTTGGGGTGTAATTATATATCTCTGAGAAGTAGATGGCTGTTGTGTGTTATAATCACTGGCCATAAAAACCCCGCTTTGCACTTGATGTATGGAAGAACTTGGTGTTGTGTTCAAAGAGGCAGTTGTCTGTGATACTGGAGTGTGTGAAACATTACTGATAATCATTGGGTCTGGTAGATCATCACTGTCGGAACTGGATTGAATTTCAAAGTCAGGAATCTGTAATTGAACAATTTCATATATATCAATAGAATATACTGTCTTTACAAGGTATTTTTTAAAATGAGTTTATGTTAAAAAAATCATTATGCACAAGGGTGCCAAAGCTGAATCAGAATGGCTGTATTTTATTAACCAAAACTTGTTTTCAATTTAAGATTAAACATAATTGGTTATCTAAGGGATTGAACTGGAGACTTCCAAGGGAAAAATGTCTTTTTGAGTAATTATTAATTGTGCAGAACTGCTTTTAAAAGAAAATTTCAAACACTTTAATGCCATTTTGACCTTGACTTTCAACAAATTCCCCCCCCCAAATTTTTTGGATTCCTCCTTTTCTGGTATATAACAATATAAAAAAATTTTGCTTTACTATTTCTCGAGTTGTGGTCTGGAAAACACTTATTCAAGAAATTTACTAATTTGTTTCTGTAACTAAGACCTTGACCTTGAAAGGATTTATGTCAAAATCTAAAGGGTTCCTCTTCTTATGATTTGTAACAATATTCTTAAGTTTAACTAAAATTGGTTTATTACTTTTTGAGTTGTGGTCCAGAAACCATTTATTCAAGAAATGTTTTTCTGTCCACATGACCTTGAAAGGATTTACCCCAAAATACATAGGGTTCCTCCTCTCATGTTTTGTAACAATAGTTTGATTTAAATTGGTTGAAAACTTATTGAGTTATGGTCAGAAAACAAATTCCTTACAAAGTGGCAAAAAAAAAACCCCATCAAAATGTTCCTTCTTCACTTTTCAGATGAGCAAAAACTCTCACCCTCTACTTCTGATCCATCCTGTCCCTTAATAAAGTAGATACTGAGCAATATGTTAAGGACAAATTTAGCACATTTAATCTGAAAAATCTGACGAAGTCAAAAATGGCCAGAGACCTGAAATTAAATCCTACCTTATGGGACACCATCATGACGCAAGATATCAAATATCAAGAGGCTGTGATTAGTAGTGGCTGAGAAAAATATGCAACTTAGTTAAATTATGCTCACCTTTTGCTTTGTATGCAAATACAAATGTGGCTTATCCTTGCCATATTCTAGTAACTGCTCAAAGAATACTTCTTCTCCTTTAAAGTTTCCTAAAAATACTTCCATTTTTGTCAGTTTACCCTTGGAGTTTTTTCCATTAGGAAAAAAAATATGACAGCACTCTTGAATCACCTGTTCCTTTGTGAGGCATTTATTAAGTTGTACTGGCCTTGGCCCATTGTTCATGTTCTTTGGGGTATTTTTCATGAGGATATATTTATTGTAGGCATATGAAAAATGTTGCCATCCACAGATAACAGTTTTATTTCTGTTTCCTGTAAGTCCTTTCTTCTGTAAAGAAAAGTAAAATTATACTATAATTATACATAATGCCAAACATCCAATCTAACCTTGGAAGGATAATAACATAACATAGCTGTGTACAAAAATTCCTCGAGATTGGACTTTTTCTTATATTTTGTTTGTTTATTGGGAGTTTAACTTCCTTGCAACACATATAGGCCATATAAGGAAGATTGACATGAAAAATAAGACAAGATGAACATGAAAACAAAAGTGCAAAAAAGACACAAGGCTGATTGGGTCTATGACTTTTGACTGCCACTAGAATAATGAGGGGCGAGTAGGTTGCGGGGCTACTTTGTCTCCTGCAGAGGATCCTACCGGTCCTGCTCTTTGCAAGACCTTCAGACAGGCTCTTCAACTTGCGAGGAATGTGTCATCTTTCCCAACACAGTGCACCACTGTGGTTAGTGGTAAGGTTTTCCATATCATAGCCTGAGATATTCAAGATGTCAGGATTACCCAATTCAACCACCTGGGGCACACGTCAGAGTCACCTAATGGGCTAAACCGCTTGGCCCAAGGCTAGGTGTCTGGGCCCTCTTTAGCATGTTTAGCTGACTTTTACCACAAGCTTAGCCCTGCTGCTGGCCTATTTGCTCCCAAGGCCCACACAGAGTGTATTTTTTGAGAAATTGCAGAAAATATGTGTAGTCTCCAAAATGGTGAACCTGAATGGTAAACCTACATGTAGCTCTCACATACAGACAAACATTGAAATAAAGAAAGAATGTGTCCATGGGACATGGATGCCCCCGCTGGCCCCAAACAGGTAGTAGATTTCTGACAGGTCTGAAAATTGCTCAGGACATACAGTTTGTCATTCTGATCCATCCTACCAAGTTTCAAAACATTCTGGTATACAGTTCCTGAGAAAAGCTTGACGGAAATTTTCATATTATGTTCACATATTTTCACATTGGCCTAAGTCCCAAACAGGAAGTAGATGTCCAACAGGTCTCAAAATCCCTTAGGACGTATAGTTTGTCATACTGAACCATCCTACCAAGTTTCAAAACATTCTGGTATATAGTTCCTGAGAAAAGCTTGACAGAAATTTTCATATCATATTCACATACTTTAAAATTGGCCTAAGCCCCAAACAGGAAGTAGATGTCCGACAGGTCTCAAAATCGCTTAGGACATATAGTTTGTCATACTCAACACTCCTACCAAGTTTAAAATCACTCTCATGTATGGTTCCTGAGAAAAGCTTGACGGAAATTCGTACGGACATTAGTAAAACTTAATGCCCCCTGACATGTCGTCGCCGGCAGGGGCGTAGCTAGGCAGAAATGAAGTATACGCAAACCTACGGCGAGGGGTCTGGGGGCCGCTGAAGGCCCCCAGTGGGTCCAGGAGGGCAAAGCCCCCCTGAAGCTCCTTGAATTTAGCAAAAACGAAGGCTAAAATCGTTGTTTTCCGTGATTAGGAACCGACCATTTAACTTGAAAGGTGGGCCTCGGTTATTCCTAAAACTAAAAAATATTTTGAGTACAAAAAATATTCTGTCAGCTGAAGTTTTTAGGGAAAAAATTTTGCAAAAGGTTTGCTGATATATAAAATAATGCTTATTATGAAAAAAAAAATTGTCATGCCAACATTGAAGGCGGTTGGTTGTTTTAAATTGCCGCTTACTAAATATGCAGGTTGTGTCGTGTACACTTACTCAAAATCTCATCTTCTATTTGAAAATAAATATTAAATAGTTTTTCCTTGCGCGAGAATGAAATCTGATTAGAAAAAAACAATGCCTCCTTCCTACAAGTTGCATGATCGGTCCCTAAATACAGACTTAAATAAATTCGATGATTTTTATATATAGTTGTTTAATTTTATAATTAATTAGAACTCTGTGTAGTCATCGTTTCAAGTTTCCTATACTGTAGAGATTCTTGACCTATGAATGTTTGTGTTCAAGACGGTATTTCTTCTGTTTCATTTAAAATGCCAAACGTAAATGCAGCACAACGATTTTATTTATAATTAAACAAGTCAACAAATTTATTTTTGAATTTATATTTTCAAGTTAAAGCAATGCATACAATTTTTATGTAGATTCAAAAACAAGATATGGAAAGGTAGAGAGTCACTGAAATCACAATGTTTATGTTACTCAGACTTACTCCTAGCTGTAGCTGTGCTCTCTACTTACGGAATTCTGTGGTCTGTTATGGGCACTTTGATCATGGAATATTTATAGGAAACATCATGTGATCCTATACTGAATATACGGGATTTCGAAATCCTGTTATGGATTTTTGAAATTTTTATGCCCCTTTAATACTTAATAATAATGGAAAACTGCACACACAAGTACATGTAAGAACCACTCGCACCCCTAAGTTAAGCAGACAAACTTTCAACAAGGGATGTGCACAGCTACACTAAGTTACAAAGATTGTGTAAACTGGGTTTCACGAAAATCCATGTGTATGAGTTGAGGATTAGGAAACGGTATACCCCGAGATATTGGGTGGAATGCTAACGGGCGTACGTACAATGATTCACCCTATCAAAAGTAGTTACATAAACACTTTCAAGCGGAGGTACATGTATAAAAAGATTGTAAATAGCAGAATTGAAAAGCCTCCTAACGACATATGGAGGGGTTAGCTCTAGTTTAAGTCTTTTTTATTTTGGAAACGAAAAGTGTGCCCTTTGACAGTTGTTATTACTTACATGACATAGGTGGGTAAAAAAATGTAATATTTTTTATCAACAATTTTGTAGGGGGTGATAGTGGCCAGTTGAGAAAGGGTGAACAGCAACGATGTCTTGCTAAATTTGATTTAAAAACAGTGTTTTTTTATTTTTGCTGATTTGACCATGTGTACGCAACTGCGTTTTTGCGTACGGGTTGCTAGGCGCCTGGCCGGGGCATAAAAATAGCCCATTCTTGGTGAAAACAGATAGTCGTTGATATGATGAAGCTGTGTACATAAGAATTGGACTTGTATATTCAGAATAATTTAATAAAATATAAGTAATGAGGACAAACAAACAAACAAAAGAACTATATATCCTACTTGTAAAGAAGTTGGTGAATATAAAACTATTGTGTAAATTATAACATGTATCATATTGATAAAACCTTTCTGAAATCGCAGATGGAAAATTCCCCTGCTTTAATCTGACATTGCAAAATCATTATAATCCTACCTCTGCTCCTGAACTGGCTGCAGCTCTGCCGCTCGGTTTGCACTTTTCCAAGAGTGACATGAATCTTGGGCAAGGGTTACCCATGGCCATATATCCTTCAATAATAAAAGAAACACACATCAATAAACAATACATAGTCCCCTACCAGCCACATATTTCAATTTCACTAATCCCTAACATTTCAGTAAATTGTACTTAAATATTATATATGGTGCAAAGATTTTTAGTTGTACATTATATGGCAAGCAAAACTTTCTTGGACGAGCTAATGTTTCCGCAGTTTGCCAAACTCGCAAGCATCGCGCTTGTTATACCCGTTACTAGTGTGCCCGCCGAACGTGGTTCCAGCTGTCAAAATAGAATTAAAAACAGATATAGGAGCCGACTTAGCGAGGAACACGTGGAAGTCTTAATGTTGATGTCGATCGAAGGACCCAATAATGACGATGATGTGAACTTTGTACAAGCCCGTCGCTTGTTCAATGCGTCGAATTTGACATTAAATTCCCGATCGGATCCACGCACTATGACAAATTGGATGATGTCGTTTGTTTAACACTTATTGCTTGTTCTTTAAATTTATTTCAAATGAAATAAAGATTCTATGTTTCATGTGTGGTGCAGTCACAATCATCAAATCAAAGCAAAGCAAATAAAATAAAATAAAATAAAGGAAAAAACATAATTACTGAACGGCGAACGAAGATTATTCATTTTAAATAAAATTAAGATTCTGTCATTTTCTATGTTTTAAAGAAACAATTCCTCCTGTATCAAATCCATGAAATCCAAACACAAATTAATAAGAATAAAAAAAATTACCAATCGACAGACTGGAATCCACAGAAATGTGAAACAACAAAAAAAGGTACAACAAATAAGTTGAATGTAGCCTATGTCCACTCATCTTCAATTACAAAAAAAATCTCTCTAGAATAAATTATTTTATAACAAATGAGCTATTTTCTCTCAGATTCTTTTCTTATTTGCCGAATTAATTGCCGACTTACACTGTACGTGGTAATTCATTGTGAATTATTTTGAGCTGGTCCCTGTAAATGACCTCATCATCGACCAATCAAATCTCTCTATTTTGTTTTATGACCATGACATTCAAATCAATACACATTTTACACATGACATAGACTGATGTTGTAAAAACTGATCGATCTTTTCACAAAGTTCTTCTCGAATCAAATCATGCATTAAAGCTGTCAGATCATCACTGTTTGTGGATAAAAACACTCTTCAATGTCTCCAAATCTCAAGGTAGTAGTAATGAAAGCAAAACTATGTACATATTGCATTTCACGCAAATTTTCATCACTGGCACGCAAAAAAAAATATGTCCGTGCGTTTTTTAAACGCACATTTTTTCTAACTTAGCGCGACCGCTGCTTGGTATTTGGGAAAATACTCATGGCTCAACGAGAAATGTTCAAAGTCCACAACTTCAATGGTCTAAATTTAGCGAAGTGGAATGAAGGGCCATAACTCTTGTTAAAGCTAACGGACCTGAAGAAAACTTAAGCTGGATCTGTAACTCATCATGGCACACACACATACCAAAAATCAATTCATTATCTGCAAGCGTTTAGAAAAAAAAGTGCAGAAAACTGAAGTTTAAATGAATTTTCAAAGTTCAAAGGGCCATAACTCTCATAAAAGTTGAAAGAACAGAACGAAACTTAAACTTGACCTGTAACTCATCATGGTAGACTCACAAACCAAAAATTAATTCATTATCATTAAGCAATTAGAAAATAAAGAAAGAATGTGTCCATAGGACACATATGCCCCTGCTGGCCTAAAAAAAAAGTTTAAGTGCGACAGGTCTGAAAGTCACTTAGGACACATAGTTTATCATACTGAACCATCCTACCAAGTTTCAAATCATTCCCATGTACGATTTCTGAGAAAAGCTTGACGGAAATTTTCATGTCGATTTTGGTATTGATCCAGTGCCAAACAGGAAGTAGATGTCCGACAGATCTAAAATTCTCTTCCGACGTATGGTTTGTCATACTGAACCATCCTACCAAGTTTCAAGTCATTACCATTAACGGTTGCTGAGAAAAGCTTGACAGAAATTCGTACGGACGGACATGAGTAAAACTTGATGCCCCACGACATGTCATCGCGGGGGCATAAAAAAGTGCGGAAAAATTAGGCATGACATACGGAGTGCAAAATCCATCAAGGCGTTTAGGAGGAGTAGCGGATAAAAGATGGGTACCCCCTTGTCATGTAATGGCCAAGTCCATGTTTGGCTATGGGAAACCCAAAAAATCAACCCAATCCAATTTTGAAATAGTAGGTGCACATCTACATTATGTCACAATAATTATGCAAAAAAATTCATGAAAATCCATCAAGGGGTTTAGGAAGAGTAGCGGATAAGAGATGGGTACCCCTTGCATGTAATGGCCAAGTCCATGTTTCCCTTCAGGAAATCCCAAAAATAATTTTGACAGACTTTTAAAATAGCAGGTGCACATCTACATTATGTCACAAAGATTGTGTGAAAGTTTCATGAAAATCCATCAAGGCGTTTAGGAGGAGTTGCGGATAATTAGAGATTGATGTAACGGAATGACGGAAGGACAGACGGACACCCCCATCACTATATACCCCCCACTTTTCAAGCGGAAGTTATAATCATGTCAAAATGAATCCAATAAGTTTCTTTGCAGCACAGTGCACACAACACATTTGTAAGACATGTAAGATGTTTGTACAAATAGTGGTTCAATAAACTTGAATTAAGTCGACAATTTTTGCTGTCTATGAAGGTCTTAAGTGTAAAGATTCTACAGGCAGGATGACTGCTAAAAATTAAAAATTCATTTTGTACATGTGTAAATTACATACATGATATGTATACCTCAAACTTTTTATGAGTACAACTTAATTATGATATTCAAAATGTCACTGTCATCTTATTTAGTTTGATCATTCTGTTAACAAAAGTACTTACTTTCACCACCAGTATGATTAGTAGATGAGATGACATCACTATCTTTTGTCCATCTCTCTCCAGGGCAAAGTATCATCAGTTTTGTGTCATTAAAGAAGATTAAAGTAGCTTGCATCTACCTCTGTACCATCATCTTCTAATACAATACAAACAATGGCCTCAACGTTATATTTTTCACAGCCTATACATAAAAAAAAAGATGATTAAACACATCATGCTAATTAGCTGCTATGTCCCCCACCGAATCAAAAGCACATATTTACTAGAACACTGACCGAGTTAGGACAGGGCCTTGCTGGCAAAAATTGAAGCCATTACTGTACTACATGTACAAGGTATATACAGATTTGAGATTAAGTGTTCATAAATGACAATTCTCAACATGTGTGATTTTTTTATAAAAACATAGGTAATTCAAAAATATAGGTCAAAGTATCCAAATTACACCTGAATGCTGACTTACTACCCCTGATGCATCCACATACCAAGATTGGTGATTCAACCATGCATAGTTGCCCAGATAAAAACTTGGACATAAAACTGAAATGTGATCGCTCAAGTGGAAAATATAGGTCGCAGCATCTGAATTCACCTGGATGTAGACCTACTACCCTTAATGCATCCACATACCAAGTTTAATGATCCTACCATGTATAGTTGCCAAGATAAAAACTTGGACATAAAACTGAAATGTGGATGTGGACACGGACGTGGACGCCAAGGATACACCAATAGTCCTCCCCAACTTTGTTGAGGCAAACTAAAAAACTATAACTTTTTACCCAAAATTTTTGGACTGATAAGCATAAAATTTTGATATGCAAATCTGCAAATTTTACTTAAGCACCAAAATAAATTTCTGATTTGTACTCTATACAGTTTTTGAGTTTAAGTGTTCACAAACGTCAATTCTAAAAATGTGTGATTTTTTTATTTAAAACGAAGTTTTTACCCCAAAATGTTTGACCAATTAGCATAAAAATTGGGTACGCAAATCTGCGTACGTTTAATGCAAATCGAAACAATTTCAAAACATTATTGCCGAGCTGTTCTGCAACCGATTTTCACAAAATAAAATCCAGTAATAAGAAAACAAAATAAAGATTGTTTGTTTAATTTTGACCAAAATCCTAACTTCAATGGTTTTTAAGAGATTGTGAGTAGAACACGACGATTGTTTTTCACGAAACATTTTGCATTGATTTAAACGGGAAATTGAATCGTAAAATGTACACTTGAGTTCTACTTGCAATATCTTAAAAAGCAGAGATTTTACGATTTTACTTAAAATTAAACAAACAATCTCTAATTTGTTTTCTTTTTATAGGATTTTATTTCGTGAAAATCGGTTGCAGAACAGCTCGGCAATAATGTTTTGAAATTGTTTCGATTTGCATTAAACGTACGGGGAATCTTCTATCTATGAGTAACTTTTTTTGACGAGTATATGTCAAGCGGTCTCAGAAAAGTTGTACTCACAAAGCTTCCTATGACGTACAATGAACAAAGTCAATTAAGTCCCATAAAAGATATATATAAAGTCTTTTTAAATAAAATTAACATAGATAATGAGGATTTTGCTCTTTATGATAAATATGAAAAAGGAATATTTTTGTTAATCAATAAATCAGTACTTTTGATCGACATGACAGATATAAAAGACTTTATGTCTCAATCATAAGCATGATAAGCAATCTACATGTACTGAATCGCAAAATCTTGCCAAAGGAATGGGGTCAATTTTATTTAATGTTTCCTCTTGTGATGTATATGTAATCATAATTATTTGATGTATACAAAACATGTATGCTTATTTTTCTGTGTTTTATATTACTTGTACAATGTATATGTACTTATTTTTGCTTGACCTGAATGAGTGATATTTTGCCAATAAAGATTACTGTAAAATTTCAAAAATGACCAGGAATATCAGTTTCCGGTTTTTTGAGAAATAACAAGGAAATGTACTGTTGCCCAGCTCGCAGCATATATACTATATTGAACTTCAATTATTTGGACAAGATATATAGGTAAGAGTTACCTCTCAGACTCTCTGTCCATATATAACGGTTTAACTGCAATGATTATGAATGAAAAGGTGAACCTGACTCAGTCTCCCAAACTGACAGACATTTAATAACTGTCCATTTTTTGGCTGCAATATCCGAAGGTTCTGACCTTTGATATATACATGTAGATTATGTACCTGTAACAAATGATTTTTTTCCAAAAATTTTTACACCTTTTCCCTTACAACATGCAGGGACATCTACAAGGAAAACTGCAGTCATGGCAGTAATTTAATTTATAACAAGAAAAAAAATTATGGGTAATACTATATCATATGCATCATGCTTTATCTACAAATGTACATGTAGCCCAGGACAAACTCTTATACATTGTACATGTACATATATTAATTCAAATGATTGATGATTCAGAGAAAATAATTTTACTATCAAACAAGAGGCTCCCAAGAAGCCTAAATCACTCACATTGTTCAAAGTTGTTTAACCAAAGCAACAGATTTTCTTTATCAGCAATACTTTTCATTCTATGAGGAAAAAATACTTTTCAATTTTAAAGGGCCAATTTAAACCCCTTTAATGGGTCAATGTCATCCGACAACTTTGAACCAATTGATACTTTTGTAAATTAAAGCTTTAATTTATGAGCTGATCATTTAACCAAGCAACAGCTTCTTTTTCTGTCTGCATTACTTTACATTCTATCAAAAATTAGGCAAAAAACTCTATTTTTCATGTATAATGGCCATTACACCTGTAAGGGATCATCAGACAACTTTTACCCAAATAATATGTGAGCGAATTTTTGTTAGACATTCTGTCAAAAATATCACGTGACCGACATACGATGGGCAAAAAAACATTCTGTCACATTTTCAGAATGTTTCTGGGCTCTTCCAAAAACCTATAGTATATCCAGAAAGTCACGCACAAGTACCCCAAATTATCACAAGCCGTGTATTTGTAAACAATAGATTTTCAAAGCTTGGCGAGCATTTAAGGCAACGTCTTTTTCATATTACTTTTGTAAAGCGCAAGGAGCTGATCATTTAGGCAAGCAACAACAGTGTCAACTTTTCTCTTCCTCCAATAGTGAATACTTTTTCTTCTGTGAGCATAAAACATTTTTTTTTGCATTTAAAGGGCCATTACCCCTAAAAAGGATCATCTGACAACTTTGACCCAATTGATGCTTAGGCCAAAAAAATATATAGGTGTGTTTACTGTCACGGCCTGAAGAAAAATAGGGTAGGTAGGTCGATTTTTTTTTTCATTGTCAGTTGTTTCTGTGTGTTTTATGTTTGTCTGTGCTATTTTCTTTGTGTTTACTGGTTTCATCTTTGCTCTTTTGGACTTTTGCATGCCTAAACCTACGGTTTTGTGCTTTTGTTTGTCAGACAAATTAATAAATAAAATGCTTTTTACTCATTTCAGGTATGATATTATGTGATCATGTTCAGTGAAAAAGATTTCTGGTGCATTATTCACTTCGCCCAGGGCATGCCTCAGAGGCCCCCTGATGTTTGTTAACAAGAGGCTCCCAGGAGCCTGAATCGCTCACCTGGTTTAATGTCAACCCTTTGAAGACTTTTGTATAGCTAAATGAGCTGAATGTTTAAGCAATAAAAAGCTTTTCTCTATCTGCAATAGTTTTCATTCCAATGCAAAAAACACTATTTTTCACCTTTAAAGGGGTCATCTGACAACTTCGACCATATGGAGACTTTTGTAGAGCTAAATGAGCTGAACATTTAAGCAAAAAACAGCTTTTCTCTATCTGCAATAGTATTCATTCTACAGGCCAAAAACTCTATTTTTTGCCTAAAAGGGGCCATAACCCCTATAAGGGGTCATCTGACAACTTTGACCTTATGGAGGCTTGTGTAGAGCTAAACGAGCTGAACATTTAAGCAAGCAACAGCTTTTCTCTATCTGCAATAGTTTTCATTCTATAGGCCAAAAACTCTATTTTTTGCCTTTAAGGGGCCATAACCCCTATAAGGAGTCATCTGACAACTTTGACCTTATAGAGACTTTTGTAGAGCTTAATGAGCTGAACATTTAAGCAAGCAACAGCTTCTCTCTATCTGCAATAGTTTTCATTCTATAGGCCAAAAACACTATTTTTTGCCTTTAAGGGGCCGTAACCCCTATAAGGGGTCATCTGACAACTTCGACCCTATGGAGGCTTGTGTAGAGCTAAATGAGCTGAACATTTAAGCAAGCAACAGCTTTTCTCTATCTGCAATAGTTTTCATTCTATAGGCCAAAAACTCTATTTTTTGCCTTTAAGGGGCCGTAACCCCTATAAGGGGTCATCTGACAACTTTGACCTTATGGAGACTTTTGTAGAGCTTAATGAGCTGAACATTTAAGCAAGCAACAGCTTCTCTCTATCTGCAATAGTTTTCATTCCATAGGCCAAAAACATGAAAAAATGCTATTTTTTACCTTTAAGGGGCCGTAACTCCCATAAGGCATCATCTGACAACTTCGACTCAATGGAGACTTTTGTAGAGCTTTTGATGCTGAAGCAGCAGCGTGGCATCAGATTTCATCTATCTCTTAAACTTTTTGATTTACAAGCCAAAAACAGTAGTCTGACCCCCCTGGTCTATTTTTAGCAACGGCGGCCATGTTTTTCGACAAATCAAAAATCCCCACATCAGTTCTGTGGGGGATACCCTAAAGTACCACCAGACCAAATTTGGTTTGAATCTGTGCAGCCGTTTCAGAGGAGAAGAAGTTTGAAGAAAAGTTAACGACGACGACGACGGACGATGACGACGGGTTCGGACCAGAAATGATACAAATACGGATTTTCTAAAAAAGAAAACGGCAGATAAAAAAAGCTAGAGTCGCGGCCAAAAATAGGTAGGGTTGGGTGACCGTAAACACGCCTATTTTTTTGGCCTTATATGAAGAGCTCAATCATTTAATAAAACAGCTTTTCTTTATCTGCAAAACTGTTCATTCTATTGCCAAACAAGGAAATGTGTCAAGATGACATTCATGCCCCGCTGGCAAATTAAAATAAATAACATTTTGAATTTTCGAAACATTACAAAAAATGTTGTCAGATTCCTGTTTTTTTTTACAAAATTTGCTAAGTTCAAGGGCCGTCATTGAGGTCAAAATCAGTGGTCTGGACCGGAGCAAAACTCAAACTTGATCTGTAACTCATCATGGTCATGATGGTAGACTCACATACCATATAATCTTTTGAATATATGGAAGGATTTGGGAAAAAAGTGTGGAAAACCGTTATTTTTACAAAATTTGCTAAGTGCAAGGGCCGTAATTTAAGTCAAAATCAGTCGACCAGAACGAAACTCAAACTTGGTCTGTCATCATGGTAGACTCACATTAGTGACATACCAAAAATCTTTTGAATATATATGCAAAGATGTCCAAAAAAAGTGCGGAAAACTGACATCATAACAAAGGTCAAATATTATTGCAGCAAAAAAATGGGCTATCAGTCTGAAAAAAGTTTTGGCACAGACTGGGACTTCAGATTTTCTCTATCTCTTATACTTTTTAAGAAATAAGACAAAACTATGGTCTTATACCCCTGTTTTGTTTTTAGCCATGGCGGCCATGTTTTTCAACCAATAAAAAATCAATACACAAGTTTGATGTAGAATACCCTTACGACGATTCAACTCAAGTTTTATTTTATTCAATCTGTACAGTAGTTTCAGTACACAAAATCCCTAATTTCACAGATTTCCTGTAACATACATGTACATGACATAGACATGTGAAATTATAATATTTCAAGCTATTTCATATTAAAAACGAAAGAATATGGAATATGTGCCAGAAAGACACAATCCACATATTGAAATGATTTTGATAAATGTAGTGTACAATGCAAAATTTCACTGCGTGTGAAGCGCTTTTCTGGATTACCCTTCATCAGACACGCTAGGAGTAAAAAACTTGAAAAACCGGTCAAACATTAGATTTGAAAAAAAACAGAAGCCAAAAATATTACAACAATGACCAAACAGATAAATTTATTATTTTTTTAAAGAACACCTAAATTTATTGATAAAGCAACTTAAGACAGCCCATAGAAACAGAATGCTCTTATCTTTTCTACACATGTATATGTACAAGAGCCAAAATTTGTTCCTAACTATATGTACATATTAGCATGGATAGTGAGTGGGTTTTGGAACAGTAAATTACAATAAAACATACATGTATATATGTACTTACATGTGTTAAGAAACTCTTCAAAATTGGTACACACAATACCCTTCCTCAGTGTTCGGGTACTATTACAAGCTTTCAAAGGTCTCAACTTTTGTGCTATAGGCATTGGTGAGGCCATTCTCCTTTCCTAAAAAAGTTGAAAATTTTAAAATCAATGTATCTATCAAATTTGTGCAATGCACAGGCACTTGTTTCATGAAAAAGAATAAAGAGTTCAAATAGCCTTGTTCTATGAAACAAAAGCTTGTGGTTTAGGTTAGTCATGTTAGTGTACAAATGTCACTCTTTGCAAGAATGACGTTGAGGATTCCAGTTGCATTTATTTTTGTGAATAAATTATCTGGCCCTGAAAAGCATGTAAATAAATATAAATCTGGCCTGAACCATGACATCTTTGAAGGCTATTTCTAATTCTTCTTTCTTGTAGGCCTCCCTTCTCTGGTGATATATATGGGACTGACATGAGCCTGAATTGCTCACCTGATCTAGCTCTACACGCATGTTGTAGATACAAAAAACTGTATTGAAATCTATAAAATGTATATGGTGCTTGACCACATACATGGAATTTAAATTTATGAATTATCTTCCATAGTTTTCAAGATATAGGTATAATTGAAAAATTTTGTAAAATCCATAAGGCCAAAACAAAATATATGTTTGTTTCCTGCTTCCTACTCTTGAAAATTAGGGTAGGTACAATGTAGGTAGGAAAATTATTTTTTTTTTACAAAATTATTTTACATTGAGTCAATGGGGAAGCAATCCAAAATTTAACGGCGCTTGTTACAAAATGCCAATAAAAACTTTAGGGTAGGGCCCAAAAAATAGGGTAGGTAGGGAAGCAGTAAACAGACATATATTTTTTTTTGGCCTAAAAGGGCAATAACTCTTACATTGATTGTAGCATTTTTTTTAAAGTTCCGGCTAGACAGTTCTTGATGTGGTGATAATTTTTGTTCCCGACTATAATCTTAATCAGTGCTCGCCTTTAACTGGTAGTCCGAAGCTCAGGACTACTGAAAAATTATTAGGGCTAGTGGCTTCTTGTGAACTTTCTATTGTTCGGGCTAGGTCTTTGTTGTACAGTGTTCAATAATTCGGGCTAGTTCTCAAAATTTCCAAAGGAAAGGACTGTTTTAATTATTACCATTTCCAAGTTATTTGAAAAAAATGCAGTTTACGGTACCCCTAAAGTCTCCTATGTTCTATTTTTAGCCATGGCAACCATGTCATTAAGCAAATAAAACATCTGAATAATTGTTTTGTAGTGTCACTAAAACTACCGTAAAAAGTTTGGTTGTTGTCAGATTTATGATGTTAGAGGAGTTAACATTTGAAAAGTAGGATGAAAAGCAATGATAATGGTAGATTTGGACATGAACAGTCTAACATGTCTAAGGGAAATTCCGAAAACTCCTAAAAAATGGTTCTTAGACTTTGACCAAATTATATATCATTCATTGGTAGATCTTGATTATGATATGCTTACTCATTTGCAATTAAAATTTTTCAGGTACATAAGTGCAAAATTTGGGAAAATTCAAGAAAGGGATGATAACTCCTTTTGTCCTACTTCAGTTGTTTGACCCTCTTGAAAATTTCAAGGTTAGGGAGCGACCATTTGATTTTTATGGGGGGGGGCTAGGGTGAAATTTGAAATAAAAAGACAGGATGGCAAAAATCCTGAAATAAAAAGGCAGGACAGTGCTTTGAGTAAAAAAAAAGGCAGGATGGCATTTTTGTGGCTCCCGCAGGGTTAAAAACGACCTGCGACCTGAGGGCTTTTAAAGGGCGACTTCCGACCTACGCTTCATAAAATCGACCTAAGCCAAAAAACGACCTGCGACCTCCGCCAAAATATGCCTTTTAAAAGCGACCTTGCGACCTCGGGCCCCTTTTAAAAGCGACCTTGCGACCTGAGGGGGGTACCCTGTGGGAGCCCCATTTTTGGCTTAAAAAAATTATATTTGCTTCAAAAATAATTTTTTTTTGCGTGCACAAGCGCGCAAAAAAAAATCCAGGCTCCACTTTTTCCAAAATAAAAAGGCAGGACAAAGAAAATATCCATAGCCCCCCCCATAAAATTCAAATGGTTGCTCCCTTACAGATAGATTTTGAATGTGCTGATCACTATCCATACTTGCTAACCTAAAAGGGCAGTAGGGGGTCACCTCCCCAAATCCAGGTCTGAGGTTGGGGGAGAAGTATTAAAGTGTTATATCACAAAATATTAAGGTAAGACAACTTTGTTTTATATTCCATTTATTCATTTATATTACATAACATTTTATGACATGACGTCGGCCATGAATATTTAATTTGGACGTTCATTTACGGTGACTCTAAATGATGCCCGTAGATGTCAGATGATGACCGTAGATGCCCGGGACTAAATAAAGAGGATTTTTATATTGTTTGTGTTGTATTATGATAGCTTATACTAATAAAAGCTTATTTCTCCAAAAAAAATTAGAAAAAAATATTGTTTTAATAGAAAACGATACAATTTTGTTTCACCTCACCGACCGCGGTCAGGGTAATGAAGACATGTGTACAACAAGGGGCAGTCCGGAGATTATATATTGACAATATTGATCATTTTTTTATAATTTATGTTAGTTTATATTATATTCTTGCATATTTTCCCCAAAACACAGAATTAAACAATATTTTAGTAGAAAAACGAGTCACTTTTTACTTCAGGTCCCACTCGCCGCCCGGCAAATGAAGACCGGATAAACCATGGGCAGTCCGGATATAAATTATTGGCAATATTAATAAACTATTTACATTTTATGTTACATTATGTCATATTCTAACATGCTTTTTTTTAAGATTTAAAAATATTTTTAGTAGAAAAACGAATCACTGTTTATGTCCGCAGGTCCCGTCCGCTGCCGGGAAAATGAAGTCTTGACAAACAGCAGGCAGTCGGTAGATAATTCATTGACAATATCAATCACCTTTTTATATTTTATATTTGTATATCATATTCTTGCATATTTATAAAAAAAACCAAAGAATTAAAAAAATATTTTAGTAAAAAAATAAAGAATCGCTTTTATATGACCATGTCCCGTTTGCCGCTGCCTGGAAAATGATGACCCGATAAATGATGGGCAGTCCGGAGATTAATTATTGACAATATCAATAAACTTTTTATATATATTTTTTTATATCATATTCTTACATTTTGTCCAAAAAAAAACATTTTATATTTAAAATCATCCAAACCCACCCAAAATCTATATAGCTCATTTGATCGGTGTTTCTGCCGTATTCTGGTATAAAACCATGGGACCGGCGTCATCAGTGGCTATCCCAAAGCTTGATTTTATAAGACTATTTGTTTCTTCAAAATGCTTAAGTTGGACCATACACCGAAAGCTCCTTAACTGCCTCAAAGATATTCCAAAACATTAGGAATTAAAGATGTTTTTTTAAAAGCTAAGATTAGCTAGAAATCTTATTCATAATGCTTATGAATTGTTTAGTCCTATTCTAAGATAAGATAAATAAATACTTTCTTTTTCTATTCCAAAACCTTTGGATTAAAGATATTTTTATAAAGCTAAGATAAAAAAAAAATTTATAAAAAAAAACCCAAAGAATTAAAAAAATATTTTAGTAAAAAAATAAAGAATCGCTTTTATATGACCATGTCCCGTTTGCCGCTGCCTGGAAAATGATGACCCGATAAATGATGGGCAGTCCGGAGATTAATTATTGACAATATCAATAAACTTTTTATATATATTTTTTTATATCATATTCTTACATTTTGTCCAAAAAAAAAAAAAAAAAAAAAAAAAAAAAACATATTTTACAAAAATCGAATCACTTTTATATCCTGGTGACTAACAAAGGACAGTCCAGATCTAATGTATTGGCAATTTAATTTACTTTTTCTATTATTTGTTAGTTTACTTTATATTCTAACATAATTGTTTTTTCTAAAATAAACAAAATATATATTCAAAGATGCCAACTTCGGTCGGAAAATTTAAATCAATCTGAATAAAACACTAAATTAATACGGCAGCCCGGAGACTAATCATTTTTTAAAATAATTATATAAGTTTATCCCACATTCAAAAACTGTTTTCAAAAATATTTTTACTGATCAATTTATATACCCCCCCCCCCTCAAACAAAAAAATACAACCCGAAAAACCGTGCTGATTTTGGCACTTTATAGTTAGCATTCAAGGGCAGAAACGCAACATTATGTGAACGACTTTTTCTTCTTTTTCAAGTAACTTGTTTATACCAATTACTTGTTAAATCCAAATGTTGTTAAAAAGTAGTCCATATCATAAAATAAACCAAGCTCTATTATAATTTGGCATGCTGATCGACTTCAGCCGGGAAATTGGAAAAGGGCAGTCGGAAATCATATTTGTAAAAAATTGACCATTTAATACTTCCATAGTAAAACCAATCATTAGTTTCGTTTTTTTTTTTAATTTATTTTAAGTTGTATGTTAATATTGTCATATTTAAATATATATTTTAAACCTATTCAAAAACATCATGCAGTTACGAAAAAAATATGAAACGCTTTTATTTTCAACGATGCGGGTTTGGCTGCGTTATTGAAAAAAATATAAATATGGGACAGTCGGGAGATCATGAAAAACTTACAAAACTAACTTTGAGGTGGCATTTCTTTGGTATAATGACTGACTGGGGAGTTTAACGTCGTGACTATACCTATATATAGGTCTGCAGCGACGTTTTGGTATAATATTATCTATGATATTCTTATTTTTCTTTATGATAGAATTCTTTTTGAATGTTAAAAGATCAAAAGTAATGTTCTTTCCATTTTTTTAACAGGTAACTGCTGAATAAACAAGTTGACACCTCATCAGACATAACTGTTATTTCAAACAGCTTGACATGTCACCTTTGTATTAGTTAAATAAACAAAAGGGGGTAATTAACGCAAGTAACTTCTTTTATGACTTCCTGATGAATCCACTATAGCAATATAATGATAGAATACAGAAAATATGATTATAATGACATTTATATACAGTGTATTTTGTATTGTTACAAATCTTCCTTTTTTTTACCTTAGAAAAAATTTAATGTATAATCAGAATTTAATTTTAAATTAATACTTAGTGTAAAAATGAAAACACCAATGTATGTATTTTACATTTTGTATTCAATGTTCTGAGTTATTATAAATACAATCATAATACAATTCATCATTGTCTAAAATATAGAGTTTGCCGATTAAAAAAACCAAACTTATGAAACTTTAAACTTTAGTGATTTGGCTCATGTAGTCGTGCTGTTTTAATTTTATAAGGATAAGATAACTGATATCGATGACAAAAAGAAAGACTTCTTATAATCTCATACTTTGATGAAAAAAAGAAACTTTGCCCCTTTTAAGTTCTTTAGTTATTTATTCTTGTTTTTCCCCACGATTATACATTGTGTAAGGACGTAACGGACAATTCAGTATATTTGATGAAAATATGAAAACATTTTTTATTGATGTTAAGAATAGTTTAGCTCCGGACTGCCCCTTAAATTTACGGACTTCGTTTTTGTTTCACTTCCAAGGCTTAGGTTAGAATCGGCAATTACAAAGCGACTTTTTTAAACTAAAACTCTCCATTTTACTTTGGGAAAAATATGTAAGTATATTATGTGAAACAACAAAAATTAGATATTTTTAATTGATGTTATGAATAGTTTAGCTCCGGACTGCCCCTGTAATTTACGGACTTCGTTTTCAAAGCTTCGGTATGGATATACCATTCAAAAGGGACCTTTTTTAACTTAATAATAGTTTTTTTAACTTTGTTTTGGGAAAATTGGTTAGAATATGATATCAATTAACATTAAATATATTTTTTTAATTCATATTAGTTATAATATCGTTCCGGACTGTCCCTTACATTTATTAAATGTATGGAGCTGAGGTACAAAAACATGCATGGGAGTCGACAAATTAAAAAGAGACCTTTTAAACAATTTCTTTTTAAACACCTTTTTTTTGTACAATATGTTAGAATTTAATTTAAATTTAAAAAAAAACATAAGTTTTTTATTGATATTATCTATAATTTAGCTCCGGACTGCCTATTATTTGTCCGGTCTTCATTTTCATGGCGGCGGCCATTAAGTTAAAGACAAAAGTGCCTCGTTTTTTAATAAAGTAACATTTTTTGAAATTCTTTTCGAAAAAAAAAACACTTAATAATACAATAAAATACCATATTTAGATAAGATTTTATTAAAATCCCTTTTTATATAGCTCCGGACTGCCCATTGTTTGTCCGGTCTTCATTTTCATGGCGGCGGCCGTTAAGTTAAAAACAAAAGTGCCTCGTTTTTTAATAAAATAACATTTTTTGAAAATTCTTTTTGGAAAAAACACTTAATAATACAATAAAATACCATATTAAGATAAGATTTTATTAAAATCCCTTTTTATATAGCTCCGGGCATCTTTTGGCATGATTGGTCATCAACGGGCATCTATGGGCATCACCGGGCATCATTTAGAGTCACCCGTTCATTTATGGCACATCACTGTATAATACAAAAATTGACAGGGCATAAAAAGCATTGCGTATCGTATGTTCATTTGTGGTTGGTATCAAACAGGAATGTAGAGGCTAAATTTTACACGTTCCTGTTGGTATTATCAGGTTCATTTTAACAGAATTTCTCTGTTTTGTACTCACCGTCGCGCTGTAGGTCTTGAACAATTTTCCGCGCCAAAGAAGGCAGACGAATTATTTGGCGACAAAATGTATATTGGAAAAGACATGACATGAATATCCGGAATTCAACAATTAGGGATTCAAACTATCTAACTATAGTAGAGGGAGGGTTAAACTGAACTTCTGTTGCATTGTAAAGTATGTAGCGCTGATAAAAGGAGGGTAGGAACTTTTTCGGGACACCGGGATTGGCCATATTTTAGGGATCCACTGGAAAAAAGGTCAAAATTTAGGACTTTAAGAATGTGAAAATTTTTAACTTTATACAGCACAGTGTAGGAACGGAAGTGTACAGTTTTAGGGCCTATAAAGAAATGGTGAAATGAACCATTCTAGATTGTACAGTTTAATTTGTTTTTGCACAAACTTTTTCAAATGACACAAAAACGAAAAAGATGTACCATTGCCGTTCGCTTCAAATTTTAAGTAGACATTGTGTAGATATAACATAGAATATAATATAACTCAATTACCTGTAATTGTTTGTGATGTCGAATAGAAATTTCAATCTGCACACTTGATTTTTAAAAAATTCACTCCAAATTGATGTAAATAATCGGTTCGTGAACATAAATCGCATTCCACTCGTGATCATTGTGTATATGTATCCTCTCAAAAATCATTTCTGCACGTTCTTAACATGCACAAACGGGTTAATACATACAGGATTTTATTTAATTTGAACTTTATTCACCCAAGCCGTGTTTTAAAATCTGAGCGAAATCTATCGCAGTCATTGTACAGAATCTATGGAGGACACTTCACAAAATCTATGGAGGACATTTTTTATAAAAATATATTTTCACAACATCAGCGGCGTCAGATGTAATTTTCATATGGCATAAATAATGCCAGAACATAATAATTCATATAATTATTATAAGAAAATAATGAGTAAGCATATGAAACAAAGATAAAATATTTTATAAATCCAGTGATGGGAATATTTTTTTTATTCAAACACATATTGTATACGCATATGCACATGTATTCCAACATATAAAAAGTGTTTCTTGTCATGTGCTGTATCAAATGGAGATTTTCGAGCACGTTTCTTCCTGACTATCAAAACGTTGGATTGATTAAGTACTAGTATACATGAAATAGTTATTGAGAACCATTTAATTTCTATTTGAACATCATAAAGTTTCTTATTCTACAGAAACATGGACCTTGCGATTGCTTTATATTAACTATCGCTGTTAAATTTCATAAGTACTTCCTAGCTCACGTACTGCACGTATAGCTGATGAAGCTTTGTGCACATATGCCTCAGTTGAAGACCAACATATCTACATTTTCATCTTTTGACACAGAGTATATATCTTTAAATGACAGAAAGTTTATCAAATATATGAACACTTTATCATCCCATGAACTGTTTAAAGGCATCCAGTTGATAAAACTTGCAAATACCCATCTTAGTATTCTGATGGTGCCTGAAAGTGGGATTTACTTTTGATAATCAGTTTATACTTTTTTATACGGAAAAGACACTGCTGCAAAAAGGGCTAAATTTGTAGAGCTGAACGGACAGACTGTAGATTCAGACACCTTTCTCTTTATTCTGTTTTTAAAAGGCTTAACTCTGGTGTATTTTTAAGCTTTTTTTTCTGCAACCAAATTAAAAATATGCTTTATGTGTACAATTTTTATTCAACCTCGTCGAAAAGTTTGATCAGTAAAATCTTTTGGAGAGAGGTGGCCTAACTTACTATTTCGTGAGATTATTTAAAAATTGTCTAGGTTACGAAGAACAATGCCGAACATTTTAGCAAGCAAAGTAGTTCTTGGTGGAGTTTCACACGTGACCCAAACCAAAATTATCGCTTCGAAACTGCGTGAAATGTTCGATTGTAACAAAAAGACACTGATTTACCAGGTGCGATTCGCAAAAATGCCTTTTTGCTATTGATGCGAATCTGATACATGTCTGGTTGCTATCAACAGGCAAAGTTGACAGCAAACAACTTAATGTACACATGTAAATATCAAAATCAATTATGATGCTAGCTGAAGCCTTTTCTCGTATCACATCTGATCAAATACACCATATATCTAGTTTTGATATTTTGGACAAATTTTTTTTTTAGCTCAATTGGACAATGTCATGTAAGTTTATGCAATCACTATATATATGCGTCTGTCGTCGTCGTCCGTTAACAATTTTTAAAATCTTCTCCTCTGAAACCACTTAACTAATTTAACTGAAACTTTACAGGATTGATATTTGACACGTTGGCAATAAACGAAGTTCATTTTGAATTGATTCGATAAAAAACATGACCACTGTTACTAAAAATAGAACATAGGGTAGACTTATTTAAAATGGCCTATAACTCAGCAACTATAACAGATACAAAATATCAAAAGATTCTTAGGGTCTTCGGAATCAAAAGTTCTACCAAAGCCTCCATTTGGCGAAGTCGTCAGATTACCCTTTATAGCGGTTATGGTCCTTTAAAGTCCATAAATAGCGATTTTCCCTGGGTTTTTTTTTTGCCCAATAGAATGCAAACTATTTCAGATAGAGAAAATCAGTTGCTTGCTAAAACCTTCAACTCATTAAACTCTACAAAAATCTCCATTTGTTCTACAAAAGTCTTTATCAGATTAAAATTGTCCCCTGATCCTAAAACCATAATGGTCTTCTATGAGAGGTCGTCTGAAAACTGCCACATGCACTTTATCGAGTGCTGACAAAGTGACGGGTGTGCTTCATATCAAGCAGGAACTGTTGAACTCTTTAAGAACGATCATTCTCGTTATACCCATGCTAGCGAAAGCGCGGGGATAATGTTTTTCGTATGTCGGCGTACGTATGGCGTTTATGTCCAGGATAATCTCTGAAACCACTGGGAGTAGAAAGATGAAACTTGGGTCATTGATTGTATTGTGGGTAGGAATTGTGCCGAAGGTTTCGGAATTTTAATAATGCCTCCCCCGGCCTAGGGGCTGGGTTGTATAGGTAGCCTAAGGGCACATTATTCCTTCGTTACCCAACTCCTCCCCTGAAACTTGGCTCAGTAGTTACACTATGGGTATAGATTTTGCTGAAAGTTTCTGAATTTTGATAATACCCCTTAGGGCTGGGCTGCACAGGTAGCTGAGGGTAATTTATTCCTTCGTCACGCAACTCCTCCCAGGATATTTGGAATACAGAATTGAAACTTGACTGAGTTATTGCACTAAGGATGTAGATTCTGCCAAAGGTTTCTTAGTTTTTATAATGCCCCTAGGGGCTGGGCTGCATAGGTATCATAAGGGCTAATTATTCCTTTGTAACAAAACCTGTAGAACTGAATCTTGGCTCAGTAGTTGCAGTGTGTATGTAGATGCCCCAAGCGGCTGGGATACATATGTAGCCATAGGGCATATTGTTCCAGGTTATTTTGAAAATGGAACTGAAACTTTAATTTTTGTGTCAGCCAAATTAACCTAAGAATTAGTTTAGAAATGTACCTACCCTTAAACCATATATTAATAATCTTATATTTTATATAAAAAAATCAATTTGCAGGTTATAATTACTTGCCACAAAACCAGCAATAAGTCTAACAACAATAAATTACAATTGTAGTTCCTGTTCATTTCTTTCAGTTATTTGCCCCATATACTAGCGTGTGGATATGTAACGTGGCTGCTTCGACTAGTTTAACTCAGAGTTCACGTTATGCGATTTGGTTGTAATATGTTTTTTTTGTTTAAGTTGTGTGGTTTGTACTAGTATTTACGATGATTTTATCTTAAATTTAAGTCTTCTCGGACTAGCGATATATGATTGCCGCATAGTTGCCGCACAGGTAGCCTGAGGACAAATATATCCTTCGTCACGCAACTCCTTCCAGGTTTTTGGAATACAGAACTGAGACTTGGCTTCTTTAATTAGATATACTGCTAGTTAAACAACATGTCCTTTAATGTGATACTACTAACTACTGATTTAGGATAAACATGTGCGCCGTCATTGACCTGTTCTGGACCGATCCTTGTTAGAATCAAGACATTTGCGGGAAAACGTACCGTGTTATACAAGGGAACGTTGTAAAACACACCCTGTTCTGAGCACGCCAAAATTGTTTTAATTCATATATTTTTACTATATACTAGTATGCAGCCACTATGAAGCAAATCTATGAAGCAAATCGTGAAAAAAACGTTTTGATCTGAAAAATATCAGCAACTGCTACTTCTAAATGACAGGTTATTCGCTATGAAAAAAGGAGATTTTGCGCTATAAAGACCGGGTTTTGGAAATGATATAGGATCATACCTTCAATTTCTCTGGCGTGTGCTTCGTTATGTCTTTCCGCCTTGTATTATTAAGATTGATCATCTCAGTTCAGCAGTTATGTTGTTACCTTATTTATTCATTTATTTTGACATATTGATTATCCTATAGGTGTCAACTGAGCTGAATTTATAAAACTGTTCTACACCTATAAGCTTGGGGAAAAAAGATTCTTTTTGGGAAATATGAATTATTTATGCTCTGGTATCTTTAATGCTAAATAAGAACTATACATCTGACGCCGCTGATGTTGTGAAAATATGTTTTTATGAAAAATGTCCTCCATAGATTTTGTGAAGTGTCCTCCATAGATTCTGTACAATGACTGCGATAGATTTCGCTCAGATTTTAAAACACGGCTTGGGTGAATAAAGTTCAAATTAAATAAAATCCTGTATGTATTAACCCGTTTGTGCATGTTAAGAACGTGCAGAAATGATTTTTGAGAGGATACATATACACAATGATCACGAGTGGAATGCGATTTATGTTCACGAACCGATTATTTACATCAATTTGGAGTGAACTTTTTAAAAATCAAGTGTGCAGATTGAAATTTCTATTCGACATCACAAACAATTACAGGTAATTGAGTTATATTATATTCTATGTTATGTCTACTTAAAATTTGAAGCGAACGGCAATCGTACATCTTCTTCGTTTTTGTGTCATTTGAAAAAGTTTGTGCAAAAACAAATTAAACTGTACAATCTAGAATGGTTCATTTCACCATTTCTTTATAGGCCCTAAAACTGTACACTTCCGTTCCTACACTGTGTACAGTAGCCCGGGATTTATAAACCTTCTGTCTGGAAAATTGTTGAACAGATCAAATTTGAAGTCATTCTAATAATTTTTCAGGCTTATGACAAGGAGCAACTGGCAGAAAAAAAAATAAAGAAACGATTGATAAAATTTTTTAAAATTTCAAAAATGCTATGTAAATAATTGTATACTCGGGCCAACTGCAATACTTTCCGACGTGTGCGGGAAAATCAGGGGATGTAACACAAGTCTAGCCATATATCATAAGCTCGGGATTCCGGGATTTAGACAATTTAAGTTCGGGATTCCGGGATAAAATTATATCAACTTTACCGGGATTCGGGATTTTCTCATTTTAAAGTCGGGATGACGGGATTTTGTAAAAATAAGTTCGGGATTCCGGGATCAGACCCCCTCCTACCCCCCTCATTGTGCATGTACTTAGATGCGAGATATCATTTGCAAATCTATCTATAGTATAGGTCTGTGGGTTTGGAACATTTATATACATGTATATTGTGATTTTAATAACTGCAAGGCCGTCTTTGACTGACAATAAAACATGTCTCTGGTTAACTGAAACAATCAATGGATCGATTCACAAACTATGATATTTTTTACAAAGTGGCTACGATTACCTGGATTTACCTGGAAAAGTAACAATAAGAAAAAAGTTATTGTTACCTGATGCCGGAAGTCAAAGTAAAATATTAACCGGACCACGGATGCGGAACTGTTTTTATGAAAGTAACAATAAGAATTTGTCTTATTCTTACCGCTCGTTATTGTTACCCGCGGCTTCAAATGTGTTAACTAACAACTAATTTTGTTTTTATCATTTTATATAATACAGTGACATTAAAGCAATAATGAAATTTGAATTAAGATAAACGTAAATGGAAGTTATTTCATTTTTGGTTGCTTTTTTGAGTCCGACACATGAAAGATGATACCAATCAAGACAACCATCGCAATTATTGCTTGAGCTGCTTTTATAAAGTTTAACAAATTTGGTATCCTGATACGAATTTATCTTTTCTTCAAATTCGATAAGTGAATTAAATTTTATTCACCACCGGCATCTCAGAAGCCGTTGTGAACTTTTTTTGTACCTAAGGCCAAAGACAAAACAGACCAAATATATTGATTTGGGGTGGTATTATAGAAAAGACGATGTTTCATTATATGTATGACCATCAGTGTTTTTTTTTAGTTAAAATAAGGGTAAGAAAATATTTTTTATTTAAAGTTTTCAATGAGAAAAACATTATATGAATAACATATAAAGAAATATACATATTGTTAATGATATTCTTAAATACAACTATAATATTCAAATTCATATATTCAGGTAACAATAACGCCAAGTAACAATAAGAAAAATACTTATGGTTTCTTCCATTAAAACAGGTCCGCGTCCGTTACACGGATTTCCGTTAGTCCGTCCTTCCGGTGTCAGGTAACAATAATTTTTTTCTTATTGTTACTTTTTCAGGTAACCGTATCCAGTGCCTATTTTTTATCTAATAGGTAAATGAATAGGTTTAAAATGTTACCTCATCACTGCTACTCTCGGTCTCCATTTTTATATCCATCTCCAGTTCGAACTCAATCTTCACTGTTTTCATAAAAAATTCGCGCTAAAATTCTGTTTGGTTTACTTAACACAAGTAAACCGTTGATATGAACGTTACAAGTGAACATGTTTGAAGTCGACTTGTTTAGTATGAACAAATCAAGTAAACTTATTCACTGGCCGGAAAGATGAGAAACAACACAACTCACGCCCAAGATAAACTTGGAAAGTGTACTTGAACAAAGTAAGATAGTAAAGTTCATATTAACAAGTGTACATAATGCAAAGTAAGAAAGAGTTGTTAAACCCTTTTGGTTACTTGGTGATTCTTAGACAAACTCAACAAGTCAACTTGTCACATGTCTACAAGTTGAGTTCTAAACAAAACAAGTAGACTTGTTGAAGTCTACAAGTCGTGTTTTCATGAATCTTTCCAACCACAAATTTGACGTAAAGTTGAGTTACAACAGACCAATATGCTGACTAATATACGTTTCCATACACAACAGTCCAGTCGTAACTATCATCTCTTAGACGACTACTTTCCTCGACTTGTTTCCTGCGTTATGGTTTATATGTAATTTTGATGCATGTGAAAAGGGCAAGGCAAAATATTTCCAATTTACAGTGGACTGCAGTATTTTTGCAAATGCTAGCTGATTTAATTACTTCTATATTCCATTAACATGTGTAAGCCTTGCATTGTAAACAATTACGAAAGACACCATGTGCTCGTAGACTCATGTAGGATTTCAATCCCTAAGATGCATGCAGATTGGTCTTTTCATCATTATTCTCCGCTGATAACTGATTACTGTGCACCCTTCCGTATCGATTTCTTGTCCAAGCCGGATTTTTTGCTGAGATTGCACTTAAGATGTGTTTGGGCTTTTAGCTTCGATGTCTACTGATTGTTTGATTATCTTTTTATCACTTCGAGATTTGATACTTCTTAGATTTTGCTTCTCACCAATTTATTAGGATAAATGTAAAATAGTTTATTCTTTATTACCTTTTGATAACGTTCTTATAATTTTGTGTGTAATATATGTTATTCAATTGTCAATTAGTATTAAAATGGTCATTAAACAGGACATTTTCGCCCCCTACGTTACTGTCATTTGTTTTAGCGATGCATAACTTGTTTTATATGATGGTTTAAAGTCTGAATTTTGATTTATATGCATTTTAGTAGCAAAAATTTAAATAAAAACGGTAAAACCAAAATAAATATATCTGTTTTAATGTATTTTCTTAGAGCCAGCAAAAAACGTCATTTAACGTCACTTTTTGAAACTCAGGCAGATGTTTTGTAGCTTCAATTCAATTGTTAACTTTAAAGACTTATTAAAATTCAATATCTGCCATATAACGTATTACAAATATTATAGCAGTAATTTCAAAGCAAACAACTATAATTTTGAACTTTCCAACTATGTGACCTTTGACCTTAAATATTTCAAATTTGACCAATAGAAACATGTGACGACCTGTTTTATCTGAAACTAGAGATATTCCTCTTTAAAATGATATACAATATAGGTGTGTGTTCTGTCGGACCATTAAAGTCAATTTTTTCCTGGTCAAACCGCTGCACTAAAATAGCCACATGTAATGCATTTACGCCGATGTAAAGGCGTTTGAAAAAAAAGGTTTTTTTTTTTTTACATTTTCAAATGTAAAATAAATTTAAACGGTTTTTTTTATTGCGAAGCCTTTGGTTTTTTTAGATAATAAAAATAATTTATTTCAATATCATTGCATTTCTTCATTCAGTTTTTTCTGTGCTTTGCACTTATCACTTTTAACCAAAGGAAATCTTTATGCTTGGGAAGCAAATACCCAACGTTAATTTCAAAAGTCTAGTACTACATATATGTATATTAGAATATCGTCAAAATGTAACAGGTAAAACACAGATCAACAGTATCCAATAGATGGGTAATTATTGAGAAAAATTTCACTAATGGCAAAAATATCTTTATTTGCTAAATTGATAAAGAAAAATATTAAAAATGAGAGTTGGGCCTCATACAACCCTTATTCAAGGACCTATTTCAGACACTTTTTTAAGTTTAAAGGCACAAGGATGGTCCAAGGACAACAATTTTCACATCCTAAATTTAGAACCAAATTTAGGACACGCCCTGTTTAGGCAAGCGTTAGCTGCCTTATGTAGTCATAGGGTTACTGCTGGCTTTCGTGTTGTTTTTTTTGCATTTAAACGGAGTAATCTGCCTACTAAAACTATTTATCTCCTATTACTTTTTAAAATATGATCAAATATGTTAGCATTTAAACCTTTTTTTATATCTCTATTTTTTAAACGACACACAACAAGTTTTATTAATTCCTTTGCAATTTACATAACGGACTTTTTAATGATCGGCTCTAGAATACACATGAATATTTATCTGTAACTTTATTGGTCGTGCACTTGCACTCTACCTTTCAATATTGCTGTTATTCCACTGGTTAATGTAGGTTAGTTTCTGATTCATTCATAAAATTCAATATACAATTAATACCCTAGTTTATGTTGGCGAGTTCATTTTCATGGAAGGGGTTTTTAAACCGATACCATTTGTGCAAAATACAATGCGTGTGCACCCGAAAATTATCTCTATTTTTTAAACGACACACAACAAGTTTTATTAATTCCTTTGCAATTTACATAATGGACTTTTTAATGATCGGCTCTAGAATACACATGAATATTTATCTGTAACTTTATTGGTCGTGCACTTGCACTCTACCTTTCAATATTGCTGTTATTCCACTGGTTAAATGTAGGTTAGTTTCTGATTCATTCATAAAATTCAATATACAATTAATACCATAGTTTATGTTGGCGAGTTCATTTTCATGGAAGGGGTTTTTAAACCGATACCATTTGTGCAAAATACAATGCGTGTGCACCCGAAAATTATATAATTTTGATCAAAAATATGATTTTTTATAGATTGAAAAATCTTCTGTGCCAAAAGGGAGGGCACTAGAGTGTTCATTAACTTTCAAAATATCTGCTATTTTAGAGCTTACATATTTCGCTTGCCTTTTAACGCTTAAGTGCTTTGATTTAGGATACCTTCAATAACACAACTTAGGACTGAGACGTGTCCAAAGACCATCCTTAGACATGTCACCTTCGTTAACACGGCCCCAGATTAACTTGTAATAAAATCTGATTATCCCGCTGATGAAAAACGAAATTAAAAAGAAATAATGTCATATCCATATCCATGTATGCTGTGCTTTGTTCGTGCAAAATTATTAGTTATTAGATTATAGTAAAATCTATTTAGCGTATAACACTCTAAATAAATTTTATTATTATACCTCAGTAATGTTTTTCTTTAATAAATGCATATACAATAGTTTCACTCTTTTTTTCGTTTGTTACCTTTGAGGGTCCTTTGAACTATTGACCGGTCAATAGTTTCCGAACTATTGCCTCGCCACAACTATTTGCCCTCTGACGTCATTAATCTACCTTTTTCCCTTATACCCAGTCAATAAGTATAAACTATAAGATTAAAAAACTCATGAACCTTTTCAGGCGGAGGGGGATACTAAAAGGTCAAATTCGAATTAATTACTAAACATCACATTGATTTGGTATAGCAAACCCGAAAGAGAAATCGTAAAACATAAGACATATCACAGAAAAGTTTCTTCAATTTGTTCTTATAATACCTAAAAGAAATTGCATTTTAAAAAGCATATTTAGCCGAAACTAAAATGGCAGTCTCCCTTTGGAATACCTTTGTCACCTGCGATTTTAATATTAACAGGAAGTGGGAGAGTTAAGGACATCACGTCGCACCATATATGACTATAGGACACATGTTCAATTACTCGCGACGTAGTTTCTGAGCCGTTTTCAAAGAGTCTCAGAATCTTGAAATGCTTTCCTGATCTTCATTTTTATTTGTTTGATTAATAATGTTTGTAAAGTCCAAGGGTCTTATAAACTAGGGTATAAAGAAAATCAGAACTATTGTAAAGATAGAGAAAAGCGATGTTGCTTGCTTAAAACTTCATTAAGCTCTATAAAAGTCTACATTTGGTCGAAGTTGTATGATGACTCCCTTTGAAGGTAAAAATAGCATTTTTGCCCTATAGAATGAAGACTATTGCAGATAGGATAGATAGATAGATATATCAACCCTTTGGCCAATTAAGCTTTAGAAAAGTCTCTATTGGGCCAAAGTTGTCAAATGTCCCCTCATATGGATAACAGCTCATAGAAAGACCTTTATAGATTTAAGGGAAAGTTCACAAAAAAATGAAAATTTGTCATATGATTTCTAATGCATTATCTAATTATCCCCGCGCTAGCGAAAGCGCGGGGATAATGTTTTGCTGTTCGATGTACGTACGTACGTACGTACGTACGTATGGCGTTAATGTCCAGGATAATCTCTGTAACCACTGGGAGTAGAAAGATGAAACTTAGGTCATTGGTTGCATTGTGGGTGGGGACTGTGCCGAAGGTTTCGGAATTTTGATATGGCCCCTAGGGGCTGGGCTGCATAGGTAACCTAAGGGCACATTATTCCTTCGTCGCGCAACTTCTCCCAGGTTATTTGGAATACCGAACTGAAACTTGGCTCAGTAGTTGCACTATGGATGTAGATTATGCCGAATGTTTCGGAATTTTGATATGGCTCCTAGGGGCTGGGCTGCATAGGTAGCCTAAGGGCACATTATTCCTTCGTCACGCAACTCCTCCCAGGTTTTCTGGAATACGGAACTGAAACTTGGCTCAGTAGTTGTACTATGGATGTAGATTATGCCGAAGGTCTTGGAATTTTGATATGGCCCCTAGGGGCTGGGCTGCATAGGCAGCCTAAGGGCACATTATTCCTTCATCACGCAACTCCTCCCAGGTTATTTGGAATACCAAACTGAAACTTGGCTCAGTAGTTGCACTATGGATGTAGATTCTGCCGAAGGTTTCGGAATTTTGATATAACCCCTAGGGGCTGGGCTGCATAGGTTGCCTTAGGGCACATTGTTCCTTTGTCACGCAACTCCTCCCAGGTTTTATGGAATACTGAACTGAAACTTTTTTAGTAGTTGCACTATGGATGTTAATTCTGCCCAAGGTTTTGGAATTTGGATATAGCCCATAGGAGCTGGGCTGCATAGGTAGCCTAAGGGCACATTCCTTTGTCACGCAACTCCTCCCAGGTTATTAGGAATACCATACTGAAACTTGGCTCAGTAGTTGCACTATGGATGTAGATTCTGCCGAAGGTTTCGGAATTTTGATATGGCCCCTAGGGGCTGGGCTGAATAGGTAGCCTTAGGGCAAAATCCTTCGTTGTGCATAATTCTGTACATTACTGTCACTCCCACCACCAGGGAAAAGTCTCATATTAATACATATACATTTGATAGTATTATAGTCATAGTTTATTTTTTTCAATTATTTGCCCTTATACTATCAAACACCAGAGTAGCGCGGGGATATGCAGCGTGGCTGCTTCGACTAGTTATGCTATATCATTTAAACTTTTATATTCAATTTAATAAGCTGACAAAAATGGAATTTTCGTTTTTTTTCCTTTTGGTTTCTGTCATTTTAAATTACACAAGACATCTGAATACCAAATAGTATCCTTTTGACAGTGACCCACCATTTACCTAATTATTGAATTGCCAATATATGATATGTTTGTGTGCATGTTATGGCATTTTAAATAAGTGATAGAAAATTCTTATTAGAATTAACAAAATTGAGTTAATCTTAAATTAGTAATAATGATTGTTTGGTATAAAAATCAATTTAAATAAGTCATTTTCAATTATCTAAGTCATGTTGTGTTGTGATAATCTTGCATATAAATCACATTACTGTTTTAAATGCTAGAATGAAAATAAAATGATCTACATGTAGTACATAAAACTTTGTTTCTGAATGTTTGTATATTAGGTTTTGACACCTGAAGTTATTGATAATTAGAAATTCCTGTTTATTTCACCCCAAGTCAGCTGTGACTAATTACATTTATGTTTACCTAACCAATACACAATTACCTGCTGAGAGACAATGACAATAAATTCACATTAATTAACACTTTGAGCAAACCACATGGGGGATTAGAAAAGAATGACCCCTAATTAACATAATTCTATCACAATTATTTTCAATGAAATATGATGGCTTACATTTAAATACACAACTTCTTTCTTACTGATAGTAAATAAAAATAATATTTTTTTTTAATTATAGAATTTTAATTATGATTTATTGATTATAAAGTTCAATTTAAAAGAAAAAGATAATAGAATAATAAAACTTTTTTTAAAAAGATTTTTATATAGAAAGTTATTTGAAAATATTAAATGATCTTGTTGACTTTTGATTATTTTAATTATTTTGTTGGTTATTGTATGTAGCACATGATCACTTAAACGTTTGAACTAATATGATTTTTTGCTACTCAATAGAAATTATGATTAACTGAAGTAGTCCCCTAAATGTAGAGTAGGGGACTATTTCAAATAAATAATCTCGAATATCTTTGTTATAAGTTAAGATATGAGAGAAAAAATTTGCACACTCTTATAAAACATTGTTCTGAACAATTTAAGACCATATGTCAAAAATCGTGAACTTACCCTTTAAGGACCAGGTAAAGCGACCCATGCTCCTGGGAGCCTCTTGTATTTTATATTTCGAAATTTCATTTGAATCAATAAACTATTTATAAGGGAAAAAATAAGACTTAAAAAGAGAATAAGGATTTTTATTGTCCAAAAGTTAAAAGCATAAAGTCCATGCATATAAAATTAGACATTTGAAATGTTACTCCCTTTTGGGCCCCTAATTTCTAAACAACTAAACAAATAAGGTCAGAACCCCCAAAATCCATCCCATTCATCCTTGTATGGTAAGAAACATTATAATTGTAAAATTTATGAGCATTTGGTAAGTCAGAACAAAAGTTATTTTGGGAAGAAACAAAGAAGTAACAATTTCTTAATGAAAAAGGAGGGACCCCCAAAATCAATCCCATCCATCCTCTTATAATAAGGAACGTCATTGTCAAATTTCATACCAATCGGATAACTAGAACTTAAGTTATTTTATGTAACACTAAAGTAAACAGAAAACTAAGACGACATCACCATACCATTATACGTCCGCAAATCTTTTGCGGTCGTATAAAAAGGTCTCTTAAATCATAAATCACTAAAATTGTTTTCGACCGGGATGTTCCTGCTCTTGACCTACTGGGGTCTTTAGTCGGTCCCATGCGGTTAAGGGCTTACACATTGAACAATATGTTGTAACACCACTAGTACTTGCTATTATAACTGTACTGCGACCATCCGGTTTGCAGCAGATCTATAGACAATTTGCAACAGTTTCCAAAACAAAGACAACACTATCGCCTCAGTCGACACATACCGGTACGATAGTTTTCTAGCTCTTCAAACCTCTCAGTTACTGACGGTAGAGATTCACCCACTGTTAGCCACCAATATTTGGAATAATTACAGTTAAAATTGCATAAATTGTGTTTCACAATCATGTTATGTGTTGGTTTTATGGTTTTATTGTGTGTGTTACTCCAGGACCTAAAATCGGAATTAAAAGGGAAAATTAAGTACCATAAAACCTGGTATAACTAAGGTGTCTTTTGAACTGGCCTTTATCAAGCCATGATCATTGGTATCTTTAGATCTCCCGTGTGACATTGCCTTGTATTTGTTGAATTCTGATATCACATTGTAAATGGTGAAGAAAATCAAGGTCTTTGGTGAAAGGGTTTTTATACTCACCCTCGGAAAAGAAGGAGACGACTTGTTTAACTCAGCACATCATCCTGGCTGCAATACATATTTTGGTTACTAAACCAGGAAACAATTAGTATTGGGACTTTGGTGTTATTTAAAACAAAATTGAGAAAAGCTGCCGAAGATGATTTGCTGAAGAGAGCTTTGTAAAAATAATGGGGTGTTTAAATTTATAATCAAAACGCAGGATGGTATTTTTTTGTCTGGGATAAAAATCTTAAGAGAATACCCAATAGTAAAAACAGGGCTACATAACAAAGAAAAAAAAATAAATAAAACGTCTATAGGCCGGATTTTATTAGCCAATATTGATGTCAACAGAACTGAAAGAGGTTTAGTGGTACATTTGATGGCCCCGCATTGAAGCGCTGATCATATGGATTTTTATGTAATCTAGGAATTCAATACAGGAATGGAATGTCATCATATTTAGCACCGACAGAAAGGCCGAAGGAGGAAATGACATATCTGTGATTGTCAATAGTTTCCTCCTTAGACAGTGTTGTAGCTGTGTATGTTGTGCTATTGCTGGTGCAACCAACCCCTAATTTAGCTGCCAAGTAGTTAATCTAGTGTTTCTTGCACACAACAATGATGTGATTTGGTGCTTTGTCTGCAGGTACAACATCGTACATGTCATGTAAGGTGGACAATGTTTTTGCAACATCAGCGCTGTAGAAAATCGATGTTGCTTTAGTGGTCATTGAGCCCTTCAAAAAATTGATTTTTTTCAAAATCAGTGACCTGACAGCTTAAACCCATTCTGACAAAAAAACATGGAAAATCGTTATTTTTTACCTTAAAGGGGCAATAACCCCAATAAGTGGCCATCTGACAACTTTGACACTATTGAGACTTTTTAGAGGTTTTTCCTAACTGTCATAAATGCTTGTGATTTTACCCAATGTTCTATTTTTAGCAACAGCGGTCATATTTTTAATTGAACAAATCCTTTCAAAACAGGGACCGATTTTTTGCTGTTGGCAACACGTCAGAAATTATTCATGCAAAGTTTCAGTCAAAATGGTTCAGTGATTTCAAGGGAGAAGTTTTGAAATAGTTATTGGATGGCGACAGACGCATATTGGTGGCATTAGTATGGATTAGGTCAGGTGAGCTTAAAAGGCTTTTTGCGTCAGCTTTCGCCATTAATTTTGTAACAATGAAAATTATCCTTCTATAATTAAATAAATGAAAAGAAACAGATGAACTCTAGACATGGAACTGACTGACTTTATCCATGTGTATTTGCGGTAACCAATTTATAGAAATGTACCATCTAGCAAGATATCATTTTTAATGCAAAATCTAAAAATGTAATCTCATGTTCAAAAACTCAATTTGAATTCATCATCATTTTATACTTAAACAAGTTAATGGTGTGTTTCGTTGCATGGTCAACAATCGGATTGACAATGTCTTTTAGTAAAAACAGGGCTACATAACCAAGAAAAAAATAATAAAAAGTCGGGGAAAACGATATGACTAATACGACCGAACAAGAAAATATTATCAATACCAAACCATCCTCATTAGGCATGTCTGTTACGGACTCTATACAAAATATTAAACAATTCGATTACATGTACCCCTATGTTCACTGGTTCATTGAATAACCACAGACCAATTCGAGATCCTAGGCCCTAGACTCACACACCCAATTTTAAACAATGTAAATCTTCCCCGCGGTCAACGGGCCTCGTGGAGCTGTTGTCTTTTTCGGAAGGTTCTTTCTACATAAATAAAAAGAGGATACCTAATCATTTCCTTTTGAATGGTCCTGTAGACATTGGGGCGATTTAGAATCCTGGGCCCGTCTATTATGTGCTCAAATACATTTAAAAAAAAACAATTGCAGCACCCCTAGGGGCACGCAGGTCCAATGGTGTTAGTACGGGATGCTATCTAGAGTCCTTTAAGTGGAGGATGTGGTTGTTCCAATCAATCACAGCCATTGTTTCAGATTTGACCTTATGACGTCATTCAGCTTTCCCGTCATGCAATTATTGCATATGAATGAAAAATTATACCATATGAATGAAAATGGGTTTTGCCAGGGAAAGTGAAGATATAGCATTAAAATTGTAAACTATAACAAACGAATGATAAATTATAGAATTGAAAGAAAAAAATATACAATATAAAAAGATATTTGATCATTGAAAAATATATTTTACCAATTGAATGGGGAATATACCATAGAAATAAAGTTTTTAACAATATGAATGAAAAATTATACCAATGAAATGAAATTTATATAATATACAACACTTTTTATACCAAATAAATAAAATATTATAGCAATGAACTTGAAAATTTTAGCAATATAAATGAAAATTATAGCATTGAAATATTTATTATTGAATTTTGCAACGGAAATCACGCCATATCTCAAGATCTACCTGCTCTGAAAGTTTCAAGAAGATTTAACAATTGATGTAGGAGTTATTGCCCTTTTTCTGGATTTTTTCAAAATTTTTCACTTATTTAGCCATATATCTTGAAAACTATACAAGATATATCAAAAATTTTAATTGCATATGATCAAGCACCTCAAGATCTACATTTCATGTATTTAGGTCAAAGCTGTAGGACCATTTCTATTAGGAGTTATTGTCCTTAAAACAACAAAATTTACCATTTTTCTTTACTTTTCCCCTGTATTTCAAAGATTAACTTGTCTGACACCGTAAGACCAACTGCGTCTTAACTTGGCACACTTGTTTAATAGCTTATTTGCTACAACTCTATCGTTCATATTTGATTCGTAAAAAAACATGGCTGCCATGGCTAAAAATAGAACATAGGGGGTAAATTTCATTTTTTTGCTATTAACTCAAAAATGGTTTCAGATATCAAAATTGTGCAAGAATCAAAAGTGATCAGCATATTAAGTACCTGTCCTGAAATTTCGGAAAAGATCTGACTGCTGATGTGGGAGTTATTGTTCTTTTTCCAAATTTTTGCCAGATTTGCACTTATTAAGCTAATTAATACAATACATAATCTTTAACATTATCATAATTGACCTAAACTGAAACACCATTTAATTGAACTCCAGAAAGAAGAAATTATTCATCCGATGAGAAACAAGACAAACATGAATGACACAATTTGAAACATACAGTCATAACAGTAATGACATGAGTTTGTGCAATAGATTTAGGGTACAGGGGTGCAATATAGTTTACTGGATTGGTACTCTAACACCTATGCCCCGCTCTGCTTCGCAGGCGAAACAAAAATTAACTCGGAGGATCAATCTTAATGTCCATGAGAAGATACATAACAATCTATAAATTGTTATGTATCCAGTACTACTGGACCCGCACAATTTACAAATTGTTATGTATCTTCTCATGGACATTAAGATTGATCCTCCGAGTTAATTTTTGTTTCGCCTGCGAAGTAGAGCGGGACATAGGTGTTACTTTACCGGCGGCGACGGCGGCGTTAACTTTTTGGAAAAGTTTTATGAGCACCTCCATATCTGAAGAACTATAGGTCCTCGGTTGATGAAACTTTGTATGTATATGCCCCAACAGTAGCTTAGCACAGTTGCATCCTCATCTTATGACCTTGACCTTGATTTTTCGGTTGAGTGACTTTGACAATTTTCAATACATATAATAGCAATGGAAAAGTTTTGCGAGCACCTCCATATCTCAAGAACTATAGGTCCTAGGTTGATGAAACTTGGTATGCATATGCCCCAGTAGAAGCTTAGCACGGTTGCATCCCCATCTTTTGACCTTGACCTTGATTTTTCGGTTGAGTGACTTTGACAATTTTCAATACATATAATAGCAATGGAAAAGTTTTGCGAGCACCTCCATATCTCAAGAACTATAGGTCCTAGGTTGATGAAACTTGGTATGCATATGCCCCAGTAGTAGCTTAGCACGGTTGCATCCCCATCTTTTGACCTTGACCTTGATTTTTCGGTTGAGTGACTTTGACATTTTTCAATACATATAATAACAATGGAAAAGTTTTGCGAGCACCTCCATGTCTCAAGAACTATAGGTCCTAGGTTGATGACACTTGGTATGCATATGCCCCAGTAGTAGCTTAGCACGGTTGCATCCCCATCTTTTGACCTTGACCTTGATTTTTTGGTTGAGCGACTTTGACAATTTTCAATACATATAATAGCAATGGAAAAGTTTTGCGAGCACCTCCATATCTCATGAACTATAGGTCCTAGGTTGATGAAACTTGGTATGCATATGCCCCAGTAGTAGCTTAGCACGGTTGCATCCCCATCTTTTGACCTTGACCTTGATTTTTTGGTTGAGTGACTTTGACAATTTTCAATACATATAATAGCAATGGAAAAGTTTTGGGAGCACCTCCATATCTCAAGAACTATAGGTCCTAGGTTGATGAAACTTGGAATGCATATGCCCATGTAGTAGCTTAGCACAGTTACATCCTCATCTTTTGACCTTGAACTTGATTTTTCGGTTGAGTGACTTTGATTACTTTTATTGCATATATTTGCAATGTTTAAGTTCTATAAACATCTTTTGATCTCAGAAACTGAAAATCCATGAAAATTCAAAATAAAGTGGAAGAAAGAATAAATGTTTCTGATGGTGCCGACAGGCGAGACATATTTAGTGTTAACTCTTGTGTTATTTAGTCTGCATATAGAATTACACCAAACATCAAATTGCTATTTGTTTAGTATGCGACACTGCCATTAATTCAATTTTAGGCAGGTCTCTCGAGTTTTGCACAACAACTTTAAAATTGCTTTTCAGCTTGTTAGCCTGTAAAAACATTAATAAACAAGAGTTAACACTAAAGTATGTCTCGCCTGCCGGCACCATCAGAAACAATGATTCTTTCTTACTTCCACTATATTTTGAATTTACATGGATTTCAGTTTCTGAGATCAAAAGATGTTAAAAGAACTTAAACATTGCAAATATATGCAATAAAAATAATCAAAGTCACTCAACCGGAAAATCAAGGTCAAGGTCAAAAGATGAAGATGTAACTGTGCTAAGCTACTACCGGGGCACATGCATACCAAGTTTCATCAACCTAGGACTTATAGTTCTTGAGATATGGAGGTGCTCGCAAAACTTTTCCATTGCTATTATATATATTGAAAATTGTCAAAGTCACTCAACCAGAAAATCAAGGTCAAGGTCAAAAGATGGGGATGCATCTGTGCTAAGCTACTACTGGGGCATATGCATACCAAGTTTCATCAACCTAGGACTTATAGTTCTTGAGATATGGAGGTGCTCATAAAACTTTTCCAAAAAGTTAACGCCGCCGTTGCCGCCGCCGCCGCCGGTAAAGTAACACCTATGTCCCGCTCTGCTTTGCAGGCGAGACAAAAACCTGGTTCGGTCTTGTATTTGGATTCAAACTATATGTACTATACCTTAAATGCATCAGTTGACATTTGCACACCTTTTTAGCTCACCTGTGCAGGAATGGTATATGACATTTTGGCAACAATCGATCCTCATTTTGCAATGATTCGATAAAAAAACATGGCTGCGGTTACTAAAATAGAACATAGGGTAAAATCACTTACTATGGCTTATAACTCAGCAACCATAACCGAAGGATCTCAGGCTCTTCAGAATCAAAAGCTCTACACAAGTCTCCATTGGGTTGACGCTGTCAGAGGAACCCTAATAGGGGTTGATGGCCCTTTAAATGTCACAAATAACCTTTTTTCATGGTTTTATACCCCAAGCAACGAAGTTGTGAAGGGTATAATGTTTTTGACTGGTTGGTCAGTCCGTCCGTCCGTCCGTCTGTCATCAAAGTTTGTGATTGCAACTGCTCTTTAACTACTGAACATAATTTAACGAAACTTGGTATGCAAGAAGTGCACCAAATGTAGTTGTGTATATTACAAGGAATTTTTGATCCGCAAATTTTTGTGGGAGTTATGGCCCTTTGGACTTAGAAATTTGCAGGAAATCATGATTATAGTTTGTTAACGCAACTCCTCTCAAATTACTGAACAGAATTTAACGAAACTTGGTATGTTAGAAGTACACCATATGTAGTTGTGCATATTACCAGGAATTTTTTATCCACAAAATTTTGTGGGAGTTATGGTCCTTTGGACTTAGAAATTTGCAGAAAATCATGATTATAGTTTGTGAACGCAACTCCTCTTAAATTACAGAACAGAATTTAACGAACTAATGGTATGCAAGAAGTACACCATATAGTGGGATACGTTTTAAGATCAGCGACCTCCTGTTAAATGAGCCGACTTTGATTATTTTTTACTAAATTTTCAGGGATGAAAATTTTCGTTTCAGATTTCTCAGCAACTATTAATCATAGGCGTTTGATACTTTGTACGTAGCTTAATGAGTCCCATATGGTGGGATACATTTTCAGGTCTGTCACTCTTTTACTTCCTGTTTAACGAGTCGACCTTGAAAGACAACAACTCCGAATTTTTTATTCCTAACTCCTAACAGATAATCTGTGTCCATAATGTGGACGTGTGGGGTATGTGAGCGTGCTAAATAAGGTTCTTTCATTGCCCTATAGAATCAAAACTATTGCAGATAAAGAAAAGCAGTTGCTTGCTTAAATGTTCAGCTCATTAAGCTCTACAAAAGTCTCTATAGGATCGAAGTTGTCAGACGACTCCTTATAGGGATTACAGAACCTTAAAGGCGAAAAGTTGTGTATTTGGCCTATAAAATGAAAACTATTGCAGATAGAAAAAATCTGTTACCCGATTAAATGTTCAGCTCATTTAGCTGTTCAAAAGTCTCTGTAGTGTGAAAGTTGTCAGATGACCCCTTAAAGGGGTTACAGCCCCTTAAAGGCGTAAAATAGTGTCTTTGGCCTATAGAATGAAAACTATTGCAGATAGGCAAAAGCTTTGCTTAAATGTTCAGCTCATTTAACTCTACAAAAGTCGACAAAGGGTCGAAGTTGTCAGATGACCCCTTATAGGGATTACAGCCCCTAAATAAACATGTTTTCATGTTTCTGGTCTATATAATGAAAACTATAGCAGATAGAGAAGTGGTTGCTTGCTTAAATGTTCAGTTCAAAAAGGTCTTATTAACAAAAGTCTTTATAGAATCAAAGTGTTAAGATGGCCCTTAAAATTACATTTTGCATGTTTTTGGCATACAGAATGAAAACTATTGCTGAAAGAGAAAAGCTGTTGCTTGCTTAAATGTTCAGCTTATTCAGCTCTACAAAGTTCTTCATAGGGTGACATCAAGACCAGGTGAGCGATTTAGGCTCCTGGGAGCCTCTTGTATAAAAACCTTCTGACAATATCTCTAAATATCACAATTCAATGCATAGTAAACTTCACTTAAGGTATTAAGTGATAATATGTGAAGTAAATAGTCGTATTCAAATTATTATTTTTTTCGTATAAAGGTATATTCAATACCATGCAGAAATGGATATTTTTGTGCTGTCTGTACTTGGAAAATGCTAAATGATAAATCAATTAAAACCAAGTTTTATGCAGTATTTATTGAGAGAGTTGCCTTTCCTCTGAGTGGCTCGATTTAAAACAGATTGAGATGTAATGACCACTGTACTATACAGCACACAAAAAACCCCACAAGGTTGCAAATTAAAACAAAGTTCTAGGTAAAAATGGCAACACCTTATGCGCTTTTCATTTATTCAAATCTCACTAGAGGTGCTCTATCAACCTCCCTGAAACTTTAGTTAACACGGCATACCAGTCTAAATTAAAATAGAAACAAGGTTACTGTTATGTGTCATCTTAAATGTGCATATCTTGATTAAGTGACAGTTTGTGTTTATATCGGTTTGAAAATGCTTTGATGTTATTATTGTTTCCAGTAAATATTTTTATTAAGATTTTTCGACCCCCGACACCGCTGTGTCTGTGATCGGCTTTTTAAACAAGGTTATAAAAAATATGTGTCATCCGGTCTCTTTAAAAGTGTTTTTCTTTCGATATCAGCCACTGGTAGCAGAATTCAAAATTATGTCACTTGAAATAATTCGTTGTTGTCTCAATTAGTTTGTGACAGTTTGTTGAAAATCACCTCTTTATCTCCATATGTCTCAAGATTATGTTGTGTTTTGAGTAACTATACCTTTAGATCGCAATGGAAGAGGGAGATTTGGCACATAAAACCTGGTTTGACCCACCATTTCTTTTGAAATGCATTTACCTAGTGAGGACTATTGGGATATTCAATTTCTCGGGTATGTTTTTGCCTTGTTTTGTCTTTTGTTCTTGGATATACTGGTATGAGATTGATCACCGTAGTTCAGTAATTTTGTTGTTACCTTTATTTACATTCAACTTTTACTTAAAAGCAATGTTCGATTTATTAATTTTCCTGATGAAATTACAATCTAATACATTTTTGTACTATTAAATATTGTACTTTTCATTCTTGATATACTTTGATTATAATTTGTTAAAACAAATTAATATCATTGATGCACTGCTCTGTACAAGTCAATTGCAGTTTCTTTTCGTTTTAGTAACTCTTCCTTCAATAGAGATTCAACTGCAGCTTTAGTGTGTGTTGCAAACTGGTATTGTCTTATTAGAGGAACATAAGTTATTTTTTTACCAATATCCAAAACTTTTTCCATTATCTTGTCTTTTAAACGCTCTTCAATCTCAATGTCAAAGTATTTTGAATATTCTTCTGCTAAACCAAATGTCTTTCGATAAATTTCAATTTCCTCTAGAATCATCAAAGTATTGAGGGGAACTTCCCAACCTGGTAAAGGAATAGTTGCAATAAAAACTGCTTGAATACATATCCATGGTATTCTTCGTTTTAATTCCTTGTATTTGTTTTCGATAACATCTGGTGTAAGAACAGGAATGAAAGACATGAGAACGTATGCTTTAGCATCTGATAACTGGCTGACTATATCATTAACTAGTGCACTCCAGTCACCAATTATCCACATTGATTTCATGTTTGATATTAAAAATATATTAGCATTCTCTAATAACATTTCACCTTTTTTTGCATCTTCTAGCTTTTTTCGAAGATTTGCTAATGTGACTTGTTTGGATTCCCCTCTTGAATTACCTTCCTTGATATCAACATCTATTTTATTTCTTAAAAAGCAAAATGGTACTCCAGCCTTTCTAGCTTCCTTAGCAATCCAAAGATCATCTTCAAATAGTACAGTGTCTATAAATATAAGAAAGTAATCGAATGCTTTCAAATCAACCTCTTGAAGAAATCGCTCTTTTTTAAACTTAATGGTACCAAATCCAGGCGTATCAACAATTTTGATATCTGGGTGTTTGCTATGTGTATATTCGACGACTGTTAGTGTTGTGTCACCGCGTCCGACTTTTGCTGCGGAACAATTATTTTCTTCATAGCAAAGTAACGTATTGATAAACGTCGATTTCCCAAGAGCACTTCTCCCAACAACACCAAATCTAATTTTTTCATTTTTCCAACCGTTTACTTTTTTATCTAAATATTTCAGGAAGCTTTTTCTGCTCTGTGGCTTTTCCAGTTCAGCTTGAACACGGTGTGTGAGATCTATAATAGAAAAAGTTTCGAACTGTATTTCGTTTATTCGTTCTATCCTTGCAGATATGTATATTTTTTGGTTAATCAGTGCAAAACTTCTGTTAAAATTAAGTTTCGCATTTTCTTTCAAACTGTCTAATGTATAAGATTGATTCAGTGAAAGCAAATGTCAGTTTAATCAGAAAAAAATATGCATTTTAATAGTAATTTACATCTAGTCAAGTGCACTATCTTAATAGACTTGAAAAATCAAACCCCGACCAATTTCAATCGAAAAATTAATGTTTCTAAATATGAAACGCCAGAATGAAATTAATACTGTCATTTAGTTCTGACCGACCTACGTTATAAACGACAAAGAGATGTGGAATACGTGTACGCGACAAATTTAATATTAAAGAAACAACAATTTTAAAATCACAATGGAAAACAGGCAGCAGTCTTCAACATGACCAGAGGTCACTACTTGCTGTCTTGCATTGACCCAAGACTAAAAATAATACAACAAATTCAAAGACATCCCTAGATTATCAACAAAAAAGCCATTTCTTGACATAGAACAAAAAAAAAACAGATAGTTGAAAGGGACAAACAAAAGCTTTGACAAAAAAAAATATAAAAAGTGGCAGGCTTACACTATTTTTTTGGGCCCAACCTTCTCCCTATTGTTAATCTTGTACAAAGCACAAAAAATAACATACTTTAAAAATCAAATCGATAAAATGTTCAATTCACCAATAGAGAACATAAGACAATAGTACTATACGAGAACAACGAGACATAAAGGAACTCTCTTGAGAACACTCGCAGTTACTGACAGCTAGCTAAGAAGCATTTATCGACTGATGTAAAAAAAAATCAATCATATCGATTCTTAATCCGACATTTCACTTCAAACAACTTATGATTTAGTATTATATCATCACACAGAACCGACATAGTTGATCGCTGTAATGTTTAAAAACAATACAATAGTCAAAAGGTAAAAGATTAACGTTTTAGAATTACTATCAAATTATCAATATTTCTACCAAAAAAAAAATAAAGATTTTACTATAACTTCCAACGTATATCCTTTCTTTAATAAGTTTTTAAGCTAAATCACCATGTCAAGATGATTGTTTTTGAATTGACATGTACGTGCCTTTTAAATTACATTTCCATAAAAATCGGGATGTGATATTCCTTACACACACAAAAACGACGATCACAGTTAAAATTTTCAATAAGATACCCATATTTATGAAGGAACTTAGTAACACATTTGACTAATTTATGGTATCGATAACATTGTTTTAGTAATTTTCTGTAATTAAACGGTTTTTGTCATTAAAATCAGACACACCACTGCAAATTCGAGCATATCTGACTAACAGTGAAATGTACACTCCGTTAGATGGAGCTAGATGTACATCACCTTCAAGAAAAGGGAAATAAACAATTGGAAAAGAAATGTCATCACGTTTATAATATACTTAAGTGTGCAATTTTCCATTGACAATGCTCAAATCTAAATCCAAAAATTGACATCTATCGCCGGTGGAATTCGATTTAAAAAAAAAGTAAAAAGTCACAACTTGGGGTATTATGGGAATTGCAATTTATCTTTTCAAATTATCTTATATTTACTTACCCTCGTTTGCATCCGAGAGAACAAATCTGTCTATCTCTAAAATTAGAAATGATATAGTTATTTACGAAAAAAAAAATCAAAAATAGTTTTTTTTAGGATATGATTTAATACTATAAAATTATCATGATGCTAACAAAGTATTCTTCCTCCTATTAATCAATCTATCTCCTACCTTGTGTAAAGGTTCGTTCGTTATCTTTGATCGTACAGTTCAATGTAACTGGTCATTAAAGTGTAAAGATTATTCAAAAAGTTAGAAAATCTGTTAAAGTAAAAAATGGCCAGATTCCTTTTAATAGAAAGTAGGTGCGCAACAGCCCTGAAATCAAATTCCACGTTATTGACCCAATCCTGATGCTTTATACCAAATATTAAGTGGATGTAATAATTGGTTGAGAAAACTGTTACGCAAATTCTTCCTCACCCGAAGGAAGTAAGGTAGCTTTAACACATACATGTGCATACACATTTCTGACAACCCTTTGGCTTTTATAGACTTTTTAAGTTTAATTATAATTATCAATATACCGGTATATATAAACATGATAAATAATATATATATATAACCTTCTGCGGGTATTTCCATTTGTGAGTCAACGTCTTCAGAAAAAAAGCTGCTATCCAATTTGCCTCCACACCCAGGACAAAATGTTTGGTCTGAACTCACTGATTTTCCACATGAATGTTTTGTCGTTTTAATATTTTCTAGATGTAAATTCGAAACATGAATTAAAAAGCAAAGGAAACTTGAACACAAGTTAAAATACAAAGTTAAATATAGTCATGTCTAGTAAAAGTACTTTTTATCACGACTTGATTTTGAATTTCTTGTCAATCAAGACTCAAGTCTTCGAAAAGATTTACATTACATTTCATCGTATATGTTTCTGTAAATTATCGTAAATAACCTTTTGGTTAAGATCATGCTAACAATTAAATAACTTATTTCAAAGATTTTCTGGAAATGGTAATGAGTGGAGATATATGTAAATGCATATTGACACATAACTGTATTCGTGATCTCAATATCGTTCTCCGTAGAATTATAAACAAGAATGGATTCGAAATTTGGATTTAAATCTCTTCTACGTTTTCATGAGAGGTTTTGCTTTATAATGCTTAAGAACAAGCTGAAAATAAAACTAAACAGTGTCCATTTCGAATACCAAGCAACAAGAGAAACATAAGAAAGGGTCCTTCTAAGAAATGCAATCTAAAATCATGTTGTTTTTGCTCTTCTCATTAACAGCATGGAATACAAACACACTAGAGGATATAACTCACATATAAACGTCCGACAGAGGATATGAATTCCATTTTAAGAAATCTCAGTAGGTTAAACATGAATAAATTCATTGGGTAAAAGATTAAATTTAGCTTTATTTCGTTTTGTGAAGAAGAATCAATGTCAATTTTATCAAAATATATATACTCATGGAAAAAAGAAACTGTGCATGTCTATTGGAAATCAATTGTACCCATATTTCATTTAATCAGAAAATCGTAAAAAATACAGTTTTCGAATTGAAATTTTCACTGAATGTCGAGTGGATCATGCAGATCATTTTGGGGTAAAAATCCGAAATTTTTTAGATTCCAGTTTCTGAGATTCAAAAAACCACTTTTTTAACCCAAAAATGAAAAATCAAGTTTTTCACTCAACATTTAAACTGTTAACTTTCAACCACTAAAAGGAGAAACTTTTTTGGTGAAAATCAGCTGAGAAAACTTAATTTCAAAACTGTGCATTGTTTCCAAAGTGTGATTTTGTGAATTTTAAATTGACACTACCTGCTACCTCAAACTGCAAACAAAACATCTTTTAGGGGTCTAAAAATGAAATTTTTTGTCCAGATCTTGTGAAAAATGATTTTGCAATACTTCTGTGATAAAATGTATAAAATACTAAATAAAATTTTGAATTTGTGATTTTTCAAAGTGATGCACAGTTTCTTTTTTCCATTAGTATATTTTCCCGCAATTTTCGTTTATTTTACAACTAAAATAATGTGACTCTCATCTTCAATAACGTTGCAAGTTTTGCAAATTCTACCCTCTCTTTGTATTTCCCAGTTTCTATAGCTAACTGGTGGTCACTTAACCTTACAAATGTAATAATTTACATATTAATTTTCTGTGTTCAGTATTGTCTGTAAATAAATATGGTTCTAAGCTATAATTATTTTTTAATTTCTTATATAACATTTAACGTTTTTTTTTTTCTATTCGAATGTGCGTGTGTGCTGGACGGACCTGGGCCATGTAGGGTGGTCAGTTTTAATGGTGGAGGAAACCGGAGAACCCGGAGGAAACAACTGTCCTTGGGCGTTTAATTGGCAAACCTAATCATAAACGGGATTATAACACCAGCTTAAAGATGATCGGGAAGTAATCAATAGTTTGATAATTTAAATCAGTGCTTTAGACCACTGGCCCACCCAGGCCCCTACGATATTCAATAATAAAGCATAATGTACAAATAGCCATCCCCCCAAAAATGTACCAATTTTCTTCCTTTTTATGTCATCAAACCTTAATATCCATTGATTACTGTTGATGATTTCATGTTTTTACATCTTTTACCTGATTTGTCTATGAAAGGTAGTAACGACCTAATAACCAGAAAGCCAAGAAGACAGAAGGCGACAATTTCCCATCTTAGCTGTAGCCAAAATATTGCACCCGCTATGGCAATAACTGCCATGTAAAATGTGTTCCTGAAATAAATCACAATCTTGATATTAGAAATCTGAATCGCCCGTCTAATTCAACAATACAATGTATTTACTATTTACAAACATATTTATCTTACAAAAAAAGTCTAAAACTTTCAAATTCTAAATCTAGCGTGAATGTAATTTTGATATTAGATATACAACATATATGGTTATATCTAACATATCCTCAGATATCCGTTAATATACACCTGGAAAAAGTATTGCAACACCACAATTTTACCATTAAAGAAATTTTCATATTTGTTTAGATTTACCACTATTTATGTAATGATTTATGGAATATTGTTACAATTGCAAGACAGAAAAATATGTTATGTGTAAGAAATGCAAGAATCTGGACAAAATTTTCGGCCATCAGAAATAATACATTTTTATTTTTAAACTACTGCCCTAGATGACTTACTATTTTAAACACACAAACAAAACACTAAAAAACTTTAAAATGGATCAACAAATGTCGCTAGTCTCATTGACTGATGACGTAGGCGGAAGTTCATGTTACTCATTCTCATTATTTTAATATCCATGCTAGGGAACGGACGTGTCGAGTGCGACACGTCATACTGTAAGTATTCCATTTTATTTGCCTTGGTGGCTATGCATTTATATTTTATAGGCCTAGGTGGCCATGCACTGATAATTTATAGGCCTAGGTGGCCATGCACTGATAATTTTAAGGCCTAGGTGGCCATGTACTGATAATTTATAGGCCTAGGTGGCCATGCACTTTAAGGCCTAGGTGGCCATGATATAGACCTAGGTGGTCATGCACATATAGGCCTACGTGGCCATGAACATATAGACCTAGGTGGTCAAGCACATATTGGCCTAGGTGGCTATGAAAAGATATTTCATGAAATAAATATTGAGTCACATGTGTGCACGTTTGTTGCGTAGAGAAAAGCTTAGAACATGTATGACTTTAAAGAAAGTATATGCCAAAATTTTAAGCAAGCATATGAATAATAGATAAATGCTTATTTGTGAACATAATGTCATTGTGTATTTTCTATTTCAAGGAATTGAATGAAGTTCACGTGTCGTTTTATCGAGGACTGTTTTGATTTGGTTGAGTAAATTTAAATATACACCGAACATGTGCTTGATTATTAGTTAAAATTTACAAGTATTTATTTTGATTTCAGAGATGTATAAAGTGTTATCATGAAAAAAAGAGGATTACTTTCTGTGGAAATACTGGAATTCAAATATATGATTGAGGTTAGTGCGTTTTATCCGACGAAATATTTATAATATTCAAATTATCTGATCTTTACATTGTTTTTGAAAGATATCCGAAGTGTTAATGCATAATAAGCTTGTTCTGTTGGCCAATACATGTAGCAGTTTTGTCTTGTAAGTGCCGTCATGTAATTTCTTTTCGAAAACTGTTTCGTTAGTTGCTTAACATTATTATCAGAATTCACTAAGAAAAGAAGTAATAGTTATACAACGGACATATTTAATTATATAACATGTTTAATATATGAAATATCTTGATAGGTTAAGCTTGTTAACAGTATATAGTATTGTTCCTTTCAGAGTGAACATAAGGAACGGAATGGTAGTGATCCCGTTACGCTGGAAAAGCCAGAGATGGAAGACAGAAATGAAAGCCAAATTAGACAATGTGAATGATATAGCAATCTATTATAACAATAGACTTATGGGATCGTTATTTCATGTTAAACGAATGTTCAAGGCAAATAAAATGAGATAATTAAAATGTGTACTTTGTTGACATGTTAAATGTCTTATACAAATTGCCCTAATTCTTGTTTGGTATTGCTTTCTTTGTGAATTTCCTTTCGTTAGCAATTCAAGGGACACTGATGCCCTAGTGGGTTCGCTCACGTGAGTTGCATACGAGGGGATTTTCTCCTTTAGGTGTTACAAAATTGGTATATACTAGTATTTGAATTCAACTGGTCTTTAGTAAATATGATTTTTATTCCATTTATTTTGCTTTAATGTTATAGTTACACACCGATATGATTTTCATCTAACTATATAATAATAGGGAATCTCAGGAACTTGTTTACACTTGAAGGAGAGATCCCTTCGTTTTGCAAACTCACGTGCAGATCGGAAAAGAAACTTGAAATAGTGGATGTTATACCTTCGCATGTGTCAGACTTAGATCTGTGTTAGTGCTTAATATGAGATTGTTGTATAATGATCGCAAAAGCCATTACAATCAGTTTGTAATACAGGTTTTATTAGATAAACCCTTGTCCTTGTCATATCGTGTTTATATGAGGTGTTTTATTTTATTTTTTGAGTTTTGGGAAGAGAGCTAAAGGTGGTTTATTGTCGTTTCGTTATGAAATTTGCATCTTGTAAGCTGTCGAGTTTTACTTCCCATAACTTAACATGAACTGAAAGCATAGAGATAGCAGACACTGAGGATATGGGTATAGTCTCATTGACTGATGACGTAGGCGGAAGTTCATGTTACTCATTCTCATTATTTTAATATCCATGCTTATGGATAGACAGTAGATGTGATGATTGTCATACACGTCAGTTACAGTGTCACTTAGCGTAGATATGAGGTGGTTTCCTTACCCACCCTTCCCGCCCTTTAAAACCAATAGATGGGTGTTTTAGACAGAGATACACCAAATGTGGACAATTTGTTAATATATTAGTAATATATACATATTTTGCCTTGAAGAAATTTTTTATTGACGGAAAAGTAAAATATATGACATCGAACAAGAATTGGTGTAAATTGTCCACATTTTGGTGTACGTATCTTTATGTTTTCAGTTCTACGCTTCGAGTTTTACTTCCCATAACTTAACATGAACTGAAAGCATAGAGATAGCAGACACTGAGGATATGGGTATAGCGCAAGAATGCTTTGCTGTTCGATGTTCGTGTGAACGTACGTTTTGGATTAATGACCAAGATTATCTATGTTAGAAATGGGAGTAGAAAGATGAATTTGATTACATTGTGGGTGGGTATTGGGCTAAAGGGTTCGGGATTTTAATAATACCCCTAGGCACTAGACTGCATAAGCAGCCTGGAGGCACATTATTTCTCCGTCAGGTAACTCGTTCTAGGTTATTTAGAATACCAAACTGAATTTAGGTCAGTAAATTGTGCCAAATATTTCGAAATTTTTACATGCCCATAGGGACAGGGCTGCATAGGTAGCTTAAAAGCACATTATTCCATCGTCACTCACATCCCCTAGTAATTTGTGATACGGAACTGAATCCTAGCTCAATAGTTACACTTATGATGTAGATTATGCCAAAGGTTTCGAATTTGATCATGCGTCTAGTACTTATATTGCTCATTATAGTAATGGTTTATTTCTTTTATTTGCCCTTAATTATTCTATCAAACATACTAAATGCAAAGATTTTGACTGAACGTGCACCCAACCACTATCGTTTACTTTCTCAAATGAATGCATATATCCGCACTTTAGATAATGATAAATCATATTTATTTATAAATTAAAATTCAGTATAAGTAATTATCTTAAAAAATATAAAATACTTTCACTGTCATTCATATTGCAACTGTTTTGAAAAAGGTAAAGATGAGTATGGCGGAAAATAAGTTTGCGTTTATACTCCGTTTTTCCAGCGGGAAATTCTAGTATTGGGGAAAAACTAGTACATTGTATGTAACACCGGTTAAGTAATATGTTGCATTAGTTTTAAAAAAGACACAACAAATAAGAGGTATTTTCTTTGTATCGTATCTCCAGCTTTAATATTTACTGTAAACAACTATATAGCAACGTGACTTTGAAGTCATTTCTGATTTTAGGTAACATATGAAAATATTGGATATAAAATATGCAAATTAAGCTAATAAAACCAAAAAATCGTCACACTTTTTTTTTCATTTCGTTTGACCAATGAATATGATTCTGTTCCATATGCATTAATTTTTTGAATTTGTGCACCCATTGACATATTTTTTCCTCTCTTTGGCATGGGAGTTTGAAAGAGCATTTTTTTTTTGTGGAAAAGAACAGCTTCTAATATAAGTCTAATGAAAAATCAATTGGATTCTGTTTCCCGTCACAAATTTAAAATGTTTGTTTCGATGAATCGAACAAATGATTAAATGAATGTTTTTCCTAGATTTACTTTATTTTTTTTATATCAAGTGGGATCAGTTTATACGAAAGCCAAGAAGGATCATACGAGATTCGAGATTCGGAATTCGAAATTCGAGATTCGGAATTCGAAATTCGAGATTCGAGATTCGTAATTCGAAATTCAATATACCATTTAATTTGGGGTCTTTTTGTGGGGGAGCCAAATTTTGCAATTTCAAACAAAATGAAAGGCCTTTTTTCGCAGAATTCAATTTTCTTTATTATTTATATGGAGACATATACTGAATATTTGCTATCAACTATATTTTTGTGGTGGTTTTTAAACTATCTTAAAAAAAGGAAATAATAAAAGCCTGAGAAAAAAAAAACACGTGTCATTAAATTCGCGAGTTTTGTTTAAGTTTGCAGCTACTCAAATGGATAATTCATTAAATGTGACTACGTAATTTAGGGATACCTTAGATGATAGGTGATATATAAACGCTTGGACAAAAGTATAGGAATACTTTTTTTAAATGTTCAACTGTTTTGCTTCTTTATTTTCTTATAGAATCGTATAACTGTGATCAAAAACCTGCATGGTGATAAAAGACTACTAAGGTTTTAACGTTTTTCTGTTATGTAACCATTAGGTTTATGACCAACAGTTGGGTTTTTGTGAACATGGGGAAAATAACAAAGGAAAAATTCAGAAAAAGTTTGCAGCTAAAATTATCTGTAATTATGAATTTGTCCTTGAAATGACACAAACGTAGGGAATTACCCTATAAATAGAAAATAAAGAGATGTGGAATAAGTGTACGCGACACAGCCCACAATTAAACGGCAATTTAGAAAAAATCACAATGGACAACAGCCTTCAACGAGGCCATTTGGCACTGCTCGCGGTTCTGCAATTGGCCCAAGGTCTAAATAAGATGCATATAATTCAAATCCAGCACTGAAATAGTCACAGATAGACCCCCTTCTTAAACAAGGAACAAAAAACATCAAAAAGACAAGTACAAACGAAAGCTTTGTCAAAGATTCCTGGCTTAGGACAGGCACATGTAATATATGGCGGGGTTAAACCTTCCCCCTATCAATATTCCTAGAGGGTTGAATTCAGTAAATATGCATACGTCATTAAGATCCGCCCCTTTGTAGGAGAGCTTTCTGGTACGTAATTGACATCTTTGAGCTCCAGGATTGGTTGATAATTTTTCAAATAATTTAAAAGAAAATCTCTAGTATATGAACAAACTCCAAAACATAAAAAAGTTTCATTAAAAGTACATTTTGATTTTTTGCCAGTGCATTTATTGAGGTATGGGTATTAAAGGAATTTACTGCGAAATTACAATGTTTACAAACAGTGACATGTGAAAAGCCAAAATATGCCGCATAGGTATATGGTTTTATTAGTGAAAAAGAACCTACTGCATCTTATCTTCATCGAATGAAATATGAAAGATTTGGCATTTTAAAGATGAAATTTCTATGAATTTATTTCTAAAGTTGGTAATGCATTAAATCCAATGGGGCTTTCAATACTGGATTCAACCCTATACCTGAGGTAAATTATGAATGAATATTTTGATATTTTAAAACTTTTTGGAACTTTTCTTCTATGTTTGCATAGATATAAGTGAAAGCAGAGTAAATTTGACAAACTGCACACCCAGGTTTACTAAAAAAACTGCTGAATCAGCATTTTTATATATTTTCTATGAATTTAGCCCATGTAATTTAACAAGACATGGAAATCATAATTATTTCAAAACAATTGATTTTTAATCTTGAAATTTATATTGATGTATATTCATTCTTACTTTTCGCAAGCTCAGGTCACTCCACAGTTGCTATTTTTTTGTCGCGACACTTGCGAAATGTCTCAGATCTTTACAAATTTAGTCCGCCATGGGAGACCGGATAAAAAAATTGATATAGTCAAAATATTTTCTAACTTAAGGTCATGTTTGTCAGTATCTCCTTCCTTTTATCTTAATTATGTCATACTTTCCCTGAAAACCTGTATATTGTTTTAATACAAATCACATTCTATTAAAAAAGAGGCTCCAGGAGGCCATTTTTCTCTCAAAAAGTCTCAGTTTTTAAGTTAAGAACTGGTCTTGTTTACTAATTACTGGTAAAATTTTGAGATTGTTGTACTAGAATGAATGAGACACTAATATTCTTACAAATAATATGCATAACTTCTTATAAATGACATCTTTCTTGTGTTCTATAGTGAATTGTGTGTTAGACACCTGCATTTTGATATTTCATATAGAGCCTTAAGGTCATGAAATGGTAGTTTGTATTTGTTTTTATATGTTCAAAAGGTATTTAATTTTTAAAATCTGACTCTTGTTTTCTTCTTTTGTGTAAAACATAACATAAATGGTCCAAAATACAGAAATTGGTTCATTTTAGGCATACTGTAAAACATGGTCCGGCATGTACATCATTTCTTTATATAAGCTTCTATAGTGCATCTTTGAGTGGTTTCAGGTGGCTAATTATGAGAGATAGCATGCACTTATTTATTTAATGGCTTTTATTCATCATGTTTTACAATTCTAGGCAGACTGAGAGTATTTATAGACAGAAATACTTAGATGAAGTCAGATATTTCAAAATGCATTTTTCTGCAATATGGACACACACTTTCATGAACCTGGCAAAATACCAGAAAGAGGAATAGGTGGAAGGTCATACAATGAAAACAAAGAGTATCCATCAGAATATAGCAAATCATAGTTTATTTAAGAATTTGAAGAAAACTCTTTCCTTATAGGGTTGAATTCAGTAAATATGCATACGTCATTAAGATCCGCCCCTTTGTAGGAGAGCTTTCTGGTACGTAATTGACATCTTTGAGCTCCAGGATTGGTTGATAATTTTTCAAATAATTTAAAAGAAAATCTCTAGTATATGAACAAACTCCAAAACATAGAAAAGTTTCATTAAAAGTACATTTTGATTTTTTGCCAGTGCATTTATTGAGGTATGGGTATTAAAGGAATTTACTGCGAAATTACAATGTTTACAAACAGTGACATGTGAAAAGCCAAAATATGCCGCATAGGTATATGGTTTTATTAGTGAAAAAGAACCTACTGCATCTTATCTTCATCGAATGAAATATGAAAGATTTGGCATTTTAAAGATGAAATTTCTATGAATTTATTTCTAAAGTTGGTAATGCATTAAATCCAATGGGGCTTTCAATACTGGATTCAACCCTAGACAAAGCACAAAAACTAAACCAGTGTTCTCCCTAGAAATTTTGGATAGCATCACATTTTGCGTAAACAAGATTCAGCTGAAGGAAAACGAATCGCGTTGATCGACATCTGGCTCATGTTTTATTTATAATTTAATTTTATATGTATCAACCCCCCCTTTTTAATATAAAACATGATTCAGAAATACTTTTTAAAATAATATAGGAAGGGGGTTGTATGCATGACTGGAAAATAACAGTCAAGGTATTGTAAAATATGACTATGTTTAATTATCTTTGGTGGGAAAGATAATTAGTTTATTTATAAGAATTATGTTGTATGTGATGACTCACAACCCTTAATTAAAATGGGAGATAAAGGGACAGAAAGCTGCCTGAAATAGTAATAATATAAACTTATATTGATATCTTGAATATATTTCATTCCTTATCTGCTTTGAATAAATAACTTTGCTGAAATGTACCATATAAAAATATATATGGTACATGTAATTTGTACACATTAGCCACCGCCTTTAAGTTATCTCCCTTTTGCCCAAAAGTTGTCTTTCTTTGTTTATGAAATTTACTGCCAAAATCAAATGTTTGAAATCAATGTTTTGGACTATATAATCGTAAATAGGGATGTTTAAGGATTCCAATATTCATTCTTTAAGGTAAAAAATCATTCTTTTCTTTTGATTAGTCTTTTAGTTTTGGTTTTCATTTATTTTTCATGTAAATTCAAAAACCCACGTGAATCAAACACATGGCTTGTGTTTATTTTTATGTTGGTCAATTCTGATTGGTTGTCAAACCAAAATAAAACACTCGACTGCAGGTGCCTACTGTCGGCAAATCACCTGTAATCAAGTCCAATTAGTTAAAAATCGATATCTTTCAATTTATTGACAACAGACCAATAATTTATTTGATAATTGGCTTGGGGTTGTAAAGGTGTCAATTACCCAATGGTCCTGAATGGCTTCATTGTAAAAATTTTAAGCGATTTTATAGCGTCTCGGTACAGACTGATAGCATCTCGGTAAAATCTGATAGCGTCTCGGTCCCGAGATGCTATAAGGGGAGAACACTGTAAACACACAATAAAATCAAATCGATCAAAGTTCAATTCTACTAGAGAGAACCTAAGACAAAAAACAAGAACAAACAAAAGGACGGTAAAGGAAATCTCTATAGAACACTCGCTGTTACTGACAGCTAGCTGAGAATCATCAATCGACTGATGTAAAAAAATCAAAAGTATCGATTTTAAATCCGACACAACACTTCAAACAATAATGATTTAGTGAAGTGTCATCACACAAAACCGACACGCTTGATCGCTATAATGCTTAAAAATGACAATAGTAAAAACGTTTATGGAAGTTTTAAAGCAAGTATCAAGTTTTCAATATTTCTGCCAAAAAACACTAAATTCCAAGATTTAACCAAGATATTCATTACATATCCTTTCCGTAATAAATTTTTAAGCCAATTTTTCATTTCTATTGGATTGGTTTTAAATTTGTGAGCTTTATAAAAAACATTACCATAAAATTCAGGATGTGATAATCCTTTCACTATAAGAAAGTGACGCGTACAATTAAATTTTTCAATAAGAAATCGATACTTGTGGAAGAATTTAGAAAAAGATTTTACTAATTTATGGTATCGATAACCTTGTTTTAATAATTTTTCAGTAATAAAAGGGTTTGTATTATTAAAATCAGAAACACAACTGCAGATCCGAGCATATCATACTAACTGTGAAATGTAAACCCCGTATGACGGCGATAGTGGAACATCTCCTTCAAGAAAAGGGAAATTTATAATAGGGAAGGTAAAGTCGTCACGTTTATCATATACTGTGGTATGTAATTCTCCGTCAATAATACTTAAATCTAAATCTAAAAAAGGACATCTATCACCGGTGACGTTAGATTTGTTCAAGGTTAATTCAGAAGGATAGATATCTGTAATAAAATTAGAAAATGAAGGATTGTTGAGTGCAAAAATGTCATCTAAATATCTAAAAGTATAATTGAAAGTTTCGATTAGGTTCTGTTTGTTCGGGTCTTTTTGTAATTTAGCCATAAATTGTGATTCATAACAGTATAGGAAAAGGTCGACTATAAGTGGCGCACAATAAGAACCCATAGGAATACCAATAATTTGGCGATAAATTTGTTTACCATAACGTATGTAAATATTATCTATCAAATAATTTAGAGCAGTAATAGTTTCTGCATCGGTCCAGTTAATGTAACCCTTTTGAGTCTCGTTACTAAAAAATGATTTACTAAATGATTTTGAAACTCTAGAACAGATATAATCACTTTTAGATTTGTCAAAACACCATTTAACCAAATATTCAAATTTCTTTTTAATCAGATTATGTGGAAGGTTAGTATATAAAGTAGAAAAATCGTAACTATCAACGGTATGAAAAGTATTTTCAAATGCGCGAAGCTTGTCCAAAACATCAAGAGGATTTTTTCAAGTTTTCAAGTTCGATATCTATCAAATTTTCACATATGGTGAAAAAAATGATGCCCCCATTTTTTGCCTTAAATTTTTTTACTTATGCAAATAAGTTGCATATTACCAGTCTTTTGTAAGAATAAAATCTGTTTTTCTTGATTAGATGTAAAGTTTGGTTGATGAAAATTATATTTAGCCCTTGGTTAAATTTTATTTTTATTTTTAAGAAATTATAGATTTATGACTTTGAAAAATTTGTTGATTTTCAGGTGGTCCTGAACTTTTGTCCAAGTGTATATATTGAAACGATTTTCCTATGGGCGGCTCCCGAAGAAGACCATCCATGTAGTAGGAGAAGATTCCTGGCTCTGGTTCAACTGTAACCTGAGTAGCTAACTTTGGTGGTGGTGTGTCATGAGCTGGATGAATCATGTCACACAGCGAGTATTAAATTAAGCAGTCGCTACAAGTAATAGGGATGTTTTGGCATGATATAGCAATTTTGGGCTTGTGGCCGAAAATCCGCGCTACTTTTTTATAACCCAAAAGAAAATGAGGTTATTCCAACAACGAAACCATTCCTTTATATGCCTCTGCAGCATCTGATTAAATCCGTCAGTTTCAAATTGAGTCAGGTGTTGGAATATCATTGATTATACAAATCCGAACAAGACTCATACGTGGTTTGCCAAATATAACATTAAATCATGGCAAGTAAATGTATCTAAATTACAAATTGAAAAAAATAATATATTGAGCTTACGGAAATTAAGGAATACACTGTTGAATTTGGGGGTTTCTGGAATTTAATGGTGACCTATTTGGTTTGTGATTAGTATATTGAATTTCAAATTTCGAATTTCGAATCTCAAATTTCGAATCTCAAATTTTGAATTTCGAATCTCGTATATCGCATTTTGAATTTCGAATCTCCTATATCGAATTTCGAATCTCGTATCTCGTTTTTGGAATCTCGAATTTCAAATTTTGAATTTCGATAAGTTTTTTTAAAATAGTTTTGATTGGTTCATGATTATAAATCAATAAATCAAATTGGTTATATTCGAATTTCGAATCTCGAATTCAGAATCTCAAATGGGCCATCTGGGCTTTCGTAAGTTAAGGAACATCATTTTTTTTATCTATGTTTATCTCCTCAAAATAAATTATACCTGTCGTTATTTCTTTGATCTCTTCTGTTGTCCATCTTCTTGGTACTGTGTCTTAAACTTTATATTTCGTATGGACAACTGCATTTGAAAAAAAAAATCCATAAACATGCCATATAATAATAATGACACCTTGGTGCATTCATATTTTAAAGTTTCGATACAGTGCTTTAAACATAAAATAACAAAGCTGAATGCAAATCATTATTTAATTATATTTTCACGACTCAAACCATACTCGATTAAAATGACTCACTAATATTTACTAAAGACTCATACTAGAAATGATTTGATAATCTCTAGTGAACTTTCCCTGTAGAACTTACAATTTAGTCTGTTTGGCCTTTTTTTCCGTTTCATGAAGGTCCATTATATCATTTCCTTTTTACACTATACTGATGGGTCCAAACCTAACCTGTACAAAAGTGAACCGGGAGCAAACATTTGGTTTACGTTTCTGGTTTGGTTTGTTTGACCAAACAAAATAGCAAACCACAGTTTTTTAAAAACAAATTGTTGTTCGCTATTTCAAGTTTGGTTTGGTTTAAAAGCAAACCAAACCAGACGGCTTGTATGGTTTGCTCTGACAAAACCTTACCAGGGTGCTGGTTTGATTTATTACCAAACCAATCTAGAATGATGGTTAATATCCTTATAATTATAAATTCTTCAAACAAAACATATTTGTTTTACGAGAGCAAATATCATAAAATGATGTCGGACGTCGTATTATGATTCTTTGAATCATCTGCTCATGCTCATAGAATAACAAACTAGGTTGCTGGTTTGGTTTACTCATAAAATGCCAATCTAATATTATGTTCAATGTTTAACATGTTTCAATCAGAATTTATAAATCGATTGAGACATTTATTTAGTGAAAAATATTTTTTCATGAAATATAAAAATTGTGAAATATTTCGGACATAATTTCACATCGATTATATGAATAATCTGCGCATGCTCACGGTTTGCTGAGAGCAAACCAAACCAAACTATAAGCTGCCGGTTTGGTATGCTTTTTTAAGTTTTGTTCGCTCTGACCAAACCAAACAAAACAAGCTGTCTGGCTTACTTTTCAAGTAAACATTAAAGTAGCTATATATATAGATTTTGGTTTGCAAATGTAAACCAAACAAAGTTTAGTTTGCATACAGGTTAGGTTTTGACCCATCTGTATGTCACTAATTAATGTGAATATTTGAATACTTCTAACCAATTTAAACTGATCAAGCTTAAAGTTCCACTTAGGTAGCAGATTTGAAAACAAAATTCTAATGAATAAAAACACAAATTCTTTGAGATTAATGAGAGGGGCAAACTAATTATATAAATTTACATGCTTTCAACAGGAACAAATTACTGGATTGCTTTTTATATCCCATATTTGTCTTTGAAAGCACGGTTTCTTTCATATCAGTACTTGATGGAAGAAAAATGATGGTTCGCGGGAGGAGATTACAACTGTTACTAATTTTGTAGTTTCCTAAATAGCTATTTAAAAAAAAAACGGGTTATAACCGGTCAGTAAGTGTGTTCAAATTAATCGTCCGATAAATGTATAAAGTAGCGTGGTTTTATACTTACCAAAAAGAAATTGTACGCTAAAAAAAGTTTATCAAATCTTCTTAAATTTCTGTTTACGTATGTGATACAAAGCAAGTAGAATAACAGTTGGATTCGATTTTATTCCAGCAAAAAGCTGAACTTTGACTTCTTTTTCATTTTGAAATTGAAATATTACGATTTTTAGTAAGAGGATTCCGGATCCTATTGAATAAACATTCTCAATTTATGATGACTGTCATGTTGTTTCATCGTGCAATTGTAATTGCAAAATGCTTAATGCAACACATTTAGTTGTTTCTGCATGTCATTAATATATGGATTCATGGTATTTCTTGTGTTATCAAAAAAAATACAGATTTCTGATTTCTTAATCATTTTGAAATCGATTCATCAAAGTGCATTGTTTTAAAATTTTGAAAACAAACCAAAATTTTTTCAACCTGAAAAAATATTTGGTTTTCTTTATAAGAAAAAAAGTGTTATTTTTTCTTACAAAAGGAATCTTTATTGAATTTAAATCTTTTGAGAAAACATTATGGTAAAAAAAATCAAATATTTAAACTTGTCAAAACTTTCTCAATAAATGAAGAATGTCATGTTTCAACGTGCAATTGTAATTGCAAATGCTTACTGTAACATTTAGGTGTTTCTGACGTAAAACCAAAGTCAAGTAAATGCCATAGAAACATACAAATAAAGAATTAATACTAAATACTTCAGATTGTAGATTAGAATTGAAAGTATTGCATTTCAACATTTTACATTACCGTTGCACTTCTATATAATTATATTGTACATTTTAAGATAGGATATCATGATATTTCTTTAGTTATCAAAAATAAATTTATATTTTTTTTTTATCAAATTCATATTTCAGTATTAACCAGAATCGGGATGAAACTTTGTCCTAGGAGAAAGTATAATTCAAACTTGTTTTACTTTGATAAAGTAGATTTTAAATTTGTCTTATGAAGATTCCAGATCCCACTGAATTCCAGTTTGTCTTGAAACATATTTTATGCTCTGCTGTATTGATGGGTTCAAGCGAGGCCTTGTCGCAATCCATCCTTTCTTTTGTGCAAATGCTTTATATAGCAATATTAAAAACGAATGAAAACATTTATGTTTATTAAATTGAATTGGTTCTGGTGTTATTTGTTTTTTTTTCAGGTCATTAGAATCGTGGTCGTTAACTGTTAAAATGGCGTTAACTTTTAGAAATGTTCTTTCAAGAAGTAAGTCGTCAACAGCTCAATATGAATCAAAATCATGGAACGAAAAACAGTTGACAGAATAGACAACGTCAGGAAGCCAAATCACAAAACACAAATAAAAAACGAAACTGAAATTGCAGCACAGTCAATAAAACTACATATGAAAAAATCCGTTTTAGTTTCAGCAATTCAGGGAAAAAAAAATTATTTGCCAAAAAACTTGCCATTTCAGCAGTAAACAACCTCTTTCAAGAATATTTGAAACGTTAAACAATTGGTTGAATAGCCGTAGTTTTTAAAATATTGTGCATACTTTTATCATACATTTTGCTCCTTTTGTGCATTTTAAATAAAAAAAAAACAATAAAGTTATGGGCCACTATCACAATTTTTCGGTTACTAGATTTGAAAATACATATTTTGGTATTTTTGTATATATTCTCTTAAAAATACTTTTAATAAAAATAAAGCATTATTAAAAACAAGGAAATGTGTCAAGATGACACTGATGCCCCGCTGGCAAATAAAATAAAACTGTTATTTTTACCAAATTTGCTAAGTCCAAGGGCCCTAATTTGGGTCAAAATCAGTGGACCGGAACGAAACTCGAACTTGACCTGTAACTCATCATGGTAGACTCACATACCAAAAATCTTTTGAATATATGCAAGGATGTGGAAAAAAAGTGCGGAAAACTTTTTTTTTTACTAAATTTGCAAGTTCAAGGGCCGTAATTTAGGTCAAAATTAGTGGACCGGAACGAAACTCGAACTTGACCTGTAACTCATCATGGTAGACTCACATACCAAAAATCTTTGGAATATATGCAAGGATGTGGAAAAAAAGTGCGGAAACCTTATTTTTACAAAATTTGCTAAGTTCAAGGGCCGTAATTTAGGTCAAAATCAGTGGACCGGAACGAAACTCGAACTTGACCTGTAACTCATCATGGTAGACTCACATACCAAAAATCTTTTGAATATATGCAAGGATGTCGAAAAAAAGTGCGGAAAACTAAAGTGTGACGGACGGACGGACGGACGAACAGACCGAAAAACTATATGCCCCCCAACAAAGTTGGCGGGGCATAAAAATATGAAAAAATATGAACATTTTGCTCTTCTAATCACCATTAAAACAAACTTTTCTTTAGACGTGCGAAAATGAAAACAAAACAGGATCTACTCAATTGATGTGAAAATTCTTCAAACAAATAATAATCAGAAGAAATACAATAAGGTCTTCCCTTGGAAAGGGAAAGACCTTAAAAAAGAGGGCAGATGGGACTTTTTCTGGGTTTTTAGGGTTGATATCATCTAATTATGGTCAACTAAGGTGTATTCACCCAAAAATAACATTTTTTTGTTTGTAAAAAATGGCAAATTTCCAAATTTTCAAAAAAAAAGGGGGCGTGGCATGCCAACTTCCTTATTTCTGACATTTGAACAGTTTTAATCATTGAAACTGGTTGAAATAGTAAAAGTTGATTTGACCTTGAAAAATGTTTCAAGGTCATACAATTACTTAGTACAGTGATATGGTCTAATTTTCACTAAAATCCATGTCGCGACACCATTTTTTCATATTTTTCCAAATTTTTTTGGGTTCAATTAAAAAGACATAATCACATCATATAATGGAAAAAAAATCAGAAAAGGGTTACATTTTATTTGAGCTATTTCACATTGAAAAAAGACTCAGTTTTTGAAAATTTACAAATGATGACCTGGACCTTTGACTTTGACCTTATTTTGACCCTTAGGGGTCACTGACCTTGTATACCAAGTTTCATTGAAATATCTTAAGAATTGTTTATTTTAGTATTTTAATACTAAAAAAAACAAAGTTTAAAGGGGAATAACTCCTGTATTGGTAAATATACCAATATGAAAATTGACCCTGCACAAGTTCAAGAGTTACTCTTCTGAATGCAAGAGGAATAAAGTTGGTACCTCTTATGGTTTGGGAGGAGAAGATTCCACAAACTTTATAGCTAAAGGGGGCATAACTCTTATATGTAAAATGGTACGGTACCCAAGTGTTTTTTCTGAAACGACAAACATAGACCGATAAAGTATACCAAGTATCATTGCGGCATGTCGCGTACTTCTCAAAGTTGAAATTTGGCGAAATGGCGGAAGAAAGAAAATAATAATAATAACTAGTTCTAATTGTGATCGCAAGCGAGTCACATACATGTCCCCTCACGTACCCCTCTTTGTCAATATGTGTTTGGGCATTTGAGAATACCTAATATACCAATTTTCATCAAGATCGGAGTAATGTTAATTTTGGCGGGAAACGGCGGCCATTTTGAAAATGGCCAACGATAAAAATTTTTGATGTCAAAAATAAACTCGCCAAACCACAATAACCTTATATACCACTTTTCATTAAAATCGGAGTAACTTTGATTTTTGGCGGGAAACTGCGGCCATTTTGAAAATGGCCGACGAAATAAAAATTTCGATGTCAAAAATCAACTCGCCATAGCACTATTACCTTATATACCAATTTTCATCAAAATCAGAGTAACTTTAATTTTGGCGGGAAACGGCGGCCATTTTGAAAATGGCTGACAATAAAAAAAAAATTATGTCAAAAATCAACTCGCCATACCACTATTACTTTATATACCAATTTTCGTCAAAATCGGAGTACCTTTAATTTTGGCGGGAAAAGGCGGCCATTTTGAAAATGGCTGACGATAGAAAAATTTTGATGTCAAAAATCATCTCGCCATACCACTATTACCTGATATACCAATTTTCATCAAAATCGGAGCAAGTTTAAATTTTGGCGGGAAATTTTAGCCGCCATTTTGAAAATGGCTGCCAAAAATTTTTTTTGATACCAAAAATGAACTCGGCATACCACTATTACCTAGTAAACCAATTTTCAATAAGAAATAACAAAGTTAAGAATTTTTACATTACTATTACATAATACAAAGTACAAAGAAAGATAACTCAATATGACAAAAAAAATAATTTTTGATTTTTTGCAAAATTTTGAAAACGGTAAGTCCGATTTTCAAATTTTTTTTTTTAAATGAAAGGTATTTAATGTCTACACTTACCCTATAAGGGAATTTGTCCTACCCCTGCCGGATCAGAAATGCCAGGAAAAATTCAACTTCGGTTTCGAGGAGCCATTTTGAGGCCCTTTTTTGACCTATAAGGGGTCGTTCGATTTCGACGAAAAATACAAAAAGCACAATCTCCCATTCCATACTCTTGATATATGAAGTTTCAGCTTCCTACCTTAAAAGATGTCGAAAAAATGAGGTGGACAAGTTCACGATCCAGAATACCGAGAAAAATAATAATAATAATAATAATAACTAGTTCTAATTGTGATCGCAAGCGAGTCACAAAAATGTCCCCTCACGTACCCCTCTTTGTCAATGTCTCTTGGCATTTGAGATAACTTATTACATGTATATCCAATTTTCATCGAAATAGGAGTAAGTTTGATTTTGGCGGGAAACGGCAGCCATTTAAAAAATGGTCGACAAAAAAAATTTGATGTCAAAAATAAATTCGCCATACCACCAATATCTTATATACGAATTTTCATCAAAATGGGAGTAACTTTGATTTTTGGCGGGAAACGGCGGCCATTTTGAAAATGGCCGACGAAATAAAAATTTCGATGTCGAAAATCAACGCGCCATACCACTATTACCTTATATACCAATTTTCATCAAAATCAGAGTAACTTTAATTTTGGCGGGAAAAGGCGGCCATTTTGAAAATGGCCGACGATAAAAAAAATTTGATGTCAAAAATCAACTCGCCATACCACTATTACCTTATATACCAATTTTCATCAAAATCGGAGTAACTTTAATTTTGGCGGGAAAATGGCGGCCATTTTAGCCGCCATTTTCAAAATGGCCGCCAATTTTTTTTTTATTACCAAAAATGAACTCGGCATATCACTATTACCTAGTAAATCAATTTACATTAAGAAATAACAAAGTTGAGAATTTTTACATTACAATTTCAAAATATGCTGCACAAAGAAAGATAACTCAATATGACAAAAAAATTAAATTTCGATTTTTTGCAAAATTTTGAAAACCATAAGTCCGATTTTCAAATTTTTTTTTTTTAAATGAAAGGCATTTAAAGTCTACACTTACCAAATAAAGGAATTTGTCCTACCCCTGCCGGATCAGAAATGCCAGGTAAAATTCAACTTCGGTTTCGAGGAGCCATTTTGAGGCCCTTTTTTAACCTATAAGGGGTCGTTCGATTTCGGCGAAAAATACATAATGCACATTCTCCCATTCCATACTCTTGATATATGAAGATTCAGCTTCCTACCTTAAAAGATGTCGAAAAAATGAGGTGGACAAGTTCACGGTCCAGAATACCGAGAAAAATAATAATAACTAGTTCTAATTGTGATCGCAAGCGAGTCACAAAAATGTCCCCTCACGTACCCCTCTTTGTCAATGTGTCTTAGCATTTGAGATAACTTATTATATCCAATTTTCATCAAAATAGGAGTAAGTTTAATTTTGGCCGGAAATGGCGGCCATTTTGAAAATGGCTCACGCTAAAAGAATTTTGATGTCAAAAATAAGTTCGCCATACCACTTTTACCTTATATACCAATTTTCATCAAAATCAGAGTAACTTTGATTTTGGCGGGAAACGGCGGTCATTTTGAAAATGGCCGACGAAATAAAAATTTCAATGTCAAAAATCAACTCGCCATACCACTATTACCTTATATACCAATTTTCATCAAAATCAGAGTAACTTTAATTTTGGCGGGAAACGGTGGCCATTTTGAAAATGGCCGACGATAAAAATATTTCGATGTCAAAAATCAACTCGCCTTACCACTATTACCTTATATACCAATTTTCATCAAAATCGGAGTAAGTTTAATTTTGGCGGGAAACGGCGGCCATTTTGAAAATGGCGGACGAAAAAAAATTTTTTAATGTCAAAAATCTACTCGCCATACCACTATTACCTTATATATCAATTTCCATAAAAATTGGAGCAAGTTTAAGTTTTGGCGGGAAAATGGCGGCCATTTTAGCCGCCATTTTGAAAATGGCCGCCAAAAATTTTTTTCGATACCAAAAATGAACTCGGCATACCACTATTACCTTGAAAACCAATTTTCATTAAGAAATAACAAAGTTAAGAATTTTTACATTACTATTACAAAATATATTGTTCCAAGAAAGATAACTCAATTTGACAAAAAAATGAAATTTCGATTTTTTGCAAAATTTTGAGAACCGTAAGTCCGATTTTCAAAATTTTTTTTTTAAATGAAAGGTATTAAATATCCGCACTTACCCCGTAAAGGAATTTTTCCTACCCCTGCCGGATCAGAAATGCCAGGTAAAAATTCAACTTCGGTTTCGAGGAGCCATTTTGAGGCCCTTTTTTTACCTATATGGGGTCGTTCGATATCGGCGAAAAATACAAAAAGCACAATCTCCCATTCCATACTCTTGATTTAAGAATTTTCAGCTTCCTACCTTAAAAGATGTCGAAAAAATGAGGTGGACAAGTTCACGATCCAGAATACCGAGAAAAATAATAATAATAATAATAATAATAATAATAATAATAATAATAATAATAATAATAAGAAACCGAGCAAAAACAATATGTCCCCGACACTTCGTGTTCGGGGACATAATAACTAGATATAAATGCCATTTCAAGAAATAGCATATGTCACTCCACTTTGTGTGTAAAGTTTATCAAGTACATGTTATAAGCTCATTGAATTACTATATGTCACCATGACATTTACCTTTGTTCAAGTAAAATTTTTTCACAAGATTTATAATTATAAATTACTCAATGAAAGGTCTATAAATAGAAATTACAGCAGCAGGATGACACATGTTGACAGAAAATCAATACAAACTTGTCATGTTAATAGTTTTATAAGCTCTTCAATGAATTACATAATGTCATCATGACCTTTACTTTTGTCCTAACAAAATTGTCCATGAGTCATCCTAATGATGTTTATAAATAGAAATGACACATGTTGACAGAAAATCAATACAAACATGTCTTTAGAAATTACAATATGTCATCATGACCTTTACCTTTGACCTATCAAAATTTTCCATGAGTCATCATAATGATATAATGATATGTTTATAAATAGAAATGACTCTAGCATCTTGACAGAAAATCAATACTAACTTGGCATGTTGCCAGTTAATGTTAAACCTATGGGGAAAACAGAAAATCTTTAATTGGCGATAATTTAAAAATGCCTGCTTCGATCCACTAGAAAAAAAAATTGATAGAAATTTAAATTATAGTCTAAGCATACTTAAAATTTCAAAACATTTAATCAAGTGGTTTTCTCAAAAAGCTTGGGACAAAACTCATTTACCTGTAGCAGACGACGCATGTTAACTGAGAAAATCAATACCAACTTGGCTTTCTGCCAGCCAATGTTAAACCTATGGGAATTTTTAAATTTTAAAATCGCTTTAATTTAAAAATGGCTGCTTTAATTGAAAAAAAAAAATTTTGGTATAACTTCATATTCAAGTCTAAATACATTTCAAATTTCAAGTCTTTTGATCCAGTAGTTTTCTCAAAATCGTTCGGACAAAATCATTGGAAAAATAATAATAACTAGGTATAATTGTGATCGCAAAGCGAGTCACAAATGTCCCCTCACGTACCCCTCTTTGTTAATATCCAGCTTATTCAAGAATATTTTTTTGTTCGCCATCCATTATAAAGCTTGGATATCAATTTTCGTTAATATCGGACCAAGTTCACTTTTTACCGGAAGTGGCGGCCATTTTGAATTTTTCGACATTTTCGACTTCACGCCTCAATTCACCATCCTTTAAAACTCTAGATATCAATTTTCGTTAAAATGGGACCAAGTTCATTTTTTTTACCGAAAGTGGCGGCCATTTTGAATTTTCGACATTTTTGACTTCACGCCTCAATTCACCATCCTTTAAAACCTCTAGATATCAATTTTCGTAAAAATCGGAGCAAGTTTATTTTTGACCGGAAGTGGCGGCCATTTTGAATTTTTCGACATTTTCGACTTCACACCTCAATTCGCCATCCTTTAAAACCCCTAGATATCAATTTTCGTTAAAATCGGAGCAAGTTCAATTTTTACCGGAAGTGGCGGCCATTTTGATTTTTTCAACATTTTCGACTTCACGCCTCAATTCGCCATCCTTTAAAACCCCTAGATATCAATTTTCGTTAAAATCGGAGCAAGTTCAATTTTTACCGGAAGTGGCGGCCATTTTGAATTTTTCGACATTTTCGACTTCACGCCTCTATTCGCCATCCTTTAAAACCCCTAGATATCAATTTTCGTTAAAATCGGAGCAAGTTCAATTTTTACCGGAAGTGGCGGCCATTTTGAATTTTTCAACATTTTCGACTTCACGCCTCAATTCGCCATCCTTTAAAACCCCTAGATATCAATTTTCGTTAAAATCGGAGTAAGTTCAATTTTTACCGGAAGTGGCGGCCATTTTGAAAATTGCGGTCGATAAATTTTTTTCCATATAAGAAATGAACTCGGCATACCCCAATTACCTTAAATACAAATTTTCATTTAAAAATAATAAAGTTAAATTTTTTCCCCATAATCCATTAAAGTGGCGGCCATTTTGATAATGTCGGCCGAAAAAAAAAATCTGATACCAGAAATGAACTCGGCATACCCCAATTACCTTAAATACAAATTTTCATTTAAAAAATAATAAATTTAAAAAAATTTCCCAAAATCCAATTAGGATTATCTCCCTTTTAAATTTCTTTTTTCGTTTTTTTGCAAAATTTTGAAAACCGTAAGTCCGATTTTCAAAATTCTTTTTTTGAATGATACCTCTTGTAAGTACCTATTTTATATATTTACAGATTTTTAATATTCCCGCCGGTTTACGAATGCCGCTTAAAATAAAACTTTGATTTCGAGGAGCCATTTTTAGGCCCCTATTTACCCTATAAGGGGTCGTTTGATTTTGGCAAAAAAACCTGATTACACAATTTCACACTCCATACTTTTGATATATGAAGTTTCAGCTTCCTTACTTCAAAGATGTTCTTTGAATTGGTGGGACAAGTTCACACTATAGAATACTAAGAAAAATAATAATAATAATAATAATAAGAAACCGAGCAAAAACAATATGTCCCCGACACTTCGTGTTCGGGGACATAATAATAATAATAATAAGAAGAAACGTAGAATAACAACATGTCACATCCACGATGTGGAGTGACATAATAATAATAATTAAAATTTACGTTTCCCGAAACGTGGGATGTCCCCTCCCGTTCTCATATAATGTCTGTCCTCTTCAACAGATTTCCGACAATGCGCCATGAGTCACCACCACCCATATACCCTGTGTAACAAGTTTTGTTAAAATTAGACAATGTTTACATATTTTTTGTGATTTTCGGCGGCCATCTTGAAAATGGCAGCCATTACGGAAATTCTGACAATGCGCTGTGAGTCGCCATCACCCATATATCCTGTATACCAACTTTCGTTGAAATCGGACAATGTTTACATTTTTAGCTATTTTCGGCGGCCATCTTGAAAATGGCGGCCATTACAGAAATTCCGACAATGCGCTGTGAGTCGCCATCACCAATATACCCTGTATACCAAGTTTCATTGAAATCGGACAATGTTTACATTTTTCGCCATTTTCGGTGGCCATCTTGAAAATGGCGACCAATACGGAAATTCCGACAATGCGCCGTGAATTGCCATCACCCATATACCCTCTATACCAAGTTTCGTTGAAATCGGACAATGTTTACATTTTTCGCTCTTTTTCGGCAATTTTTCAAAATGGCCGCCACTCGCGAAATTTTTTTTTTGCCCGAAAAGTTTCCAATTATGTTTCTGAACATGTATACCAAGTTTCGTTGAATTTCATCATGTGGTTTCCAAGAAAAATAAGGTAATAGTTTTTCGGTTTTTGGCGGCCATCTTGGAAATGGCGGCCATTTTGAAATTATAAATCGCAAAAAACACTGTAGGACCTTGGGACCTATCACCCCTCCACGTTTCAAATCGATCGGTCCACGTATGTCCGAGGAGATAGTCGGACAAGTTCGTGCATCAGGTTGACGGAAGAAAAAGAAAAAAGTATAATAATAAGAAAAATAAGAAACGGAGTAAAAACAATATGTCCCCGACGACACTTCGTGGTCGGGGACATAATAAGAAACCGAGCAAAAACAATCTGTCCCCGACACTTCGTGTTCGGGGACATAATAATAATAAGAAACCGAGCAAAAACAATATGTCCCCGACACTTCGTGTTCGGGGACATAATAATCAGAAGAAATACAATAAGGTCTTCCCTTGGAAAGGGAAAGACCTTAAAAAAGAGGGCAGATGGGACTTTTTCTTGGTTTTTAGGGTTGATATCATCTAATTATGGTCAACTAAGGTGTATTTACCCAAAAATATTATTTTTTTGTTTGTCAAAAATGGCAAATTTCCAAATTTTCAAAAAAAGGGGGCGTGGCATGTCAACTTCCTTATTTCTGACATTTGAACAGTTTTAATCATTGAAACTGGTGGGAATAGTAAAAGTAAGTTGATTTGACCTTGAAAAATGTTTCAAGGTCATACAATTACTTAGTATAGTGATACGGTCTAATTTTCACTAAAATCCATGTCGCGACACCATTTTTTCATATTTTTCCAAAATTTTTTTTTGGGTTCAATTAAGAAGACATAATCACATCATATAATGAAAAAAAAATCAGAAAAGGGTTACATTTTATTTGAGCTATTTCACATTGAAAAAAGACTCAGTTTTTGAAAATTTACAAATAATGACCTGGACCTTTGACCTTGACCTTATTTTCACCCTTAGGGGTCACTGACCTTGTATACCAAGTTTCATTGAAATCTCTTAAGAATTGTTTATTTTAGTATTTTAATACTAAAAAAACCAAAGTTTAAAGGGGAATAACTCCTGTATTGGTAAATATACCAATATGAAAATTGACCCTGCACAATTTCAAGAGTTACTCTTCTGAATGCAAGAGGAATAAAGTTGGTACCTCTTATGGTTTGGGAAGAGAAGATTCCACAAACTTTATAGCTAAAGGGGGGCATAACTCTTATATGTAAAATGGTACGGTACCCAAGTGTTTTTTTCTGAAACGACAAACATAGACCGATAAAGTATACCAAGTATCATTGCGGAATGTCGCGTACTTCTCAAAGTTGAAATTTGGCGAAACGGCGGAAGAAAGAAAATAATAATTATAATAATCAGAAGAAATACAATAAGGTCTTCCCTTGGAAAGGGAAAGACCTTAAAAATCACAATGGAAAGCAGCCAGCAGTCTTCAACATGACCAGAGGTCACTGCTCGCCGTCTTGCATTGGCCCAAGACTAAAACTACAATACATAAAATTCAAACTGACGTCATGGGATGTATTTAAAAAAAAATATTAGTCCTCTATAATATGTGTAAATAATTACTTTGGACAATGAACCACAATAGTTCTATAACTGTCAGGGTTAAGAATTGTCAGGAGTTGTCAGGAGCTGTCAGGGCTTAGAACTATCAGAACTTAGAACTGTCAAGGCCTCGGCTCGTATCCCCCTTAAATTATGTATTATGATTTAGTGAGTAGTGTTCTTTTAATGATGATTATCGAGAAAAATAGGAAGAAAAGTTAAAATAAATAAATAATTATAAGTGAGCGCCTATTTCATTTGTATGGGGGTATAGTGGAATTTGAAATAAAAAGATAGTATGGCAACAATCCAAAACTAAAAGCCAGAATAGTGCTATGAATTAGAAAGGCAGGGGCGGTGTATTCGAAGCACAAAAATCAATCACCAATATTCAACATTTAATGATTCTAATTTATTAATTAAGTATATTTTTTCAACAAATTACCCGCTATTTGCATTAGAAGTGAACTCATTGGTACATCTAGCAAATTCCAAGTAAACTAATTACCCCCTTCATTTATTAAATCCATTATCAAAAACAAAGGCCTTTCGGAATTTAAACAAGAGGCTCCCAGGAGCCTGAATCGCTCACCTGACATATGTGCCTAAAGTAAAGGTTATTAGGCAAAATCTACTTGACATTGAAATGGTCATAAGTTTAATAAGGGGTCATCTGACAATATAGTTTAACTTGATGTAGTAATGATTATACGGAGTAAATATTTCAGCAATTTAAACCTTTTAATGATTTCTTTCCTTTAACATTCTAAGAGGAATTACACCTCTTAAATGAACAGTAATACAAACTTTTTCAAATTTTGTAGATGGTAATGTGCTAAATATTCAATTCACATTTCTTAAATATGTCATATAGATTTGAAGATACATGTATTGAGCTTAAAACATTTTTGTAAGTGCAAAATTCATAAGCAAAATAAAATAATAAGGTAATAACTCTTTCATGTGTTGTTGGTTCTTCAAAATTTCAGGGCTGGTTGACCATAAGGTGTTGATCACTTTTGTTCTCAATCAGAATTAAAAAAATCTGTCACCCTTTTTGGATTATAAGCTAAAAAATGCAGTAAACCCCTATGTTCTATTTTAAGCCACAGCAGCCATGTTTTACAACCAATCAAAAATCCCCACATCAGTTCTATACATGTCATATAATGCTAATAAATAACCATAATTAGTTTAGTTTCAATTGGACTTATGGTGTCACAGGAGTTAACGTTTTCAATGTAATCAGGAAATGCTGTGAAAATGATCAATTTTGATGTTCTAAGGGAAATAACCCCTTAAAGAAAGGGTCTTACAATGTTGATCCTATTACATATTTGAAGATCTTGATGTGTTTATCAATATGCAATTTAAATTTCTCAAATATCATTCACAGTTTTTAAGAGGTGCACAATTAGCAAACAATTCACAAAAGGGCAATAACTCCTACATGGGATGTTGGATCTTCAAAATTACAGAGCTGGTAGATCTTGAGGTGCGGATCACTTTTGTTCCAAATATAAAAATCTGTCATGTTTTTGAGTTAACAAAATACTGTAATTTTCTCCCATGTTCTATTTTTAGCCACATCGGCCATGTTTTACGACCAATCAAAAATCCCCCAATCAGTTCTATACATCTAATGCTAATTAACAACTATACCAAGTTTGGTTCTAATTAGACTTTTAAGTGTAAAAAGAGTTGACGTTTTCAATGCCATGAGGAAATGCTGTGAAAATGCTCAATTTTGACGTTCTAAGGGCAATAACTCCTAAAAGGAAAGGTCCTACAATGTTGACCCAATTACTTTTTTTGTAGATCTTGATGTGCTTAACATATGCAACAAGTAAATCTGAGCTAATTCTCACTAGTGATACCGCCGCTCCCCAAACTATGCCTTGCATACAAGTTTAAATACTCGGTAATCAGAAAGTAGTTGACCTAGGATCATAAAATCAATATACACCATATGGACTATAGGATAAAGCTATATGCAAAATATCAAACCTCTATCTCTTGTAGTTGCTGAGAAAACTTTGAAGAAACCTTTGCATTCATGTTCACTATGTGCAAAAATCAAAGTTTTCGGTAAACAGGAAGTAGTAGACCTAGGAACAAAAAAAAATGTATACACCATATTATGGGACTGTGGGATAAAGCTATATGCAAAATATTAGACCTCTATCTTTAGTAGTTGCTGAGAAAACTGTGACAAAAATATTGAATGTATGTACACTATGTGTAAAAACATATGTTTTGGGTTAACAGGAAGTAGTTGACCTTGGAGCATGAAATCGGTATACACAATATGGTACTACAGGAGAAAGCTATATGCAAAATATCAAACCTCTGCAACATGTAGTTGCTGAGAAAACTGTTGGAAATTATGTTACGGACGGACGAACAAACGGACAAGGGTAAAACAGTATAATAAATAATTAAAATTTCTCAAATATCTTGTATAGTTTTATAGATATTGAGCTAAACAGGTGCAAAATTTGCAAATTCCACAAAAGGGCAAAAACTCCTACATGGGTTGTTGGATTTTCTTCGGGGAAGGTAGATCTTGAGGTGCTGATCACTTTAGATGCCAGGATGATATCTGTAACCGTTTTTGAATTCTTTGCAAAAAACTGCATCTTACCCTTATGTTCTATTTCTAGCCACGGCGGGCATGTTTTACGACGAATCAAAAATCCCCACATCAGTTCTAAGCATCGACTGCTAATAAACAACCATACCGAGTTTGGTTGCAATTGGACTTATGGTGTCAGAGTTCAAAAAAGTTTACGGACGACGGACGGACGGACGGACGACGGACGCCAAGTGATGTCAAAAAAAGGCTAAAAAAATTATTTAAATTAAAACTCAATGTGTAAAACACGTGTATACAAGGAGAGGATTGAATTGTGGTATAGTAACGTGGAACGGAAGTGATAATTTAAATATGTTGTATTTTAAGGTTCTTCTAAATGAAAAATTGCTGCCATGCATTGTCAATACAAAAGTTTCAAAAAATAAGCAGATTGAGCACATGCTGTATTTTGTTCAAAACCTGTCTAATTAGATTTAATTTACCAATACCCAGAGCAAGCTTGAATTTAAAATACCACAATGTGTCTTAATTAAATCTTATTTACATAAATGTAAGGTGCGTCTGATTACTATCCTACTATTCGAGCACACCCTTACAAATATTTAAGATAATGTAAACCGTCATCTTTATTTCAAATGCGTTTAGTTTGAGTAGTGATAATAAATTCGTAAGATATCTTTATCGTTCCACCTCTCCGTTTCAATTTACCTTTCCATATTTTAAAAACTTTTCAAGAATGATGGCGTGATTGATTTGTGTACCAATGGGTTTTTAGTAATTAAAGTTATTTTTTGCTGGAGCCATTTTCAAAAAATCAGAAAAGAATATGGATTCAACAATTGAAGGGCGCATTTAGTTAAGCTTAAAATTGTTAAAAGAACTTGCTAGATGTGTACCAAACGATTGAGATTATTCAACCAGAAATATTTGTTTTATAATTGAACTTTGCTTAAAAGAATAATGGATAAAATGATTTGTCATTCTAATGCAGTCAGTAAAGTTTTGCATTTAAATTTGATGTATAAAATTATGTCGATGTATGAATTGCGCCCGGTGTGATTCGCTTTCGGCATTGCTCCGTTACGAGCAAAGGGACAACATTGTAGCTCCGCCGAATCAAAGACATTATTGTAGCTACCTGCCGCCCGACATTCACCATCTTACATGTATAACCCAGATTTTTTACTTAGTAAATCAGGCAAACAATGAATCAACATGATTATTTTCTTATTAACCACTGCCTAACAAGGATTCTATTTTTTTACAATATAAAGAATGAACATTTTAATGAATAATAAGAACTTCATGAATGTCTATTAAAAATTAGAAACAGTGACAAAATTCAAAAACAAAATAGCGAGAAAAACAAATAAAACAGTCACTAACTGATCTGTAATCAATGCATAAAATAAAAATTCTAAAAACAACAGTTAATGAAAAAACAATTTTTCAACAGTTCTTACCTCAATAAATGTATTACCAAGCATAAATCCGACCGCTGAAACATGGGGTGTGAGTGAACTTAAGTGCGACCTTAAATAAAAATGCTTATCAGGTAGCTAAACAACCAATCAAAATTGATGTTTATTCATAACAAGTAAGGTGTGCTCTACTATTACAATCCATCCACGTAAAAAGAAAGACAACTCTACTTAAAATCAAAGACTTTTTGGCAACGTGACGGGTGTGCTATAGCAAGCAGGTCATAGTCTTGTGTTGTTTTACCCATAGACTTCAATAGTAAACCTGAGTTTTTTTTTATTTTAAAAAAAAAATAGTTAAAATGATTCAATACAACTTTTGCTATATTTTTTCCAATAAAAAAAGTGTCAAAAGACATTTTGAAGGGGGAGATGAAAAAAAGTGCCACGAACTTTGGTACACCACAGAAGTTTGAACTAAAAATTGTTTTTTCTACTTTCACTTTTACTTCAGAAAGCAAAAATACCTCCCTTTTCATGAATACTTTATTATTAGAAAATGCAATTTTGTCATTTCTAAAAGTTAATGATGTCATAGTGTGGTGTCTTACCATCAATAAGAGCCAAAAGTTAGAAGGAAATGCTCAAAAATTAATGCTGCAAGCAACACAGAGAAAAGGCACTATATTTTAATAGCATCCATGTTTTGACGTCCACCCGCGCAAGAACTTACAATACAAGACTGGTACCAGCAGGAACTGCTTACTCTTCCGGAGCACCTGAGTTCACTCTCGTTTCGACTTGAGTTCACGTTGCTGAATGCGGTTTTGTTGTTTGTGTGTGTGTTTTATGTTGTAATTAGGTTTGTTTTGTTGTGATGAGATTTTGTCTGCCGGTTTTGTCTTTGTCTTTACGGTTTTATGATACTGATTACCCCTTTGGTACACCTTTGCTTCTTTTATACACTAAGAAAATACCCGCGAATTAGCGGGATAATCATTCGTTGCATTGCCCGAAAAATAGACCACACAATTAAAACATTTATTTATTTAACTCATATAAAATCTTTTAATTTTTTAGCATAATTAATTGAAAAGATTTTTCTAATTTTCTGAAAACAGGGCAACAATTTCAAACATTGTAAAAAGGTGGTACAAAACATCAAACTGGCATTGAAGATTTGATCATATCAATTTCTATTTCCAACTGCTGAATCTTTTAAAAGTGCTACGCAAAATTTGAGGTCTTACCCCAATAAACAAAATAATTTACAGTCATTTCTGATAAATAGATTTTAAATTAACATGAAGCTTGAAATTTTCTGTTAAAAACAAAACGACAGATTTTGTTGCGAGGAGTAAATTATCAAGCGGTTATTCAGTTTTTTGTTGTCCATTGGAAAATATTCTCAATTTCTCGGTCAATCAGATCGCTGCATTCTACTGAAATCAATTTGTTGCGTGATGAACAATCATGGCGATGATCGATTTTTTTATTTTCTATTTTACCTGTTCCACGGTGTCCAACGGCCGTACAGTGAATTCCGGAACTAAAGTGGTCCGGAATAATTACAGGGGGTTGGGGGTAATTATTCTAATTTTTTCAGCGGTGTTACTTCTTAAACACCTACGATCAATTTTATTAACCGCTGTTACAAGCATATTTTAATATATTTTTTTTTAATTCGAAAAACGCATTTTCAACGTTGACAATATAACACAGCAAAATAAATTCTTATTTGTTCAAAATTCAAGCTTATATGTTTGTTAGTAAAAGCACAATAATCATTTGATATAAAACACTGAAAATTTAATACTGTACGACTCGTTGCTTTTTATGGAAATCAAGCTGTACGCATATTCTCCGTAATTCATTATTGTAAAACACATTATAAAACTGTTGCACTGTTTGTTTTACAACCGGTGCAGAAGTTACGCAGTATTTTAAAACGAAGAAGAGTCAAACGAACTGCATGAGAGAAGTGTGATAACTGTTAGAGGGTTTTACCGGGAACTGGAACTTTCAGGAGTTTGACGAAACTCCTCACTCACTGTCCAAGGTTTTCCGCGCTTCTTTTTAATGACCTCTTTTTCAGTTAAAAAAATACTCACATATACTACAATGCATTGCATGCAACAAACCTTCTCTTCTACGTATACTTTTACTGTTTAATTGGTATCCTTAAACTAATTGAATAATTCGCAAATAACCGCCGACAGCGCGATAGGAAGGTTTATATAAAAATACAACTAGATATATATTTTTAAGCTAAGATAAACAATGCTAAAACTATGTACAATAAAGACTTGTGAATATGTGTTGAATTACCGAGACAGCTGCCTTAAATGCCTTAACAAAGTCACTCAGGACAGCGTCCAAAGGAAGGTTTCGTTTAATAAGGCTATCTTATTTATTTTTTCCTTTAATATTTTTAAAAGCATGATTCAGCTGGAGTATATCTGTGATTTGCTAGGGATCTCCAGTTCAGATCATGGATCACATCACAAACGCTTGATGTTTTATGGTAGCGACTAAAGACATGCATATACCTTGCATTCCTGCGCTGCACTTTTTCATTTTTTATGCCTAACTGTGTGTATGAGTCCCGCACGCAGCAGGCATACTCCACTAAAGGTTTAACTAATGATTTGTATGACTGCTTTTTTTACTAGGTGGAACTGATGTTATATTTCTGCGTAGGAACGCTAAAGTTTTGTTTATGGTGGTGATGATGTTTATGTGTCTGTCCCATTCTAGATTATATTGCTTTTATAAACCTGTGTGTATTTGGCGGAGTCAACATGCTCAAGTCCATGAAGTTCACGGCCATTGAGCTAGTGTTTGTATACAAAGAGATATTTGTTTCGTAATATGGATAAGACGTTGAATTCATCTGGGTGATATTCCATTTTCCTGCGTTGTTCAAGTCACACTCTCAAAGTTTATTAAAATCTTTCTGTGTACGTTTAAATACGCTATAGTGTCATAGGAAAATACTCTTATTGTTGACGTTACAACTACTTTAATGTCGTTAATGTAAAAAGGAAACGGCTGGTCCCAGTACAGAACCCGGAGGAACTCCCGACTCAATTGATACATACTTCTTCTTATATCTGCGGTTTGTTGTTGTTGTTTTAAATTTCTTTTCTTTCGTCCTTCTTTTTTTGAAAATTTTGAATCAAAATGTTTGTTTTATCTTGAATGCCATAATAGTATACAATTATTGACTTTGATTTAGGTTGACATCTATTTTTATCAACCTGAAAAAAAAATTATATTAACCAAGCCGAAGACGAGGTTAATATAATTTTTTGAGGGTTGATAAAATTGATGTCAACCTATACCAATGTTGATAAATGTTTTATTACATGAAAACTTGTATGCTGAAGACTGAAAGCACCATACCACTTTAAATACATACAGTGATTCATGTATTAATGGTATCTGCCTGATTCTTAGAAAAAGTATTACCTAATGATTAAGGAAACCAGAGTACCCAGATAAAAAGCATTGACTTTAGGCTGTTAAAATACAGGTGTGCAAGCTTTGTTTTTTTTATTTTATTATTTTTTTTTTGGTATATAACATAGTACTCTATCATTGAGAGGATATTGACTAGTACTGTAAACGTGGAAATTTTGGGAGAAATCACACGATCTTTTTTTAGTCACTTACAGGGGTCTGGAATCTATTTTTAGGAAACAGTAGAGTAACATCGCTTTCCATCGTGTTTACTTACTATATTTAGACATTTTTAGGCTGTACTCACTCTACATCAAAACTTTTTAGGGTTGTTTAGGCCAATCACCGTTGCCTATATTTTAAAATTATATCGGTTAAAACATACATGCAAGGAAGCATTTTTAAAAATATTTTTTAATAGAACTGAGTAGGTAAAATGCGTCACGTCTAACTTCTAAGGAATATTATAAAGCTTTCATCTGTTTGCCAAGAACGATAACTATGTATGGTTACGTAATATCAACCTTTTAAAGTAAAGAATTGTCTGATATTTTTATTGTTCTTAAAGTAATAAACTTAATTAAATACACCAATACTACATTATTTCAACTTTTCCTTCTGTATCAGCTGACATGGGTGGCATGTGAATAAACTTCTAAGATTAAATAATAAAACCAGGGATTGTCTGGTACATTGCATGTAACAGTTTAATCTGAAGTCAGTCATATTTTTATTCTGCTGCTGGAATTCGCATTGTCTCTTTTTTAAAGAAAAAATCCCAAAACATTGAATATACAGGTTGAATATTATGCTTTTAATATTTTTAAGTTGGCCACTTGAAGGATCAATCTCAATTGCCCAAGAAAAAGAAAAAAATAAGAGAGGATAAAGGTCGCAATTCAATTTGTCTCTGACTTAGTACAGGCATTTCAAAGAGAAACTGTGTTTTATGGCCCTAAACCATGCTACTTGTTTTTTTATATTCAATTTTACCACAGTAATTACATTGGACTTGTCACAACAATTTAAATTGAATACAATTAATTAACTTGAATATTATGCTTTTTGTTCAAATACATGTACTGTATATTTTTTTCCAATTTCTAAATTCATTTTTAAATACAGTTTTTTTTCCCTTGTACTGCAAATGGTCGATATTCATGATGTTGGATTTGGCTTCACTGTTTAAGCATTTTGGGTTATTAATATGTATCTTTTTTCTTTCAATACTTTTGAACCACTTTTGGTTTTTGGTCTTTCAATGTTTTGATTAAAAAGTTACTTATTGAATCTGTCGAAACAGCATAACCAAGTCTAGGGAGTAACGATTCGATTTTAAGGGGGAATATGGATATTTTCTTCGTCCTGCCTATTTATTAACGGAACAATTCGATTTTTTTTCGCACTAGCGCACGCATTTTTTTCTTGTTTTTAAAGCTACTTAATTTTTTTCACCACAAAATATCATACTGCCTATAAATTCAAAGCACTGTCTTCTTTTTATTTCAAATTTCATCATAGCCCCCCCCCCCCCAAAAAAAAAAGAAATCAAATGATTGCTCCCTAATTATTATACCTCCTTTGTATTTTTTATTTTGTACTTACTACATGTACATTGTACTAATTACATGTATAAAAGAAGCAGAGGTACCAATGGGGCATCCGATTTCAAAAGTCCAAATGGGCAGAGACAAAACCAGTAAACATCAATGAGACCAGGACAAAAAAAAACTGACAACTTACACAACACAAAAAAAACAAAAAATAAAACCAACTGAATAGCAATCAACAACACGTACTCAAGTTGTAACGAGGGTGAACTCATGTGTTAACATTGTATTTCTTTCAGAAAGGGCAACTAGAATCTTGTGCTTCCTGTACCACAGTTTCTGGGGCTTTTGTGTCATTACATACATGACATAAGTAATACGATAATCTTATGAGAAGAACTGCAGCATTCATGACGTATCACGCTGAGTTTTACAAACTAAGAGTTAAATAAATAGAGTTTAAAACAATGAAATTTGTTTGACAAGTACTTCGTGTATTGTACATTTTTAGAAAGTTTTTTGAATGAATTAAATATCAGCACTGTTATATCAAATGTTAACCAAAGAAATGAAAAAAATATCTTTGACAAACGATGGTTTGTTTTAATTCTAAAGTTGCATAGAGTGTCCCTAATGTACAATTACATAATTGATTTGACTAGTCAGCATGTCTGCTTTCTGCTTATAGATAATTCGAATATTTGTGAATGGATGACATGTTCATTTTTTTTTCCTTTTATTACATCAACCGGAAATCGTCATTTATATTTTCATGATTGAACTTCGGCATTCGACTGTGCTAAATTGATGTCATAACATGTATTCTGTACTGTTTGTGTTTGTTTGTTAAACTTTACAGGGTGTAACTATGGGATATTTTTATTCTGCACTCAACATCATACATGTGCATGTAGGCGCAATAGTGTTATATTTAAGGCGTTCGAATGGCGGCGACCGAAGTGGCATTGGTCGATACGTAAGATAATCAGTGCATTATTGAAAAACATGAAATAGGTGATAAAAGGAACATGAAATAGGTGATAAAAGGAACATGAAATAGGTGATAAAAGGAACATGAAATAGGTGATAAAAGGAACACGAATGAACATGAAATAGATGATAAAATGAACAAGAAATAGGTGATAAATTGAAAATGAAATATATGATAAAATGACCAAGAAATAGCTGATAAAATGAAAAATGAAATAGGTGATAAAATGAACATGAAATAGGTGATAAAATGAACAAATAATAAGTGATAAAATGAACATAAAATAAGTGATACAATAAACATGAAATAAATTTAACATGAAATAGATGAAAAAATGAACTTGAAATAGATGATAAAATGACCAAGAAATAGGCGATAAAATGAACATGAAATATAAGATAAAATGCCGTTGCTAGCAACTCGCACCTGGTGTCCAATGATTACGAAATGGCGAGATCGGTAGTGTAGTAGTACACTCTTGCATCTTGTGCCCAGCGATTACGTAGAAGCGAACCCGGTTGTGAAGCAATACATTCGCATCCCTTGCTCAGTGATTGAGGGATGGCAAGAGCCGGACGTGAAGTTGTTAACTCGCATCTATTTACCAATGATTCAGGCATGGTGGTAGTCGATGGTGTATTGGTTAACATGTCGGTCTACTAGTGTGGTTTGATCCTGATCAAAGGGTGAAAATTGCATGTACATATGTACCAATTCTCCCATTTCTCTCGGAATAGTCTTTAGGAACTATTTGAAGGGATGAAAAGGGGTTGTCCCTTTTTTAGGCAGATCTCGAGTAATACTGTGTGCACGTGAAAGGCCCTGTTTAGACTTTGATAAAAGTAGGCCAAATTTGAGTCGCTTCAAAGGCAATACTCGCAAACTGCAACTGGAAAGGATTTATACAAAACATTAAGCTTGCTTCCCAATCTAGGATTAATAAAAAGTTTAAAGTGCTGAATAATTTTATATCTTCATCTGTGATCCCAACAGGAAATTGAATAAGGAACTGGTTTTCTGCATAAACTTCTTTGATTTGAAATAGCTAATCTCTAAAACGGAAATAAGGGAACAATACTTCAATAAACAGAAGTTGTAGCTCTACTTTACTTAAAGCAGGGAAATTAAAGTCACGCTGAGCAGAAATGTCTTCAGAAATATTTTTTCTGTTTTATTTTTGACGAAAATCAATTGCAATACAATATTTAGCATTGATCTGTCTACAGAAAAGATAAGATTCAAAATGCAAATTCTCGTTTCGACTGCACTTTGGTTGTTAATTGAAATTTTGTTTGTGTCTTGTTATTATCTGTGTTTAAAATTTTGTCTTTTATGGCTTCTGGTGAATATAAGTCTGTAAGAGGTCAACTTCACTTGGATCTCGGGAGAAGGGAAGCTTTAAATGTGCATATGTAAGACCTTCTCTGATTGGATTAAGTTTCGCGCCGTTAGATCTCTATAAACCCTGAGTATGGTAAGGGTTTGTCGAGACCGACTCTATATCCCGGATGTGATGACGTCAATCCAATGAAATTTGAAAGAAAAATATACATAGATGGAGCCTTGTACTTCCGGAACCCGAGAGTCTGTACCCGAGTCAATTCAATTTCCGTTCACATGGAACCCGGTTTGAAACTCGAGTTCCATGTAAAGTCGGCCAGAGTGAACTCAGGTGCTGCTCCGGAAGGTTAGCAGTTCCTGCTTGCTATAGCACACCTGTTGCGTTGCTATCTGTCAAATCAGTGTGTCAAATCCGGTAAAGGAAGACAAAACAAAATGCTATGACAAATCAACATCTGCACTCATCTGAGAGATCGAAATCCAATATTCATCTATAAGCGCATGATGTCTTCCGTAAAATTTTTTGAGTGAAGACAGCAACCGAATAGCAACATAACCCTGTATGAGCATTTTTTTCTTGCTAAAAAAATCGATGTAAGTCCCCCAAGCTTTTGAATAACGAATCAATTCAGATAAGTTAACTCCATAACTGGAGCGGATGGTGCGGAATGTTGCTACACAAGAAATGAAAGTTGACGATTGGAAAGTTGAACTCATCACTTTTGTCATAGAGCTTTGTTGAAAGTTTTCCTAAAGAGTTTATCTAAAAAATAATGTAGATCTAAATATAAAGCAAACTCCATTAAATATTGAATTAATTACGAAATTGATTTCAGAAAATATGGAAATGTAAAAATCAAACAACAACCTCGAATATTTTATTTTTTTGGGCGTAGGATCCCAATTAATATGCATGACAAAGCTGGTGAAAAAGAAAAAAAAACCACATACACTCATTGAATCTCGAGCCTTGACTGAATTTTTGATTAACATATTATTTCTTTTTTTTTAAGTTGTGCTAAATGTGCATAGAATTATACATGTATAATTGTTCTTTTTTATCATGCAAATATCGTTAAGAGAGCACCATCTTACAATGTAGTACGTCAAACCTTTTCAGTTGTATTGTACGGTTGGATGTCAGTAGAACTTCCGGCTATATCGAAACAAAACTAAGGCGATTAGCTCGAAAGGTTTTTGTACTTGAAAAAACCTTTGTGCACCAAATTTTTTTTTAAATAATCCGCTCTGGAAAACGTGCGGTCTTCCTCTGGATCATTGGTTGCTTCTCTTAGTCTTGCCAGGGCACAAGGCACGAATAGAAATATAGAATAAAACAGATTATATTACATTTTAAAATCAGCTGAGTCTTTTAGTCGGTTAATTATAATAGCAAAAAAATCAAGCTAAAAAAACGCTGTACAAATGTGAGTCCATTAAGTTCAATGTAAAGTTTCTAAAAAAAAAAATTAAAAAAAATTTAACTGGTGATTCTACTTTTTTAAATTTAACAGTTCTTATTTCAACAAGGACGTAAGAAAATTAAACGATTTTTTTTTCCGCCTGTGACAAATCTCGCAAAAGGTGTTTTCGGTGGCGGCGGCGTCCACAATTGGCTAATTTTTTTGTTTAAGTCTGTTTAATGTGAACTAGTTATGCTTCACCATTGATTTTGAGTAGGCACTTGCATTAGCATTAGTACAGATCAATTTCCAAAGCATTTCATCTGTATGCTCCTGCAGTCATGGTCTACTGACTTTGAAATTTTATATTTATTTGGCCGAGGTTAACCTTTTTTCTTAGGTCTGTTTAACATGAAGAAATACAAATGACAACAAAGTTCCAGTTATGGTTCACCATTGATATTGAGTTATGCACTTGTATTAGCATCAGTACATATCATTTCAAAAGCATTTCATCCCTATTCTCCTGCAGTCGCGGTCAACTAACTTTGATTTTTTACGCTGATATGGCCAAGGTTAACCTTTTTTCTTACATCTGTTTAACATGAAGCAGTTATGGTTCACCATTGATATTGGGTATGCACTTGCATGAGCATCAGTACAGATCAATTTCAAAAGTAATTTATCTGTATGTTTCTGCAGTCATGGTCTACTGACCTTGAGATTTTACACTTTTTAACGTTTTACTTATGTCTGTTTAATTATTATAAAGCAGTTATGGTTCACCATTTATATTTTGTACGCAGTTGCTGAAGCGTCAGTAAAGATCATGATCAGTTTAAGGAGGATTTTATCTGTTTGACTCCTGCAGTCATGATCTACTGACTTTAAAATTTTATACTTATTTTGTTTTTTCTTATATCTGTTTTATATAAACAAGTAATGGCACGCCATTGATAGTTGGTGTACAGCTTCATTTTCATCAATACAGAACAACATCATGAGTTTTGCCATCACTGTCATGACTGTAGTAACTTTAAACATTTTTATTTTAACTTAATTTCATACTGTGTCCAGCTGCGACAGGCGAGACATTTCTCTGTGTTAACAGTTTATTATTTGGTTTGATTTTTTAGTTAGTAAAGTATATAGTACCCCTTAAAAGCATAAATCTTAAAGGAGACCCCATTTTGACATAAATACACAAATAATTACATGTATCCTTTTTTACGACGGGTATCTTACATGAATATAAAAAATGTGTAGTCTTTGAAATAATGATTTGATTTTCTTCAAACTTTGTTGCGAAAACTGTTGTTTTTCATTGATTGAATATAATTTCGTGTTTGCGAAGTTTAATTTTGTTGCTAAGAAAAGTTATACGTTTTGTTAACAATTTTTGAATTCGTATTTTTTTTAACATTTTATTTTTGTCCGAAATTTGTTTGATTTACTTATTAAATAGATAAAAAATTATGCTGTTTCACGTGGAAAACCAACAGATCTATCGAAAAAAAAAAAACACAAGCAAATAACTATATTAAGCAATAATTTATAACAATCGTTTGTCAAAATAAATTTCATTTTACAGCTCGGTCAATAATCAACTCACTTCGGCGAATATGTAAACAATACATGAATATATGAATATTTTATAGCAATCTCAAAGTTAGATAAGCCAGGTAGGTGCAACCGCAAAGCCTAAGATTAAAAGTGTTTCCGGGTGATAACCGTCCGTACGCTGTTCGTGAAAGTCGAGATAACCCTGCCACTTATACCTAATAAGAGCTTATGAACAAAAATGGAAATATATATAACGTTTGTAACTTTTTCAATAGTTATGTGTAAAGGTGAGTATTTTTTATCAAATTCATATTATCTAGATATATAAATTGAAAAAAAAAGAGACAGTATAATAAAAATTACTGAAGGCGAACTTTGAAGATGTTCAAGAAAAAAAGGCAAATCAAGATGATATATTTTGATAATCACCGTGGTCCTGACCTGGTACAAGCATTTACAATGTAATGATGGCTTAAACCAGGAATTATGGTGACAAATCTTCTTCTACTATTTAAATATGTCAGTAATACATGTAGTAGCTTCTAATTAGTCAAACTTTTTTCATTTTGTGATTATTATTACATGTATTATATGGTTTGTGGTAGACACACTGAATTGGAAATTATCAACACGACGGGTGTGCTATAGCAGACAGGAACCGCTTACTCTTCCGAAGCACCTGAGTTCATCCTTGTTACGACTTGAGTTCGAGTTTTTGATTTCCGTTCGGTTGATTTTGTGCTTTGTGTTTCTTTGTGCTGTTCATGTTCGTGTTCGTGCCTTTTCGGACTTTTGACACTCGAATGCCTCATTGGTGCCTCTTTGCTTCACAGATTTGCAACAAAAAATCGAGCATCGAACGCATATCTACATTGCACCAGCAGTAAATTTTGATGAAATCTTAACTTTTTTTCAATGTACACAGTTGCAGTTTATTTTCAGTGTTTTATTCTGTGATCGGATCAAGTGACTGTCCGCCATTACCAAATGACTGTCAGCCTGACTGTATAGTAAATGTAGCTCATTGTAGAAAATGTGACTGCGATGCCGCATGTAAGTTATATACGTTTAAGACACTAGATAATGATTAAGACGTAAAAGTGAATACACATTTCCAACGTTGTGAAAATGTTAAAAAAATAAATATTTTAAACATTCATTATTAAGTACTTTATAAGTAAAAAAAACAAAACATCAAGCCTACTTGTGAAACAACGCTCCAAAAATTATGCCTTGCGTAAAAGCCTAAGTTTTTGGTGAACAGTAAATAGATGACATAGGAGAAGAGAATCGGTATACATGCACAATATTCGGATAAAGCTATATACAATTACAGACATCTACATCTAGCGGTTGCTTCGAAAACTTAAACAGAAGTTTTAGATGTCCATTACTGTATGTAAAAAAAAAAACAAACAAGAAAATAGATGCCTATGATAATAAAATTGGTGTACACCATATGGTAGCATAGGATAAATACCTCGAACTTATGTAATTGCTTGCCGGAAAACTGTGACGGAAATTTTGTTACGGACGGACGGACGGACGAAGGGAAGGACAATGGTAGAACTGTATACCCCCTCTTCTTCAATGCGGGGGTATAAAAATACCAATCCACCGGAACAAAACATTATTGCATTCTTTTTTAAGCGAAAATATTATTTGTAGTTGCTAAAAAATTCTAAAATGCACTTAACAAATATTGTTAATATACTATGTATTTTTTCTAGCCGCGTATGGAGTGACATTTGGAGGACAAGGTGGAGGCGGAAACGGTGGTTCAGGAAGCGGAAGTCATTTTAATCAGGGAAACGACTTATCTAAAACTCCTTTTACATCATCAATCGATGCCATGGGTGCCTCAATGGGTGGAGGTGGATTAGGAGAAATGTCAGGAATCGGAAATGGCGGAATGCGAAATGGTTTCATGTCCGTTCCGGGGATGTTTCTTCATGGACCCTCGTCAACCGGAAGACGGACTTGTTTACGTGGGGATATGATCTGTCCATCGTACTGTCTCGTTATAGATGAGTACGGATGCAAGTCATGTCCTTGTGGACCAGGTCAGTTTTGTCTTCTACTATTGAAATTAAGCATTAATAGAAAGTCAGGGTCGGATTCAGGCCTTCAGTTTAGGGGAGGTGTAAACACATTTTGCTGTTGTTTTTCGCCGAGTGAGGCGCGAAATTTTATAGTATTTTTACAGTGGATTTATAGTGCAAAATACATAATTTTTGTCAGTTTTAGGGGGAGTGGTGCACGCCCGGTACACCTTTTCATGGATCTGCGCCTGAGAGTGTTGAATTCGATAAAGGAAATGTCATTCGCATTTTGTTTTTAATAATATGATACATATGCATCTGCATATTACGTTTTTCCGATTACTTTGTTGGATACAGAAGGTTTTGAAAGGGGAGTTAACCGTTTTAAGGAAGAAACAAAAATGGTGAGTTTTCAGATCAAATAAATTGAGAATATTCATACACAACATTTAATAAAAAAAAGGAATTTCTAACCCAAAACCACCCGTATCTGCCGCGAGAATTATTTATCAAAACATACTTTTATCTTTGGTAACAAACAAATATTTTTCAGCTAATGGCATGGCTGGGACGATGATAAATCACTCGAAGTCAAAGGAAAGCTCAGGCAACAAATGCTTGGCCACACTTTTATGTATGTTGTCATGTAAAGATGGATATAAGATAGGACCAAAAGGAAAAGATGGATGCAACACATGCGAATGTACCAAAAAGAAAGGTTTGACTTGATAAATGAAATGGCATGTACATGTTCACTGAAACATACTGAAACATGTTAAAAGCAATGCTCGAATTAAAAAAAAATGTCCTATTGCTATGAACAACATTTAATGTGTAAAGATAGATTTTGATACATATCTGATATATTGCTTTGCTACCAAAAGCTGTCAGCTTGCTATCTATAGCAAATGTTGATTGCAACCGGGCATATAACAGATACGAGTGAGTCCGAATGAACATCTGTTCTGAATAAGATGTTGCTCACAGCACAAGCACGCGTTGAATTTCTTGATTCAAAGTAGTAACATTGATTATAACAACAAAATGGGCCAATGCAAGACGACGAGCAGCGACCTCTGGTCATGTTGAAGACTGCTTGCTGTTCCCATTGTGATGTTTTAAATTGCCGTTTCTTTATGTTGGTTGTGTCGCGTACACTTATCGTCTTTATCGTCTATTTATAATCTTATCATTTTTAAGGACCTTTAATCATGTGATATTTTCAAGTTAGTTTTGCTTTATCCTGCATACTGGCTGATCATTTAAAGTTTGATGACAAAGTACAAAACAAACCAACATCCAAACAATGATACACATGAAAATAAAAAAAAAAGAACTTTAGTCATTTCTCACACTTTCACAGTTTTTATAATTAGTTTTGCATTTCTTCGTGCTGGTCTTGTTCCTGTTTACCGGTTCTATCGTTGCCCTTTTGGACTTTTGACACTCATATGCCCCATTGGTGACTCTTTGCTTCTTACAATATTTAGATGAAGAAAAACAAAGCAGTAAAGATGAAAAAGATAAAGGCACTGGTGATAAAGGTGGAGGCGAAGGAACCGACCAAGCCGGAAGTGGAAACAACGGAAGCGGAATTGGTGACGGGTCATCAGATCAGAATATTTATTTGCGGTATCGTTTGTCTTGACACATATTCACACTAGGTAAACGCTGTCCGCGAGAGAAATGATATTTCGCGTTTTTTCTGTACTGATATTTCATGTTGTCTTGTCTACTGGCATGGATGGCTCATTAAACATGTTATTTCCGTGAGTTTTTACCTTTTTAATACTGCTTGTTGTAAGAATTTAAATCATTTAATATGTATCTTGGACAAATTTGGTTAATCTTTAAAAACATCCGCATAAAACAAAAGAAAAATAACCAATAAAGCATAATTACTAGAAAATACAGTGGAAACACAGCTAAAACATATGAAAAATATACGGTTTGAAAGAAAAGCTAGTGCAAATGCTTTTTTCATAAAATCTTTAGTCAGTATAATTCATCAAATTAGTAATTTAATAGATTATTAACTGAAATTCAGCAATCTTAAAAATATTGACTGTACTGTTATTCTGTGTTCATGAAATCATTCTGTACTGTTACTTCGTGTATTAATCTATCAACACTGTACTGTTATTTCGGGAATTAAAATATTTTTAGAAGTAGAATACAGATCCCTCTTAGAAAATCAAGAGTTATGTTAAATCCAAATTCAAAGTAATAGGTAATTAATCTAAAAGTATCGAAAACTATTACCTTTGCATTAAAATAGTTCACCTGAAAATGTTAGGAAGTCAGCCACAAATAAAGCCATAATTATTGTTTAACTATGTAATAAATAGTATAATAACTAACTTAAGATATTTTCAACTTGTGACCGAACAACCTTTACAATTCACTCATGCGCTGAGCACACTCGTGAGTTATTGGAATGTTTGGTCACTCGTTCAATATTGCCTAATTTTAGGAATCATTAGTTAGTTACACCATGTAGATATGATATAGCATATATATCATATCTCCACGGTTATACTTTAAATACAGGTTTCACAACTACAAGTGATGAGATACAGATTTCTATTACATCGAGTTAGATATTTGTCAAGTTAGGAAACGAGCATTTGCGAGTTTCCTTTGACAAATATCTAACGAGTGTGATAAAAATTCGTATCTCATCACTTGTAGTTGTGAAACCATTTTTCTCTAACTGTCTAACGTGAAAGTATAGGCCCAAAATTACTTATTTAATTAAAATTCATAGAAAAATAAACCTATATGTATATCGGTTAGCAAACATGTGAAAAAAGTAGTCAAATAAAAAAGTACCGCCTTTTTATAATCAATTTTAATTAAAAGTTGACATTTCATTATCGTCTATTTATAATAAAACAAACGTTATAGTGCATTTTGGATATATTTTGTTTGTCCTTTTCTATCAAGTGAGATCAACAGGTGTTCAAATAAAAGTAAGCACGCTTTTCGCGAGATGCGTATCTAACTGTGGTGTCTTGCGCGGACAGCCAATCAAATGACTTGAAATTGAATATCACATCGTGCAGAGTGTGATACGCAAAATAGTGTCATCTCGCGAGAACCAGATAATATTGCACAACAGTTAGATAAATAAAAAGAAACGACGCACAGAATGATACAAGCGTGTTAAACAAAATGTCTACAGACAAAACATCGCCACAACATTTTACGACCCCTATTTGTAAGGTCGTATAAGAAGTATACAATTTGTCTAAAAATTGATAAAAATGGAAAGTTCAGATTTGTGAGCACAAATTGAAAAAGTATCCTGTAAATATTCACTTTTGGTTAAAAGCTTAATAGTAGTGTGTTTTGGAGACCAGGCGGTATTATGTATTATCTTTTAAATATGTATTTTCACTAAAGGCATATGTGCTAGGGACCTATGTGCTACATCTTGAGTTGAACTCTCGCATTTGCATATGCAGATTTCATACGTGCAACATTTAAATCCCCATAGAACAATGGTGAAGTACATGTAGGTAGATCAAGAAATATTCATTCTTAGGGGGACAACAATTTGTAACTTTTGAATGAATGGGGTTTGACATGAATTTCATTTTGTTTGTTTATGTACGTGAACGTAGTATTTTGCATGGAATGGGATTGAGAAGTAAATACATAGAATAACAAAATATTTTTTCGATTTTCCACGTAGTTTTTTTTTTGGGGGGGGGGGGGGTATGAATAAGATTGCAATGTTGTTTAATTAAAAAAAGTATCTATTTAAAAAAATTAACTGTTAGAATAGTTACTTGCTTATCTGGCTGTTATATGATTGTATTGTGTAACAAGGTGCTGCACCAAGTCGTGCTATGGATACTCCAACTCGACCATTCGGAAAACAGGAGGTAGTATATATTACAAATTCCAATGCCCTGCATGTGTATATGACAGTAAGTCAATCTTGCAATTTGAAGTCTGTTTTTTTATATACGAATGAAATTTTCAAGAACACAGAATATCAGTACAGGTTAACAGAAATAACAGTACAGTAAGATTTTGACAGCCAAATCGGAACAGGAAATAACAGTACAGAAGGTTCTCTGTTACGAGCATTTTCTGCGATTTATAATAAGGAAGAAGGGGTGTGAATGCATTTTGGGTAAATAGTAATCTTGTTTTGAAGTGTTTTGAATCACCGTTCATTTACAATATTAGAAAAATAGGTAAATTATCGTATTTTCTTTAAACCATACATCTGATAAAAAAATACAAATATTGTTGATAAAGTACCAAATAATTTCATTAAAACTGAAAGGAGATTGAAAATGTATATTTTAAAAAGACATTGGGCCAGCATATACAATTCCATGCTTCAAATAGTAAAAATAAACACCGATTTTAATCTTGGTGTCCAATGTCAACAACAACCCGAAATATCCGTACAGTGAAAACGCGAAATATCTTTGCTCTCGCGGACAGCGTTTACCTAGTGTGATATTGCTATATGTTTTTTCATCAATGTTTTGCAAGGGTTAAAAAAAGGCTGATGGAATTTTCATGTTAAATGTAGCAGAACAGAAAAGGTTCGATTTCACGCATCTGCCATGTAAATTTTTGTCGTTGTTTAATAATAAAAAAAATCGATTTTAAATTTGAATACTTACAAATTCAGAAAGGATCGTTGTATTGCCAACTATTTTTCGAGCAGTATTCGACGGTTATACTATTTGCGAATCCTCAAACGGAATAACTCGAATACCGTTTTTGTATTATTTGACGAAAAGGGTTACTGTACATAGCGACTGTATATTTTCGGGTTAAAATTTTTAAATTCAAATATTGCGATCTGACCCTTAATAGATTTTTATATTAAGCGATCACAAGAGACAGACGGACAGAAAAACCTAGGCTTCATTTATCCTAGCAGCGGGACCCTAGTAACAGCCATACCTCGAACTGGTGTTTGAGAACGATGAATTCTTTTCCCCGGGCTATATGATAACATTTTTGCTGTTTTTATTCCTTGAAACCGAAATTACTCATGTCGAAATAAGCAACAGCTCAGGTTTTTAACCTTTTTTTTGGCCACAGGTTTTAACCCAATGATTGATAGTACCAATATGGGTGGCGGTGGAATGGGAGGTATGACAGGATCAGGAAGTGGATGCTCTGGACCATTCTGTGGTAAGATCTAAGGTCGACAAGGCAAAAATACAATTATAAGCATACCTCTTAAGTTCTCATTCAGAGGTACAGTGATAGGAAATGGATACGATTAAAGAGAAAAGAAGAAAATGTGTACCAAAGGGCATCCTCGGAAACCCAGGGTTTCTTCTCTTGCTTACTCATTCATCACCCCTGGGACACAACGCACAAAATACTTCGTTTTCGATGGTTTTGTATCGAGCTTTCTGATTGGTCGCTTTAGATTTATCTAATGCGATTTAAACATGATTCTATATACAAATAATATTAAGTTCAAGATCAGATCCTGAACTCAAAACGAAAAATTTCATACCAAATGTCCCTGGGGTGATGAATGAGTAAGCGAGAGAAGAAGCCCTGGGTTTCCGAGGATGACCAAAGGGGTAATCAAACATCATTATGCCGAAGAGAGAAGGACAAAATCGGTAAACAAAAAAAATCATCACAACGAAACAAACCACACAACAAACAAACAAAAAAAACAACACACACATAACCACAATACCCTGACCGCCGACCATAGTGGGCCAACGTGTGTGTAGAGTGCCACGCTTCATGCACGTAAAAGACCCCTTTGTGGACCGCCCAGTAGTGCACCACATAGGCTAAATTTTCCGCCCCTACCCACTTCTCCTCTTTTCCTGTGGTTCTTCAAAATTTACCGGTCCTTTGTTTCCCATCCCACCCCCATATTTCATTTATCATCATCGTTTCATGTTCATTTTATCACCCTTTTCATGTTCATCGCCTGTAAATAACCTATATAGCGTTGCACGGGCGTAAAACACCAACTCACTCACCGCATTCAGCATCGTGAACTCAAGTCGTAATGAGAGTGAGCTCAGGTGCTCCGGAAGAGTAAGCAGTTCCTGCTTGTTATGGAACACTCATCACGTTGCTAAAGATAATTTGGCAAGCAAGTTAAATAATTGGTACGAATAACTCGGAATTTTTTAAAACCAATATGTTGTATGTATATTTTCTGTATGTTTTTTATTATTATTTAGGCTCATGTATAAACTGATAGTTTAAACATATTTCTTAACCCTGGGTCGGGAAACAAGCTATATGCTTCTGTAAATCCCTCTCCAGCAGTTTGCGAGTGTGACCATTGTAGCGGCCCCCTTGAGTCTACTCTTATCGAACTCTACAACTTTAACGTGCATGGGGAATTGCTCTCCCATACACAGGACAACCTTTTTTGTCTCTTCCAAAGGACTAGCATCGTTTCTTGAGACATTCTCGCATATGGTGTCAAGATAGAGTCAGAAAATTGGTTCATGAAATTTTCACCCCTGACGAGGATCGAACCACGAACCTGTTGTATTTTCATATGCATGTAGTAACCTATAATTTAGCGTGTTGACAATTTTTTGATTTGTTTAAAAAGGGTAAATTTTGCTAAAGCAAATTTACTTACTGTCATCAAGTATTTCAAGTGCTTAAAACAAATGTCGAGTCATATTTACATATCTCATTCTGTATGTTACAAGACAAAATCTTAATGTCTTTAACCGTTTAATCGTTGACTCATTTATATGTTTGTTTCTGTTTGAGCCGGAGGAAAATCTAACAAGGGACCATTTTCAATGTCAGGAGGAAATAAAGGTTTGTACTTAATATTTTGTATTGAGTGAATATCTGTTAGAAAACTATGCTATTTTGTTCGAAACCAACATCAATTAAAGTTTGTTTTTGCCTACAAAAACGATGTCTCCCCCCCGTTTCCTAGTTCAAAGGACCACAACTCCCACAAAAATTTGAGGATTAAACTTTCCTGGTAATATGCACAACTGCATATGGTTTACTTCCTATATATACCAAGTTTCATTGAATTCGGTTCAGTAGTTTCAGAGGAGTTGCGCTGACAAGATGATAAATGGGGATTTTCAGCAAATTCCTAAGTTCAAAGGGTCAAAACTCCCACAAAAATTTGAGGATCAAAATTTCCTGGTAATATGCACAACTACATATGGTGTACTTCCTATATACCAAGTTTCACTGAATTCGGTTCAGTAGTTTCAGAAGAGTTGCGCTGACAAACTTTGTGACGGACAGACGGACACGACAAAAACAATATGTCTCCCCACAAAAGTGGGGGTAGACATAATTATTTAAGAAGTAATGAAACTGAAATTAGTTTTGTTCAAAACCAATGTTTTACACCTTTTGAGGAAATGATTAAACTGAAAGAACCTCATGTAAGACCTCGTTCTGCAGAAAATTCATCATGGTTAACCTAAGTAATGCATATATGTTCTGGTTTTATACAATGTTTCAGATGTTGAATATGGTTTTTTGTTGTTTTGAAAATAGAATGTTGAATTATACATGTACAAGTCTAACGACGGAAATTCCTAATACGGACGTTACTTCATATAACAGTAGTATTTTATCATGCGTATCGATGTGAATTGCTATCGAACTTTATACGGTCCATGATGACACGTTGTCCCATATGAAATGCTGAACCCTAACGTCCATGCCAAGTTAAGATTAACGTTATCCAAGTAACACGACAGAATTCCTTTTGAGTATGCTTGATAAATATTAAATGGCAAGTTTTATATTTTCAACGATCAAATAAATATTGTTTCATAACAGACGATAAAGAGATGTAGAATAAGTTTACGCGACACAACCAACATAAAGAAACGGCAATTTAAAAATTATGCACCATTAGAAACAGCTAGCAGTCTTCAACATGACCAGAGGTCGCTGCTGGCCGTCTTGCAATGGCCCAAGACTAACAATACAAAACATAAGATTCAAACAAATCCCTAAATTGTCAACGAAAAGTTCATAAGTTCATATTTTTTTCTTTTCTTAAAAATGTGTATTTTATTATCTTGTTTTGTTTTCTCCGTAGATCATTGTATCGGACCTGCATGCTCAGCACCGGGAAGTAAGTATTTCTGGGTAAATGATAACAGGAAAATTATGTATAAAAAATCTACAATCAATTCGCATGATATGGAATCTGATGATGCATACCAAAAACTGAAAGGTTGTGACAAATTAAATACATGTTGCTAAGAAAACTGTAACGACACATTCCCTCATCCGTTCGCCGTGCGACGATAAATCTGGCAAAGATACACATGTATACATGTACATGTAACTTCCAGTGTTAACTTCTGCACAACAATCATTGCTTTTTGCTTTCCGAACGATGTATTTCTATATTTCCAAATATTACTATTTATTCAACTTTAAATTTTACCAAGACCCCAGATGTTATTATTACAAGTGTGTGACAATGTGACCAACTGGACCTATATTCATCGGGATGAATAAGACCATGGCAAATTATTTTAACAATAGAATACGTTAACATTTGGCAGAGATCGATTACACGACTCTTCCAAATGAACGCCTACTTACGCACATTGACGATTTGGTGAAAAAAAGAAGTTGTTTGGATTTTCACACGAAATGGGATGAAAAGCATTGTATGATAAATTTGAAGCACCAATAATATTATCCACGTACTAGTAAAACAAATTCGTTACTTTAAACGATATTTTTAACTTAAACAGCTAAAAAAATCAAGAACATTTTTTTATAATTTATTGCCGGATACAGTAATTTTTGCTTTTTACAACATATGAAAATAAACCATAATCCAAAGACGAATATATTTACGGTTGAGAGTCTTTTTATCCGTTTCCATGTTGTTTCTTTTTTTTTCAATCGAAAACATACAGTTTACAAAAAATAGACGTTTTTTATATTTTGTAGCATTAAATTAAAATTTGTATATTAATTTGGTTTTGTTGAAAAAAGATCACAATCCCGGAGGGCCACAGTTGAATGTCCCGGCTTCTTGTAAAACGACAGACCTCTGCGTCAAGACATGCAAATTTTCAGCAAAACTAGGACCAAAGATGGCTGACGGGTGTCCTTCTTGTGCATGTGTAAAGAATGAAGGTTGTTTAGTTTTTAAGAAAAACAAACTTTTATTAGTTGATCCTTTAAGTTTGTGATATTTTGATTACTAGTAGATTCGCATTCACGCAAACTTGTGAAAGAAGTTAAACATACCGTTTGATTGAAAGGGTAGAAAAAAAAGTTAATGTTTTTTATATACGTGTATTGCTCTTCAGTTTGAAATTTGCTCAGGTAGGTAATTTTACGCCGATTTGTTTTTCCTTATCGAAACTTTCATTTGATTAGCGTCTCATGTCAACAAAATGCATGTATATGTCGTGTACATGTTATTATTAAGTACAAGTTACAACTTGTATGAAAATATCGTACATTGACAAGTAATTATTTGTATGATGGTATCATACAAGTAATAACCTGTACAAATTCAATTGTACAAGAAATAACTTGTACAGATATTTTCGATAAAAATAAGTACTTGAACAAGGACTGAGTTGTGACATATTCTATTATTTAAGTAGGTAATATGTTCCCAAGGTTAAGAAAAAAAAACATTTCAATTTATACTACTGGTCAATTATTTGTTGATGTGATGTGAAAGTTTGAATCTGAACAAATAGTCAAACTTTTTAGGGCCTAGGGAGTTGTCTAAGGAGTTTTTTGAGTAATGACCTTGATACATGTACCGGTATTATACAGTATGACACTTGAGAACAATGAAGTTGGCCATGACAAGCTGTTTTTTTATTTCAGTAATAACAGCAGTGAACTCGAGGTGTAAAATATTTTTACAAATGATTTTTTACGTTTCTGTCATTTTCTTTATTTAAATATGTTGCTTACATAGCATTAATCTGTTTCCTAAACTTTATTGATGAATTACCTGTCAAGCTCATTGGCCACCATGCTAAACTAATGAGTATGCTGTATGAATCGATATGAATAGCACATCTATCGTGGCATAATAAAGCTTTGCTTCTCCATTTGCATTTTGGTAAATCTTTCCAAACCAGTAAAAATAAAACATATTTGTCAATTGCCAGAAGTATAGCTACGTCATGTGTGTTGGGCATAGTTCACTGCTGACAGCTTTACTGATGGGATTTTGTGACCTCTTAAGGCCCCCACCTGCAATGGAAGGGCTTCAAACTCAAATTCATTTAATTTTTATTTTCATGTCCCATCTACCGGTCTGTTCGTCCAAAAATGTTTGGATATTGGACATTATGTCTTTTCGAAACACTCTTGTAAAACGGTTCAAACATTTGCTTAGTTTCTTAGAGACGGAAATCAGCTTAAAACATCTTCTTTACAATTACAACATGAAATCATGAAAATACTGGAAATAAGAAATGCCGTATTCATGTTCTTTTGCACCATCTACGAAAAAGTAAAAAAAACAAAAAACATGCGTATTCGTTTAAGTGCAACTAATAATATAAGTTGGGCACAAATATTACGTTTATGTTTGATATTTTAGTAATATATATATCTATTATTTGAAAAATATTATTTACCAAAAATCACAAACAACGTCTACATATATCTATACATGTACTAGTAAAATTATAGACTGTGTTTTTTTTCTGACGCAATAAACATGAAACCCAGGAAACGTAGAATTAAAACAAAAATATGGAGACATGTGTCCAATATTGGGTTCGGAAAATATATCACATTAATAATTGTTATTGTTTTAATTAACGAATAATTAACAATTAGTAGGTTTGGAGATATTGGCCGATTTTGCTTTTCTTTTAGTCATATACTAAGTACATTGTCCTAAAAATGAACTCAGGGGGCAACTCAAACTGTACATTTTAGGGGGTGTATCGAACTATAAATTTGTCAAAATACAAATTAATTTATAATTATATCCATAAATTTATAATTCGTTTTCAAAACATCAAAGTTAATCTGTATCCGTTGTACTAAGGCTTCTTGATAGGACTTTGTTGCTAGTTATGAAATTCGGCAATCGCATGGCTTGAAGTGAAAATGACACGTCAAGGAAAACTCTTGGGACTTCTTTCGTTTGAGGCGTCGACTAAAGAGGACAGAAGAGGTCAGTTTGATAGTTCCCAAACATTCGTACCTTGACCTACATGAATGACTGGGGTAAAAGTTTGGTTCATATCACAGCAACTACAAGTATCAAAGGGATGATGTTTGATTAGCGGGTATACATTGTACATCTCGAGTGGCAACACATATGTAACATCTGATTCAGACTGGTAATAATAACATTGCTATAGTTGGTACAATAAATAAGAATCAGTGGCTTTGGGTACAGCTAGGTTGCTACCTTTTTTGGACATGGGTATAAACCGAATGCTTAAACTCATATTCAGTATCGGATCCTGAAGGGGGGCCTCTTTTGTTGCAAAAAAATATAATTTTCGTGCAAAATTTTGGCAAACTTTTTTTAAACCTATGTACCCCTTTCACAGGCTACCGTGGACCCCCCTTTTCAAAAAATATCTGGAGCCGCCCCTGATACTTATTGCAATGGACCTATATTATGGGTAAAAATAAAATATGCATAGATACCCCAGTACTCCATATTTTACATAAACAGGAGGTCAATATAGATGTATTCATTAACCATACTACAGAAAATACACACACATGTCAAATCTTTTCAAGACCGATTAGGAGGAATAATAATTTTGAAACTGTTAAATTACATTTTAACGGGTTTTATTCCTAGTTCCCTTTAAAATCGAAATTCGACGTGTACAGCAACATCAAGCCAACAACCAGTCTGCTAAGTCAATGGTGGCACCATTCGGCTGTTTATATCAATGGCATTTTCTCAGTTGTGAAGTCCCGTACGTGTATTTATTTAGCCTTTGATAACTTAAATCGGCTCCTCTGTTGTAAAGTATATGTTCCACCAAGCCAAGTATGTATAAAATCTGAGAAAAGAACAAGAAATGAAAAATAAATTCCGTCTGTTGGTATCTGATCAGAATTCATCATAATAAACTGACCCCGTATACATTTACCAACGAGAGTTGCCATCGGAATTATAAATTCCTTGTCTTTTTTAAAATTTCTTATCCCGATTAATTTATTAATTCGTGTAAGTATTTAATTATTCGTTTTTTTGTTCAAAAAACACCAAACAATTCATACAAGTGAATTCATAGTATCCCCCCTTTGTATCTATCTATTACGAATACACTTCACTCATGTGTTTTACTTCTATATGTTAGATATGCAATAGGAATACGCATGTGTTTACTTTAATCATTACAGTTTTCGAATATACTTTACAAATATGTGCACCCCTATTATAAATACGATAAAACGTGCACTTTATTTCACATATCGATGCACTAAAGTTGATGTACACTTAAGCATTGTTTACCTTTTACCTTTGATTTAATCAACACGTCATACATATTCAAGTGATGGAGCCAAATTACGGATTTCATAACAAATGGTTAAGAGGACGGAGCAATCGAACAAAATTGATATGTTTCAAGTTGGTGAAAAGCAGATCGTTCTTTATTTGAGTGCTTAGATTTAGCTCTGTCTTTTAACGCTTTAGCGCTTCGATTATATGTATTTTCGTGTGAGTTATCAAATTATTGCATGAAAAACACGTACCATTTGAAGAAAATAAGGACACTGGTTTCACCTGTTTACTCTTACGAAATAAAAATAATTAAATATAGCATTTTTAAAGATTTCTGCTTTTAGGAGATATGAATCTGTGGTTTTGAATATTTGGATTTTTTTTTACATCCTCTGCCTTTATCCATTAAAATGCATGGGAATTAATTTACCCATTGACCCCTATTTTCTTTTCATTATTTCTAAAATCATGTCCAAATAATTACATTAATAAATATCAGTAAGTTTGATAAATTTCAGCAAGCTTTAATTATTATTTCTATTCTTTAATAGGTCAAAAACTGTTTCAATGATATTCCAATAAAGAATCCAGAGGAGTCCGATTTCCCGCAAATTTTTGAATCCCCTTTTATCTGTAAAACCAACTCATGAGCATATTGATTTTTGTCTTAAATATAACTTTATTTATTTTTTAAGTTTTTCTAACACGAGATCCCATTCTTAGGGACATTTTATTACTTTTATTTTCAGGTGCACTTCCCCCTAATGAAAATGCAATAAACACATTACGAAGATTTTGTGTAGCTTTGTAATTCATGTCTGATAGTATTCAGAGATCGTGAAGCTCTCAATTGTCTATCTTCCTTACATGGCAAATATGTTGTCACACCGGCAGACAAGGCTTCCAACAACATAGTTTTTGTATTTAAAGCACATTACTACACATGTATGATTCATGAATTAGGCATAGATGGTAATTCATCTGCTAGTGCTACATACACTCGGACATCATTTGACAAAGATGAGATCATAGCCAACAATAACTCGTTCATGTCCTCTTTAAATATATCATTGAAAAATTAACACGAAGAGTTACCATATATGTACTGGATACCTAAACTTCACAAAAATCCGTACAAAGAAAGGTTGTTAGCTGGATCTTCATCGTGTTCAACTAAAGAATTGTCCGTTCAACTTACTAAGATCTTGTCTGCTGTCGAAGAAGGACAACAAGCATACTGTGACACTATTTATAATCGTAGTGGAATTAATCATATATGGATGTTAAAAAAAACTCAAAAGATTTTTTAGATAATTTCAAATCCCGGTCATTCTCTGGGGTTCATTCTTTGAAAATTTTCAATTTTTCAACTTTGTACACCACATTGCCACACGTAAAACTTAAGTGTCGACTGAAAAAACTTATTGAAAAGGCCTTTTCGAATTCACGAAACTTTGTTGTTTTATGCTATAATTCTACAATTTTTTTCCAAAACATTTTATAAAAATAGGATTTGTTACACTTTGGATCAGTTTGCAGTATGTTTGATTTCCTTATTGACATCATATTTGTCACCTTTGGAGGAGAGATTTTTAACAACAAGTGCATTCCAATTACACAAACTGTGCTCCTCTCCTCACCGACTTGTTTTTATACTCTTACGAGACTGAATTGTTCAGGAACTCGACAAGAACAAGAAGATAAAAGAGGCAAGGTCATTTAATCTCACTTTCAGATATATTGATGACGTCCTCTCCGTCAACAACTCGTCCTTTGGCAGATGGATTCCTTCAATATATCCCCCAGAACTAGAGATAAAAGAAACTACCGAATCCACTTGCCTTACATCATTCTTGGATCTTAATCTCGAATTTGACCCGGGTTGTCATCTCAGTACAAAAAAATACGATAAAAGAGACGATTTTAATTTCAAAATTATTAATTTTCCTAACCTGGAAAGTAACATTACAACGTCACCTGCATACGGTGTCTATATTTCACAGCTAATTCGATATGTCAGGGCTTGTACATATTTTTCAGATTTTTTATCCGACACGGCTTTCTCCGAAACCGACTAGTAGACCAAGGTTATAGGAAAATACGTCTCATACGATCTCTAAAAAAACTCTTTTTTCGTTATCAGCCACTGGTAGAAAAATTAAATATCATGTTAGTCGAAATGGTTAGTTCTTGCTTTGATTAGTGCTTGGCTTGTTAATGTACTGAGATGATCACCTTAGCATCCCTGATATGTCTTCACAAACCTGTTGTGTTTTGTGTAACTACCGGACCAAAAAGATCGCAGTCAAAGAAGGAGGTTTGGCGCGCCTTAAAACCTGGTTTAACCGATCATTTCTTTTGAAATGCCTGTACCATGTCAGGACCATTGCAATCTTCAATTTTTCCGGTTTGTCTTCCTTGTTTTGTTTCGTGTTATAGACATTTGAGATTGATTCTCCAAGTTCGGTAATTTTGTTTTTACCTTTATTTAATAAAAAAACATTAGTACAAAATGCTATTAATATGGGACGGACCATTTAATCTAAATGGGCCTTGGGTTCTTGTTTCTTGTTTTTACCAAATTTCAAAATGTTTTTAGGAAAAAATCTAGCCCCCTTAAAGTTGAAAGGTTTGTACCTAAGCCAGCCATTAGATTGGATATGTTTTTAAGGAGGGTCATGTGAGCTATTGGCGTCACTTGGCGTCCGTCGTCCGTCCGTAAACTTTTTCAAACGTTAACTCCTCTGACACCACAAGTCTATTGACTCGGTGTACATGGACTTTATGAAGGCTTTTGACAAGGTCCCACATAGAAGGCTCCTCAAGAAACTAGAAAGATATGGCATTGGCGGTAAAACCATAGAATGGATAAAAAGCTTTCTATCAGGCAGACAGCAGAAAGTATCAGTAAATGGCTCTGAATCAAGATGTCACAATGTGACCAGTGGCATACCACAAGGTAGTGTTTTGGGACCAATCTTGTTTGTCATCTACATTAATGATATGCCAGAGTGTGTGGATGCTGCAGCATTTTTGTTTGCAGACGACACCAAGATATTCAAAGATATTAAATCAGAGGAAGATGCAAAAGATCTCCAGAAGGATCTTGACATGCTACAAAATTGGTCAAATACCTGGTTACTTAAATTCCACCCAAACAAATGTAAAGTTGTCACAATAAGCCATAAGAATAAACCCGAAACATCAAGGGAATACCACCTGTACAACGACAACAACCAGGAAGTCACACTACAAAAGTCAGAGGGTGAAAAAGACATAGGAGTGCTGGTGGACGAACATCTATCCTTTTTCAAACACATCCAGCAACAAGTCAATAAAGCAAACGGCATTATGGGTCTTATAAGAAGAACTTATACATATCTTGATACAACATCATTCAGGTACCTGTTCCAAGCATTAGTAAGACCACATCTGGAATATGCTGCGTCGGTATGGTCCCCCTATAAAATTGGTGACATTGAGAGCATAGAGAACGTGCAACGACGAGCAACAAAACAGATACCTGGATTTAGAGACCTAAAATACCCGGAAAGACTTAAAAAACTCAAAATGCCTACTCTGAAGTATAGACGCCTCCGTGGTGACATGATAGAAACCTTCAAAATAATCCAGGGTATCTATGACGAGGAGGTCACCACAGGGCTACTCGACCTGGACAATAATGCCAGAACAAGGGGAAATGACAAGAAACTGAAAAAGCACCGAACCAAACTCAATATCAGGAAGTATTTCTTCACAAACAGGATAGTTGATGTTTGGAATAGCCTACCAAATGAAGTTATAAATGCCAAAACAGTCAAGCAGTTTGAGATCTATCTTGACAAACACTGGGAACATCAGGATGTAAAATTTGACCACCAAGCTGAACTAGACATCACCAGCAGAGGTCGGAAACCCGGAAATGACAAAATAGAAACAGTCAGTCAAAATGACCAAGAGGTGGATACAGTGGTTGAAGAAACCAGCGTCCACAGTTGATCCTATCCTATCCTGAAGTCCAATTGAAGCCAAACTTGGTGTAATTGATTTTTAGGGTATGGCCTACAAAACTATCGTTTGGATTTTTGATTTTTAAAAAAACATGGCCGCCGTGGCTAAAATTAGAACATAGGGGAAAAATGCAGTTTTTTACAAATTACTCAAAAACGGCTACAGATATCAAAATTCTGACGGAGTAAAAGTGATCAACACCTCAAGATCTACCTACCCTGAAATTTTGAAGAAAATCCAACAACCCATGTAGGAGTTATTGTCCTTTTTGTGGATTTTTTGCAAATTTTGCACCTGTTTAGCTCAATATCTTGAAAACTATACAAGATATTTGAGAAATTTAAATTGCATATTGTTAAGCACATCAAGATCTACAAAATATGTAATAGGGTCAACGTTGTAGGACCTTCCCTTTTAGGAGTTATTGCCCTTAGAACGTCAAAATTTAGCATTTTAACAGCATTTCCTCATTACATTGAAAACGTTAACTCCTCTGACACTTTAAGTCCAAATGGAACCAAACTTGGTATAGTTGTTTATTGGCATTAGGTGTATAGAACTGATGTGGGGATTTTTGATTGGTCCTAAAACATGGACGATGTGGCTAAAAATAGAACTTAGGGGTAAATGGCAGTTTTTTGCAAATAACTCTAAAACGGTGACAGATTTCAAAATTTTGATTGGGAACAAAAGTGATCGACACCTCAAGATCTACCAGCTCTGAAATTGTGAAGAAAATCCAACAACCCATGTAGGAGTTATTGTCCTTTTTGTGGATTTTTTGCAAATTTTGCACCTGTTTAGCTCAATATCTTGAAAACTATACAAGATATTTGAGAAATTTAAATTGCATATTGTTAAGCACATCAAGATCTACAAAATATGTAACAGGGTCAACGTTGTAGGACCTTTCCTTTGAGGAGTTATTGCCCTTGGAACGTCAAAATTGAGCATTTTAACTGAATTTCCTCATTATATTGAAAATGTTAACTTCTCTGACACTTTAAGTCCAATGGGAACCAAACTTTGTATTATTGTTTATTATTATTAGGTGTATAGAACTGTTGTGGGGATTTTTGATTGGTTGTAAAACATGGCCGCTATGGCTAAAAATAGAACATTAGGTTAAACTGCATTTTTTGCAAATACCTCAAAAAGGGTGACAGATTTTTAGATTTTGATTGAGAACAAAAGTGATCAGCACCTTTAGATCCACCATATTGTCAGATGACCCCCTTATTAATCTTATGACACTTTCAACGTTAAATAGATTTTGCCTTATAACCTTTATTTCAGGCACATATGTCAGGTGAGCGACTCTTGTTGAAGAATCATATTAAATTATTAAACATGTATCATAAAATTTGTTTTTTGCGTGTACTTAATATAAATAAAGGTTGGTTTGAGTACATATTTCAACACTTTCATTCAATTCTTTTAAACGTTTTGGAGCTTTTAAAGTACTACTAATAAAAATAATAATAAAACATAACACAGTCTTCGTCATTGAAGATATCCCAGTCCTTATTTCGATCACAATCTCTTTGAAGATCTTATCATCCAGTTAATTATCTTTTCACAAGAAGGTGTTTATCAAGATAAAAATTTGAAACAATCATTGACCAGCTTTTGCAACACTATCAGAAACTTATAAAGAACAACATATTAATCAATAACAATTTATCATTTCAAGTGATTGGTCGTATCTTATTTTCACGAATATTGTAATGGTATCTATTATTAAAAATTACTTATTTTTATGAGCACTCTGACACAGAGATGAGATTAACATTCTGAACTTAAAAAAAGATCACGATTAAAAGGTGAGCGACCATTTGATTATTATCCGGGTATTGTTAAATTTGGAATGAAAAGGCAGGTTGCCAAAAAATCATAAAATATAAGACCAAGACATTGTTTTGAAAAAAAAAGAAAGAAGAATGGTGTTTTACAATGAAAACAAATCATTCAGTATAGTGTCACCTCCATGGACTAAGTTCTTACTTGGGGTCCAGTACATGAAATAGAAATAAGCATATAGAACAGAAAAAAAGATTGAGATGCAACTGGTTAAAATATTACCTTTGTTTGGTTTCCAGATTATTGTTCAAAATGTTTTCAATGAAAATTTACGATCTTGCTACATACCAGTCAGGAGGAAACCTAACTGATTTTTCACTCTTAAAGCAGATCTAAAAAGGGATGTACATGTACTTATAGGTTTCACAGTCTTTATAGATATGTATATGTTTTTTACAACCTGGGTTTGCACCATTGTACTATTAGAAATTTGTAAAACTTTGAAAACAAGCTCTTTTAATGAACACTTTTATTAATATCATATTCAATAAATTAACAATATCCAAATAATGAAAAGTATTACTAATTATTTACAAGATCTAAATACAAATGTTTTTGTTACAATATCTCCAAGCATTAAAAAAACAGAGTATGTACACGTTGTGTTTAAAGAAGGAAAAGTGAGTACCTAACTGCACACTATCAACGTACATGTGTATAAGTAAATACATCTGTAAAATTAAACAATAAAACCTTCACCGAGCGCAGCATGATACATGTACAACCGCAACATGTAAATCCCTCTACGTTTTACTTAAAGGCATATTGTCTACGAAAAATTATTTTTTTGTAAAACCAAAAAAATTGTAGGCAGACTATTTGTTTTGTTTATTTAGAAAGATACAAACGTTCAAAATACGACTAGGGTACCTTATTACATTTAAAATTGCAAAATATATAATATTTGTAAAGCTTTACAAAAATTCATATTCATGAGATATAGATGAGCTGTAAGCATGCGCTCTATACTTAGCCCGCTCCGGCACCAACACTTTTGAGTTGGAGAATACATCAAAGCTTTAAATTATCCGTCTAAATTTCAAAATTGTCTAAATCCTAAGGTTCTTCCTACCCCAGACATAGGTTGAATATCTTAGTAATAATTTGGCTCCCCAGTTTGGTATTTTTGGTTATACTGTTCTTTGCTCTTCATATTCATACAGTGTTTGGCATTTTCAATATTTTTGGTAGAGCGCCTCTGATGAGTCTGGAATAGACGAAACGCGCGTCAGGCGTAGCAAAATTTATTGTCTGGAACTTTGTTGTCATTTGTATTTCTTTGATTGAAAACTTCTATAGTTCTTGTACGCGGTGCATAAACTGTTTCTCGAAGTTTTATATAGGAAGGAAATTAAAACGGCAACCGAATACTAGAGCTACTTAATGAATAAAACTGACAATTATTGCATGTATTCAGTTTTGAATGTGATTTAAAAGGTAAACACGAAAAATATTGGTATTTTTTCAACATATCAATGTATTCGGGGACAAAACCCGAGATTCCGATTAGTGTCCGCGTTAAAACTACTCAGTTTAAATCTGTGTCAATGTGACGTAATGCAGGTAAATGAAATATCAATCAATATTGTCGAGCTATTTTGATCGAAATAAAGTACTTTTGAGGCAAAATTGGTTGCAAATTTGTTTTTCAATATTCATTTTATTGCATTTCGGTCTAATTGACGTAAAAAAATTGGGGGGTAAAGAAAAGAGTTTGCCGTGGACAATATGCCTTTAAAAGAGTCCCCTACCTGGTAGCCCTTCTTGGTACATCTCTCCTTCTTTCTGTCGAGTTTCGTACTGCGGTATAAAAAAATGACACTAGAAACGGTTGCATGCTGATATGTTTCTTCATTCATATAAAGCAGACTTTTTACAATCACTTCTAAACAAAAATGATCGAAGACTAGCTCTCTCTTTTAATCTACCTTTCCGTTATATTGATGATGTCCTTTCACTGAACAATTCTCGATTTGGTGACTTTTTCCATCTTGTATATCCTCAGGAACTTGAGATTAAGGACACTACGGATTCAAGGAAGTCTGCTTCATATTTAGATCTGCATCTAAAATTGACTCTCAAGGATAAATTTCAACAAAGCTCTATGATAAACGTGATGACTTCAACTTTCAAATTGTCAACTTCCCCTTTTTGTGTAGCATTCCGTCCGCTCCAGCTTATGTAGTTTACGTATCTAAATTGATTCATTACTCCAGTGCGTGCCGGACTTACATCGATTTCCTTAGCAGAGCATCACGTCTGACACAAAAATTGCTCACACAGGGTTATGTTGCTCATCGGTTGTTGTCTACACTCAAGAAATTTTACGGAAGACATCATGCACTTATAAACAAATATGGGATTTCGATCTCTCAGATGAGTGCAGATGTTGGTTAATCATAGGGTTTTGTTTTGTCTTCCTTTACTGGATTTGACACACTGAATTGTTGGCAACGCAACGGGTGTGCTATAGCAAGCAGGAACTGCTTACTCTTCCGGAGCACCTCAGTTCACTCTAGTTTCGGCTGTTCGCGTTGTTGATTGATATTCAGTTATCTTTGTTTTACAGTTCACTCTAGTTTCGGCTGTTCGCGTTGTTGATTGATATTCAGTTATCTTGGTTTTACAATATTTACATGTTGTCTGTTTTTGTACCGTTCTTGTTGGTGTTTACTGGATTTGTCTCTGCCCTTTCGGACTTTTGACATTCGGATACACAATGGGTACCTCTGCTTCGTTAATACAACGAAACCAAAATCCATCATATTAAAACGCAAATCCATTGTATGAATCGATACGAGAGGGAAACAAAGTAAAAAGGTGCAAAATAACAACAAATATAATAGTGGAAGAAAAATATGTAGAAGATCAATATAACTATTTTGAAGAAGCAAAGCAATTGTTTTAACATATATCATATTTTAGATAAAACTGAGGGGCCATTTGATGACAGATGTAGGTGTCTACACTGTGTTTATATTGTGATGGAAATGTTCCCGAAAGTATTACACACGATTATGGAAAAATCAGGAATTTCTCCACAGACTTTGTTTGATAAAATAAAGATGGATTTAAAGATCAAGCAGAAACTTACAAAATTGGAATACAATACCATCCACACTCTCCCCAGTGATGGGTTTTCAAAGCTGGATATAACATTAATTATTAAAATCATAACTCATTTTTCAAACATGTTTGTAACATCACCGACCAGAGGATGGAGCTCAAACCCACAGCCGAATGAAATCGCAATAGGAGATGATGCACAACGTCTACGGTTACAAAGAAACCACTTTTTTCATAAAATTGAAACATCCGTCTCAGAGGAAGAATATAACGATTTTTTAGAGAAAGTAATAGATATTTGTGAACGTGTTGACACACATCTAAAACTATCAGACGGGGAATCATTAACACTATTGCTTCAATCATACTTGTTACTACCATGGAAACAATTACCTGAAATAGAAAACAGATATACTGACCAAAAATCTTTAAAAGGTAAGTTACATAACATTAATAGACAGATAGGAACATGAAAAAGACAATTATTGGATACTATGTATTTCAATACATGCTATCAGTAATGGCCATGTCACACTATAACGTTTTAGCTAACGTGTGCCGAACGTTCCAATACTTTTGTAAAACGTTGGAACACGTTGGCAGTCGCTGTAAAAAGTTTCCAAAAATATCTCAGTGAACGACCACAAAGCGTCAGACTTACTACCTGCAACGCACGACAAACTTATTCAGAACTTATCTATAGCGTTTGTCCGGCGTACTTGACGTTTGCCTAGCGCATGGGTGACGACTGCAGAACGCATTCATAGCGTTAGTTTAACTTATATTTTTTTTCTCTCGGTCGGAAGACCTAGGATTTCTGTCCTTTTCTTTAATATTGTTTCAAAATAACCCGAATAGATATATTATCTGGCTTAAATGTATTGCTGGATTAATTAATAATTATAGATACATCATTTAAATTTAGTTTCGTTTTAAAAATATTGGTTTTCAGAGTTCTGGTAATATGAATGTATAACAGAGAGGAATGCATGCGCGTGTTAACAAACTCTCAAAATCTCAAATTAGTATATACATTAAACTAGATTACTGAAAAAGTCAGAAAGGGCCCCGCGGCAAAAAATCTAAGTGTTTTCAAAATTATATTTACTATGATTATAACCACTAAGGCATGATCCATGGAATGTGTATGAAACTTCAGAGCTGTATTGTTAATAACCTTTGAGTTTTATTGTTCAAATATTCCAATTCTCAAAATCTGTAATTTTTTTCCAAAAATATTAAAAAGATCTGCACGAAATTTAAATATGCAAATCAGGACATGCTACTTAGCAGCTGTGCAAAGTTTCAGAACTGTACTGTTAACAGTTGTTGAGTTTTAGTGTTCACAAAGTCCAATTCTCAAAATCTGTGATTTTAGATAAAAATGATTTTTTTTTCCAAAAATATTCAACAGATTTGCACGAAAATTTAATATGCAAATCATGACATGCTACTTAGCAGCTGTGCAAAGTTTCAGAATTGTATTGTTAACAGTTTTTGAGTTTTAGTGTTCACACAGTCCAATTCTCAAAATCTGTGATTTTGGATAAAAAATGTAGTTTTTTCCAAAAATATTTAACCGATTTGCACGAAATTTTAATAAGCAAATCATGACATGCTACTTAGCTGCTGTGCAAAGTTTCAGAACTGTATTGTTAACAATTTTTGAGTTTTAGTGTTCACAAAGTCCAATTCTCAAAATCTGTGATTTTCGATAAAAAATGGAGTTTTTTTTCCAAAAATATTTAACCGATTTGCATAAAATTTTAATATGCAAATCATGATATGCTACTTAGTAGCTGTACAAACTTTCAGAACTGTAGTTTTAATAGTTTTTTAGTTTTAGTGTTCACAAGAATTGTTGACGGACGGACAGACGCTAAGACAGACAGACGGACGGACAAAGTGAAAACTATAGGGCGTCCGCATTTTCGATGCGGGGCCCTAAGAATATCGGTCTGTAGATTTTGCCTACCATCCGTTTTATGGCACTTGACTAATCCTAAATGATCGCATTCAGCATGACGGATGTCCTTATTAGAGAAAAACGCGTGTGCTTATTGAATATTAAAAATACACATTATTTCAAATGAGTATTGAAGTTAGACTGTCGTTACTCGTTGTATTTGAGTATTTCCCCCCCAAAAAAATGTCCACCGAAACACGACAGGTGTATTACAATTTGCAAGAATAACTTTTAATTCCAGACCATCTCAGTTATTCTTGTTGTATTCATTTTTTTTTGGCTTTGTTCATTGTTTTTTTGTAAAAAGATTTTTTTTCAGGTTTGAATTAGTATTTGAAGCTTTTGAAATTGACTTTCCCCCTTGCAATTCAATTCTAACTAATAAAATTCTGGGGTTGATACGCTACTCGTTCGTTACAATGACGCTCTGTGCGCTCTGTACACGTTTTAAACACGTTGAATAGGTTTCTTGGTCGTTAGACTGACGCTAGACGTGCGCTGCATTATCGCTAGACACGTTCGTTTCCATTTAGCTTAGCTTTCGTCAAACGCATTTCAACGTGCGCACAACGACCACATAGCTATCGAATAATTTATTTCTAAAACGTTGGCGAACGTCAGAAATGTTCATAACGTGTACAAAACTTACGCAACGCACACCAGCGTGTTGAAAATATATTCTTAAACGTCGGCACACGTTGGCTAAAACGTTATAGTTTGACAGGGCCATAACATGGGATTAATTCGAACAAATTGTATATATACTGTAGTCAGAATCGCTTCATCATTTATTACGTACGCCAAGTTTTCTGCTATATGCTCCATGTGCAACAACCCATGTCTCCTTTCTCTGTAACAATTTAAATTAGTAATAAAGGATGTATTTAAGTTAACACCAAATATCACCATTGTGTGTTACTGAGAGCAAAACTTTTAACGTACCCATCGTTATATAATAACAACCTAATACTAGAATGCAAACAAATAGCGAGTACAAAAATGCCATGACTCTAAGCAAGATTCGATAAATCGTTTGTCAGAGAGGAAAAATGACAAAACTACCTTTAATATTAACTGTTCATTACCGCAGAGAAATGTATGAATAATTCTATTATAAACATAAAGTTATTGTTAAATATTAACTACAAAGAATTATAAATTAGAAGGAAAAGAAAAATAAAATTTTATGTAAAACATTAACTTGGTGATTATATAAAGTCCAATGAACCACGCAAAAGCTATTCGATTTGTAAATCTTAGAGATAAAGGCGATCGGTTGGGCGGAAATTTTAAACATACCTCAACACCTTTTATAACAAGTAGACATATAGCATGTAAAGCATGGTGTAAAAGTACATTAACCAGCTTTATTGGTTTACTTACGAAGAGGGATTCAATCGCATTGTTGAACGAGAACACTGATCTCAAGGTCAGACGTGTAATCAATTTCATTACACACATTCTAAGTGTTTAAAAAGTTTTTTTTTTTGTTTCTGAAATAAATATTTGTACTGTAACAATAAATTGTTTAATATCAGCAAGTAGCAAATGAAATATTGTTGACATCATTGTTTGCTACTTAAAAGAATAAAAATAGATTCATCGTTATGGTTCAGATCAATTACTACTCAAATATATAGTCACAATAGTAAGCGTTATATAATAATTTCATAAATATATTAAAATCAAAAATTGAATGAAAAAAGCGAGTACCAATAATATTATCTCTAAGCTGGGAGGAAAAACTCGCCACATTCACTATTCTGTAAGTATAAATATAAAAAGTTATATTTTTATTAAAGTCCAGTCAAGCAAATTCTCGGTTTGGCTATGGAAATACAATTTTTAAAAAATACATATCAATACAAGCTTCATAATGATTAATTGGACACTTTAACTGAGCAGTGTTGAAGATCATTTTCTTATGATACCGATACTAGCTCGTATACGTTTGTACATTTTGATAAAGCCAATGTATATGCATGTGGTACATCGTTCCCTCAGAGACCTTTTTCTAAAAAACTCCTCTGTGAATATGGAATTATATCGACGTTGTACTATTCTATCAGATTTGTTTACTTCAACGTTTTGAACCATTGAGCATGAAACAGCTTCGCTGAGAAGAAATGTTGTACACGATAGTCATCAATAAAAAGTAAGCATACAAAAAATAGCAGAGGCTCATGCTTTATATTGACTACCTGAATCGTTGTTTCCGATGGGTAGACAACAATATGTGGTTTAAGATCATTTCTTTGTAATGACAAATCAATCAATAGATATGTGGCACAGCTATGTCTCAAATTCTGCTGAGTATCAAAGGGTCTATTTTGCAGTTTCACATGGGGTCCGAAATGATATCTTTGGTGACAACGGATATAAAATAATGAACCGATGTTGTTTTAGTTATTAATTGCCGAATAGCAACCTATAAAATGAAAATAAGCCAAAACTGAGACATTGTGGCAACTTTTTTTGATGGTTACAGAACATTAATCTTTCGAGGCGACAACAATCCGCCTACTTGAACAAAATCTAAAATATCAAATTTAAAATATACACGAACACCATTTAAAATTAGCGTGTATGTTTCGGTGTTTAACGTCCATTATAATTAGTTTATATATTGCATAATCGTATTGAACAAAGTAAAAATACAAATGTACATTAACAAGCATCGGCTAAGATATGTGATCCGATTGCAATGTCACACGAGAACAATGACTTCGATGTCAGACATATAAAAAATTAAATTACAAACATTCTAAAGAATTTCCAGATAAATCCATAACTGAACTATTTTTTTTTATTGTTCCAATAAATTTGGTGTTTTAGCTCACCTGACCAAAGGCCATGTGAGCTGATGCCATCACTATGTGTCCGTCGTCTGTCGTCGTCCGTTAACAATTTCAAAAATCTCTGAATCCACTGAAACAATTTAACTGAAACTTTGCAGGAATGATATAAGACATGTTTGCAACAAACTATCCTAATTTTAAGATTGTTCGATAAAACATGGCCGATGTTACTGAAAAAGAACATAGGGTAAAATCCCTAAAAATGTCTTAACTCAGCAACCATAACAGATAGAAAAAATCCGAATGATCTAAGATTCTTCAGAATCAAAAGCTCTACAAAAGACTTCATTGGTTTGAAGTTATCAGATGACCCTTGATAGGGGTTTTGGCCCTTTTTAGGTAAAAAAATCGTTTTTGTTTTGTTTTTTGCTTATAGAATGAAAACTGTTGCAGATAGAGAATAGCTGTTGCTTGCTTAAATGTTCGGCTCATTGAGCTCTGCAAAAGTCTCCATAGGGTCGAAGTTGTCAGATGACCCCTTATAGGGGTAACAGCCCCTTAAAGGCCAAATATAGTGTTTTTGGCCTGTAAAATGAAAACTATTGCAGATAGAGAAAAGCTGTTGCTTGCTTCAATGTTCAGCTTATTTAGCTCTACAAAAGTCTCAATAGGGTCGAAGTTGTCAGATGATCCCTTATAGTGATTACAGCCCCTTAAAGGCCAAAGGTTTTTTTCACCAATAGAATGAAAACTGTTGCAGATAGAGAAAAGTTGTTGCTTGCTTTATTGTTCAGCCTAACTGCTCTACAAAAGCATCATAGGGCTGAAGTTGTCATATGACCCCTTTTAGGGGTTACAGCCCCTTTAAGGCGAAAAATGGTGTTTTTGGACTTTAGAATGAAACTATTGCAGATAGAGAAAAGCTTTTGCTTGCTTAAATGTCCAGCTTATTTACCTCTACAAAAGTGTCCATAGGGTCGAAGTTGTCAGATGACTCCTAGTAGGGGTTACAACCCCTTAAAGACCAAAGATATTGTTTTTATCACCAATAGAATGAAAACTATTGCAGATAGAGAAAAGTTGTTGCTTGCTTCAATGTTCAGCTTATTTAGCTCTACAAAAGTCTCAATAGGGTCGAAGTTGTCAGATGATCCCTTATAGGGGTTACAGCCTCTTCAAGCCGAAAATTAGTATTTTTGCCAATAGAATGAAAACAGCCCCTTAAAGACCAAATATATTGTTTTAGAATGAAAACTATTGCAGATAGAGAAAAGTTGTTGCTTGCTTTATTGTTCAGCCTAATAAGCTCTACAAAAGCTTCATAGGGCTGAAGTTGTCATATGACCCCTTTTAGGGGTTACAGCCCCTTTAAGGCGAAAAATAGTGTTTGTAGACTTTAGAATAAAACTATTGCAGATAGAGAAAAGCTGTTGCTTGCTTAAATGTCCAGCTCATTTACCTCTACAAAAGTCTCCATAGGTTCGAAGTTGTCAGATGACCCCTTGTATGGGTTACAGTCCCTTTAAGGCCAAAATAGTGTTTTTGGCCGATAGAATGAAAATTATTGCAGAAAGGGTTTCATTGGTTTACAGCTTAAATGTTCAGCTCATTTAGGTCTTCAAAAGTCACCATGGGGTTGAAGTTGTCAAATGACCCCTTATAGGTATTACACCCCCTAAAATATGTTTTTTTTATGTGTTTTGCCTATAGAAGGAAATCATTTGCAGATAATTGTTTCTTGTTTAAACTCATTCAGGTCATTAAGCTCTACAAAAGTCGTTATAGGGTTGAAATTGGCAGATGATCCCTTAAAGGGGTTATGGCCCTTTAAATGCAAAACAAATAGTGTTTTTTGCTCATAGAATGAAAACTATCGCAGATAGAGAAAAGTTTTTTCTTGCCTAGACATTCAGCTCATTTAGTTCTACAAAAGTGTTTATATGGTTGACATTAAGACTAGGTGAGCGATTCAGGCTCCTGGAAGCCTCTTGTTTATTAGATCACCTGAAGGATCAGTTGAGCTATTGCCGTTACTTGGCGTCCGCGTCCGTCCGTAAACGTTTAACAAGAGGCTCCCAGGAGCCTGAATTGCTCACCTGAACTACACAGATACACATATTTTGTAGATATTATTGTTCTTTACCATATGCGATTCATCAAATTTATGAAATATCTTATTAAGTTTTCAAAATTTAGGGCTTAAATAAAGTGCAAAATTTGGCAAAAAGTACGAAAGAGGACAATCACTCCCACATCAGTAGTAGGATCTTTTTTTCAAATTTCAGGACAGGTAGACCTTAATATGCTGATCACTTTTGATTCTTGCACAGTTTTGATATCTGAAACCATTTTTGAGTAATTAGCAAATAAAAAGCTACGCCGAGCGCAGCATGATACGACCGCAACATGTTGAACCCTGTACGTTGGAGGCCCAATATGGATAGTCTATTGCTTTGGTCACATGCAGCCTATGGTGGACCTAAAAAGCTTTTTGACACGTGCACCATGTGGTTGATTTTTAAATGCATATTTGACACATATATATTTACATCAACTTCTAATAGAAAAAGTCTTATATTAATTGACATGTTTGGTTATTTTCAACCCCTATTTTTTCAAAACAAATGGTAAAAATGATTACATATCTGATTGAAAAAAAAACAGGTAGGGATTTTCACATGGATTCCAATGGAAAACAAAAGATTTTGAAAATCGGACCAAAAATAAAAAGTTGATATTATATATGATATTATATATGGCATGTCTTTGGCCCCCTGCAGCAATGTAAATGTGCAATATATTTTTAAACCATGGACACATTTAGGTGACCAAATTCAATGAGCAATTCTACAAAAAAATAATTTTCAATTCGAATGAATAATAAGCATTCTATAAGAGTTTTGTCATGCAACCGTTTTAGCCACGTTTGGCTTTTTTTTCTACAACGGTAGGGGCCACAAGTCCCAAATACAGTACCAACCTTCCTTGAGTAGATTTAACTATCATATTAAAACTGGCTGATCCACTACAGCTAAATTTATTTACCTGGAATAACTTTAAATAAAAATGGCGTTTTTTGCCCGTTCGACCCCTAATTTCTCGAAAATGGTTAGAGATATTGCAAATCTGATTGAAAAACGCAGGCAGGGATTTTCACAAGGATTCCAATGAAAAAAATATTTTTAAAATCGAACCACAAATGAAAAAAGTCGATTTTTGGGGTGTGGCCCCTTATTGACCCCCTGTAGCAATGCAACGGTGCAATATATATTAAAACCATTGACCCATTTAGTTGACAGAATATAATAAGGAATTCAATAAAAAAAAAATCAAAATCAAATGAATAATAAACATTTTACAACAGTTTTGTCAATACACCCGTTTTAGCTCCTTTTGGCCATTTTTTTCTAAAATGGTAGGGGCCACAAACCCCAAATACAATACCAACCCTCCTTTAGTGGTAACAAACATCATATCAAAATTTCATAACAATTGGTCTTTATTTACTCAAGTTATCGCACGGAAACCAAATGTCTACAGACGACGACAACGACATCGCCATAACTTGATACGATCGCACATTTTTTTGCGATCTATAAAAACTGCAATTTACCCTTATGTTCTATTTTTAGCCATGGCGGCCATGTTTTTGATAAATCAAAAAAATATATGCTATTAAACAAGTGTGCCAAGTAAAGATGCAGTTGGTCTTACGGTATCAAACAAGTTAATTTTTGAAATTCAGGGGAAAAGTACAGAAAATTGGTAAATTTTGTTGTTTTAAGGGTAATAACTCCTAAAAGAAATGGTCCTACAGCTTTGACTTAACGACATGAAATGTAGATCTTGACGTGCTTAATCATATGCAATTTGAATTTTTGAAATATCTTGTATAGTTTTCAAGATATAGGGCCAAATAAGTAAAAACATTGAAAAATCCAGAAAAGGGCAATAACTCCTAAATCGGTTGTTGGATCGTCACTTTTACCCTTACCAGAATTTTGATATCAGTAAAGGTTTTTAAGCTATTTGCAAAAAACTGTAGTTTGACCCCTATATTCTATTTTAAGCCATGGCGGCTATGTTTTTTTCGAATAAAAAATCCGAACGATAGTTTTGTACACATAATGCTACTAAACAACTGTACCAAGTTTGGTTGCAATTAAAATTATGGTGTCAGACAAGGTCACGTTTGAAAAATTGTTAACAGACGACGAAGACGGACGCCAAGTGATGGTATAAGCTCACATGTAAGTCCAATTAAACCGAAGCACGTCAAGATCTACCAGCCCTGAAATTTTCAAGAAACTCTAATATCTTATATAGGAGTTATTGCCCTTTTCCAGAATTTTTGCAAAATTTGCACATGCTAAGGTAAATATTGAAGAAATTTAAATTGTATATTGTTCAGCACATCAAGATCTACAAAAAATGTAATAGGGTCAATGTTGTCGGACCGTTCCTTGTAGGAGTTATTTCCCTTAGAACGTCAAAATTTACTATTTTTACAGCATTTCATCATTACAATAAATTGTTAACTTGTCTAACACCATACATCCAATTACATCCAAACTTGGTACAGTTGTTTATAAGCATGAGTGCTACAAAACAATCTTCTTAAAAACATGGCCACCATGGCTAAAAAAAGAACATAGGGGTAAACTCTAGTTTTTGCAAATAACTCAAAAAAGGTTACAGATATCAAAATTGTGATGCCACAAAAGTGATCAGCACATCAAGATCTACCAGCCCTGCAATTCTAAAAAAATCCAATTACCTATGCAGATGTTATTGGCCTTTTCCGATTTTTTTAAACTTTGCACTTTTTAAGCTGAATATCTTAAAAACTAATTAAGTCATTTAAAATGTATTGTATTTTGTTAAGCACATCAAGATCTTTAAAAAAAATGTAGACGGTCAATTCTGTAGGACTGTTCCTTTTAGGTTTTTTTCCTTAGAACGTCAAAATTGACCATTTTCATATATAGTGTTCAATTAAAAGTTAACACTATGTTCTTTCAAATTGGCAGTGTTGCAAAACATCTATAGTATATATTATGCAGCATTCGGTTAAAACTTTTACTTTATGACTCTTTCAATGTCAATAGGCTTATAATTTAGGCAGGTGAGCGATTCAGGCTCCTGGGAGCCTCTTTTATTGTTTTTTTTAATGAATTTTGCACTTAGTAAGTTCAATATCTTAAAAACAAGATATTTGAGAAATGTAAATTGCATATTGTTAAGCACATCATAATCTACAAAATTTGCATTAGATCAACATTGTAGGGCCATTCCTATTAGTAGTTTTCCCCCTTAGAACGTTGAAATTGCCATTTTTGTCACATTTAAGTCCATTTGGAACCAAACTTGGTACACATGTTTATTGGCATTAGATGTATAGAACTGATGTGGGGATTTTTGATTGATTGTAATATGGCCACCGTTGCTAAACATAGAACATATGGGTAAATAGCTGTTTTTTGCTAATAAGTTATTCTGCTTAAAACGGATCGATGTTAAATAGTGTTTGCTTAATAGCTACTATCAATTTTAAATAGTATTTGCCTAATATGCTATCAATGTTAAATAGTATTTGCCTAATAGCCTATCAATGTTAAAAAGTATTTGCCTAATAGCCTATAGTTGAAGCACACAAGTCAGGTGAGCGATTTGGGCTCCTGGGAGCCTCTTTTATGTGAGTTCAAATATTTGAAATTCAAATAGTATTTAAGGAATCTATGTTTTCTTATATATTTCAGAGTTTTTGTTTTTGGAAATTGCGAACAGACATTTTACAGTTTATCAGGCTGGTTCAATGAAAGAAATGATCCAGGGTCTACAAAATTGTTCCGGTATGTACCGTATGAAAACTGAACATGAAAAACCAATATTTTAGTGTAAGAACCAATCAATGAATACTAATCATAAACTTTAATATTACCAAAACAACAAAAAATCAAATTGTGCTGATGACAAAAAAGATAGCCAAATGGATTAAACAACAAAAGTGAAAATAAAGAAATATAATTGAAATAAGTAATTCAGTGTAAAGATATTAGACGAGTTTGTCAACAGTGTAAATACAATTTGCCAGTCATAGATTTTAAGCATATTTTCAAAGAAATCTCATAATTACCATATCTCAAATAAAGCATCACATTATACAAATTATATTCGAAAATCAAAATTAGATTTCGCAAGCAAAATTCTATACAAGCCTTGTCGTCATACTTGTCTGACACGATTTTACCAATACATTTCTAATATTTATTGTCATTAAAATTTCTGATTGTTAAATTAAAAATTGTTTAAAACACCAGATTTCTTTCATTGTAATGCACATGGTCGATATCCTCGGTACTGGTTCGAACTTTTGATGAGAGGTTACTCCTTAAAATATCGATATACAGCATAACCAAATTAACCATTTATACCCGTTTTTGGTGTTGTATTCTATACTAAGGAAATAAAAATTGCTATCTCATGACTGAAACATGTCTCTCAAAAATATGTTATGTAACCAAGTGGATTAAAAAATAATACATATCCTGCAATGATGGCAGCTCAGAAATATCATAAGCTTAATGCATTTCAACTGAAGGAAATTGTGTTTTCAGAACTGTTAATGAACCACTACCAGCTGAAAAATTAATTGTAAAATTGAAAGGTATTTGCATTTTTTTAACAATTCTTTTTTGCAGAAGACTCAAGAAACGAAAACAAAATGGAACCAATTACCTTAACATTTCCGGAAATCACGGACCCAGATTTGGTTAAACAGGTTGAAGAAGAACTTAAAGATGAGATCAACAGTGGAATTGTTAATATTGTAATCAACCGATCTTCAATATTAGTGTTCGAATAACAGTATTGACGAATGATGAGGAATTTAAAAAGGAACTGGAAATGTTTATTAAAGCAATTTTGACGCACGAGAAACTTCAAAGCCTTAACCAAACAAGATATGCTGTAATTTCTGAAAATGATGGTATTTTCTTTTATTGTAGTTTGTTATACTTAACTGTAGTGTTTAATTTTTTTTGAAGATTGTGGTTTATTTTAAAAATCCATGCAGTTTAAATGAAATTCTAAAATGAAAACGTTATACAAAATAAAGTCACTAATAATTCTTCAGATTGATGACCAGGGAAATTGATATCATACTTTGTCTTTAAAGGAACATTGATAATCAATGGTCTTTAAGCTCCACACGTGGGCTGGAAATTTCGGTTTTTATTTTACAAAAGACAAGCACATACTTTTCTCGCCTATTATTTCCTTGTTGTCCAAAAAAATCCCTAATTCCATTTAAAAGAAATTAAGGCTCTTAAACTCTATTTTAGCGACAAAATTTCAGTGTTTTTATTAGTTAAATAATTACCTAATTTGGTCCATCTAAAGGCGTAAAATGAAAGAAGCATATCAAAGCCTGTAACTTTATACCTTATTTTATAGACAAATTATTGTCCAGTGATTAAAAATGAATACTCTTGAATAATTTGGAAATCCCATTTTGAAAAAAATGCATCTCTTTTTTTAGGAAAATATCAGGGTAGATCTTCATACAGTTAAAACATTTTGCTAATATATTTGAAACCAGAGTTCACTAATTATTTTTAAGGTTCCCTATTTATATACATTAGTACAACCAACGATTTTGAATTTGAAAAGCATACGATAAGAGAAACGAAGAAAACGCAGAGACTTAGAATATGTAAACAATACTGACTAAGAGCTTAACTTTATAGTCTTTTTTTCTACAATTCTTGCAATCGGAACAGGCTTGAAACTTTCACATAGAAATTTAAGTGTTTTTGGGTACAAATTATGGAACTGTTCCGCGTGCAAGACCATGCATCCGGAAAGAACATTTAACAGCTAATTTGACCACGTTTCCATAGACATAATGTTAAAATCATATGCGGCGGGGTTCATTTCAAGCATCATTTTCTAAATAAATAAAAATTGTATGTTACAGCCGTAAATTCATAAATACAAACAGTTACCTTTCAAACAAAACATTTTGTGATAAATTTACCAAGTATTGTATTTTTTTTCACAACCTTTGAAATGTTGGCTGTTTTTTTTTCAAAATATTATGTCATTCAATGAATAATTGTGACGTCATGATGATAACAAACTATGCATAACAGCTTGTTTCAATACAACAATACATAGCCTTAATAAATGAAAGAAGCAAAGAGGCACCAATGGGGCATTCAAGTGAGAAAAAAAAAGTCCAGAAGGGCAACGAAGAAACCGGTAAACACGAACAAAAACAGCACGAAGAAACACAAAATCAACCGAACGGAAATCAACAACGCAAACTCAAGAACTCATGTACTCCGGAGAAAGCGGTTCCTGCCTGCTATAGCACACCCGTCGTGTTGCTTATTTCCAATTCAGTGTGTCAAATCCGGTAAAGTTTCTACGACAAACCAACATCTGCACTCATTGGAGAGAAAGAAATCCCATATTTGTCTACGAGTGCACGGTGTCTACCGTAAAACTTCTTGAATGAAGACAACAACCGCGGAGCAACATAACCCTGTGTCAGCAATTTCTGTGTCAAATAATACAAAAAATCTATTTATCATACACATTTATTTTGCAAACAAATTTGGGCCATATAAGCACATTATAGCCCCTTCCCTTTTGTGTATTGTTTGTAATTATCTGTTAATTAAGTACATTTTGCAGGTTATAACAAGTAATTTTAATTACAAAATAGACTGTTGCGTTGCAAATTGCTAAACAAATAGTTTAAGTTTATAACTCGTTAATACTAAACAAGTAAAGTCTATGGATAATAAACATGTCTTTTGGATATGTATTCTTTTCATACATACGTTTTTTTTTACTTCCAATGTTTGATTCAAATGCTGCTGATGAGAGGTTACTCCTGGATAGATCAATATACAGCATAACCAAATTAACCGGTTCTTATATCCGTTTTAGTATTGTACTTTGCCTTTTTTTTATCAATTTAAGTAGGGAAAATATGTTTTAAATTTAAGGATTACACTTTAATGGAAATAATTCAATTATGAAATACTAGTATCACTCTATTTAAAAAAGTTTATTTATCATTTTAGTTTGTATTCTTTTGTAGGATGCAGATGATTATTCGGATGAAAGGTTAAGCACTGGGGGACTTAAAACTTCATCTAGGGGTCAAATCTGCCATACTTCGATCCGATGAAGCATTTAAAGGAGAAATCCAGCATTTACTGGAAACTATGACATCAACGTCTAGTGACAGCCAGATATTTCAATCTGATCATGTGTTGGCTGTGTTGGAGCCAGATACTGAATCAGTTGAAGGTAGGAGAAAATATACGGAACTCAAAACTTAAAGTAATGAAACACAGTTTTATAATAAAACGGTGTCCCATCCACTCGCGAATAAAATTTTTAGCGATACATTATGACTGAAGCATTAGTTTCGTACATTGCGTTCTTAACATGACTTCTCATTACAAATTATCATTGCTTTTTAACATCTACAAAATGCTCTTAAGTCTGGATGTACTTAATTGATGGTATTGCTAAAAATTGCACTAAGGAAATTAAAGTTTTGAATTAGTTTAAAGTAGTTGAAAAGCTCAATGCTTTGTCTACCAAGAGTGCTTTCGCCTAAATTACATGTATAAATAACTGAAAAAGAAACAAAAGAAAATAAAACACCAGCTACATATTCGACTTAATCAATTCAGTAAATAATATCGTTAAAATTACTGAAAACAGAATAGTAAAAAATAGGGCATGTAATGGGACATTAAATGATACTCGCCACGTAATAATATCAAAAGTTCATAAAATTTGATTTCCGTTTTTCGGATCATGCGGAAATTGAACTTGACCTGTATTTTATTGTACTCAATAGCTGTACAAAATATCATTTGAATCCCATGACACGTTTTCAAGTTATTGGTCAGAAACTCAAAATTTCATGAAATTTGATTTTTCAAAGTGGCCTATCTCGAAAACTATTTTTAGATCATGCTGGAAATCAAACTTGACCTGTATTTTTTTGTACTAAGCAGCTGTGCAAAATACCATTCAAATCCTTTGACGCGTTTTCAAGTTATTGGTCGGAAACCTTCGGGATTCGGACGGACGGACGGACAGACACCGAAAAAAACAAGAGGCTCCCAAGAGCCTGAATCGCTCACCTGAACTACACAGATACATATATTTGTAGATGTTATTGTGCTTAACCATATGCGATTTAAATTTATGAAATATCTTGGTTAGTTTTCAAGATATTGGGCTTAATAAGTGCAAATTTGGCAAAAATGAGGAAAAAGAACAATAACTGCCACATCAGCAGTCAGATCTTTTCCGAAATTTCAGGACAGGTAGATCTTAATATGCTGATCACTTTTTGATTATTGCACAATTTTGATATCTGAAACCAATATTGAGTTATTAGCAAAAAAAAATGAAATTTACCCCTATGTTTTATTTTTAGCCATGTGGCCATTTTTTTTTACGAATCAAAAATCTGAACGATAGAGTTGTAGCATATAAGCTATCAAACAGTGTGCCATGCTAAGATGCAGTTGGTCTTACCGTTTCAGACAAGTCAGGGGAAAAGTAATGAACAATTGTAAATATTGACGCTTTAAGGGCCATAACTCCTATAAGAAATGGTTCTACAGCTTTGACTTAATTACATGAATTGTAGATCTTGATGTGCTTAATCATATGCAATTTGAATTTTTGAATTACCTTGTATAGTTTTCAAGATATAGGGCTACATAAGTGAAAATTTTGAAAAAATCCAGAAAAAGGGCAATAACTCTTATGTCGTTTGTTGGATCTTCTTGAAAATTTCAGAGCAGGTAGATCTTGAGTTGCTAATCACTTTTGTCTCCCATCAGAATTTGATGACATCTGTTACCGTTTTTGAGTTATTTGCAAAAAACTGTAAGTTGACCCCTATGTTCTATTTTAAGCCATGGAGGCCATATTTTTTGACAAATCAAAAATCCAAACGATAGAATTGTAGCATTAATGCTATTAAACAACTGTGCCAAGTTTGGTTGAAGTTGGATGTATGGTGTCAGACAAGTTAATCTTTGAAATTCAGGGTAAAAGTAATGAAAAATGGTAAATTTTGACGCTTTAAGGGCCATAACTCCTAAAAGAAATGGTTCTACAGCTTTGACCTAATTACATGAAATGTAGATCTTGATGTGCTTAATCATATGCAATTTGAATTTTTAAAATATCTTGTATAGTTTTTAAGATATAGGGCTAAATAAGTGCAAAATTTTTGAAAAAATCCAGAAAAAGGGCAATTACTCCTACATTGGTTGTTGGATTTTTTTGAAAATTTCTGGGCAGGTAGATCTTGAGGTGCTGATCACTTTTACCATATGTCGGAATTTCGATATCTGTGACCGTTCTCGAGTTATTTGCAAAAAACTGTATTTGACCCCCCTGTTCAATTTTTATCCACGGCGGCCATGTTTTTTTATGAATCAAAAATCCGAACAACAGTTTTGTAGGCCATACCCTAAAGATCAACTACACCAAGTTTGGTTTCAATTGGACTTATGGTGTCAGAGGAGTTAACGTTTAAAAAGTTTACGGACGGACGACGGACGGACACCGGACGCCAAGTGACGCCAATAGCTCACATGACCCTTCGGGTCAGGTGAGCTAAAAAACTGAGGGTATAACATAATACCCTGCAACTTCGTATGGCGGAGTATAAAAAGTATCAAAACGAAAATTTAACTTAAAACCAGCAAAAACAGTGGAACAAAATTCTTATTTATTTAAGCACGATTTTCTTAAATATTTTCTGGTCATTTTTATTGGTGTGAAAATTTTGTTTAAGCAATTACGTATGTGTGTGTGTTAATGAAAACAAATCTAATTTAGTACAATTATTAATAACCTTGAAATTTGACAAATGCGACGTAGAAGGAAAAGAGGCATAATTCAATCAGTAAAAGAGTTATGACCCCTGATTATTTACTCTGTTTGTTTGGTATTTGCTGAAAGTATCTTAAAATATAAATGTTTAAACAAAATCGCAGTTCTATACTAAAATATAGACATAAACTTTGAACTTTTACGAAATAATGCATGTTGACAATTTGACCTTTGACCTATGATCACAGATTTGTGCACCAGTTCTAACCTTTACGACCACCCAAAATGAATGGGGTAAGAATTAAGCTATCTAAAGAGGTATGATTCAGCAGTGTGTCAGGGTGGTTGATTAAAATTTGAAATTGACACACTAAGTCACTGCACTAATTACCGTCCACCAAACTGAACAAATACGTTGTCGATATGAAAATTTAGCATGTCGAATTTTTGGTCTTCTGTATATTTGTTCTTTTTCTTAGACTCATTGATGACAAAGCAAGTCGTACTGTAATTGACTACTTAATAGCTGTACCTGTGTTTTCCATTTTTTTTAAAAGCTGCGTTTAATCAGCAGAGTAAAGAGTGGATAAATCGAATGTAGAGAACATTGAAAAGTTTCTTATACCAAACCGAATCCAAATTCCTTTCATTACACCTAAAGTTCTTTTCTTTTTTTTCAATTTTTTTGTTTACTGATCTTGGTTTCTATTAGTCCGTTCTTTTTTCAGAAGTCGATAGCAAACGAAAAACGTTCACAAAATCAACTGAAGTGGAGACCCAGATCAGCTCGGATTTATCTACCAATGGTAATACTTGTGCATATGAGACAATAAGATCTTGATAAACCTGACCATTGATATTTTTCCATCGTTTCATTACTTCACACGTTTTAGTCAAAAAGATTTTGACATCTTCGTGTGTCATAAAGTGATTGTTACCTCGACATTAAATATATTTTAACCAATAATAATTATATTGTTAGGAACGTATTACATATGTTATTACAATTATAAACTGCTAACCCTTTCACATTATCTGAGCGCATTTAAGGCAAAGTATGGCAATATTTGGCCATACAACTCGTTTTGTCAACCAGATAGAAAATATAGCTCATCAAGATCAATGTAGAAATTTGTAGAAATTGATGTGAAATTCATAATAGTTGTGTTACATTGATATTGGTCGAAAATATTATAGGGACAAAATATAGATGCAAGAGCTCTTGGGTAAGCCGTGGTCACAACATCAATTTATTTTTATCTAAAATAAAGGTAATAACAAAATTACCGTACTTGGAGAATAGATAAAACAAGGGAAACATACAGAAGAAATTGAAGATCGCATAGGTCCTGACTTGGTATTGGCATTTTAAAAGAAATTATGGCTGATACAAGGTTATATTGCGCGCCAAACCACCTCCTTCAATTGCGAACTTTTGGTCCGTTAGGGTTGCCAAATTATTTTCTAACGCAATTTTGCCGTGCCTTGATCTGTTGTACATATTCTTAAAACAAAATGAGAATTTATTGTTTAACCTAGAAAGTCCGATTCCATCGGGTGACAATTTATGCTAATTGTATTATTTCAATTTGTACACCGAACGCACTTTTGGCACGAGTGAGTTGGTGTTTTACACTATATAGATTATTTTCAGGCGATGAACATGAAATGATAAATTCTCATAGTCACATAGAACTGTAGAAAAAAAATGCTTTCCGACCTAAATACTAGTATGCCACAGATCTGTTGCACTTCGATAATTCGGTCCATAAAATATCGTCCCCATGACCTCCAAAAAATCGTTTCAAAATTTTCATTAAAAAGTCGACCTCATGAACATGTAGGAATAAAGTGCATATTTCTAGAGAAGGAAAATATTTTGTTATAACTCACTTTAATTAACATTCACTGTGCTATGCCTCCTTTTGTTCAAATTTTAGTACAATTTGCTGTGAGCATTGCATATTTGTACTGTTATTGTGTTATAGGTTACTTTCTGCCCCCGTTCTAGTGTTGTGTGTGTCCCCCGCCGCAACGCATCGGAGGGACTTAGTAATGGTCTCCGTCCGTCCGTCCGTCCGTCACGTTTTTTGTGGGTGCAACTCCTCGGACACTACTGAACCGATGTTGCTGAAACTTTACACACTGATAGGGTACTGTTAGTAGATGATCATCCCGTATTTGAAATTTTCAAAATGGCCGCAGTTTCCATGGAAACAGGGAAGAAAGGTCAAAATATAGGACATCCAATATCTCGGTTACCTAGGTGCACAGGGTTCTGAAATTTTGTAGGCTGATAGAGCAAAAGGTACTCTATAATAATACAAACAAAAATTTGAAGCGATATTTACGGTTTTCGAGTTATTTACAAATTTGTGATTTTTCAGTCTGAAACATGGGACTTTGTCAAACGTTTTTGTGGGTGCAACTCCTTGGATACTACTGAATGGATGTTGCTGAAACTTCACACACTGATAGGGTACTGTTAATAGGTGATCATCCCATATTTTGACAACCTATTTCTATCGTTTCTCAGAGAATATATTGCTTGAATTGACCTACCACACAACTTTTATGCAGCGGCGGGGGACACATGGCTACGCGTAGCAATCTTGTTCGTATTTGCCTCCTTTTATACATTTTGTAATATTGATCGGTTACATGTTACATCAGCGAAGAGTTCATTAAAAAGTAAAAGCGCTAAAACACAAACTAGAAAAAGTCGCACAACATTTTTTTGGTCAAATCCAGTGTGAATGACATTATAGCAAATAAAATACATTTTTTTTCAGCGTATAAGTCATAAAATATCCTCATTGAATCATTGAAAAATGAAATAAAGACCAGATCAGGTTTATTAGTAGAACATACAAGTTGCAATAAAACTACCCAAATAGGATGATCAATCTCATATATCCTTGAGTTCGTGTGTTTTTGTGTTTTGTGTTTCTTCGTCCTGTTCTTGTTCGTGTCTACCGGTATTGTCGTTGCCCTTTCGGACTTTTGACACTCTAATGCCTCATTGGTGCCTCTTTGCTTCTTCCAATAAAAGACAAAACAAATCAAATACATACTAGAGAAATTGAGGATTTCAATGGTACAGATATTGCTAGTATAACAAGGGGTTGCACTAAGTCGTGCTAAGCATACCCCAACTCGACCATTCAGAAAACAGGAAGTAGATGACTGACTGACCTGGAAAAGGGAGGCACGGTACAACTCATCATGCTAAAGCTCTATACCAAATTTGAAATCAATCCCTTCTGTAGAAGCCAAGAAATCTGTTACGATAAATTGTCTATTTTTGACCCATAAAAAGTCTAAGTCGGCTCGGAAAACAGGAAGTAGATGATGGACTGACCTGGAAAGGGGAGGCACAGTATAACTAATCATTCTGAAGCTGTGTACCAAATTTGAAACCAATCCATCCAGTAGAAGCCGAGAAATGTGTTACGAAAAATTTATCATTTCAAATTGTTTACCCTAAAAAGTCAAAGTCGGCTCGGAAAACAGGAAGTAGATGATGGACCGACCTGGAAAGGGGAGGCACAGTATAACTTATCATGCTGAAGCTGTGTACCAAATTTGAAACCAATCCATTCAGTAGAAGCCGAGAAATCTGTTACGAAAAATTTCACATTTAAATTTTTTACCCTAAAAAAGTCAAAGTCGGCTCGGAAAACAGGAAGTAGATGATGGACCGACCTGGAAAGGGGAGGCACGGTATAAATTATCATGCTGAAGCTGTGTACCAAATTTGAAACCAATCCATTCAGTAGAAGCCGAGAAATCTGTTACGAAAAATTTCACATTTCAAATTTTTTACCCTAAAAAAAAAAGTCGGCTCGGAAAACAGGAAGTAGATGATGGACGGACCTGGAAAGAGGAGGAATTGCATTACTCATCATGCTGAAGCTGTGTACCAAATTTGAAACCAATCCATCCAGTAGAAGCAGAGAAATTGAACCGGACGGACAAGGTGATTGCAATATAGCCCCCTCTCTTACGAGTGGGGGTATAATGATAGTTTATTAATACATTATCAAATTTTCGATAGCTATATTCCGTCTGCTTCAAACAGTCTTAGTTGAAAAAAATGAATATTATTTACAGATCGGTGCACCAATAACCCGTGTGACTGCTTTTCTTGTCCGTTATAGCTGAAATACATACAACTGATAGGTCAAAGCAGACCCATTGCAGCTCTTTGTGAGAGGTTAAAATCATTCATAATAACGTAATTTTCCTTATCACTATGGCAGGTCTATTAATACTTTATATGAGCGACAATTTACCAATTATGGAATTGCCTGTTTCTGTATTTCTCCATTGATGTTCAGGAACGGAGGTTTAGAAATGCAGTTCATTAAATGTTTTCTTTTTTTCAGAAGATGCCTCTCATAAAAAAACATCCACAGAAGCAGTTATAGAGAGGAAACAGATGATCCCGACTGTTCCAGTGGAAGGTAATACAATACAGGTGCATTATCTGTAATTCCTTCTTGTATGTATCAGTTTTCGTCCGCTCAAGTATTTGGAGTTTGCAAAATAAAAAATGATTCACTAACAGATATAAAACTTTGCATTGTCGTCGTATGGCAATATAGAACAATTGACAATTTTATAACCTTTAACTAAATCTATAATGTGGTTTTAATACTATGTAAGTTCCCCAATATCTCTGTTTTGAATTATAATGAAGGTGAAATAAAATCTAATAGATTTTTCGTAATAATGATAAACGTTTAGGAAATAGTATGTGGTATGAAAGGAATCTGTCTCTGACGTAAAATGACCCAATTTCCCAATATCCCTTATAAGCTGCATTGAATTAAAAAATAAAATAAAAATAAAGGTAACAACAAAATTACCGAACTGGGATTATACAAGAAGTACACCATATGTAGTTGTGCATCCTACCAGCAAATTTTGATCCTCAAACTTTTGTGGGACTTATGGCCCTTTTGAACTTAGAAAAATTGCTGAAAATCCTCATTTATCATCTTGTCAGCACAACTCCTCTGAAATTACTGAACCAAATTCAACGAAACTTGGTATATGGAAAGGACATCATATGTAGTTATGCACGCTACCAGGAAATATTGATCCTCAAATTTTTGTGGGAGTTCTGGTCCTTTGAATTTAGTTATTTTTGGGGAAACTGTGGGGGGAGACATCGTATTTGTAAGCAAAAACAAACTTAATTTTTTGTACTGAGATGACCATCCGAGTCAAATTCGAGATTCAAATCCAAGTAAGACGTGAAGCAAGTAGATTCGGTGGTTTATTTAATCTCTAAATCTGGAGGATAAATAGAAGGAATCCATCTAGCAAACAAAGCGTTGTTGACACAGGGGACATAATATATCTAAAAGTGAGATTAAAGGAATTAGCTTCTTTTATTTTCTAGTTTTTACCGACTTTCTTAAGAAATTCAGTCTCGTAAGTGCATAAAAACAGGTTTGCGAGGATTTGTCCCCTTTGGAATGCCACCTTGGTGAGAAATTTCTCCTCCAAATGTGACAAATATGTTGTCAATAAGGAAATCTAGCATAGCGCAAACTTGTTCCATGGTGTAACACGTCGTTTCATTATGAGATGTTTAAGAAACATAACCAGGATTGTAGGCCAAAAACAACAAAATTCCTAAAATAAGAGAATGCCTTTTTACTTAGTTCTTTCATTCGACATTTTAACTTCTTGTGTGGTAAGGTGCAGTGAATAAAGTTGAAAAATTGAACTTCAGAAAATGATCAAAATTTGAAATTTTTCAACAAATCTTTAGAGATCTTTAAAATCCACATGTGGGATTATTCCACTACGAGAATGAATAGTTTCGCAGTATGTTTGTTGTCCTTCTTCTACTGTAGACAACATTTTTGTGATTTTAAAGGACAATTCTGTGGTAGAACATGATGAAGGTCCAGCTATATACCTTTCTTTGTATGTATCTTTATGCAGTCTAGGTATCCAATACAAATATGGTTACTCTCCGTGCTACTTCGTCAAATGAAGATTTAAAGAGGACAAGAAGGAATCATGGTTGGCAATGATCTCATCTTTGTAAAATGAAGTCCGGATGTATGTAGCACTTACGGAGGCATTACCTAGTTCTTTGATCAAACAATAGTGTGCTTTAAATACAAAAACTATGTTGTTAGAAGCCTTTTCTGCAGGTGTGAAAGAAGCAGAGGTACCAATGGGGTATCCGAATGTCAAAAGTCCGAAAGGGCAGAGACTAAACCAGTAAACACAAACAAGAACGGGACAAAAACAGACAACACGTAAAACATGGAAACACAAAACAACTACATATCAATCAACAACGCGAACTCCAGTCGAAACAAGAGTGAACTCAGGTGCTCCGGAAGAGCAAGCAGTCCCTGCCTGCCACAGCACACCCGTGTGACAACATATTTGTCGTGAAAGGATGAATCACAGTCAAAAGCCTCACGATCTCTAATTACGGAATTGGGCCGAGGGTTGACACATTTCCGAATTTTATCGATTCGGTTTCGTACAAGAGAACGGATAGTTCTTCCCAATCTGACAACGATTCAAGTTCAGGTTCTTGGTCAAATTCCCTCTTTATCCAAGCACTGGCATAGTCCTCCACAAAATGAAAGTGTACTAAAATCTATGAAGAAACATTATTTAAGTACAAATAAAGCGATAGAAAATAAATTATGCTCACAAAGTATTTTGACCTTTCGACTTTCAAAGTTGCGATTCTCAGACATTTTGTTTTCAAATATAAAAAAAATATATATATAAATGTTAAAATGTAGAACACACATGTTTAGTATGCAAACTCCAAAATTTTGAATATGTTGTTCAACAATTCAAGAATCAATAATGTACAGTATAATAATTAGGGCCCCGCATCGAAGATGGGGACGCCCTATAGTTTTCACTTTGTCCGTCTGTCCGTCCGTCTGTCCGTCCGTCAACAATTCTTGTGAACACTTAAACTCAAAAACTATTAACACCACAGTTCTGAAACTTTGCACAGCTGCTAAGTAGCATGTCATGATGTGCATATTAAAATTTTGTGCAAATCTGTTTAAAATTTTTGGAAAAAACTTCATTTTTTATCGAAAATCACAGATTTTGAGATTTGGACTTTGTGAACACTAAAACTCAAAAACTGTTAACAATACAGTTCTGAAACTTTGCACAGCTGCTAAGTAGCATGTCCTGATGTGCATATTAAAATTTCGTGCAAATCTGATTAATTTTTTTGGAAAAAACTTCATTTTTTATCGAAAATCACAGATTTTGAGAATTGGACTTTGTCATGTTTGTGAACACTAAAACTCAAAAACTGTTAACAATACAGTCCTGAAACTTTGTACAGCTGCTAAGTAGCATGTCCTGATTTGCATATTAAAATTTCATGCAAATCTGTTAAATGTTTTTGGAAAAAACTTCATTTTTTATCGAATATCACAGATTTTTAGAATAGGAATTTTTGAACAATAAAACTCAAAGGCTATTAACAATACAGCTCTGAAGTTTCATATGCATTCCATGGAACATGCCTTAGTTAGGTTATAATTAAAGTTCGTATGATTTTGAAAAGACTTAGATATTTTGCCGCGGGGCCCTTTCTGACTTTGTCAGTATTCTAGTTTTTGTTGCTTAAAAAACATGACACGAATTCGCATATAAGAGCTTGGTTTCAAAATTAATCGATTCGATTTTTATCTTTTTTGTAATAAAAAAGTTTTTGCTTGTTTTTCATTTAATGAAATACACATTATAAAAAATAAATCTTTTGTATAATTATAAAAGCGCCTTTTTATTCATTTGTTAAAATGTACGGTAATTGTGTACATATATTATTTGTAGAATTTTCTTTTACATTTTGAAAGGAAATTGATATGAATATTCATTTTTTTAGATTCTGGAGACATCATTCGTGCTCAGGCTGCAGTTATTCAGCAACAACTACCCAAGGAACTTAAACAGATAAAAGAAATTGACATATCGGCAAACTTTATCGAATGCACCGCTGTAGATGACGCGTTTGTAATGACTGACTGTCAGAATAGCCGATTAGTCATCACTGATTCTGATGGTTCCAATGTACGTGATGTCCGTCTTTCTGGACAGCCATTCAGCATAACAGCAATTGACAACACAACAGTTGCTGTATATATAGAGAGGGGCCAAATCGATATCGTAAACATCTACAGCGGTGACCGTATTCGTAGGATGAATTCCGATCGTATGGTAGCGCGATTAACTTATCATGACAGTCACCTTTATATCGGTGTTAGGGGAAAAGGAATACAGGCGATTGACCTTCACGGTGACATCGTTAAGACCATACCAACAGACAGGAACGCAGTTTTGATTACTATTAAGAATGATCGTATCTACTTCTCAGATGGTGACACAGTACCATGTGTTTCACCATCTGGAGAAAAGATATGGACATTTGAAGATCCTGTGATCAAAGATATTCAATGTATTACAACGGACGATACAAACATTTATGTGACTTGTTTCAATATTCACACCGCGTTTGTGATTTCGCCTGATGGGAAACAAGTCAGAGCATTGTTCTCAGATTCAAACGAACCAAAAAATCCATGAGGAATTTGTTACAATAGAAAATCAAAAAACTTAATGGTGTGTAACGTGGATGGACCTGCTTTTTTGTTTGACATTGTAAAATAAACTTAAATCAAATATTCTTGGATTTAAATAACTATTTTCTTAGCTTGGATGTTCGACATTAATATTGTAAAAGGATATTTTGACATTTATTTGTGATAAGTGTTGTACATGCATTTTAACACGATTTCAATTCAATTTGATTGAATTTATAACATGTTAATACAAAATACTTTATTGAATCTGTACTTAGTATTGCTTAACAGTTTTTGTCCTAAGCTTTGTCTATATAAGAATATGTTAACTTTATTATGCCCTATTACAATTAAAGTTGGCAGTTTGAAGACAAGCAAACAATGTTAAAGTCGCGTAAAATCACCTCAATGTAATTAGGTAGAACATGCTGTTTCGAGGAATAAGACTCCTCAGCACATATGCACTGACCAACAAAACGATTTTATTTGACACCTGAAACTTTACGAACATTTATTAAGACAACAAAATGAATGCATGTCCCAATGAGTGAGTGAGTTGGTTTTACGCCCGCAATACGCTAGATGGCGATGAACATGAAATGATGATGATAAATGAAATATGGGGATGGGGTGGGAAAGAAGCAGAGGTACAAATGGGGTATCCGAATGTCAAAAGTCCGAGTGAGTTGGTGTTTTACGCCCGTGCAACGCTATATAGGTTATTTACAGGCGATGAACATGAAAAGGATGATACAATGAACATGAAATGATGATGATATATGAAATATGGGATTGGGTGGGAAACACAGGGACGGTAAATTTTGAAGAACCACAGGAAAAGGGGAGAAGTGGGTAGGGGCGGAAAATTTAGCCTATGTGGTGCACTACTTGACGGTCCACAAAGGGGTCTTTTACGTGCATGAAGCGTGGCATTCTCCACACACGTTGGCCCACTATGGTCGGCGGTCAGGGTTTCCGTATTATAGACCTGACAACCCCCGCGGACGAGGGCTACCCTATTCAGCCACCCAGGGTACACACTTGGTCGCTCTGTGGGCTGAGCACTGACCCGACGTCAGAATCCCAAGACCCTTAGTCGCCTCTTACGACAAGCTAGGCTCTGCTGCGGGCCTATTCGCCACCCGGGCCCCGCACGCGACTCAAAAGTCCGAAAGATAGGAAACATAGGAACGGTAAATTTTGGACCACATGTCCCAAACTTTCAATGAGGTCGATAAGATTTAAATCATGACATACCCTTAGTCGCCTTATACGACAAGCTAGGCTCCGCTGCGGGCCTATTCGCCACCCGGGCCCCGAACAAAGCAAAGGAAATGCGCATTTATTGTTATTATTTACCCTGAAGTCGGTAGTGAGGCCTTCAATGTATAGGTCACGCTCATACCCAACTGCAAGTTTAGTGCGGGCCATGCGGAGAAATCGACAAGTTACATACAAATCTGTTATAGAAATCTAACAAAGTTTATCATGTCTTGCTACAATCGCAAACTCAATTCATTCCAACAATATTAACACGAAAAAAATCAAGATAGAATTTTGAAGAACCACAGAAAAAGGGGAGAAATGGGTGAGTGAGTTGGTGTTTTACGCCCGTGCAATGCTAAATAGGTTATTTACAGGCGATAAACGATGTAAATGTCCACACGTTTTGATAATGAAAAGGATGATAAAATGAACATGAAATGATGATGATGGGGTGGTGTGGGAAACAAAGGAACAGTAAATGTTGAAAAACGACAGGAAAAGGGAATAGGTGGGTAGGGTCGGAAAATTTACCATATGTGGTCTACTACTTGGCGGTCCATAACGGGGTCTTTTACGTGCATGTAGCGTGGCACCCCCACACACGTTTCGTATTATAGACCCGACAACCCCGCGGACGAGGGCCACCCTATTCCGCAACCTAGGGTACAGTGGGCTGAGCACTGAACCGGCGGGCTAAGCTCTGCAAAGGGTATATTCGCCGGCCGGGCCCGCACGGGACGAAGGGTAAAATAAATTTAAAAGGAAATGAAAAATATGCGAAAGCTTGTCTCACAAACTAACGATATACCATGTATACCACAATCGTATATTTGACTTAATTAAAGAAATGGTCGCTCAAGTCCAAACTGACTACCGATCATTATACACCTTAAACACTTTAGAATCAACAAACTTTCCAAAGATAAACGACACCACCTCACTACAAACAGTTATACAAAAAATCATGTTATTCAGAATATTACAGCATACATGTAGTTTAGAAAGCTTCATTGAAAACCATACATGCCGCGAATTCACTTGGTCTTCGTTAAAGATTTTAACGTTCCACCTACCTCTTTAATATTATGTTACACCTCCTGAATCATTCAACGTACCATGCCACACGGTACACAGAATGGAATCTGAATATTAAGTTAATGAATGTAATATTAATAAAAATATACACTACGATTTTTTTTGTAAAGTAGGGTCGAGCGAACTATTGTCATCACTTGGCGTCCGTCGACCTTTAAGACGTTAACTCCTCTGACACCATAACTCTAATTGCAACCAAACTTGGTATAGTTGTTTATATGCATTCGGTGCTTAGAACTGGCATGGGGATTTTTGATTCGTCATAAAACATGGCCGCCGTGGCTAAAATAGAACATAGGGGTAAAATGCATTTTTTGCAAATAACTCAAAAATGGCTACAAATATCAAATTTCTGGCAAGGTTAAAGTAATCAGCACATATAGATCTCCCTACCTTTCCTGAAATTTTGAAGAAAATCCAACTATCCATGTAGATGTTTTTGCCCTTTTTGTGAATTTTTTGCAAGTTTTGCCCCTGTTAAGCTCAATATCTTAAAAACTATACAAGACATTTCAGAAATTGAAATTGCATATTGTTAAGCACACCAAGATCTACAAAATGTTAGTTAGTTATTGCTTTACTCCCAAGCAGCACGATTTCGGCTATATCCGGGAGATGAACATGAGTGAGTTGGTGCAACGCTATATAGGTTATATACAGGCGATGAACATGAAAGGGATGATAAAATGAACATGAAACGATGATGCTAAATGAAATATGGGGTGGGATGGGAAACAAAGGACCGGTAAATTTTGAAAATCCACAGGAAAAGGGGAGAAGTGGGTAGGGGCGGAAAATTTAGCACTACTTGGCGGTCCACAAAGGAGTCTTTTACGTGCATAGAGCGTGGCACTCTCCACACACTCGAACATGAAAGTGGTGATACAATGAACATGAAATGATGATGAAGTGGAGGAAATAGGGAAACAAGGCCAATCGGGTAGGAGAGTTTTGTCTGCCAGTGGAGATAGTTAGTTATTGCTTAACTCCCAAGCAGCGCGATTTCGGCTATATCCGGGAGATGAACATGAAAGGGATGATACAATGAACATGAAACGATGATGAAGTGGAGGAAATGGGGACATAAGGCCAGTCGGGTAGGAGAGTTTTGACTGCCACTGGAAAAAGGATTGATGGGTAGGGACGGGAAATTTAGCCTCCTGCATGGGGATCCTACGGGTCCCACTCTTACCGAGACCTGCAGCAGGATTCTTTAACGTGCAAGGAACGTGACATTTTTCCCAACACGGTGCACCACTATGGTTTGCGGTCAGGTTTTCCGCATTATCGCCTTACGACCCCGCATCTCTCGATGTCAGGGCTGCCCCATTTAACCATCCGGGGCACACATCCCAGTCCCTTTGTGGGCAAAGCGGCCTGACCACGATGTCAGGTTTCTGAACGCTCTTTAGTGGACTTTTACCGACAAGCTTAGCGCTGCTGCGGGCCTATTCGCCTCCCGGGCCCCGCACGGGATTGCCAGTGGAAAAAGGAGTGATGGGTAGGGAGTGGTAATTAAGCCTCCTGCATAGGGATCCTACGGGTCCTACTCTTACCGAGACCTGCAGCAGGGTTCTTTAACGTGCGAGGAACGTGACATTTTTCCTAACACCGTGCACCACTATGGTTTGCGGTCAGGTTTTCCGCATTATCGCCTGACGACCTCGCATCTTTCGATGTCAGGGCTGCCCCATTCAACCACCTGGGACACACATCCCAGTCCCTTTGTGGGCAAAGCGGCCTGACCCGATGTCAGGTTTCTTAGAGCTCTTTAGTGGCCTTTTACCGACAAGCTTAGCGCTGCTGCGGGCCTATTCGCCACCCGGAACCCGCACGTTGTTACTTTCTATTTGATGAAAAGGAACCCTATTTTTCGACAACATTGAAGTTCTCTTAAACATTTTAAAGGAAAAAAAAACTTTAGTCAAATCTAATATATTAAATCAGATTACATATAATCATCCGAATTTGTTCTATTTTATATGATAACTGGAAACAATGAAGATTAAATGATAAGAAGAAATATGGGATGGGTGGGAAAGAAAGAAGCAAAAATAGGGCATGAAAAAGGACATTTAATGATACCCCGCAACGATATAATATTTAAAGGTCATAGAATTTGATTTTTCAAAGTGGCCAATCTCGAAAGCTGTTTTTTAGGTCATGCTGGAAATTGACCTTGACCTGTATTTTCTTGTACTCAATAGCTGCACAAAATATTATTAATATCCTTTGACGCGCTTTCAAGTTATTGGTCGGAAACCTTCGGGAGACGGACGGACGGACAGACACCGAAAAAAATGAGGGTATAACATAATACCCTGCCACTTCGTGTGGCAGGGTATAATAAAAAGCTTCGCCGGGCGCAGCATGATACGACCGCAACATGTCAAACACTGTACGTTTTAGGCCCAATATGGATAGTCAATTGCTCTGGATACATGTAGCCCATGGTAGACTGACAAAGTTTTTTGACACATGCAGCATTTGGTGGATTATCCATCAACATTCAGAAGAATTTTTTTTTCAAAAGCAAACTAAAATAAATTAAAGTTACAAAAACATTACCCCTTTTGGCCCCAAATTAATGGTATATTCTACCTTTCACTTTTGCTCCTTTAGGCCCTTAGCAGCAATTAGGGAAAGGGAAGTGTTGCAAAATTTACATTCAATTTTGTTAATTCACTAAAAGAATTTATTTGCAAAAAAATGAAATCAGACAATAAATAAAAAGGTTTCAATTTTGGTCCCTTTTGGCCCCTATTTCCAAAATGGGGTTGGGGGGGGGGGGAAGCAACAGTTAATCCTCCATTTTCTATCCACCACTTGACAAAAACAATTTTGAAAATCGGACCAGAAGTAAAAAAGTTGAATTTTTGCCCCTTATGGACCCCTTATTTCAAAATGAAAATAAAAAGCTTCGCCGAGCGCAGCATCATACGACCGCAACACGTTGAACCCTGTACGTTTTATGCCTAATATGGATAGTCTATTGCTCTGGACACATGCAGCCCATGGTGGACTGACAAAGGTTTTTGACACATGCTTCTCTGATGGACTTTCGACCCAGGGGGTAAAAATATAAATTTTGAATGTTGTATTCTACTCTTTAAAAGAATAATGCTTGGGGAAAAAATAAAAATCGAACCAGAATTTTTTTTTTTAAATTATGATTACAGCCCCAAAATTTTTTTCTTAAATTTAGAATCGCTACCTGACAAGAATAAATTTGCAAAAAAAAAAAATCAAAATCGGACCACAAATAGAAAAGCCCCATTTGGCCCCTAATTACGTAATAGGTGGTAAAAAAGGGGGAGGGTCGCAAAAATTAATTCTTAATTTTGTATCCGCTATTTAACAGTAAAAAAAAGGGGACACAGAAATATATCTGCTACTTAACAAGAATAAACTTGCAAACAAGAATAAACTTGCAAACAAGAATAAACTTGCAAACAAAATGATCAAAATCGGACAAGAATTAAAAAAGTTTCGATTTTGGCCCCTTTTAACGTAACAGGTGAAAAAGGGGTGGGGTTGCAAAAATAAATTCTCAAATTTGGATTCGCTACTTGACAAAAATAAACTTGCAAAAAAAATTTTTCAAAAACAAACCAGAAATTAAAAAGTTTTGATTACGGCCCCTTTTGGCCCCTAATTACAAAACAAGTGAAAAAAGGGATGGTCGCAAAAATTAATTCTCAAATTGGGATTCGCTACCTGACAAGAATAAACTTGCAAAATTTTTCTTTAAATCTGACCACTATAATAAAAAAAAGTTTCGATTTTGGCAACCCGTGCGGGGCCCGGGTGGCGAATAGGCCCGCAGCAGAGCCTAGCTTGTCGTAAGAGGCGACTAAGGGTCTTGGGATTCTGACGTCGGGTCAGTGCTCAGCCCACAGAGCGACCAAGTGTGTACCCTAGGTGGCTGAATAGGGTGGCCCTCGTCCGCGGGGGTTGTCAGGTCTATAATACGAAAACCCTGACCGCCGACCATAGTGGGCCAACGTGTTTGGAGAGTGCCACGCTTCATGCACGTAAAAGACCCCTTTGTGGACCGCCAAGTAGTGCACCACATAGGCTAAATTTTCCGCCCCTACCCACCTCTCCCCTTTTCCTGTGGTTCTTCAAAATTTACCGGTCCTTTGTGTCCCACCCCATCCCCATATTTCATTTATCATCATCATCTCATGTTCATTTTATCATCCTTTTCATGTTCATCGCCTGTAAATAACCTATATAGCGTTGCACGGGCGTAAAACACCAACTCACTCACTTACTCACTCGATTTTGGCCCCATTTGGCCCATAATTACGTAATATGAGGAAAAAAGGGGGGGGGGTCGCTAAAATGAATTCTTAATTTTGTATCCGCTATTTCACAAGAACAAACATGCAAAAAAAAAAATTCAAAATCGGACCACAAATAAAAAAGTTTTTATTTTGGCCCCTTTTGGCCTCTAATTTCACAACGGAGAAAAAGGGGGCGCAAAAATTCATCAGGTCCATTCTGTTATTGTTAGAAACATTCTTGACAAATTTCACAGCAATAGGCCAACTAGGACCAAAGTTATGGTGGAAACAGTTAAAATATTTGAATTTTTTGCCCCTTTTGGGCCACTTATTTTGAAACAAAAAATGGGGGACCCCCAAAATCTATCCCATTCATCCTTGTATGGTAAGGAACATCACTGTAAAGTTTCATAGAAATCGGATAACTGGAACTAAAGTTATTGTGGAAACACTAAAAAGTTAACAGACACCGACGACGACGACGACAACGACGACGACGACAGCATCATACCATGATACGTCCGCAAATTTTTTGCGGTCGTATAAAAAGACACCAAACAAAGGAATGGAAAATTTAGAAGACCACTGGAAAATGGGAGAGGTTGGAAGGGGTGGAAATTTATGCCTATGTGGTGCACTACTTGGCGGTCCTGAAAGGATTTTTTACGTGTATGAAGCGTTGCCCTCCCCACACATGTTGGCCCATTATGACTAGCGATCAGGTTTTCCGCGATATAGCCTGACGACCCTTGCATTCATTTTGACAGTGCTATCCTGTCTGTTAAAGAAACGAATTGTGACCAAGCCGCTTAAACTAGATGCATGTTTAACTTTTTTATCGCGCTTTTCAGTGAAAACAATTTAGGGGGAGGATCGAAGCAATTTAACGATTCGTCTGCATTACTGGTGTTGGAAAGACTTGATAAAACACGACACCCTTAGAATCATTCATACCAAGTTTCATTAAATTCTGTTCAGCAGTTTCAGAGGAGACGATTTTTGAAAAATTGTTAACGGACGACAGAGGACGACAAACGCCACGTGATGACAATAGGTCTCATAGGCTTTCGGTCCAGGTGAGCTAAAAACGAGTTATCTATCAGCTGCCATAAAGGCTGGACGTGCGGGTGGGATGTCAACATCGTCCTCTTGATACTGGAAGAGAAACAAGACATATACTAAATAGCCCAGCCTATGTTGCATTGAGGAAACTAGATTTTTTTTCAATACTATACCATTTACACTATAGTTGTGAACAATAACATCGCCTGCTACAGCTTTTGCGATGTACTCAGTTATTTAAATATCTATATAAGAAGGATATTATATAGACAATGTCTTGTAATCAAGGTTAGTCAAATTACATTTAGACATGATAAATACATCATACATCCATAAAACAATAATAGAGAAATACTAACGGAATTTTCATTTTTTATTCATTTTCTTCCATAGTTTCAAATAATTAATTGACATAACAATAAGAAAATAAAACAAGTAAATAGCATGTAAAACGTATACGCATCATTGATCAATAGAAGAAAATGAGATGTGGAATAAGTGTACGCGACACAACTTACAATATAAACGTAAATTTAAAACATCCACAATGGAAAACAGCCACAATATAAACGTAAATTTAAAACATCCACAATGGAAAACAGCCAGCAGCCTTCAATGTGACCAATGGTCGCTGCTCGCTGTTTTTCAATTGGCCCCTGGATTGAAAATAAATTACATATGATTCAAGCCCAATCCTAAAGTGCAATGAAAGACCCTCTTCTTGACGAAAAACAATTAACATAAATTCGACTAAATACAAACATAAGCTTTGATAAAGATTCCTGGCTATGGACAGGCACATTACAAATGTGGCGGTGTTAAACTGGTTTTTTGGCGCCAACCTTCCCCCTATTGATAATCAATAACAAAGCACAAACTAACACACAGAAAAAACCAAATCGATAGAAGTTCAATTCAACAAGAGAGTATCTTAGACAAAAGGACAACAATTAATTAATAGGACGTAGAGATACTCTCTTGAAAACACTCGAAGTTACTGACAGCTAGCTAAGAAGCATCCATCGACTGGTGTAAAAAAATCAAGTATGTCGATTTTAAATCCGACACAACACTTCAAACAATTCATGATTTGATGATGCATTATCACACAAAACCAACACACTTGACCACTGTAATGCTAAAAAATGACGTAAGTATAAAAAAAGTATAACAAGAGGCTCCCAGGAGCCTGAATCGCTCACCTGGTCTTGAGTAAACCCTAAACATGTAATCACTTTTCTAGAGCTAAATGAGCTGAACATTTAAGCAAGCAACAGCTTTTCTCTATCTACTAGTTTCAATCTATAGGCCAAAAACATGAAAAAACGTTATTTTAGGGGCTGTAACCCCTATAAGGGTTCATCTGACAACTTCGACCCTATGGAGACTTTTGTAGAGCTAAGTGAGTTGAACATTTAAGCAAGCAACAGCTTTTCCCTATCTGTCATAGTTTTCATTCTACAGGCCAAAAACATGAAAAAATGCTATTTTTCACCTTTAAGGGGCCGTAACTCCTATAAGGGGTCATATGACAACTTCGACTCAATGGAGACTTTTGTAGAGCTTTTGATGCTGAAGCAGCAGCATGGCATCAGATTTCATCTATCTCTTATACTTTTTGATTTACAAGCCAAAAAACAGTAGTCTGACCCTCCCGTAGGCTATTTTTAGTAACGGCGGCCATGTTGTTCGGACGGTGGTCACCATTTGTGCAATCTTGGTAGAGGACATCCCATAGATGAAGTGTGCAAAGTTTCAAAGCAATCCCTTCAGTAGTTTCGGAGGAGAAGATTTTCAAAGAAAAGTTAACGACGACGACGGACGACGACGACTGACGACGACGACGGACGCCAAGTGATGGCAATAGCTCACATGGATCTTCGGTCCAGGTGAGCTAAAAAGGCAATTAGCATTTTAAAGTAAGTATCAAATTATCAATATTTTTACCAAAGAAGACTAAATTCAAAGATTTTACTAAAATTTCCATTTCATAACCTTTATTCAATAAAGGTTTTAGCCAATTTTTCATTCCAAAAGGATTGTTTTTGAATTTATTTGCTTTAAAAAATAACAAGTATTGATTTGTTTCAACTATAACGGGCGTAAGTTGTTGATTAGGGATTAACAAGACAAAGAGATTTCTCATTCCAATTTATCAAAATTTCTAAGGGGCCACAAAAGGGGAAAACGCAACTTTTTATTTCTGATCCGATTTTAAATATAATTTTTGCAAGTTAACAAGTCTTGTTAGAAAGTGGATACAAATTGAAGGATTAAATATTGCCACCCCCTTTTCCGTTATGAAATAAGGGGCCAATATTTTGCTAATTCTTGTCAAGCATTTAACATAATAAATGATTAATTTTGGGACACCCCCCCTTTTGCTCAAAGGGACAAGAATGACTCTTTGTTAGAAGCTAACAGGGTTAATATTTTTGTACTGTAATTTATTTTGATCTGCGTTTAAAAAAAATCTCGAGAAATGTGTGTGGAAAATCCAACAAAGGCAACAAGTGTCCAGAGTAATTGACTATCCATATTAGGCCTCACACGAACAGGGTTCAACTTGTTGCGGTCGTATCATGCTGCGCTCGGCGAAGCTTTTCATTTAAAATGGATAAATATTTAGCCATTTAAAAAATGCAATAACATTTCATTTCTTTTCTTTTCTTATTAGGGGAGAGGAGTTCAGCAGCTTAGAGAACTAACAGCTCTTTTCTCAATGCAGCACACTCGGCCGTTACAGCAACTGCTACATCATCCTCATAGCATTCTATTAAAATCCCTGCAATATTATAAGCCATTTGTTCTTACTGTGAATCCTGATATGCCAAACATATTTATGAAGGAAACAAGACTGTCGATCATACGGAAGGAAATGTAATAAGTTATCAAACCCTCAACACAGAAACTTCAACACCAATGAGAAAGATTTTTAGGAACAATTGTTTGTGTAGAAAGTTTGAAAGAGGCCCCAGTACATTAAATATGAATTGAAAGATGAGCAGTATATTGGGATCACATTCCTGCAGAAATACAAATGACAACAAAGTTCCAGACAATAAATTTTGCTACGCCTGACGCGCGTTTCGTCTATTCAAGACTCATCAGAGGCGCTCTACAAAAAATATTGAAAATGCCAAACACTGTATGAATATGAAGAGCATAGAACAGTATAACCAAAAATACCAAACTGGGGAACCAAATTATTACTAAGATATTCAACCTATGTCTGGGGTAGGAAGAACCTTAGGATTTAGACAATTTTGAAATTTAGACGGATAATTTAAAGCTTTGATGTATTCTCCAACTCAAAAGTGTTGGTGCCGGAGCGGGCTAACCTCGGGGAATTTAAACTCCACCAGCAGTGCTAACCTTCACGTGTGTTCGAAATACAAATGACAACAAAGTTCCAGACAATAAATTTTGCTACGCCTGACGCGCGTTTCGTCTATTCAAGACTCATCAGAGGCGCTCTACCAAAAATATTGAAAATGCCAAACACTGTATGAATATGAAGAGCATAGAACAGTATAACCAAAAATACCAAACTGGGGAACCAAATTATTACCAAGATATTCAACCTATGTCTGGGGTAGGAAGAACCTTAGGATTTAGACAATTTTGAAATTTAGACGGATAATTTAAAGCTTTGATGTATTCTCCAACTCAAAAGTGTTGGTGCCGGAGCGGGCTAACCTCGGGGAATTTAAACTCCACCAGCAGTGCTAACCTTCACGTGTGTTCGAAATACAAATGACAACAAAGTTCCAGACAATAAATTTTGCTACGCCTGACGCGCGTTTCGTCTATTCAAGACTCATCAGAGGCGCTCTACCAAAAATATTGAAAATGCCAAACACTGTATGAATATGAAGAGCATAGAACAGTATAACCAAAAATACCAAACTGGGGAACCAAATTATTACTAAGATATTCAACCTATGTCTGGGGTAGGAAGAACCTTAGGATTTAGACAATTTTGAAATTTAGACGGATAATTTAAAGCTTTGATGTATTCTCCAACTCAAAAGTGTTGGTGCCGGAGCGGGCTAACCTCGGGGAATTTAAACTCCACCAGCAGTGCTAACCTTCACGTGTGTTCGAAATACAAATGACAACAAAGTTCCAGACAATAAATTTTGCTACGCCTGACGCGCGTTTCGTCTATTCAAGACTCATCAGAGGCGCTCTACCAAAAATATTGAAAATGCCAAACACTGTATGAATATGAAGAGCATAGAACAGTATAACCAAAAATACCAAACTGGGGAACCAAATTATTACTAAGATATTCAACCTATGTCTGGGGTAGGAAGAACCTTAGGATTTAGACAATTTTGAAATTTAGACGGATAAAATCGAATATTTGGTAAATACCACAAATGTTACACCACAGCCATGAAATTACATAAAGTGTCTGAGTTTAAAATGGATCAACCAAAACAAAGTCTGATCCTAGAAACAGATACACTTGACATGGAGCTAGATGTTCCAGGAATCACAAGAATAGCCCATTGCAGACCCTAAACAGCCCTTGAAAAGAGAAGTCTGTTCTTCCACCAGGCTAAGACTTTGTAATAGGTCAAAAGACTAAAAAAATGGTAAAAGATTTCTTTCATTTTACTAAAGGGATTGATATTAAACTTGGTATACAGCTTAAGCATAATGAGTTGTACCGTGCCTCCCCATTCCATACCCGCAGGTCGTAAGAAGCGACTAAGCGTCTTGGGATTCTGACGTCGGGTCAGTCAGTGCTGAGCCTACAGAGCTACTAGGTGTGTATCCCGCGGGGTTGTTCGGTCTATAACAAGTTGTATACCACAGTGGGCCAACGCGTTTAGAGACTGTTCCTTTGTTTCCAGCCCACCCCATACTTCATTTTCATCATCCTTTAATGTTCATTTTATCCCCTGTTCACGTTCATCACCTTTACAAAACTTATATAGCGTTGCAAGGGTGTAAAACACCTACTCACTAACAGAGGCCCTTATATTGCTATGTCAACTTGCTATTCATACACCAAGAACTTGAAAAACCCCTGAAGGGCTAAACGTCACCGCCTGGGACAAGATGTCAATGCCAAAATTTCACTAAAGAAACTTTTGACGGTTGGAATGATGGAAAAAGGAGTCAGTGCCCATTATTGCAGATCTAATGTGAATTTTCATCCGGCGAAAAGAACGTCAGATGATGCTGACACTTTGTTTGATGCTAAAAGTATTGTCTGCGCTGATACTGATCCTGTACACAACATTGGGAAAAGCTAGTTAGACACATCGCCCCAAGACCATCAATTTGCCCAGTCCAGGACAAACGGATGAAAACCTATGACCCACCTTTTTCTACAAACTGTCTCGTCAGATACCGTAATAATATCTTAAAATTTTACTGTTATGAACGTTGTTAGAACAGACCAGCCTGTAACATTGGCTCAAGTTTTAGTTTTTATATTCTGAAACTGTCTTTAGATGTGTTAATGAGCTCTTCCATCTGTTTTCATTTCCAACATTAAATGTCTTTTATAGAAATAAGGAAAATGGAAAGATACGTATGAAGTGGGTCTTTGTAATGGATAATAGACCATCTGAATCTAGTTAGAATGTTGCTCGAACGTTTGGTCAATTTCTTTTTATTAATTAGAAAAGCAACACCAATTTCTTTTGAAAAACACCACATGCTTCTGATAATCTTGTGTTGAGAAGACAGGGGCCATTAAAATCTACATTAAAGGTCAAAACCTGGAACTGAAAAGCATTTTGATAACTTGGAGGCAATGGCTGTGGAAGAACTTTAAGGTCTAAGAACAGCCAAATTTGTTTTAGAGGGATAAAAGTTAATTTTACATTGAGCGATGAAACAGATCTACAAAATTTCATTTAGTTGCCAGAGCATGTTAAACATGAATGCATCAAACATTAACAAGTTTTAGACTGCTCACTGCATAATGTTTGGGGATCATCAAAAAAAAATTCACAGGGTCATATCTTGATGATTGTTTGTAATTCTATTATGGGTGATATGAGCATGGCTTACCGAACATTGTACCATAATTTAAAATCTCCAAAACACATTGAGGTTTTGTTAGAGAACCTATACCAGATTTTGTTCGATGGTTAGAGAGTAATTGAGTAATTGAGTAATATACTATATGTATCATGAAGCTCGAGAGGCATTAACTGTTGGCGATTAGGACTTTTGCCTACCGTTCATTTTATTATTCATGGAACTTAATGTCGACAATCCAGATTCAGTAATAAGTTTCTGCAGCATTACTTGCTTTGGTTACATCTGATCAACTTAGATAACTTTAAAACTCTCATTGATAGCAAAGAACACACTCTAGATATTGACAAAAGCCGAGAAAATAATATTTTTTTAAAAAGAACAGTTCGTGAATTTCAGCTTAAGCTTTTAGTATACCCTAAACACACTAAAACAGATCTAATATCGGTACACAAATGTAATGTATGATGGGAATCCTCTAAGATATTCCACAGTTGGTATATGAAGTCTAACTAACATAAATGCATACGAGCTTCGCCAGATACTCGAATTTCATCATGTGAACTGTAGCAGTACTGTAGCAGTTTTTAAGATGAACTAGTCATGATAGTATTCTTACTGAGACACAAAAGATCTTAATCTATGATTTTGAACTCAATCAAAAAAATAATTATCAAAAAATAACTGAAAGTGCAGTTTCAATCATTTATTGCAAGAAAATGCATTATAATGAGATAAATCATATCTATTACAAACGAAAGTTTTCAGCGTGAGAGAGTGAGTTGATGTTTTACGTCCGTGCAACGCTATATAGGTTATTTACAGATGAAAATGATGATAAAATGAACATGAAGTAATGATGACAAATGAAATATGGAGGTAAGAGTGGGAGACAAAGGACCGGTAAAGTTGGAAGAACCACAGGAAAAGGGGAGAGGTAGGTAGGGGCGGAAAATTAAGCCTATGTGGTGCACTACTTGGCGGTCAACAAAGGGGTCATTTACGTGCATGAAGCGTGGCACTCTCCACACAACTTGACCCACTATGGTCAGCGGTCAGGGTTTCCGAATTATAGACCTGACAACCCCCGTGAACAAGGGCCTCCCTATTAAGTCACTTAGAGTGAGTGAGTTGGGTGTTTTACGCCCGTGCAACGCTATATTAGTTATTTATATGCGACAATCATGTAAAGGAAGATAAAATGAACATGAAATGATGACAAATGAAATATGGGGGTGGGTTGGGACACGAAGGACCGGTTAATTTAAAAGAACCACAGGAAATGGGGAGAGGTGGGTAGGGGCAGAAAATTTAGCCTATGTGGTGCACTACTTGACGGTCCACATAGGGGTCTTTTAAGTGCATGAAGGGTGGCACTCGCCACACACGTTGGCCCACTATGGTCAGCAGTCAGGGTTTCCGAATTATAGACCCGACAACCCCCGCGGACGAAGGCCACCCTATTCAGCCACCTAGGGTACACACTTGGTCGCTCTGTGGGTTGAGCACTGACCCTACGTCAGAATTCCAAGACCCTTAGTCGCCTCTTACGACAAGCTAGGCTCCGCTTTGGGCCTATTCGCCACCCGGGCCCCGCACAGGACGCTCCGTTGAGAGAATTGCTTGAAAAGGACACGATGTGGCATTGGGACGAACAAAGAACAAGCTTCGAAAAGTTAAAGGGTAAGTTCACGATTTTTGACATACGGTCTTAAATTGTCCAAAACAAAGTTTTATAACAGTTAGTTAGTTATTGCTTTACTCCCAAGCAGCACGATTTCGGCTATTTCCGGGAGATGAACATGAAAGTGGTGATACAATGAGCATGAAATGATGATGAAGTGGAGGGAAAGGGGACACAAGGCCAATCGGGTAGGAGAGTTTTGACTACCACTGGAACAAGGAGTGATGGGTAGGGACAGGAAATTTAGCCTCCTGCATGGGGATCCTCCGGGTCCTACTCTTACCGAGACCTGCAGCAGGGTTCTTTAACGTGCGAGGAACGTGACATTTTTCCCCAACACGGTGCACCACTATAGTTTGCGCTCAGGTTTTCCGCATTATCGCCTGACGACCCCGCATTTCTCGATGTCAGGGCTGCCCCATTCAACCACCTGGGGCACACATCCAAGTCGCTTTGTGGGCAAAGCGGCTTGACCCGATGTCAGGTTTCTGAGCGCTCTTTAGTGGACTTTTACCGACAAGCTTAGCGCTGCTGTGGGCGTTTTATAACAGTGTGCATTTTTTTCTCTCATATCTTAACTTATAACAAAGATATTGTGGATTATTAATTTGCAATAGTCCCATACTCTACATTAGGGGACTAGTTAGTTAGTTAGTTATGTCTGCCCTTCCCAGAAGGGGGAGACATATTGTTTTTGTGTCAGTTCTTCTTCTTCTTCTTCTTCTCATACAAAGCTTGTCCGGGCCATAACTTTTTTATCCTTTGAGATAGGGCTTTGATATTTGGCATGTGGATGTATTACCACGAGTCGATGTGTCGCGTACCAGAATGACCTTCATATGACCTTGACCTTTGACCTTAAGGTCAAATTAATGCTAATTTTACATACAAAGTGTTCCGGGCCATAACTTTTTTGTTCTTTGACATAAGACTTTGATGTTTGGCATGTGAATGCATCACCATGAGACAATGTGTCCCATACCAGAATGACCTACATACGACCTTGTCCTTTAACCTCAAGGTTAAATTAATGCTTATTTTACATAGAAAGTGTGTCTGTGCCATAACTTTATTTGTTCTTTGGCATAGGGCTTTAATATTTGACATGTTGATGTATTACCATGAGATTACGTGTCGCGTACCAGAATGACCTTGATATGACCTTGACCTTTGACCTCAAGGTCAAATTAAAGCTAATTTTACATGCAAAGTGTGTCTTGGTCATAACTTTTTTGTTCTTTGACATATGGCTTTAATATTTGACATGTGGATGTATAACCATGACATATGGCATAACTTTTTTTGTTCTTTGGCATAGGGCTTTAATATTTGACATGTTGACGTATTACCATGAGATTATGTGTCGCGTACCAGAATGACCTTGATATGACCTTGACCTTTGACCTCAAGGTCAAATTAAAGCTAATTTTACATGCAAAGTGTGTCTTGGTCATAACTTTTTTGTTCTTTGACATATGGCTTTAATATTTGGCATGTGGATGTATAACCATGAGACACTGTGTCCTGTACCAAAATGACCTTAACATGACCTTGACCTTTGACCTCAAGGTCAAATTAATGTTTTTTTTTTACATTCAATGTGTTCCAGGCAATTACTTTTTTGTTCTTTGACAAAGGGCTTTGATATTTTGCATGAGGTTGTATCACCATGAGACGATGTGTCCTGTTCCAGAATGACCTTGACCTCAAGGTCAAATTAATGCTAATTTTATGTGCAAAGTGTGTCCTGGTCATAATTTTTTATCCTTTGATATTTAGCATGTTGCTGTTTCGACATGAGACGATGTGTTGTGTACCAGAATGACCTTCATATGACCTTTGATATTTGACCTCAAGATCAAATTAATGCTATTTTTACATTTAAAACATGTCTAGGCCATATATATTTTAATCCTATTCAAAAGGCTTTGAATTTTCACATTTTAATGTGTCATCATGGGAACAATGTGTCACCAACCTTAATGACCTTGACCTGTGACTTCAATGTCAAATAAATGTTAATTTGACATGCAAAGCCTTCCAGGCCATAATTTTTTTAATCCTTTGACATAGGGCTAAAGGATGTCGATGTATCATTATTACAAAAAATTGCTGTACAATGTGTGACTTTGACCTTTTGACCTCAAGATTGAACTTGTGTTATTCAAGGAAGGGGAGACATCAGTTTTAGTGCGCTAAAACAGTTTTTCCTAGTTAATTATTGCTTTACTCCCAAGCAGCGCGATTTCGGCTATATCCGGGAGATGAACATGAAAGTGGTGATACAATGAACATGAAATGATGATGAGGTGGAAATGGGACACAAGGCCAATCGGGTAGGAGTTTTGACTGCCACTGGAAAAAGAAGTGATGGGTAGGGACGGGAAATTTAGCCTCCTGCATGGGGATTCTACGGGTCCTACTCTTACCGAGACCTGCAGCAGGGTTCTTTAACGTGCGAGGAACGTGACATTTTTCCCAACACGGTGCACCACTATGGTTTGCGGTCAGGTTTTCCGCATTATCGCCTGACGACCCCGCATCTCTCAATGTCAGGGCTGCCCCATTCAACCACCTGGGGCACACATCCCAGTCGCTTTGTGGGCAAAGCGGCCTGACCCCGATGTCAGGTTTCTGAGCGCTCTTTAGTGGACTTTTACCGACAAGCTTAGCGCTGCTGCGGGCGTTTTATAACAGTTTGCAAATTTTTTCTCTCATATCTTAACTTATAACAAAGATATTGTGGATTATTAATTTGCAATAGTCCCATACTCTACATTAGGGGACTAGTTAGTTAGTTAGTTAATTATTGCTTTACTCCCAAGCAGCGCGATTTCGGCTATATCCGGGAGATGAACATGAAAGTGGTGATACAATGAACATGAAATGATGATGAAGTGGAAATGGGACACAAGGCCAATCGGGTAGTTTTGACTGCCACTGGAAAAAGAAGTGATGGGTAGGGACGGGAAATTTAGCCTCCTGCATGGGGATTCAACGGGTCATACTCTTACCGAGACCTGCAGCAGGGTTCTTTAACGTGCGAGGAACGTGTCATTTTTCCCAACACGGTGCACCACTATGGTTTGCGGTCAGGTTTTCCGCATTATCGCCTGACGACCCCCATCTCTCAATGTCAGGGCTGCCCAATTCAACCACCTGGGGCACACATCCCAGTCGCTTTGTGGGCAAAGCGGCCTGACCCCGATGTCAGGTTTCTGAGCGCTCTTTAGTGGACTTTTACCGACAAGCTTAGCGCTGCTGCGGGCGTTTTATAACAGTTTGCAAATTTTTTCTCTCATATCTTAACTTATAACAAAGATATTGAGGATGATTAATTTGAAATAGTCCCCTACTCTACATTAGGGGACTAGTCAGTTAGTTAGTTAATTATTGCTTTACTCCCAAGCAGCGCGATTTCGGCTATATCCGGGAGATGAACATGAAAGTGGTGATACAATGAACATGAAATGATGATGAAGTGGAGGAAATGGGACACAAGGCCAATCGGGTAGGAAAGTTTTGACTGCCACTGGAAAAAGAAGTGATGGGTAGGGACGGGAAATTTAGCCTCCTACATGGGGATGCTACGGGTTCTTCTCTTACCGAGACCTGCAGCAGGGTTCTTTAACGTGCGAGGAACGTGGCATTTTTCCCAACACGGTGCACCACTATGGTTTGCGGTCAGGTTTTCCTTATTATCGCCTGACGACCCCGCATCTCTCGATGTCAGGGCTGCCCCATTCAACCACCTGGGGCACACATCCCAGTCGCTTTGTGGGCAAAGCGGCCTGACCCCGATGTCAGGTTTCTGAGCGCTCTTTAGTGGACTTTTACCGACAAGCTTAGCGCTGCTGCGGGCCTATTCGCCTCCCGGGCCCCGCACGGGAACGGGGACTAGTTAAGTTGATCAGAATTTCTTCTGAGTAGCACAAAATCATATTAGTTAAAACGTTTAAGTGATCATGTGGTATGTCCAATAACCAACAAAATAATTGAAATAATCATAAGTGGACAAGATCATTTAATATTTTCAAATTTATTTCTATGTAAAAATCTATAAAAAAATGTTTTATTAATCTATTATCTTTATCTTTTAAATTTAACTTTATAATCAAAATTAATTAAAATTAAAGTCCTATAAGTCAAAAAAATATTTTTATTTACTTTTAAGAAAGTAGTTGTGTATTAGAATGTAAGTCAGTTGTGTATTAAAATGTAAGTCAGTTGTGTATTAAAATGTAAGTCATCATATTTCATTGAAAATAATTGTGATATAATTATGTAAAATCCTCGCCCTCAAAAGCCTTTCTACACAAATCCCTGCAATATTATAAGCCAGATGCTATTACTGTGTATCCTGATAAACTAAACATATTTATGAAGGAAACAAGACTGCCAATCATACGGAGATATGATAAGTTATCAAACCCTTAACACAGGAACTTCAACACCTTTAAGAAACAATTGCTTGTGTGGAAAGTTTGAAAGAGGTCCAAATACATTAAATATGAATTGAAAGATGAACAGTATATGGCCTCACATTCCAGAAAATCGAATATTTGGTAAATACCACAAAGTTACACCACAGCCATGAAATAACATATAGTGTCTGAGTTTAAAATGGATCAACAAAAACAAAGGCTGACCCTAGAAACAGTTACACTTGGCATGGAGCTGGATGCTTCAGGAATCACAAGAATAGCCCATTGCAGACCTGAAACAACACTTGAAAAGAGAAGTCTGTTCTTCCACCAGGCTTAGACTTTGTAATAGGTCAAAAGACTAAAAAAATGGTAAAAGATTTCTCTCATTTTACTAGAGGGATTGAAATTAAACTTAGTATACAGTTTAAGCATAACGAGTTGTACCGTGCCTCCCCATTCAATACCCGCAGGTCGTAAGAAGTGACTAAGGGTCTTTGGATTCTGACGTCGGGTCAGTCAGTGCTCAGCCTACAGATCGACTAGGTGTTTATCCTAGGTGGCTGAATAAGGTGGCCCTGTCCGCGGGGGTTGTTAGGTCTATACCAAAGTGGGCCAACGCGTGTAGAGACTGTTCATTTGTTTCCAACCCACCCCATACTTCATTTTCATCATCCTTTTATGTTCATTTTATCCCCTGTTCACGTTCATCACCTTTAAAAAAACTTATATAGCGTTGCAAGGGTGTAAAACACCAACTCACTAACAGAGGCCCTTATATTGCTGTCAACTTGCTATACATACACCAAGAACTTGAAAAACGCCTGAAGGGCTAAACGTCACCACCTGGGTTAAGATGTCAATGCCAAAATTTCACTAAAGAAACTTTTGACGGTTGGAATGATGGAAAAAGGTGTCAGTGCCCATTATTGCAGATCTAATGTGAATTTTCATCCGGCGAAAGCAGCGTCAGATGATGCTGACACTTTGTTTGATGCTAAAAGTATTGTCTGCGCTGATACTGATCCTGTACACAACATTGGGAAAAGCTGGTTAGACACATCGCGACAAGACCATCAATTTGCCCAGTCTAGGACAATAGGATGAAAACCTTTGACCCACCTTTTTCTACAAACTGTCTCGTCAGATACCGTGATAATATCTTAAAATTTTACTGTTATGAACGTTGTCAGAACAGGCCAGCCTGTTACATTCCGTAATAGAACTCAAAGCAACAAGTCTTCAAATGCCGTTTATTGGCTGGGTACAATAAAAACAAGAGGCTACCAGGAGCCTGAATCGCTCACCTGACTTATGTGCCTAAACTATAGGCTATTAGGCAAATACTTTTTAACATTGATCCTTTTTTATTAGCAAAAAACAGCAATTTACCCCTATGTTCTATTTTTAGCCATGACGGCTATGTTTTTTTCAACCAATCAAAAATCCCCACATCAGTTCTGAATACAAATGACAACAAAGTTCCAGACAATAAATTTTGCTACGCCTGACGCGCGTTTCGTCTATTCAAGACTCATCAGAGGCGCTCTACCAAAAATATTTAAAATGCCAAACACTACATTTTATGCTAATAAAGTTTAGTTCAAATTGGACTTAAGGTGTAAGAGAAGTTAACATTTTAAATGTAATGAGTGAGTGAGTGAGTGAGTGAGTTGGTGTTTAACGCCGTGCAACGCTATATAGGTTATTTACATGCGATGAACATAAAAAGATGATAAAATGAACTATGGGGGTGGGGTGGGACACAAAGGACCGGTAAATTTTGAAGAACCATAAGAAAGCTGTAACAAGAGTTAACACTAAAGTATGTCTCGCCTGCCGGCACCATCAGAAATAATTATTCTTTCTTACTTCCACTATATTTTGAATTTACATGGATTTTCAGTTTCTGAGATCAAAAGATATTTATAGAACTTAAACATTGCAAAAATATGCAATAAAAATAATCAAAGTCACTCAACCGGAAAATCAAGGTCAAGGTCGAAAGATGGGGATGCAACTGTGCTAAGCTACTACTGGGGCATATGTATACCAAGTTTCATCAACCTAGGACCTATAGTTCTTGAGATATGGAGGTGCTCGCAAAACTTTTCCATTGCTATTATATGTATTGAAAATTGTCAAAGTCACTCAACCGAAAAATCAAGGTCAAGGTCAAAAGATGGGGATGCAACTGTAGTAAGCTACTACTGAGGCATATGCATACCAAGTTTCATCAACCCAGGACCTATAGTTCTTGAGATATGGAGGTGCTCGCAAAACTTTTCCATTGTTATTATATGTATTGAAAATTGTCAAAGTCACTCAACCGGAAAATCAAGGTCAAAAGATGGGGATGCAACTGAGCTAAGCTACTACTGGGGCATATGCATACCAAGTTTCATCAACCTAGGACCTATAGTTCTTGAGATATGGAGGTGCTCGCAAAACTTTTTCATTGCTATTATATGTATTGAAAATTATCAAAGTCACTCAACCGGAAAATCAAGGTCAAGGTCAAAAGATGGGGATGCAACTGTGCTAAGCTACTACTGGGGCATATGCATACCAAGTTTCATCAACCCAGGACCTATAGTTCTTGAGATATGGAGGTGCTCATAAAACTTTTCCAAAAAGTTAACGCCGCCGTCGCCGCCGCCGGTAAAGTAACACCTATGTCCCGCTCTGCTTCGCAGGCGAGACAAAAATGGTAAAATTCGACGTTCTATGGGGAATAACTGGTAAAAGGAATGGCCCTACAACATTCTTGGCATTCTGACGTCGGGTCAGTGCTCATTCCACAGATCGACCAAGTGTGTACCCTAGGTGGCTGAATAGGGTGGCCCTCGTCCGCGGGGGTTGTCAGGTCTATAATACGGAAACCCTGACCGCCGACCATAGTGGGCCAACGTGTGTGAAGAGTGCCACGCTTCATGCACGTAAAAGACCCCTTTGTGGACCGCCAAGTAGTGCACCACATAGGCTAAATTTTCCGCCCCTACCCACATCTCCCCTTTTCCTGTGGTTCTTCAAATTTACCGGTCCTTTGTTTCCCATCCCATCCCCATATTTCATTCATCATCATCATTTCATGTTCATTTTATCACCCTTTTCATGTTCATCGCCTGTAAATAACCTATATAGCGTTGCACGGGCGTAAAACACCAACTCACTCACTCACTCACTACAACATTTACCCTTTACATATTTTGTAGATCATGATGTGCTTAACAATATGCAATTTTAATTTCTTAATTATCTCATATAGTTTTCAAGATATCAAGATTAATAAGTGCAAAATCTATTACCAAGAGGCTCCCAGGAGCCTGAATCGCTCACCTGAACTACACAGACACATATATTTTGTAGATATTATTGTGCATAACCATATACGATTTAAATTTCTGAAATATCTTGGGCTTGATAAGTGCAAAATTTGGCAATAAAAAGCTTCGCCGAGCGCAGCATGATACGACCGCAACATGTTGAACTCTGTACGTTTTAGGCCTAATATGGATAGTCTATTGTTCTGGACACATGCAGCCCATGGTGAACTGACAAAGGTTTTTGACACATGCTTCTCTGATGGACTTTCGTCCCAGGGGGTAAAAATATAAATTTTGAATGTTGTATTCTACTCTAATAGAATAATGTTTGGGGAAAAAATTAAAAATCGAACCAGAATTTTCTTAAAATTATGATTACAGCCCCAAAAATTTATTCTTCAATTTAGAATCGCTACCTGAGCCCCATTTGGCCCCTAATTACGTAATAAGGGGAAAAAGGGAGGGGGTCACAAAAATTAATACTTAATTTTGTATTCGCTATTTGTCAAGAACAAACATGCAAATTTTTTATTTCAAAATCGGACCAGAAATAAAAGTTACAATTTTGGCCCCTTTTGGTAACGTAACAGTAAAAAAGGTGACACAAAAATATATCTGCTATTTGACAAGAATTAACTTGCAAAAACAATTATCAAAATACAAATGACAACAAAGTTCAGACAAGAATTAAAAAAGTTTCGCTTTCGGCCCCTTTTAGCCCCTTATTACGTAACAGGTGAAAAAGGGGTGGGGGTCGCAAAAATAAATTCTCAAATTTGGATTCGCTACTTGACAAAAATAAACTAGCAAACAAAATTTCAAAATCGGACCACAAATAAAAAAGTTTCGATTTTGGCCCCATTTGGCCCCTAATTACGTAATAGGGGAAAAAGGGGGGGTCGCAAAAATTAATTCTTAATTTTGTATCCGCTATTTGACAAGAACATGCAAAAAAAATTTTCAAAATAGGACCAGAAATAAAAAAGTTACAATTTTGGCCCCTTTTGGTCCCTAATAATGTAACAGTAAAAAAAGGGGACACAAAAATATATCTGCTACTTGACAAGATTAAACTTGCAAAAAAAATTATCAAAATCGGACAAGAATTAAAAAAGTTTTGCTTTCGGCCCCTTTTAGCCCCTTATTACGTAACAGGTGAAAAAGGGATGGGGGTCGCAAAAATAAATTCTCAAATTTGGATTCGCTACTTGACAAAAATAAACTAGCAAAAAAAATTTCAAAATCGGACCACAAATAAAAGTTTCGATTTTGGCCCCATTTGGCCCCTAATTATGTAATGGGGAAAAAAGGGGGGTCGCAAAAATTAATTCTTAATTTTGTATCCGCTATTTGACAAGAACAAACATGCAAAAAAAAATTTCAAAATCGGACCACAAATAAAAAAGTTTTTATTTTGGCCCCTTTTGGCCCCTAATCACACAACGGAGAAAAGGGGGCGCAAAAATTCACCAGGTTCATTCTTTTATTGTAAGAAACATTCTTGACAAATTTCACAGCAATAGGCCAACTAGGACCAATGTTATGGTGGAAACAAGTAAACTATTTGAATTTTTTGCCCATTTTGGGCCCCTAATTTCGAAACGAAATAAAAAGGGGGACCCCCAAAATCAATCCCATTCATCCTTGTATGGTAAGGAACATCACTGTGAAATTTCATAGCAATTGGATAACTAGAACTAAAGTTATTGTGGAAACAAACAAAAAAGTAGTATTTTTGGCCCTTTTTTGGCCCCTAATTTCTAAACGAAAAATGGGGGGACCCCCAAAATCAATCCCATTCATCCTTTTATGGTAAGGAACATCATTGTAAAGTTTCTTAGTAATCGGATAACTGGAACTAAAGTTATTGTGGAAACACTAAAAAGTTAACAGACACCGACGACGACGACGACGACAACGACGACGACGACAGCATCATACCATAATACGTCCGCAAATTTTTTGCGGTCGTATAAAAATTAGGAAAAAGGGCAATAACTCCTACATCAGCAGTCAGATCTTTTCCAAAATTTCAGCACAGGTAGATCTTAATATGCTGATCTTTTTTTTATTCTTGCACAATTTTGATCTGAAACCATTTTTGAGTTATTAGCAAAAAAAATGCAATTTACCCCTATGTTCTATTTTTAGCCATGGCGGCTATGTTTTTTCACGAATCAAAAATCTGAACAATAGAGTTGTAGCATATAAGCTATTAAACAAATGTGCCAAGTTAAAATGCAGTTGGTCTTACGGTGTCAGACAAGTTAATCTTTGAAATTCAGGGAAAAAGTAATGAAAAATGGTAAATTTTGTTTTGAAAAAATCCAGAAAAAGGGCAATTACTCCCACATCAGTTGTTGGATCTTCTTGAAACTTCCATAACAGGTAGATCTTGAGATGCTGATCACTTTTGTCTCCCATCAGAATTTTGATACCTGTAACCATTTTTGAGTTATTAGCAAAAAACTGCAATTTACACCTATGTTCTATTTTTAGCCATGGCGGCCATATTTTTTGACGAATCAAAAATCTGAACGATCAATCTATCACCAGAGGGAGCGTCTATCAACACTGACCTCTATACTATCGCGCTCAGGATTGTGGGTAATATCCCCGAATTCGGGGATTGAATATCATTAAAATATTTCCCATGATCCTTAGCGCGATAGTATAGAGGTCAGTGTTGATAGACGCTCCCTCTGGTGATAGATTGTCTGAACGATAGAATTGTAGCATATGTGCTATTAAACAACTGTGCCAAGTTTGGTTGAAGTTGGATATATGGTGTCGGACAAGTTAATCTTTGAAATTCAGGGGAAAAGTAATGAAAAACGGTAAATTTTGACACATTAAGGGCCATAACTCCTAAACGAATGGTTCTACAGCTTTGACCTAATTACATGAAATGTAGATCTTAATGTGCTCAATCATCTGCATTTTGAATTTTTAAAATATCTTGTATAGTTTTCAAGATATAGGGCTAAATATGTGCAAAATTTTGAAAAAAATCCAGAAAAAGGACAAAAACTCCTACATCGGTTGTTGGATCTTCTTGAAAATTTCTAGGCAGGTAGATCTTGAGGTGCTGATCACTTTTACCCTATTCCAGAATTTTGATATCTGTTACCGTTTTAGAATTATTTGCAAAAAACTGTAATTTGACCCCCCTGTTCTATTTTAGCCATGGCGGCCATGTTTTTTTTACGAATCAAAAATCCGACCGATAGTTTTGTAGGCCATACCCTAAAGATCAACTACACCAAGTTTGGTTTCAATTGGACTTATGGTGTCAGAGGAGTTAACGTTTAAAAAAGTTTACGGACGGACGGACGACGGACGCCAAAAGCTAAAAATCAGGAAAAAGGGTGAGTGAGTTGGTGTTTTACGCCCGTGCAACGCTATATAGGTTATTTACAGGCGATGAACATGAAAAGGATGATGATGATACATGAAATATGGGGGTGGGGTGGGAAACAAAGGACCGGTTAATTTAGAAGGAAAAGGGGAGAGGTGGGTAGGGGCGAATAATTTAGCCTATGTGGTGCACTACTTGGTGGTCCACAAAGGGGTCTTTTACGTGCATGAAGCGTGGCACTCTCCACACACGTTGGCCCACTATGGTCGGCGGTCAGGGTTTCCGTATTATAAACCTGACAACCCCCGCGGACGAGGGTCACCCTATTCAGCCACCTAGGGTACACACTTGGTCGCTCTGTGGGCTGAGCACTGACCCGACGTCAGAATCCCAAGACCCTTAGTCGCCTCTTACGACAAGCTAGGCTCTGCTGCGGGCCTATTCGCCATCCGGGCCCCGCACGGGACTCAGGGAAAAGGGCAATGTTGTTGGATCTTCTCCAAAATTTCATGAGTGAGTGAGTGAGTTGGTGTTTTACGCCCGTGCAACGCTATATAGGTTATTTACAGGCGATGGACATGAAAAGGGTGATAAAATGAACATGAAATAATGATGATGATGATAAATGAAATATGGGGATGGGGTGGGAAACAAAGGACCGGTAAATTTTGAAGAACCACAGGAAAAAAGGGAGAGGTGGGTAGGGACGGGAAATTTAGCCTATGTGGCGCACTACTTGGCGGTCCACAAAGGGGTCTTTTACGTGCATGGAGCGTGGCACTCTCCACACACGTTGGCCCACTATGGTCGGCGGTCAGGGTTTCCGTATTATAGACCTGACAACCCCCGCGGACGAGGGCTACCCTATTCAGCCACCTAGGGTACACACTTGGTCGCTCTGTGGGCTGAGCACTGACCCGACGTCAGAATCCCAAGACCCTTAGTCGCCTCTTACGACAAGCTAGGCTCTGCTGCGGGCCTATTCGCCACCCGGGCCCCGCACCGGACTCCAAAAATTTCAGGGCAGGCAGATCTTGAGATGCAGATCATTTTTGTTCTTTATCAGAATTTAACAAGAACAGATTCCAGGTCCCCCGCCCGTTGAACGTTATATTGTTGAAGGGGCATAACTCCAATAATAATGAGTTCTATGGGAGAAAAAATGACTAAGTCGTTTAATAGGAAGTAGATGTCAGACAGACCTGAAAATCACTTACACCTTAGGGGACCCCTATAGGAGTCTGCATACAAAATTTCAGAACCCTAGGATTAGTAGTTACTGAGAAAAGTGTTACGAAATATTTACCATTGAGCCTATGGGAGAAAAAATGACCTTAGGGGACAACTATAGGGGTCTGCATACAAAATTTCAGAACCCTAGGATTAGTAGTTACTGAGAAAAGTGATACGAAAAATTTACCATTGAGCCTATGAGAGAAAAAATGTCTAAGTCGTTAAACAGGAAGTAGATGTCAGACTGACCTGAAAATCACTTACACCTTAGGGGACCCCTATAGGAGTCTGCATACAAAATTTCATAACCCTAGGATTAGTAGTTACTGAGAAAAGTGTTACGAAAAATTTACCATTGAGCCTATGGGAGAAAAAATGACTAAGTCGTTTAACAGGAAGTAGATGTCAGACTGACCTGAAAATCACTTACACCTTAGGGGACCCCTATAGGAGTCTGCATACAAATTTTCAGAACCCTAGGATTAGTAGTTACTGAGAAAAGTGTTACGAAAAATTTACCATTGAGCCTATGGGAGAAAAAATGACTAAGTCGTTAAACAGGAAGTAGATGTCAGACTGACCTGAAAATCACTTACACCTTAGGGGACCCCTATAGGAGTCTGCATACAAAATTTATAGTAGTTACTGAGAAAAGTGTTACGAAAAATTTACCATTGAGCCTATGGGAGAAAAAATGACTAAGTCGTTAAACAGGAAGTAGATGTCAGATTGACCTGAAAATCACTTACACCTTGGGGGACCCCTATAGGAGTCTGCATACAAAATTTCAGAACCCTAGGATTAGTAGTTACTGTGAAAATTGTTACGAAAAAAAGTGTGACGGACGCAGGGACGGACACCGGCATTTCCAAGTCCCCGCTCCGCGTTGCGGCGGGGGACAAGAATCTGTCACCGTTCTAGAGTTATTTGCAAAAAACTACATTTTACCCCTATGTTCTATTTTCAGCCATGTTTTACAACCAATCAAAAACCCCACATCAGTTCTATAGACCTAATGCTAATAAACATTTGTACTAAGATTGGATTGGACTTAAGATGTCAGAGAATTTAGCGTTCTAATTGTCTCATAGAAATGCTGTTAAAATGGGTAATTTCGACGTTCTAAGGGGAATACTCCTTAAAGGAATTTTGTCCTACAACGTTGACCTAATTACAAATTTTTTGTAGATCATGATGTGCTTAACAACATGCAATTTAAATTTCTGAAATATCTTGAATAGTTTTGAGCTTAATAAGTGCAAAATTTGCAAAAAACTCAGAAAAAGGCAATAATTCCTACATGCTTTGTTGGATCTTTTTGAAAATTTCAGGGCAGGTAGATCTTGAGGTGCTGAACACTTTAACCATATGCCAGAATTTCGATATCTGTAATCGTTTTCGAGTTATTTGAAAAAAAAACTGCATTTTACCCCCTATGTTATATTTTTAGCCATGGCGGCCATGTTTTTCGACGAATCAAAAATCTTCACGCTAGTTTTATATACTACCTATGCTAATAAACAATTGTGCCAAATTTAAAAGCCACTGGACTTATTGTGTAAGAGGACTTAACGTTTGAAAAATGTTAACGACGACTGACGACGGACACGTGATGTCACTTGACTAAAATGGTTTAACGACTTTCAATAAATTTAAGTTTTCATAAATAATCCAAGAATAAAGTAATTTAACAATAAATAAACTATGATCCTATTTTCAATATATAGATTAAGACGACCCAACAATCGGAAGACTGTTGCACACAAAGCTATTTTTTAAAAGTCCGATATAACTCATCCATTATGGAAATCCTCTAACGGACCGCTTTTAGACCGGGTCCGGTCGAATAGTAGTTTTAAAGATAAATATAAAATGTGTCCATGAGCCACAGGATGGCCCTCTGGCCCTCTGGCCCGTTCTGGATATTTGTTGAATTTCTGCTTAATTGGCATTATTAAAAAATATCTTCTAAAATTTTCCCTACTTTTTATCAGTACACCAATACGAGTGCATCTTACAACTGAAAGTTACTCATATAATTTGTTTTCAGAGTTTGTGCTCTGGATAGTATCAACTAAATAAAGGTACATCCGTTACTTGACAACGGTGGAAAATGGTATCATAAATTACCACTCATAATTTGATAAAAAAAAAAACACAAAAAACAAAACTAATTATAAGGTAACAAGCGGAAATTGGATAAAGAAAAAAACTGAATGCCACAGACCAATAGGATAATATTTAGAGATATTCAAAGGTATCTGAATAATTTCTGTGTAATGTGTCGTGGCGTCACAATCAACTATCCCGAAATCCTTTACGTTGTTACCGTCAACATTGACGAAACGTAAATATTTTCTGTGTATGTTCATTTTGCGTTTTGTAAGATAATCAACAGATCAGATCAGTTGTAACCAAAGATCCATAAAAGTGAGTACAAACTAGTTACATGTTAATTTCTATCTTCCATGAAGGAAGAAGCGCAGGGATCACCCTGGAGCATCGCACTGTGAAAGTACAAATAGAAGATAACGAGATGTGGAATAAGTGTACACGACAAAACCTACAATATAAACGAGAATTTAAAAAAATCTACAATGGAAAACAGTATCCTAATGATTTGTGTTTCAGAAGCCCTTGTGACTGTGGTGTAAGTGCAGTCGATCAGGGTAAATTTTTAATAAGTGTTTTGATTTTTTGACTATCACATGAAGAGTTTTGAATAAATCACAGTGATATTATCGCACTTTATAAGATATCTCATATGCTTTATTAGTTAGTTAGTTAGTTAGTTATTGCTTTACTCCCAAGCAGCACGATTTCGGTTATATCCGGGAGATGAACATGAAAGTAGTGATACAATGAACATGAGATGATGATGAAGTGGAGGAAATGGGCTTTATAAGATATCATATAAATATGTTTTATATTGATTGATTGATTGTTGGTTGCTTTATGTCCCGTCGGCGATATTGCAGCCATCATCGGGACATAAACAAGTTGATATAATTATGTTAATAACATGTTAATATAAACCAAAGTCAAAAGACCGTAGATAAAACAAAAACTATGCCAAGAAAATAAATAGATACAATAATCATTAAATAAAGAAAGAATGTGTCCATGGGACACGGATGCCCCCGCTGGCCTCAAATAAAAAGTTGAAGTCCGACAGGTCTGAAAGTTGCTTAGGACGCATAGTTTATCATACTTAACCATCCTACCAAGTTTCAAATCATTCCCATGTACGGTTTCTGATAAAAGCTTGACGGAAATTTTCATGTCGATTTTGAAATCGATCCAGCCCCAAACAGGAAGTAGATGTCCGACAGGTCTAAAATGCACTTAGAACGTATAGTTTGTCATACTGAACCATCCTACCAAGTTTCAAGTTATTTCCATTTACGGTTTCAGAGAAAAGCTTGACGGAAATTCGTACGGACGGACGGACATGAGTAAAACTTAATGCCCCCTGACATGTCGTCGCGGGGGCATAAAAATAACACAATAAAACAATACAAGAGGCTCCCAGGAGCCTGAATCGCTCACCTGACATATGTGCCTGAAGTAAAGGTTATAAGGCAAAATCTATTTAACGTTGAAAGAGTCATAAGATTAATAAGAGGGTCATCTGACAATATGGTGGATCTAAAGGTGCTGATCACTTTTGTTCTCAAACAAAATCTAAAAATCTGTCACCCTTTTTGAGTTATTTGCAAAAAAAATGCAGTTTAACCTTATGTTCTATTTTTAGCCACAGCGGCCATGTTTTACAACCAATCAATAATCCCCACAACAGTTCTATACACCTAATAATAATAAACAATAATACCAAGTTTGGTTCCGATTGGACTTAAAGTGTCAGAGGAGTTAACATTTTCAATATAATGAGGAAATGTAGTTAAAATGCTCAATTTTGACGTTCCAAGGGCATAACTCCTCAAAGGAAAGGTCCTACAACGTTGACCCTGTTACATTTTTTGTAGATCTTGATGCACTCAACAATATGCAATTTAAATTTCTCAAATATCGTGTATAGTTTTCAAGATATTGAGCTAAACAGGTGCAAAATTTGCAAAAAATCCAAAAAAAGGGCAATAACTCCTACATGGGTTGATGGATTTTTCTTCAAAATTTCAGAGCTGTAAGATCTTGAGGTGCTGATCACTTTTGTTCCCAATCAAAATTTTGAAATCTGTCACCATTTTAGAGTTATTTGTAAAAAACTGCCATTTACCCATATGTTCTATTTTTAGCCACAGCGGCCATGTTTTACGACCAATCAACAATCCCCACATCAGTTCTATACACCTAATGCTAATAAACAATATACCAAGTTTGGTTCCATTTTAACTTAGTGTCAGAGGAGTTAACGTTTTCAATGTAATGAGGAAATGCTGTTAAAATGCTAAATTTTGACGTTCTAAGGGCAATAACTCCTAAAAGGAAAGGTCCTACAACGTTGACCCTGTTACATATTTTGTAGATCTTGATGCGCTTAACAATATGCAATTTAAATTTCTCAAATATCTTGTATAGTTTTCAAGATATTGAGCTAAACAGGTGCAAAATTTGCAAAAAATCCACAAAAAGGGCAGTAACTCCTACATGGGTTTTTGGATTTTCTTCAAAATTTCAGAGCTGGTAGATCTTGAGGTGCTGATCACTTTTGTTCCCAATCAAAATTTTGAAATCTGTCACCGTTTTAGAGTTATTTGCAAAAAACTGCCATTTACCCCTATGTTCTATTTTTAGCCATGGCGGCCATGTTTTACGACCAATGAAAAATCCCCACATCAGTTCTATACACCTAATGCTAATAAACAACTATACCAAGTTTGGTTCCATTTGGACTTAAAGTGTCAGAGGAGTTAACGTTTTCAATGTAATGAGGAAATGCTGTTAAAATGCTAAATTTTGACGTTCTAAGGGCAATAACTCCTACAAGGAAAGGTCCTACAACGTTGACCCTATTACATATTTTGTAGATCTTGATGTGCTTAACAATATTCAATTTAAATTTCTCAAATATCTAGTATAGTTTTCAAGATATTGAGCTAAACAAGTGCAAAATTTGCAAAAAATCCACAAAAAGGGCAATAACTCCTACATGGGTTGTTGGATTTTCTTCAAAATTTCAGGGTAGGTAGATCTTGAGGTGCTGATCACTTTTACCCTATGCCAGAATTTTGATATCTGTAGCCGTTTTTGAGTTATTTGCAAAAAACTGCATTTTACCCCTATGTTCTATTTTTAGCCATGGCGGCCATGTTTTACGACGAATCAAAAATCCCCACATCAGTTCTAAGCACCGAATGCTAATGAACAACCATACCAAGTTTGGTTGCAATTGGACTTATGGTGTCAGAGGAGTTAACGTTTTAAAAAGTTTACGGACGACGGACGGACGCCGGACGCCAAGTGATGACAATAGCTCACATGACCCTTCGGGTCAGGTGAGCTAAAAACCATATAAAGCAATAGGAAAACTAAGAACTTAACAAAATAAGCTAAATATTATGACAACAAATTAACTTTCAAGTGGTGATTACAAAAAACTATAATTTTTAATACTGACCGATTTCTTTTAACAAGAGGCTCCCAGGAGCCTGAATCGCTCACCTGAACTACACAGACACATATATATTGTAGATATTATTGTGCATAACCATATGCGATTTAAATTTCTGAAATATCTTGGTTAGTTTTCAAGATATTGGGCTTGATAAGTGCAAAATTTGGCAAATATTAGGAAAAAGGGCAATAACTCCTACATCAGCAGTCAGATCTTTTCCAAAATTTCAGCACAGGTAGATCTTAATATGCTGATCTTTTTTGATTCTTGCACAATTTTGATATCTGAAACCATTTTTGAGTTATTAGCCAAAAAATGCAATTTACCCCTATGTTCTATTTTTAGCCATGGCGGCCATGTTTTTTCACGAATCAAAAATCTGAACAATATAGTTGTAGCATATAAGCTATTAAACAAGTGTGCCAAGTTAAAATGCAGTTGATCTTACGGTGTCAGACAAGTTATTCTTTGAAATTCAGGGAAAAAGTAATGAAAAATGGTAAATTTTGTTGTTTTAAGGACAATAACTCCTAAAAGAAATGATCCTACAGCTTTGACCTAAATACATGAAATGTAGATCTTGATGTGCTTAATCATATGCAATTCAAATTCTTGAAATATCTTGTATAGTTTTCAAGATATATGGCTTAACAAGTGAAAAATTTTGAAAAAATCCAGAAAAAGGGCAATAACTCCCACATCAGTTGTTGGATCTTCTTGAAACTTTCATAGCAGGTAGATCTTGAGATGCTGATCACTTTTGTCTCCCATCAGAATTTTGATATCTGTTACCATTTTTGAGTTATTAGCAAAAAACTGCAATTTACACCTATGTTCTATTTTTAGCCATGACGGCCATATTTTTTGACGAATCAAAAATTTGAACGATAGAATTGTAGCATATATGCTATTAAACAACTGTGCCAAGTTTGGTTGAAGTTGGATATATGGTGTCAGACAAGTTAATCTTTGAAATTCAGGGGAAAAGTAATGAAAAACGGTAAATTTGACACTTTAAGGGCCATAACTCCTAAAAGAAATGGTTCTACAGCTTTGACCTAATTACATGAAATGTAGATCTTGACCTGCTCAATCATCTGCATTTTGAATTTTTAAAATAACTTGTATAGTTTTCAAGATATAGGGCTAAATAAGTGCAAAATTTTGAAAAAATCCAGAAAAAGGGCAATAACTCCTACATCGGTTGTTGGATCTTCTTGAAAATTTCTAGGCAGGTAGATCTTGAGATGCTGATCACTTTTATCCTGTGCCAGAATTTTGATATCTGTTACCGTTTTTGAGTTATTTGCAAAAAACTGTAATTTGACCCCCCTGTTCTATTTTTAGCCATGGCGGCCATATTTTTTTACGAATCAAAAATCCGAACGATAGTTTTGTACACATAATGCCACTAAACAACTATACCAAGTTTGGTTGCAATTGGACTTATGGTGTTGGACAAGTTAACGTTTGAAAAATTGTTTACAGACGACGACAGACGACGACGACGACGGACGCCAAGTGATGGTAAAAGCTCACAAGGATAAAATGGCATCGGCTGGGATGCCGCTAAACAAATCGTGCATGGACGCACAGTTAAATCACTTCATGCGAATTGAAGCATGATCAACACAGTCGAGGAGAACATGCCTCGAGGAATACCGTGCGTCACAAGGGATACACATCGGGACCTCCTTCTCTTGTGTCATCAGGTAGCCATGGGTGACCTTAGAATGTCCTATACGACATCTAGTGATGACTACCTGGTCTCGACGGCATCGGAATGAAGCATGATTCTCCCCAAGCTGTGGCTTGACCTCATGAAGTTTGTTGTGCTCAGCCAAAACTTTGGACATATACTCGGATTGTATTTCTACAATCCGAATAAGGAATAAAACAATTGGACACTGGTTTACGGAGGGCTTCCTTTGCAACCCTGTCCACAACTAAATTCCCATGAATACCAGTATGACTTGGTACCCATAGGAAAATCAATTCTTCGCCACCATTAATTAATTTATGAACCATATATACAATTTTAGAAATTAACGGATTTTTCAATTTACAGTTTTCCATTGCCAAAAGACAAGAAAGAGATTTGGTTAGTTAGTTAGTTATTGCTTTACTCCCAAGCAGCACGATTTCGGCTATATCTGGGAGATGAACATGAAAATGGTGATACAATGAACATGAACTGATGATGAAGTGGAGGAAATAGGGACACAAGGCCAATCGGGTAGGAGAGTTTTGACTGCCACTGGAAAAAGGAGTGATGGGTAGGGACGGAAAAATTTTGCCTGCTGCATGGTGATCCTACGGGTCCTACTCTTACCGAGACCTGCAGCAGGGTTCTTTAACGTGCAAGGAACGTGACATTTTTCCCAACACGGTGCACCACTATGGTTTGCGGTCAGGTCTTCCGCATTATCGCCTGACGACCCCGCATCTCTCGATGTCAGGGCTGCCCCATTCAACCACCTGGGGCACACCTCCCAGTCGCTTTGTGGGCAAAGCGGCCTGACCCCGATGTCAGGTTTCTGAGCGCTCTTTAGTGGACTTTTACCGACAATCTTAGCGCTGCTGCGGGCCTATTCGCCACCCGGAACCCGCACGGGTTAAAATGTAGATAGAGTCCCCCAAAGAAGGCATGTGTCAAAAACCTTTGTCAGTCCACCATGGGCTGCATGTGTCCAGAGCAATGGACTATCCATATTGGGCCTAAAAGTACAGGGTTCAACGTGTTGCAATCGTGTCATGCTGCGCTCGGCGAAGCTTTTTATTTTTAAATGGAAGGAGTTTACCACGGCACCAGCTTGCTGGAAAAATGCCGTGTACGTCAGAGCATCTCGGACTAATCTAAGGAAATTAAACATCTGGTCCAATGTGTAACAGATTTTATCGATACAGGATGTCTTGGAAAATATGTCGAATTGTAACCTTAAGGAGGCTCGCGGGTCTAAATTTGCGCATCTTTTTCGCGCATCGGTATTGTATCGGTATATCCAACCAATGTCTGTAGCATCGTCACTGATTTCATTAAACAACACAGCTTCTGTGAAAATTTGAAGAAATTCTATTGTTCGGTTCTTTCTGTATGCCATGTTTTACATTGAAATACTCGTTTTCTTTATATTTTGTTCGAAAAAATGCCAAATTCCAACAGTTTCTTTAATTTCATTTTTTTATTTGCACGGTGACCCCCATTTTTATTGATTCAATTTGAAGAATGCAATAAAACACACATTCTTTGCAAATTTGAAGAAATTCTGTTGTTTAGATTTTTTTCAATGCTATTTTTAAGCTTTAAATTATCATTTTTTCCTATAAAATATATATAAAATAGATGGGGAATAGCCTATTTTGAGAACCTTAATAGCGGGCTTAAATGAACGGTGACCCCCATTTTTTATTGCATATTTTTGATCCATACACAAATGACTATAAATGTGCAAAATTAAAGAAAAATCTATAATTTCAAATTTAGACCCTCGAGCCCCCTTAAACAAAGTTCTTAGAATTAGGAAAAAATCAGTTTCGTTAACTTTTTTTAGGCGACACTAAAGCTTTTCGTGTGGCAATGTGGTGTACTAAGTTATAAAATCAAAAGTTTTCAAAGAATGAACTCCGGAAAATGACCGAGATTTAAAATTATCTTACTAATCTTTTGAAGCATTTAAAATCCACCGTGATGTGATTGATTCCACTACGATTATAAATGGTGTCACAATATATGCTCGTTGTCCTTCTTTGATAGCAGTCACACTCTTGGTAAGTTGAACGAAGAGCTCTGTTGTTGAACATGATGAAGATCCAACTAACTTTTTAAAGGTAATATAACGAATTAACCATCAAAGTATCAAATATATACATGTATATGTACGTAGTAACTCTAACATTTTCCCAAATACGTTCTTTAATTTAGCTCTTAAATTTGAGGTGACGGCTCCATAACGTTACATAGAACCACATTAAAACCCTCGTGAGTAAGCGAGCGTTAGGGGGTTTTATTATTAGAACCATTTGATGTTCTATTAGGGGAAAAAACTTTTTGCACGGGAGAGGTTCAAGTACAGTGTAAAACATAGCTACAACAATGTAGCTCCTTTGACATCTTTGATTGGGTGGGGCTACCATGCGATACCAATGGAGGAAATCGAATCTTTTTCTCCAACTCAAACAAAGCTTCAAGATGGTTCGAAATGAACAAAAACACTCGGAATAATATTGGGTCAGGAACAATTTTGGTTGAAAGCCATAGGTAGCCTTCTATTAATTTGTTAACAATTTGCACCTGGTGGCGAACAGGCCCGCAGCAGAGCCTAGCTTGTCATAAGAGGCGGACTAAGGGTGTTTGGAATCCGACGTCGGGTCAGTGCTAAGCCCACAGAGCGACCAAGTGTGTACCCTAGGTTGCTGAGTAGGGTGGCCCTCGTCTGCGGGGATTGTCAGGTCTGCAATACCATGAATACGGAAACCCTGACCGCTTACCATAGTGGGGCCAGTGGGCAAACGTGTGGAAAGCCACGCTTCATGCACGTAAAAGACCCCTTTGTGGACCGTCAAGTAGTGCACCACCTCTCCTCTTTTCATGTGGTTGTTCACAATTTACCGTTCCTATGTGTCCCACCCATCCCCATATTTCATTTAATATCATCATCATTTAATGTTCATTTATCACACTTATATACACAAACTCACTCACAATAACCTCAATATAAAGTTCAGGATCAAGAGACTTCCAAAATTGATATTTTTCCGAAAGTTTTATTCAAGTGCCCAAAATTTAGACAAATATTTACTGAATTCGTCGTTAAAATACTATATTAAGTAATATATTCAAATACCAAGTTCAGCGTCTAATGGATAGTAAGAGTAACGTTGCACCCGGTTTGATTCGCTTTCGACGTTGCTCCATTGCGAGCATTGGGACCGCATTGTAGCTATGCCCAGATGTCAAAGGTGCTACATTATTGTAGCTAGAGCGCCACCAATTGGTTTCGCTGTGCTCCGCTTAGGTTAATTGGTGAGTGAGTGAGTGAGCGTTTTACGCCCGTGCAACGCTTTATAGGTTATTTACAGGCGATGAACATGAAAGGGATGATAAAATGAATATGAAATCATGATGATAAATGAAATATGGGGTGGGGTGGGAGACAAAGGACCAGTAAATTTTGACGAACCACAGAAAAGGAGAGGTGGATAGGGGCGGAAAATTTAGCCCATGTGGTGCACTACTTGGCGGTATACAAAGGGGTCTTTTACGTGCATGAAGCGTGGCATTCTTCACACACGTTGGCCCACTATGGTCGGCGGTCAGGGTGTCCGTATTATAGACCTGACAACCCCCGCGGACGAGGGCCACCTAATTCAGCCACCTAAGGTACACACTTGGTCGCTCTGTGGGCTGAGCACTGACCCGACGTCAGAATTCCAAGACCCTTAGTCGCCTTTTACGACAAGGTAGGCTCTGCTGCAGGCCTATTCGCCACCCGGGCCCCGCACGGGACGAGGTTAATTGGTAGGAATCGTAAACCTCACGTAGAGGGAAGGAAAAAGGTTGCGTTTAATGAATTGGAAATTAGCAACTCGACGGTTGTGCTACAGCAGGCAAGAAAGGCTTACTCTTCCGGAGCACCTGGGTTCACTCTTGTTTTTCTTTTCATTTCTTTTTTACTTTTGATTACTTACGGAAAGATCTACTACCAGTAGGCGGTTGGTAGTTGGGTTGAAATATTGACTTTTGACACTCGAATACTGGTGCCTCATTGCTTCTTACTAAGACTGTTCTTGAATATCTCTCATGTACAACTGTTATATACGAGTGCCGGTGGTGTAGTGGTTAACGCGTCGGGCTACTAACACCGTGGTTCGTGGTTCGATCCTTGTCAGGGGTGAAAATTTCATGAACCAATTTTCCGACTCTCTCTTGACACCATTTGCGAGGATGGTCTCAAGAAACGCTGCTAGTCCTTCGGATGGGACGAAAAAATGGTTGTCCCGTGTATGGGAGAGCAATACCCCATGCACGTTAAAAACCCCTTTGTAGAGTTCGATAAGAGTGGGCTCAACGGGGCCGCTACAAAGGCCACACTCGCAATCTGCTAGCTGGAGAGGGATTAATATAAGCATTAAGCTTGTTTCCCAATCCAGGGTAAATAAATATGTTTAAACTATATATTAAAATACTACACTTTTTAAATTTTTATTACATTTAGTCGTGGTCAACTGAATAAATGAATTACATTTCTCTCAAATGTTCGACGTATTTACACTGTTATGACTGTACATGGATACTTTTCATTTTGTTCATGTACTAAACAAGATATTAAAAAACATTATAAAAAATATGAATTTCCGTGAAATTGAAATATACATGTAATCAATGTGAGGTATCGATGGAAAATGTTGTTTTCCGTTGTTAAATTCATACTTTTCTGTGGGTTTACTAGTATGTGAGTAATTATGGGGTACCACGCATATTATTATATCATTATAGAAACACATATTTAACGGAATAAATTATTATATTTGTAAACTTACCATCATTATGCTGTATATATAAACTTATAAATAACGAACATACCTAATGTCTCGCACTGATCGTGTTCCTGTGAATATAATGGCGAACGGTGCACGTGATTTTTTCAACGTTAAAAGCATATATTATACAATTATGGCAGCTCATCGCATGCAATATCACGTTTTATGGAACACTTAATTGATATTGCACGAGGCCTTCGGTCATGATATTGCATGCAGGGCGCTGCCATAATTGTTTTATTACATTTCAATAAAAAAGCATTTTTGTAACGTTTGATCTGCAAGCTAATTTCTGTACGTCTTGCTATTGATGTATACATGCGTTTTTTTTTATTCACTTTACAGTGGATTTGTATTTTTGGTCTTTAACGATTCGCTTGGTTCATTCATAGTTTCGAAATATTTTTGATTTCCATGTCACTTTCAAAACGTCTATTTTTTATTTCGATCGTCAACCAATTTGTTTACAAATATGTATGACGTCACAATGGACTGACGTTAAATTCAATTGGCTAAGAATGAAAGACAATAGAGATGGGAATTTCCTTGTTACTAAAGATAGCCAGTGTGCAATATCACTTTTTATGGCACTCCTAAGCGTGCAATATCACAAAATATGTCTATTACCTCAACCAATTCAATAAACACTTGTTGATTCAAACCATTTACATATACAAAAGTTGCAACTAAAATCCTATCCCAGTGTTTCAATTCTTGGTCCAAATGGTCTCCTTATATTGATTGGCCAACGTTTGGCATTTCTAATTAATTCCGGGATATCCTTCCTTAAAGTATAAAAAGCTATACCAATCCATATAACCCGCTATACGAGAATATTATTTTTTACCGGTACGGACACTTTTTTACCGAGAAGTTTTGATTGCGCAGACGATATAACATAAAAATAGTCGTTTTTGAAGGAAAAACAAGTATTAATATTCCATTAAATGGTCCATTTGAGGTACCGTACTTTTACCTCTTTAACGAATCGAGTTTTTTTGAAATCTAACTTTGTCAATACAGTGCTTAACAACAATAAAGGTCATCGTGTTCTTTTCATTTGCCAGGATACAAATACGTCTAAAACAGGTAAGTTTTCATAAAAATTTAACTAAAATTGAAACATAATTCTGATTTTGATCACAAAACATTCACTTGTCTTACACAGTAATGTTTAAGAGCCTGTCCTGTCTCAGTAAAAATCATGCAAAAGTTGATTTACTTATTATCTTAGGTTTTAACAATTTTTTGGCTAGTTATTCATCATGGACCACTTTAGCGAAAAATATCAACTTAAGTGAAATTGGTCCATTAGACTATCTGCAAATCAACATTAAAAATTTTGGCGGGAAAATTTCCCGAACTTTTTTTCATACACAACCCAACCAATTTTCTTGGCCTCTTAACTCAAAAGTCCGGCAGGGTCAGTAAAAATTGTTGATATTTTCTGAAAAAGTAGGCCATTCTAGTTGAATTTCAACAAAAATATCAGTCGGATACTTAAAGTGATATTTTTGGTTGGTTTGTTAAGAAAAAAAATTGGCGGGACTTTTTCCCGTACTTATTTTCATACACAATGTAACTAAATTTGTATCGTGTATTAAACGAGAACTAATAAACTGATTGGGCTAAAATTTAATTTACAATCATTTCTCATCATAAAGATCAAATTCCGAAAAAAAAAAACCAGCGTTCAAAAATATGCATCTACCACTATTTTTGCGTTTTGCATGATTCTTACAGAGACGGCTACTTAATTAGTTGAAATATTATTTTGACAGTTACTTTTTTTACCGTGTACATTAATCGGTTGTTACTTTATTTTACCGTAGACGCTACTTTTTTTACCCTCTGTTATTTTTTTACCAATACTTTTGAAAAAACTGGGAACACGATTAGGGTGAGTTCTCGCATTATTTATTAATGAAAAGTCCATTCTTTTAGCTATTATACAAAAACATGTGACAAAAATCTAAAATATAACCTGTTTCAGTTCTTTTTTTTTGTTATCTTGAAATTAATTAGCTAAAGTAAAATGTTATCTTTTTTGCAGGTCATGAAAATAGAGGGTGTTGTGGGTTCCACCACCGAGGAATCTGATATTGAAACTCGGAAAACAGAGCAGGAGAAGCAGAAAGAGCAGGTTTTTAAATGTAAGGATTGTCCTTATATAACGAAATGGCGAAGTGGGATATTTAGACATAGGCAGTAGTGCAGCAAGCAGCTTAAAGAAGAGTGTGGACAGTGTCATTTGAAATTTCCCGACAAATACAGCCTACAACAACATACCAAGTCCAAACACAACGGCGGTTCCTGTGTGACCACTGTTCGTAAACATTTACGACTAGACAAGGTCGATCTTGCCTATCACAGAAAGAAAATAATTGGTGATTTTAAGTACAAATGTCACCACTGTGAACAAACTTTTTTAACAAAACAACATTTTCAAGTTCACATGAACATGCATGTGAATTTTAAACCCTTTTCTAGATCTTCAACTGACAAAGTAAGATTGTCATCATGTGCAATTATTGTTCTCCCTGCGTCAAGCTCATTTTTTGGTATAACTGGAAAAGTTATCCGTTTATAACTCTTACATGTGTCTTCATCAAATTTTCTTTTTTCGTATTGCATTTAAATTTAGTCATGGTCGTCTAATCAAAACACATCTAAAATACAAAAAACAAAATATTTTAAAACGATGTAGGTAAGGTCAGTTAACTTCAAAAGGATGTAGATATCTTTTTCCATAATTTAATTTTATATTTTCCCCAATTATTTACAATTAATAAAACAAATAGTTAGATCTGTTAGCGGTATCGGTTAAAAAAGTAGCAGTATCGGTTTACAATAGTAGCAGTATCGGTGAAAAAAAGTAGCAGTATCGGTTAAAAAAAGTAGCAGTATCGGTGAAAAAAGTAGCGAATATCGGGATAAAAGTAGCAACTGTTCAGAGTTTACGGAAAAACAAAGTAGCACTCACGGTAAAATTTTTCAGCGTTACCGGTAACAAAAAGTAGCATCGGATTGGTGAAAAGTTTAATTTATCGTGTTAAAAGAATTATACAGGTAAACTGACACATTGAATGGTTTAAATGTACATTTGGTTGATGAATTAACGCATTTTTGTTTTTACTTGTAATACAACATTGTTTAAATATAACATGTGCAACTGAATTAATTCAATTTGAATCATATTTTTCTGTCTGTCAGTAATTACTGCATTGCGTGCACATTACATTTATATATTAATTCATCGCCTAAAACGACCAAAATATCACAAACTTACGTTCTCTCTTTTATTGATGCCCTTCAGGATGTAAACATCGTCGTAAATTTCCCACAATGCATCATATTCTCGGTAAAAAAAGTGTCTGTACCGGTAAAAAATAATATCCTCGTATAGCGGGTTATATAGATTGTATACCCTTAAGGTAATACCGGCTTTTAACTTAAGGCCACTCCGAATGTGGAAATACGTCCTCTCCATCTGAACTGCAATCACTATCTTGTAATACATGTATTAAGGGGTCTCTCTACCTTTTAGCTAGCTGGGATCCATGTACCAAACAGTGGCCTACAGTGTGGCATCCGTGATGCGCCGTCAAGAATGTTAATTGATTTCAACAGATTGCTTCATAATTATTCTGTGTTTGTGATTCCTTAATTAACACGCAATCTGCGCCAGATGTTGTTCAAACACATTTATTTACCTGTAATGGTCTTTGGCTATTTTACGTGCCGCCATTATACAGTGATATGGATGCAGCATGTTACTTCTTACCTTGCATCTGTATTTACACACTTGTTTGATTATTTTTATGTGTTCCACACTGAAATCTCATAGCCTATTTCCTTCAAATTTAAGTATGCTTGATCCTACTTGCACGTGTTTCTGAATTAGCGGTACAAGAGTGTTTAAAGACCTGTCATCATCAACTGGGTACATTACAAATCTATAAGTACACCTTTTCACCATACCAATCATTCAAATTGAATTCGTGTTCTACTAGGGTTTCCACTTTTATACTGCACTTTTCGATTAAATAGACTTGCGTCTATTTCAATTTTCCCTTCTAACACTAAATCTTGGTAAGTATCAAATTAAAGTGCCTCTCTCTATAAAAGTTAAAAAGTGAAGGTTGAACCGGTTGGCGAATAGCCCTGCATCAGAGCCTAGCTTGTAAAAAGCGACCAAAAGTCTTGAGATTCTGACATCGGGTTAGTGCTAAGCCCACATAGCGACCAAGTGTGTACTTAAGCTGGCTGAATAGGTGGCCAACGTTCGGATAGTGTAACGCTTCATGCGCTTAAAAACTCTCTTTGTTGACCACCAAGTAATGCACTTATAGGCTGATTTAGGGTCCCTACCAACCTCCCCCTTTCCCAGTGGTCTTCATAATTAACTCTTTCCTTTGTTTCCCCAACCCCTGATTTCTCATTCTCTTCATGTCCATAGTCTTTATTTATTTATATCTTGCATAGCGTTTCTAGGGCGTGAACACCATCTCGCTCACTCACTATAAATGAAAGTTAACAGTTTTTTCTTGTGGCAAAACGTGTTCCAGTGGGTTGTATGTAGGACTAACAGGTATCTGTCGATCTTGAAGAAGTGGGTTTAGAACACAGTGTTGTTGTCCAATTCAGGCTGTATTGTCTCTTCAAGTAGGGTGAACTATCTGTTTGTGTCCCTACTTTCATGTTCATCTCCCGGATATAGCCAAAATCGTGCTGCTTGGGAGTAAAGCAATAACTAACTAACTCACTAACCTAAGGACATGAGCAAAGGTAGTGTTGTCGAAATTAACAAAGCAGATCTAGGATAAGAGTCCCGTGCGGGGCCAGGGTGACGAAAAGGCCCGCAGCAGAGCTAAGCTTGTCGTCAGAGGCCAGTAAGGGTCTTGGGATTCTAACGTCAGGTCAGTGCTCAGCCTACAGAGCGATTAAGTGTGTATCCTAGGTGGCTGAATAGGGTGGCCCCTGTTCGCGAGGGTTGTCAGGTCTATAATACGGAAACGCTGACAAAAGTGGGCCAACGTGTGTGGATTGTTCCACGCCTCATGCGCGTAAAAGACCCCTTTATGGACCTCCAAGTAGGCTAAATTTTCTGCCCCTACCCACCTCTCTCCTTTTTCCTGGTTTTTCAAAATTTACTATTCCTTTGTGACCCACCCCACCCCCATATTTCATTTATCATCATCATTTCATGTTCATTTTTTTATCATCATTTTCTTGTCCATCGCCTGTAAATCACCTATATAGCGTTGCACGGGCGTAAAACACCAACTTTCTCACTCACCAAAAATTGACTTTTTTATATGTGGTCCGATTTTGAAAATCTTTTTTTCATTGGAATCCTTGTGAAAATCCCTGCTTGCGTTTTTCCATCAGATTTGCAATATCTCTTACCATTTTTGAGAAATAAGCGGTCGAAGGGGAAAAAACGCCATTTTTATTTAAAGTTTGTCCGGGTAAATAAATTTTGCTGTAGTGGACCAGCCAATTTTAGTGAAGTTTTAATATGACGGTTTTATCCACTAAATGAAGGTCGGTACTGTATTTGGGGTTTGTGGCCCCTACCGTTTTAGAAAAAAAGGACAAAAGGGGCTAAAATTGGTGCATTGACGAAACTGTTGTAGAATTTTTATTATTCCTTCGATTTTCAAATTTCTTTTTTTGTTGAATTGCGCATTGAATTCTGTCAACTTCATGTGTCAATGGTTTTAAAATATATTGCACCTTTACATTGCTACAAGGGGGCAAAGACATGCCATGCCTATAAAAACTTTTTATTTTTGGTCTGATTTTCAAATTCCTTTTTTTGGAATCCTTGTGAAAATCCCTGCCCGTAATTTTCAATCAGATTTACAATTCTTACTGTTTTTTGAAAAAATAGGGGTCGAAAAGGACCAAATATGTCAATTAACATAAGATTTTTCTATTAGATGTTGATGTAAATATATATGTGTCATATTAAAAACGAAAGAATATGGAATATGTACCAGAAAGACACGATCCACATATTGAAATGAATTTGATAAATGTACAACAGCAAAATTTCACTGTGTGTGAAGCGCTTTTCTGTATTAACTTTCATCAGACATGCTAGGAGTAGAAAACTTGGAAAACCGGTAGAATATTAGATTTGATAAAACAAATTAGAAGCCAAAAATAATACAACAATGACAAAACAGATACTTTATCAAATTTTAAAGAAATAGCCAAACGTTGTCAAAGTTTGAAAATGTATTTATACATTTTAAAGTCCTTCACAGGGTGCATGTGTCAAAAAGCTTAAAGTCCACCATGGCTGCATGTTACTAAAGCAATAGACTATCCATTATGGGCATCCAACGTACAGGACTCAACATGTTGCGGTCGTATCATGCTGCGCTCGGCGTAGCTTTTTATTTTATATCATTCGATATAAAGTTAAAATATTTTTTCCGTTTTATATTAAGTTAACAAATTTAGGAGCAATCATGCTGAGGTAATATCATGTCAAGATATGCCGTTATCCTTGAAGTGTTTCGCACAAAGGACACTGATTACAATGACAATTGCATACCCTTCACACAAGCATATATTGAACTCCTCACCAGACTCGAATACAGGTATCAATTCAATTGGTCGATGCCGGCTAACTTAACCTGCAAATGTGAGGTAAACTTGTGATAGGGTCCTACTGCATGAGCATGGGGTCTAATATGACAGATAGTATATACCTACATTCTTGGTGGCCACGGGAAACAGATAGGGGATAAATAACATTAAGTTAGATTAAAAGTTCGGTCCATGCCAATGAGTGTACTTACTGCAATTGCAGACTTGAGAAAAGTCATTTGTAGATCATTATATTAAATAATACTTGATGGACTTGACGGTAAAGTCATGATGCATTTCTTTCTAAAGGACTTAAAACACCCGCCACGTACATCATGAGTCGAGGCCTTGTGAAAGTTGTAAAAATTGTCATAAAGAAAACTGTTTTAAATGCAAAACAAAGACATCTTCCTCAGGAACTAAACATTCCTGGTGAGAAATGTAAACAATTTAACCAGGTGTTCAAAGATTCACGGGTAATAGCTCTACAATTAAAGCACGACAAACACGACATGGAAAATTAGAAGTAAGTTCTTCATACGCAAGTCATTTCTTATTTATGAGCACGAATCAAGGGAAGAGTAATAAGCAAGGCGAAATATTTACACAAATTGAGTAAAATTAGATGAAATAAGGAAAAAGTAAAAGATATAAATTTGCAGTTAAACATTACATAAACGAAAATGCTATTTGTCCCCATCGCAACGCGACGGTGGGACCTAGTACTGCTTTTTGTCCGCCCGTCAATAATACGGACACACTGACCGCTAACCATAGTGGGCCAACGTGTGTGGAGAGTGCCAAGCTTCGTGCACCTTTGTGGATCGTCAAATGGTGCACGACATTGACAAAATTTTCTATCCCTACCCACTTTTCTTCTTTTCCTTTACTGTTCTTTTGTTTCCAGCCCTACCCCCATTTTTCATAGATCATCATTTCATGTTCATTTAGTCATCCATGTCATGTTCATCGCCTTTGAATAACTTATATAGCGATGCAATGGTGTTAAACACCAACTCACTCACTAGATGAAAAAAGTTTGGTTATCATTTTAATAACTTCTGAATTTGGGGGCAAAATTGGGCTCTTATCATATCTTGTCCTTTGAGTTTGACTTATTCTACTCGAATAATGAAACTATATCGTTAAAGTAATTTTTATCAAAAATGCGTCGGCGGGGTACTTTGTCTACGTGGTACAAAAAATAGAGTTAAACAGTCAGATATCCTATTCAAAACCATGGACTTTGATTTTTCATGACATTTTACACTTTTCCGTCATCATCAGATTGTCCGATTTACTGTCTGTTCAGATATTTTTGTACACCCGTTTAAGATCGACTTAAAGATTGCAACACAAAACCTTATGTTTTATTAGTAGAACATACGAGAAATTATGTCTTTCAACAATGATTTGTTTTAAGATGACTTTGAACTATAAATATAGGTTATCACAACTTTAGACTATAAACATGACGCCGAGAGCATTGCATGATGTTTGTACAAGATAAACTGGTGACCTTAAAAGATAATCCACGCATGTACTCTAGTGTCTGTGAGATAGAAATCCCATATATTTCAACAAGCATGTGATGTCTTCTCTGGAAATATCTCGAGTAAAGACAATTAACGAGTAGTAAACCAATCATTTCAACAATACAGCAAAAATATCTTAATCGAACAAAGAATAATAATTCTTTTTAAATGTAAAAAAGAAAGTAAGAAAGAAAAACCAGTACGTGTTGAGAAGCCTTTCTGTCAAAATGTCTTGGTCGTCAGTCTCGGAAAGAAGCAAAGAGATACGTACAATGGGTCTTTCGAGTGTCAAAAGTCCGAAAGTGCGACAATACTGGCAAACATAAACAAGAACAGCAAGAGGAAACACAAAATCAACCGAACAGATATTAACACCGTGAACCCGTCGCGTTTCTTATTTCATGTCCAGTGTGTCAAATACGGTAAAGGACAACAAAACTCGATGAAAAATCAATATCTGCACCCATTTTATTGAATGAGGACAGCAAACGAGGAGCAACATAACCTTGTGTAAACAATTAGAGTACAAACGTGACGTTCTGAAAAAGGAAATCGATGTTATTAAGATCTGGAGTACCGAATCAATTTTGATACGAATACTCCATTAGCTAACTTGAAAGGCCCATGACTTACTCTTTGACTGTTCCACTTCGTCCATTGGTGGACATAGGGCGACTACAATTCCTTTCCAACCTGCTCTGTCCTTTGCCTTTGACTTCGCCTCATTCGAGGTCATTCCGATCTTCGTCAGTTCAGCAATGTTACCCATACTCCAGGTGTTTTTGGCCTACCCATCTTGCGTTGTCCCTGAGGGTTCCAATCTAGAGCTTGCCTTTTAATGTTTGTTTCTGGTTTTCTTAGTGTGTGTCCAATCCATTTCCATTTTCCATTTCTTATCACTTTTTCTATTGGTTCCTGTTTTGTTTTCTTCCAAAGTTCTATGTTGCTATTTTTTTCTGGCCATCTTATACCAATGATGTTACGGAGGCATTTCTTTACAAAAACCTGGAGATTTGATGGAAGAAACAGTTTCTCTCCAAGTTTCACAGCCATATAGTATGACAGATTTTACCTTGCTGTTAAATATTTTGATCTTCGTCGCTGTTCTTAGTGTTCTGCTTTTCGTCCCGTGCGGGGCCCGGGTGGCGAATAGGCCCGCAGCAGAGCCTAGCTTGTCGTAAGAGGCGACTAAGGGTCTTGGGATTCTGACGTCGGGTCAGTGCTCAGCCCACAGAGCGACCAAGTGTGTACCCTAGGTGGCTGAATAGGGTAGCCCTCGTCCGCGGGGGTTGTCAGGTCAATAATACGGAAACCCTGACCGCCGACTATAGTGGGCCAACGTGTGTGAAGAGTGCCACGCTTCATGCACGTAAAAGACCCCTTTGTGGACCGCCTAGTAGTGCACCACATAGGCTAAATTTTCCGCCCCTTCCCACCTCTCCCCTTTCCCTGTGGTTCTTCAAAATTTACCGGTCCTTTGTTTCCCACCCCATCCCCATATTTCATTTATCATCATCATTTCATGTTCATTTTATCATCCTTTTCATGTTCATCGCCTGTAAATAACCTATATAGCGTTGCACGGGCGTAAAACACCAACTTACTCACTCACTCATGTTCTGCTTTTCCATACAGGCTTAAGAATTGAAAATGCATATAGTGCTTTTTTCTTTCTTGCTTGAATGTCTTTGTCAGTTCCCCCAGTTGTACTAATTATCCTGCCAAGATAGGTGAAGTTGTCAACATTTTCTATACATGCATAGTTGACCATGATCATAGTTGACCATGATAGAAGTATTTTGACCTTGCATTTATTCTCATTGTTTTTGTTTTGCTGGAATTGATGTAAAGGCGGTTTCTTTTAGATGTTTCCGATGTTGGCTTGCTTAACGTTTAAAATCTTGCAGGCGATGTGATAGTGTGCGAATATCGTCTGCAAATTCAAGATCTTCTACACGTGATGTGAAAGTCCATGGCCCATCAGCACGTCAAGATCTACAGTTATTGCCCCTTTTAAATTTTTTTTCTGCTTTTTACACTTATTTTGTCATATATCTCAATAACTGTATAAGATATGGAAGCTCTACAAAATTGTCCATTAGTTGCAGCCCCCTTAAACGCCAAAAATTATGGGTTGTGTACTATAGAAGATAGAGACAAGGTTTTGCTTAAATGTTCAGCTAATTGAGATATCTACATAATTGTCAATAAGGTTGAAATTTTCAAATGACTCCTTATAGGGGTATGGCCCCTTAAATTAGCCTTGTAGATTGTGAACTTTAGTAGATAGAAACAAGAGGCTCCAAGGACCCTGAATCTCTCACCTGGTCTTGATGTCAACCCTATGAAGACTTTTATTTAGGTAAATGAGCTAAATGTTTAAGCAAGTAAAAGCTGACAACTTCGACCATAAGAAGCCTTTTGTAGAGCTTAATGAACTGAATGTTTCAACAAGCAACAGCTTTTCTCTGTCTGTAAAATTTTTCATCCTATAGACCAAAAACTATTTTTCACCTACAGTGGGCGTTTCACCTATAAGGGGTCATCTGACAACTCTGACCCTATGGAAACTATTGTAGAGCTAAATAAGCTGGACCTTTAAGCAAGCAACAGCTTTTCACTTTCAGCAATAGATTTCATTTTATAGGGCAAAACATGCAAAATGTTACTTTCAGCGTAACCCCTATAAGGTGTCATCTGACAACTTTGACTCTTTGGAGACTTTTTAAGAGCTTAATGAGTTGAACATTTTAGCAAACAACCACTTTTCTTTCTGCTATAGTTACACCCCCGCTTGAAAATGGAAGGGGTATATAGTGATAGGGGTGTCTGTCCGTCCGTTTGTCCATCCTTCCTTGACGCCTAAGGGTACCCATCTCTTATCCGCAACTCTTCCTAAACCCAATTGTAAATTTTCATGAAACTTTCACACATTCATTGTCACATAATGTAGATGTGCACCTACTATTTTTAAATTTGATCAGAATGATTTTTGAAGTTTCCCATAGCGAAACATGGACTTAGCCGTGCCACTACAAGGCGGTACCCATCTCTTATCCGCTACTTCTTCTAAACCCCTTGATGGGTTTTCATGAAACTTTCACACATTCTTTGTCACATAATGTAGATGTGCATTTACTAGTTTAAAAGGGTGTCTGTCCGTCCGTGTGTCCATCCTTACGTTCACCTAAGGGTACCCATCTCTTATCTGGAACTCCCCTAAACCCCTCGATGGATTTTCATGAAACTGTCACACATTCTTTGTCACATAATGTAGATGTGCAGCTACTATTTTAAAATTTGATCAGAATGATTTTTGGTGTTTCCCATAGCGAAACATGGACTTAGCCATTCCACTACAAGGGGTACCCATCTCTTTTCCGCAACTCCTCCTAAACCCCTTGATGGATTTTGATGAAACTTTTACACATTTTTGTCTCATAATGAAGATGTGCATTTCCTATTTTAAAAGGTTGTCAGTCCGTCCGTGTGACCATCCTTCCGTGCACCTAAGGGTACCCATCTCTTATTCGCAACTCCTAAACCCCTTGATGGATTTTTATGACTCTTACACACATCCTTCGTCACATAATGTAGATGTACACCTACTATTGAAAAGGGTGTCTGTCCGTCCTTGTGTCCATCTTTCCGTGCACCTAAGGGTACCCATCTCTTATCCGCAACTCCTAAACCCCTTGATGGATTTTCATGTAATTTTCACACATCCTTCGTCATATAATGTAGATGTGCATTTCCTATTTTAAAAAGGTGTCTGTCCGTCCGTGTGTCCATCCTTCCGTTCTTTGTCACATAATGTATATGATAAGCTACTTTAGAATGATTTTACGGGTTTCCTGTAGCGAAACATGGACTTAGCCAATATACTACAAGGGAGAACCCATCTCTTATCCGCAACTCCTCCTAAACCCCTTGATGGATTTTCATGAAACTTTCACACAATCTTTGTGACAAAATGTAGATGTGCACCACCTATTTTAAAATTTTGTCTAATTAATTTGTTTGGGGGGTGGGGGGAATTTATTTGTGAGCTGCTGCTCCCAGTTTTTCTACTTTTCATTCTATAGGCTAAACATGAAAGTTGTTTATTTAGGGGCTGTAACCCATTTAGTGGGTCATCTGACAACTTCGACCCTATGGATACTTATGTAGAGCAAAATTAGCTGAACAGCAACATCTTTTCAGTGTCTGCAATAGTTTTCATTCTATAGGCCAAAAACACTAATTTTCGTCTTTTAAGGTCTGTCTTCCCTATTAGGAGTCATGTGACAACTTCGACCCTATGGAGACTTTTGTAGAACTAAATGAGTTGAACATTTAAGCAAACAACAGCTTTTCTCTATCATCAAACGTTTTCATTCTATAGGTCAAAACACTTTTTTTGCCTTTTAAGGGCTGTAATGGGAGTCCCGTGCGGGGCCCGGGTGGCGAATAGACCCGCAGCAGAGCCTAGTTTGTCGTAAGAGGCGACTAGGGGTCTTGGGATTCTGACGTCGGGTCAGTGCTTAGCCCACAGAGCGACAAAGTGTATACGCTAGGTGGCAGAATAGGGTGGCCATCGTCCGCGAGGGTTGTCAGGTCTATAATACGGCAACCCTGACCGCTGACCATAGTGGGCCATCGTATGTGGAGAGTGCCACGCTTCATGCACGTAAAAGACCCTTTTGTGGACCACTAAGTAGTGCACCACATTTTCCGCCCCTATCCACCTTTCCCTGCGGTTCTTCAAAATTAACCGTTCCTTTGTTTCCCACCCCAACCCATTTATCATCTTCATTTCATGTTCATTTTATCATCATTTTCATATTCAGCGCTGTAAATAATCTATAAAGCGGGTCATCTGAGTGAGTGAGTGAGTTGGTGTTTTACGCCCGTGCAACGCTATATAGGTTATTTACAGGCGATGAACATGAAAAGGGTGATAAAATGAACATGAAACGATGATGATAAATGAAATATGGGGGGTGGGATGGGAAACAAAGGACCGGTAAATTTTGAAGAACCACAGGAAAAGGGGAGAAGTGGGTAGGGGCGGAAAATTTAGCCTATGTGGTGCACTACTGGGCGGTCCACAAAGGGGTCTTTAACGTGCATGAAGCGTGGCACTCTCCACACACGTTGGCCCACTATGGTCGGCGGTCAGGGTTTCCGTATTATAGACCTGAAAACCCCCGCGGACGAGGGCCACCCTATTCAGCCACCTAGGGTACACACTTGGTCGCTCTGTGGGCTGAGCACTGACCCGACGTCAGAATCCCAAGACCCTTAGTCGCCTCTTACGACAAGCTAGGCTCTGCTGCGGGCCTATTCGCCACCCGGGCCCCGCACGGGACGCGGGTCATCTGACAACTTTGACTCTGTGGAGCATTTTAAGAGCGTAATGAGTTGAACATTTGAGCAAACAACCACTTTTCGATCCGCATTAGTTTTCATACCATAGTAATCTATCTTTTTATACTTTTTGAAATACAAGCCAAAAACAGTAGTCTGACCCCCCCTGGTCTATTTTTTGCCACGGCAGCCATGTTTATTGACGAACCAAAACTTGAAACAGGAAACCCTATGATCAATCATACCAAGTTTCATTGAATTCTATTCAGTAGTTTCAGAAGAGATTTAAAAAAATGTTAACAGACGACGACGGCCAAGTGATGGCAATAGCTCTAATAGACTTTTGGCCCAGGTGACTAAAAAGGTTTGCTTGCTTAAATATTCTGCTATTTGAGCTCTTCAAAAGTATCCATGAGGTCGAAATTGTCAGATGACCCCTTTTAGGGGTTTCGGCCTCTAAACAAGCATTTATCATCTTTTTATACGACCGCAAAAATTGGCCGACGTATTATGGTATGATGCTGTCGTCGTTGTCTGTTAACTTTTAAGTGTTTTTGAATAACTTTAGTTTCAGTTATCCGATTGCTATGGAATTTGATAATGATGTTCCTTACCATAAAAGGATGAATGGGATTGATTTTGGGGGTCTCCCCATCTTCCGTTTCAAAATTAGGAGCCAAAAAGGGGCTAAAAATGCTACTTTTATGTTTGCTGCCACAATAACTTTAGATCTAGTTATTTTATTTGTTTGTAATTTGGCAATAATGTTCCTTACCATGAAGGTATGAATGGGATTGGTTTTGGGGGTCCCTCTTTTTTGTTTCGAAATTAGAGGCCAAAAAGGGGCAAAAAATCTAATCATTTTATTTGTTTCTACCATAACTTTGGTCCTAGTTAGCCTATTGCTGTGAAATTTGTCAAGAATGTTTCTTACAATAAAAGAATGAACCTGGTTAATTTTCGCTCTCCTTTTCCCCGGTATGTAATTAGGGCCCAAAGGGGCCAAAAACGAAACTTTTTTTATTGGTGGTCCGATTTTGAAATTATATTTCAATTTTGTTCTTGTCAAATAGCAGATATATCTTTGCAAACCCTCCCTTTTCCCTCTATTAGGTAATAAGGGGCAAAAAGGGATCAAAATCAATACTTGTTTACTTGTAATTCGATTTTGAATTTTTTTATGCATGTTTGTTCTTTTCAAATTGCAGATACAAATTGAGAATTATTTTTTGAGACCCCCTTTTTCCCCTATGACGTAATTAGGGGAAAAAAAACTCAAAAATCAGAACTTTTTATACCTTTGATTTAGAAAAAAATTCTTGTCAAATAGCGGATACTATATTGAGAATTAATTTTTGCACCCCCCTTTTCCCCCTATTAGGTAATTAGGGGCCATAATAAAAAAAAAAAAAAATTCTCCGAGGTTCGATTTTGAAAATTTATTTTGCATGTTAGTTCTTGTCAAATAGCGGATACAAAATTTAGAATAAATTTTTGTGACTCCCCTTTTTCCCTATTACGTAATTAGGGACCAAAATTTAAACTATTTTACTCAATACAGATTGGCAGTATCTCTTACTGTTTTCAAGAAGTTAGGGGACAAAGGAGTCAAAACATCAATAATAATAGATTTATCATGAAAATGGGACTATTTCTTAATATAAAAAATGAGTGGGGATATTGAAATGATATAAATTTGATATTGTAAGTATAATGTTTTTCCATTTGCTTTTAAAATAGTAAAAATATAATGAATTCCTTGTAAAATATGAAAAATCCACCAAAGAAGGCAGGTGTCAAAAACCATTGTCAGTCCTCCATGGGCTGCATGTGTCCAGAGCAATTGACTATCCATATCTGGCATAAAAAATTAACAGGTTTCAACGTGTTGCGGTCGTATCATGCTGCGCTCGGCAGAGCTTTTTATTTGCCTATAGAATGAAACTATTGCAGATAGAAAAATGCTGTTGCTGGCTTAAATGTTCAGCTAATTGAGATTTAGAAAATTGACCATGAGGCCTAAATTATCAGATGACCCTTATGGCACGTTCAATGACAAAAAAATAGATTTTATTTGATCTTTTGAATGTGTTTCATAGTAGATTGTCACCAATTTGCTTGCTTAAATGCTTAGCTTAATAGAGCTTTCCAATGGTTTCTTTGTTATGATGAGGTGTTGGCAAAGTGTAATATTATTACATTAAGTCATTAAAACCAGGTGAGCGTTTCAGGCTCCTGGGAGTCTCTAGTTTTATAAATCATTATCCAGGGTAAATCAAAATTCCAACTTGTCCTAGGAGAAACTTCAGTTCCAATATGCGACCCCCTAGTTATGAACTTGCCCTCTAACATAAACATTTGAAAGTTAATTTGAAAAATGAAAGCTCAGATTCATTTTAGTAAACGGTAAATTTAAGCCAAAGAATAAATAACAATAAAAGGTTAAAATGCATGTACTAGTATATATATAAAAATGGCCTATTATTGTTGTCCCCCGCCGCAACACGTCGGAGGGACCTAGTAATGGTCTCTGTCCGTCCGTCCGTCACGTTTTTTTTGTGGGTGCAACTCCTCGGACACTACTCAACTTTACACACTGATAGAGTACTACTAGTAGGTGATCATCCCATATTTGAAATACACTCGCAAACTGCTAGCTGGAGAGGGATTTACATAAGCATTAAGCTTGTTTCCCAATCCAGGATAAATAAATATGTTTAAACTAAAGCATTTTAAATTGTTATTGATGATATTGCTTAAACTTTAAAATGAAGGTCTACCTACTGTATGTTAATTATATTTATTTCTATTTAATCTTTTTTTAATCAGTTTAACTTTGTTGTCATTTGTATTTTAATCAATTGACGACATTAACCTACCGTGACCTCTAGGACAACACGGTTACAATAAAAAGTACGACAGCAACATGTTAACCCTATACGTTGGAGGCCAAATATTGATTGTAAAATGGTTTAAACACATGCATCCCACTGTGGACTAACAGAACTTTTTTATACGACCGCAAAAAAAATTGTGGACGTATAATGGTATGATGCCGTCGTCGTCGTCGTCCTTGTCTGTGAACTTTAGTTGTATACACGATTACTTTGTTTCGAATTATCCGATTGCTATGATATCTGACAAAGATGTTTCTTAAACTAAAAGGATAAATGGGATTGATTGTGTGGTCCCCTTTTTATTTTTTTAGCAATTAGGGGCTAAAAGGGGGCAAACAATGCAACTTTTTTGTTTGTTCCTGGCCCACAATAACGTTTGTTCTGCTTAACCAAATGCTGTTGAATTTTTCTTTGATGTTTTATACCATAAAAGGGTGAATGTGATTGATTCTGGGGGTCCTTTATCAATTCGTTTTGAAATTAGGCGCCCACAAAGGGCCAACAATTAAAATTTGGTATTTGTTTGCACAATAACTTAAATAATGGTTGGCCAATTGCTATGAAATTTGTCAATGATATGCATTACCATTAAACCACACATGGAATCGATTTTGGTGGCACTCCCTGTTTTATTTAGAAAAAAGGGGCAAAAAGAACCAAACTTTTTAGTACTGGTCCAATTTCATATATTTTTTGCAGGTAAAGTCTTGTCAAGCGTTGGATACAAAATGGGGGATAAATTTTTGTACCCCCCTTTTCCGTTTAAAATTAGGGGCCGATCGGGACCAAAATCAAAACTTATTTATTATTGTTAAATTATCATTTGGTGGTATATAAAATGAACATAGAGTCATTGTTTGATGTAATGAAACTCGCACGGCAACTGCTTGCAGATCGGTAGTAAAAGGAATCGAACTCAAGGGGAATACGATCCTTTAATAAAATGGAAGATTCGCCAGCAGCTCGCTCGGTATTAGAAAATTTGCTATACATAGAAAAGCCCTTCAAGGAAATTGTGTAAGTTTCCTTGAGGTTAGTTTCCTGAAGACAAATGACAGTTGGATCTAATGACAGCACTAAAAGATGAAATTTAAAAAAGATGGTCTTATGGCCTCGGCAATACCATTGAATGATGTTACTCATTTTAGAATCTGTATAGGATCAGAAAGTCAACCGAGTGATCGCCTACGTCTCCTCTGTGGAGACTGGCTCTATGAACGCTCGATCGGTGTTGCCGAAAGATCCATATCGTCAGCAAGAGATCAAAAACAAATTGAATTATCACATGAACTTGTTTTTTTTGGGGGGGGGTGGGGATCCCATGATGAATGAAAGTAACTTCACTGCCTTTCTCCTTGCCCGACATGGAGCGCCAACTGGGGCGATGCTGTTGTGCAACGGGTCTCCTGTTGAAGGCACCAGGTTTACAAGGACACCATACTCGCACAGAGTATTCCTTAAAGAAGACAAGCATCGTGCCAGGGGTTACCCGGCGATACAACTCAACGGAATAACATCCACACGATTGACCTGTGAGCCACAGCTTTCTGTAAAGTTTAACTGATTTCAGGTGAGTAATTTCAAATATCACAGAAAGAACGTTTGAAATATAACAAGATGGTGCTTTACTTGGCTTGGCGTGACCAGCCGATTGACCAGACCGAGCCAAATCTGACCGCCTGTCCTGTCTAGGAGAAGTAAGGGCCAAAGCCCACATTCGTGGACCAGCATCCACGTCCTCCCCTGACACAGGTAGCAACACACGGCCAACATGTTGACCCGTTTAGTCGCTTCTTACGAGAAGCTTAACGGGTGGCTGCAGGACTATTCTTTTCACACCCGGTTCCAACAAAAGGGGGGGGGGGTACAAACATAAAGAAAGTGTTTTAAACCATCAATCAGTTTTATGATTTAAATCTGAACACAGAAATGAGATCAATGCAATTTAAGGTCTAACCCTACATTGTATGCTGCGAAACCGTCTAGACATTTAAATCACACTAGAAAGAAATTTAGGAGATAAGAAGATATCAATTTACCCATTGTCATTTGAAGGTCTCGTTCTGTTAAACCAAATATTTAACGTATGAATTTGGTAAAGACTTCAGAAGAAAAACTGTGAGTGGTAAGTGATTTAATGTCATACCAAATCATTGTTTAACTCTTCAGATTGACCAATAACAGTTTACAGCGTTCACGGACTGACGAAAAGACGGACGAACAGAAAGACACACATATAAAGTCAAGGACAATAACTTACATTTACAACTGGTCTTAGAATGAATGTGTATATTGTATAATTAATATACAATGTACTAACTATAACCATTTGATAGCAGCTAAATAAATTAATTTTAGACAGAATGACACACTACCGCCATGCATGGTAAAAGTTAAAGCACCTAGTTTGGAATGCATAACTTCATACGTTAAATATTTTCTCTCATACTAAAAAATGTTGAGCCTTTATTTTGGAAAAAAGCAATGGAAGCTATAAACCTACTGCTCACTCGGAATACCCCTGCTACTCCAAAAATCAACTATACTTGCTATAATTAAGGACCTCACACCGAAACCATAAACCAAATTGCAAGTCACTGTGATTTGTAGTTGCTGAAAAAAAATTAATTGTAGCTGAATTTTTATACGACCGCAAAATTTTTGCGATCGTATTATGTTATGGCGATGTCGTTGTCGTCGTCTGTAGACATGTGGTTTCCGTGCAATAACTTGAGTAAATATTGACCGATTGTTATGAAATTTTGATATGATGTTAGTTACCACTTAAGGATGGTTGGTATTGTATTTGGGGTTTGTGGCCCCTACCGTTTTAAAAAGAGGGACAAAAGGGGCTAAAATTGGTGTATTGACAAAACTGTTTACCAGAATTGCAATAGTTCTTACCGTTTCTGAAAAACAACGGCCAAAATACCAAATACATGTATGTTAATTAGTATAAGACTTTTTCTCGTATATGTTGATGTAAATATATATTCATGTATGTATCAAATATGCATTTTGAAGTCCACGACAGGGTGCATGTGTCAAAAAGCTTTGTAAGTCCACCATGGGCTGCATGTAACTAAAGCAATAGAGTATCCATATTGGGCCTCAAATGTACAGGTTAAACATGTTGCGGTCGAATCATGTTTCGCTCGGCGTAACTATTTATTCAACAATTGACCAGTAATGTTGAAAATTGACTAATAGAAAATAATGAGATGTGGAATAAGTGAACGCGACACAGCCCACAATCAAGTGGCAATTGAGAAAAACCACAATGGACAACCGCCAGCAGCCTTCAACGAGGCAAGTAAGTCGATTAACAGGAAGTAGATATCCGACAGACCTAATTTCGAATCTTGCGATTTAGGACCTCTTACTGAAGCCATATACCAAATTTAAAGTCAATGTGATATGTAGTTGCGGACAAAAATGATCCAAAATGACCAGTTATGTTGAAAATTGACAAAGTCGGTAAACAGGAAATAGATATTTGACAGACCTAATGTCGGTACTCGCATTAAAGAACCTCATACTGAATTCATATACTAAATTTAAAGTCATTGTGATATGTAGTTTCTGAGAAAAATGTTGTGGACGGGAGGACAGATGGACAGAGGTTAACCAGTTGACCCCCCTCTTCTCCGAGGCAGGGGTATACTAAACACAAAATTATTAGAAATCGAATGAAGACAACAAAGAAACACACAAAACAAGTGAAGAACAATTGTGATCCGCAACGCAATCTCGGCTTAATTTCTTTGTGAAATAGGTAATAAGTTTAAAAACTCCTTAAAGTTGATAGCTAGATTGATATACAGCTCTAATATGGAGTAGGCATTGCCTAAATGCGAGCATAGCTAAAAGGGACTACGTTTTTTGTTCTAAATGTCGACATTCAGGGCCATCGCTATCATTTAATTTCCAATATTTCCATTTGCTTATTTTGGGGCGAGATGGTATGGGGCGATTAAGCTTCGAGACACGTTAGTTTCGTACGTGCATATAACCAAGACGAAACGAGCAGCTTATGTGTATTTATTATTTTAAGAATATTATTTTCTTGTAAAAAGCGCAATTTATTATTTTTTTAAGCATTATTTCTTTTCTTATAAATTATTTTAACATTCACTCCGGTCCTGTAAAAATAATAACCCTTTCCGGACCATAAAAAATCTAAATCAGCATTAGCAAATTTCTCGCGGAAACAAATACCGTAGAGCTCTCCGCTCGAGCGGGCACTTCGTGCCCGCTTGCGAGCTATGCTCGCTATGACAATAAAAATGATTGGTACGTGGATTTTGTTGATTTACTTTCATACGCTTCGTATTTTGGCAAATTTAACTGGTTTTCATTACCAAAGACTTAACTTAGTTTGTATTTTCTTAACCTTGTTCAGAAAGAAAATTTCTTATCTACCAAGCTTTACTTCAATGAAAATAGTCTAATAAAACTATAAAACTACTGTTTTGGACATGTTTGGCATTAGCAATACACATAAAGTAAAGGCCAACTTCTCAGACGAACTATGCATGGTCTTTAAAGTTGATCACAATAAATTAAGAACATACATGTATAAAAGAGACTTTGAATCATAACTAAGGAATATCACATCCAGAATTCTATGGAAATGTAGTTTATAAGGCACATAAATTCAAAAACAATCCTCTTGACATGGTAATTTGGCTTAAAACCTTATTAAAGAAAGGATACAAGTTGGAAGTTATAGTAAAATCTTTAAATTTAGTGTTTTTGGTAGAAATATTGATAATTTGATAGTAACTCTAAAACATTAATCTTTTACTTTTTGACTTTTGTATTGTTTCGAAGCATTACAGCGATCAAATATGTCGGTTTTGTATGATGACATATACTAAATCATTTGTTGTTTGAAGTGTTATGTTGGATTTAGAATCGATATGTTTGATTTTTTTACATCAATCGATAAATGCTATTTAGCTAGCTGTCAGTAACTGCGAGTGTTCTCAAGGGAGTTCCTTTACGTTTCGTTGTTATCGTATAGTACTCTTGTCTCATGTTCTCTTTTGGTGAATTGAACTTTTATCGATTTGATTTTTAAAGTGTGTTATTTTTTGTGCTTTGTACAAGATAAACAATAGGGGGAAGGTTGGGCCCAAAAAACTAGTTTAACACCGCCACATTTTATATGTGCCTGTCCTTAGCCAGGAATCGTTGTCAAAGCTTTTGTTTGTCCTTGTGTACTATCTGTTTTTTTTTTATGTCCAGAAATTGGTCTTTCTTTGATATTCTAGGGATTTGTTTGAATCTTATGTATTGTATTTTTAGTCTTGGGCCAATGCAAGACGGCGAGCAGTGACCTCTGGTCATGTTGAAGACTGCTGGCTGTTTTCCATTGTGATTTTTTAAATTTCCGTTTCTTTTATGTTGGTTGTGTCGTGTACACTTATTCCACACCTCTTTATCGTCTATTAGGCTTTAAAGTTTTTGTTGCTGAATAATTTAAGATCGTTTTGTCAAACCTAGTCTAGATTAGAATTAAAGGCAGTTACCTCTTTATAAAGAAAGGACGATATCTAACGTATCTTTAAAGAACTAGAAAGGCAATCTTCCATGGAAGACGTATGTCGCAACTACGTCATAAAATATTCGGTTAACAGGAAGTGGATGAATTACGGGTATAAAATCGCTATACATCAGTACAATAGGAGGAAGCTACATGCATTAGTCTTTCACACTTTTGGCTGTGGCTCACCCTGTCGCCAGAAAACTTTTTCATCTTCTTTTATTAAATATTTAAGAATGAATGAATTGCAAGTAAAAAATTGTTGGCAAAAGGATGCTCCATCTCTAAAGCCACAAAGTACTATGTCCAATTTGATGAATTTTGATGATTTTCAACAAATTATGCTCTATGACTAATTTTGTGGTTACATAGATCAACAACTTTAATGTTTTTTTAAAGGGCATAGATATTCAAAATATAATTATTTAAGATGATTTTTATCATAAAACTGTTCAAGCAAACCATAAAATTTTGATGATTTAAGAGTCTAATATCTAGTCGACCAAATTATGAATTTTGACGAATTCAGGGCCAAATATGGTACTTGGTGAGCCACGTCCTTTCAAGAGGCTGACATGTAGTTGCCCGTTTAATGCGACGAATTTTTTTTGTGATGCCACAGGATTAGTTAGTTAGTTATTGCTTTACTCCCAAGCAGCGCGATTTCGGCTATATCCGGGAGATGAACATGAAAGTGGTGATACAATGAACATGAAATGATGATGAACTGGAGGAAATTGGGACACAAGGCCAATCGGGTAGGAAATTAAAGTTTTGACTGCCACTGGAAAAAGGAGTGATGGGTAGGGACGGGAAATTTTGCCTCCTGCATGGGGATCCTACGGGTCCTACTCTTTCCGAGACCTGCAGCAGGGTTCTGTAACGTGCAAGGAACGTGACATTTTTTCCAACACGGTGCACGACTATGGTTTGCGGTCAGGTTTTCCGCATTATCGCCTGACGACCCCACATCTCTCGATGTCAGGGCTGCCCCATTCAACCACCTGGGGCACACATCCCAGTCGCTTTGTGGGCAAAGCGGCCTGACCCCGATGTCAGGTTTCTGAGCGCTCTTTAGTGGACTTTTACCGACAAGCTTAGCGCTGCTGCGGGCCTATTCGCCTCCCGGGCCCCGCACAAGGGCGACGGCCCAAGACAACAGATTAGTGTCAAATATTGTCTCATGTTTGATTATGAATTTCATTTATTATAGATTTTTGTATTTAAACTAGATACTGTCGATTCCAAATTAAACGTGAAAGAAATATCACTTATACATGTATATAGTGCCATTTTGTGAATGGTAAAGACAAGTCATAACAAGGGGTTCCCAGGAGCCTGAGTCGCTCACCTGGTCTTGAGTCAACCCTAAACATGTAAACACTTTTCTAGAGCTAAATGAGCTGAAACGGCCTTTCTCTATCTACTGTAGATTCTATAGGCCAAAAACATGAAAAACGTTATTTTAGGGGCCGTAACCCCTGTAAGGGGGCATCTGACAACTTTGAACCAATGAAAACTTTTGTAGAGCTTAATGAACTGAACATTTAAGCAAGCAACAGCTTTTCTCTATCTGCTATAGTTTTCATTCTATAGGCCAAAAACATGGAAAAAAAGGGCGTTACCCCTATTAGGGGTCATCTGACAACTTCGATCCTATGGAGACTTTTGTAGAGCCTAATGAGCTGAACATTTAAGCAAGCAACAACTTTTCTCTATCTGTAATAGTTTTCATTCTATAGGCCAAAAACATGAAAAAATGCTTTTTTTCACCTTTAAGGGGCCGTAACTCCTATAAGGGGTCATCTGACAACTTCGACTCAATAAAGACTTTTGTAAGGCTTTCGATGCTGAAGCAGTAGCGTGGCATCAGATTTCATCTATCTCTTATACTTTTTGAGTTACAAGCCAAAAACAGTAGTCTGACCCCCTAGTCTATTTTTAGTAACGGCGGCCATGTTGGATGGACGGCGGTCACCATTTGTGCAATCTTGGTAGAGGACATTCCATAGATGAAGTGTGCAAAGTTTCAAAGCAATCCCCTCAGTCATTTCGGAGGAGAAGATTTTCAAAGAAAAGTTAACGACGACGACGGACGTCAAGTGATGGCAATAGCTCACATGGACCTTCGGTCCAGTTGAGCTAAAAAAGCAGTCGAAAGTCTGCTTTGGCAAGTCTAGAGTTAACGCGAGTTGACAAGTTAACTAAAATAAGCAGTGACAACGTTAACTTTATGTAGAGTGTGACCCGTTCTGTACGGTTCTTTATCTTGAAATAACAAAGGGAGCTAAGGTCGCACATCAGCTAATGTCGGTGTCAGCAATATTCCTTGCTTAATATCGGCAACGCTATAACTGTAAAAGTATTTATGAAAGATAATCTTAAAAAAACTAACTATGCAAGGTTATAGCCTGTTTAATGCAGAAATTACAGATAAGGCGTCGGGATTGCCAATAATGCCATAAAAAAGACAACGAAGTTCGTAGACGATTTAGTGCCGTGCGGGGCCCGGGTGACGAAAAGGCCTGCAGCAGAGCCTAGCTTGTCGTAAGAGGCGACTAAGGGTCTTGGGATTCTGACGTCGGATCATTGATCAGCCCACAGAGCAACCAAGTGTGTACCCTACGTGGCTGAATAGGGTGGCCCTCGTCCGCGGGGGTTGTCAGGTCTATAATGCGGAAACACATACCGCTGACCATAGTGGGCCAACGTGTGTGGCGAGTTCCACGCTTCATGCACGCAAAAGACCCCTTTGTTGACCGCCAAGTAGTGCACCACATAGGCTAAATTATCCGCCCCTACCCACCTCTCTCCTTTTCTTGTGGTTCTTCAAAATTTACCGGTCCATTGTTTCCCACCCCATCCCCATATTGCATTTATTATCATCTTTCATGTTCATTTTATCATCCTTGTCATGTTCATCACCTGTAAAGAACCTATATAGCGTTGCACGGGCGTAAAACACCAACTCACTCACTCACCCTGGACGATTTACTCATTGTATTACTGTTTTGTTTTTGGCATATTGTATTTAGATATTCTGATTAATTTTACGATAATATTTTTGTCGTTGAAACATCTTTGCCTCTCAGATCCTATGGTTAACTTACGAAAAGAAACCCTTAACTGTATCTTTCTGTTATCAAATATTTTATATGATCAAACAAACACATATGTTGTAACAAACAGTCTAAAATAAGATCAAAGTCCAAAACGCCTTTCAGGTATATTTTAATAGGACAGCATTTTCCAGGATGATTTGTACAAAGTTTTGGCAGACATTGCTTTAAAGATGGACAGACAAAGAGCCCTTGATGCCAATAACCGACACAATTTACCCAAGTAAGATTTTAAAGTTATTTGTTCTCGTTTTTAAAGAATAACGATTTTTTTTAAACCAGAAGATGGAATAGCAATGTGAACTTAAGTTACATGTTTTACAACGCAATATAAAAACAAACGATTTAAATGTAGTTTGTTCGAGCACATATTTTCTGATAAAATATTGATTACAAATCTAATCTATTTAAGAGATTTGGCCATTGGTTGGAACTTTAAATCTCAATGATAAATTAAAAAGTTTACCATTAGAGCTTTTTGTAGATACGAGATTGAAGAGTGCACGATTTCAGTACTTTTAGTATAGGATAAAAAAGGAATCATTTAAATTTCATTTATCTGTGAAAATCTTGTCCATAATTTCTCTTTGTATTTATATTTGTGACAATCTTTATTTTGTAAAAACTTTCCAATCTAATCAATAAAAGACTAAATTCACCATAAAATTTTGAAAAAATGATAAGAAATCCACTAACTTTAATCTACAAATTGTCTCCCCTAAAAGAGCAGAAGACAACTTTGAAATTCACAAAGATGTTATCCGCCTATTTAGCTTACCTGACCCGAAGGGTCATGTGAGCTATTGCATCACTTGGCGTCCGTCGTCCGGACACGTTTTCAAAGGTTAACTCATCTGACACAAAAAGTCTAATTGCAACCAAACTTGGTATTGGTGTTCATTGGCCTTCGGTGCTTAAAACTGAGGTGGATATTTATGATTCGTCGTTTAATATTGACGCCGTGGCTAAAAAAAGAACATAGGAGTAAATTACAGGTTTTTCTTTTTGAAATTACTCAAAACTGTTACAGATATCTAAATTCTGGCAAATTAAATATGATCAGCACCTCAAGATCTAACTTATCTTAATTTTGAAGAAAATCCAACAAGCATGTAGGAGTTATTGCCCTTTTGTGGATCTATTTTGCACCTGTTTAGGTCAATATCTTAAAAACTATACAAGATATTTGAGAAACTTAAATTGCTAATTGTTCAGCACATCCAGATCTACATAATAAGTATAGTGTCAACGTTGTAAAACCTTTCTTTTTAGGAGTAATTCTCATTGGAACGTCAAAATTGAGCATTTTCACAGCGTTTCCTCTTTACATTGAAAACGTTTACTTCCCTGGCACTTAAAGTCAAATTAGAACCAAACGTATTATAGTTATTTTATTTGCATAAAAATATATACGGGGATTTTTTATTTGTTGTAAAACATGGCTGCTTTGGCTAAAAATAGAATATAGGGGTAAATTGCAGTATTTGCAATTACATTGTTGTAGCTTAAAACGGTGACTTTTTGAATAATAATTGAGAAGAAAAGTGATCTGCATCTGAAGATATACCAGCCCTAAAATTGGGAAGAAACTCCAATAAACCATGTTAAAGTAATTGCCCTTTTTGTGGATTTTTTGTGTGTGCAAATTTTGCCTCTATTAAGCTAAATATCTTAAAATCTATAAAAGGTATATGAGAAAATTAAAAAGCACGTTGTTAACCACATCAAGATCTACTACAAAAAATGTAGTAGGGTCAATGTTGTAGTACCTTTCCTTTTAGGGGCTATTTCCCTTAGAACGTCAAAATTGAAAGCTTTTACAGCATTTCCTGATTACATTAAAAGCTTTCACTCCTTTGACACTTCATGTCCAATTTAAACTAAACTTGTTACCGTTATAAATTAGCATTAAGTGTTTAAAATTAATGTTGGGATTTTTTATCTCAGGTCAGATGGGCTATTGCCATCGTTAATCGTCCGTCGTCCGTCCGTCCACTTTTCTTCAAACATCTTCTCTGAAACCACTGATGGGATTGCTTTAAAACTTTGTACACTTGACCATTATCGTGTCCTCTACCAAGTTTGTGAAATTTGTGAACGACAACCAACCAATATGGCCGCCATTACTACAAATAGACCATAGTTTTTAGCTTATAACTCAAAAAAGTATAACAGATAGAGAAAATCCGAAGCATTTTTCCTACTAAGCATCAAAAGCTTTACAAAAGACTCCATTGAGTCAAAGGTGTGGGACGACTCCTTATAGGAGTTATTTCCCCTTAATCGTCAAAATTTACCATTTTCACAGTTTTTGGACTTTATCTTAAAAACTGTAAGTACTAGAGGAATAGTTAGCAGTGCAAAATTGTTCAGCTTATTGAGAGGTACAAAAATGATTTCAGGAACAAAATTTTCTGATCAACCGTTTAAAAGTTATCTCCCATTAACTGATTTTTTCTATCAGTTTTAACTGATTTTTAAAAATCTACTTCTCTGAAACCACTGATTGGATTGCTATGAAACTTTGTACACTCGATCTTTAGGATGTCCTCGACTACCCAGGTAATGAAATTTATGAACGTCGACCTTTCAACATGGCTGCTGTAACTAAAAGTAGAACAAGGGGTTCAGACAATAGTTTTTAGCTTAAAGCTCAAAAAAGTATAAGAGATATAGAAAGTCCAAAGCAAACTTCCTTTTCAGCATTAAAAGCTTTACGAAACTCTCCATTGTGTCAAAGTTGTAGGACGATTTTTTATTGGAGTTATTTCCACTAAATCATAAAAAAATACAATTTTTCGCGGTTTTTGAACTTTATCGTAAAAGCCGTAACAGCTAGAACAATAGTTAGGATTTCAAAATCGTTCAGCTCATTAAGATCTACAAAATGATTTCAGGGTCAAAATTGTCAGATCATCATTTTGAGAGTTATCCCCCTTTAACAGTTTTCAATTAATTTTAACTTGTTTTTTTTTCAAACGGAAAGCTTTGTACCTTTTTATTCAGGATCTTAAAAGTTTTTTTTTATCCTAACTAAATATAGTTTCTTCAATGTTACTTTCCAAGTACATGTAGACCATGTTGCACACTAGTAGGTAAGAGGCTTTAGCATAAAAAATCAGGTGAGCGATTCAGGCTCCTGGAAGCCTCTTATAAGTTGTAATGTGGTGGATCCAGGGGGGGGGGGTTTCCGGAGGTCGGAACCCCCCCTTTCATCCGAAATTTTTAAATTTTTGTGTCGATTTTCAGGAAAATTGGTCTGGATCCCCCATTGGCCCACAGAACCAAGTATGCAGTATGTTGACCCCCCCCCCTTTTCGAAAATTTCTGGATCCGCCCCTGCCACCCTGGCTAAACATAGAACATAGGGGTAAATTGCAGTTTTGGTAATAACTTATAAAGGGTGACACATTTTTTAATTCTGATAGATAACAAGTGATCAGCACCTCAATATCTACCTGCCCTGAAATTTTGAAACCCATTGAAGAGTAACTGCCCTTTTGTCTTGTTTTTATGCATTTTGCACTAACAAAGATGTATTAAGCTCAATATCTTAAAATTAATATGAGATATTATTGAAATGTAGATTGCATATTGTAAAGCACATCCTGATCTACAAAATAAGTAATAAGTGAACCCCTGTTCATTTTAGGGGTCATTCCTCTTAGAATGTTTAAAGAAGAGAATAAAGATTGTTACTCTACACAATCGTTGCTGCATTAAGTTTAACCATATTGTTAAATTGTTAAAGAGGCACCAATGAGGTATTCGAGTGTCAAAAGTAACTCAATTTAAACTTATGACCCTTTCAATGTCAAATAGTTTTTGGCTAATTGCCTATACTTGAGGCACATAAGTCAGGTGAGCGATTCAGGTTCCTGGTAGCCTATTGTTGTTATTTTCTTTTCCTTTCTATATTTTAAGAACCCAATAGATATCAATTTATCAAAATAAACCTAAATGATAAATATTCGAAAAAAAAAATTAAGCCCAAGACACACCATCTACATTTAACTATATGTTTTACTCAAAGCTCTAACAAAGCTTTACCACCTAGGGTTTCAATATACCTACATGTAATTTACATTACAAATTACCTTTATATCACAACATGTATGGAAGTTGCACTGGTAAAACATCCAAGAGTGAAAAATATATTACATGTCTACCCTTTTTAGCTCACCTGGACCGAAGGTTCAGGTGAGCTATTGCTATCACTTGGCGTCCGTCGTCGTCGTCGTTAACTTTTCTTTAAAAATCTTCTCCTCCGAAACGACTGAAGGGATTGCTTTGAAACTTTGCTTGTTTGTTTGCTTGTTTGTTGTTTGTTTTATGTCCAATCAACAATATTTCAGTCAAAATCAGGACAAGAACTAATTGAAAAAACAAATTGAATTGTGTAGACCCTCAAGGAAACAGCACCCATAACACAGACCCATGCATGTCATGCGAAAAAGGGCCAATTTACGACCACAAACCAGAAGGAAAACGAACCAACAAGACAGGCCAACGTATCCTCAACGCACCATAGGCCAATGTACACAGAAAGCGACGAAATCTCTCCCCAAAAACTTCACACAATGTGGAACCCTTACCTATGGTGACCAAAAATGAAGAACACTTACCTGAAATGAGGTCACTCACCTAAGTGGAATATAGTCAACCCTTACCCGATTTCACAAAATCAACCCTTATCTGTCGAAAATACAATGCCGAATCCTGATTGGACCTACACACACTGAAAGAGAAACGTTGGGGTGGGATGGGAAACAAAGGAACTGTAAATTTTGAAGACCACTGGAAAAGGGGAGTGATGTGTAGGGGCAGAAAATTAAACCTATGTGGTGCACTATTTGGCAATCCACAAAGGGATCTTTTACGTGCATGAAGCGTGGACCTCTCCACACACGTTGGCCCACTAACGTTTACGGTCAGGTTTTCCGCATTATAGCCTGACGACCCCAGCATTCAATATGACAGGGCTGCCCCATTTTACCACCTGGAGCACACATGTCAGGTTTCTGAGCGCTCTTTAGTGGACTTTTACCGACAAGCTTAGCGCTGCTGCGGGCCTATTCGCCTCCCGGGCCCCGCATGTGACTGAAACTTTTCACACTTCATCTATGGGATGTCCTCTACCAAGATTGCACGACTGGTGACTGCCGTCCGAACAACATGGCCGCCGTTACTAAAAATACACCAGCGGGGGTCAGACTACTGTTTTTGGCTTGTAAATCAAAAAGTATAAGAGATAGATGAAATCTGATGCCACGCCACTGCTTCAGCATGAAAAGCTCTACATTGGTCTCCATTGAGTCGAAATTGTCAGATGACCCCTTATAGGAGTTACGGCCCCTTAAAGGTGAAAAATAGCATTTTTTCATGTTTTTAGATTATAGAATGATAACTATGATAACTATTACAGATAGAGAAAAGTTGTTGCTTGCTTAAATGTTAATTAAATGTTCCTTTGTTTCCCATCCCATCCCCACGTTTCTCTTTCAGTGTGTGTAGGTCCATTGTATTTTCGACAGATAAGGGTTGATTGTGTGAAATCGGGTAAGGGTTGGCTATATTCCACTTAGGTAAGTGTTTTAACTAGTATGACCTACACATCACTCCCCTTTTCCAGTGGTCTTCAAAATTTTCAGCTCATTTAGCTCTACAAAAGTCTCCGTAGGGTCGAAGTTGTCAGATGACCCCTTACAGGAGTTACAGCCCCTAAAATAACGTTTGTTCATGTTTTGGTTTATAGAATGAAAACAATCGCAGATAGAGAGAAGCTGTTGCTTGCTTAAACATTCAGTTCATTTAGCTCTACAAAAGTTTTCATAGGGTCAAAGTTGTCAGATGACCCCTTATAGGGTTATGGCCCTTAAAATAACGTGTTTTCATGATTTGGGCCTACGGCTACAGAATGAAAACTAAAGTAGATAGAGAAAAGCTTTACTTGCTTAAATGTTCAGCTCATTTAGCTTCTAGAAGTCTTTAAAGGGTTGACATCAAGACCAGGTGAGCGATTCCGGCTCCTGGGAGCCTCTTTGCAATGTTTTTGTATACAGAATATTCAAAAGTAAGCCAAATAAAAAAAATATTTGATATTTTTTCTGTGATTATAAATCTAGATGACGTTTATTATTGATATTGTCAGCAATTTTTATAGCATGATTTTAGTAATGCAAGTTCTTAAAAGGTCATAGTACATTTCAGGGATGGTATTTTCTTGGTGGTTCTTATTATGGCCGGTGGAATATACTGGTTACAGCTGTACGGTGAAATTATTAGTTTCATCCTCCTATGTTGTCTAATTTTGACCGTCTTTTTGTATGCAAACTCGTTACAGATTAAAAATTCAGCACCAGGTAAGCATCAATACTTGAAAGAATATTTAGTGAGTTGGTGTTTTACGCCCGTGCAACGCTATATAGGTTATTTACAGGCGATGAAGATGAAAAGGATGATAAAATGAACATGAAACGATGATGATAAATGAAATATGGAGATGGGGTGGGAAACAAAGGACCGGTAAATTTTGAAGAACCACAGGAAAAAGGGGAGGGGTGGGTAGGGGCGGAAAATTTAGCCTATGTGGTGCACTACTGGGCGGTCCACAAAGGGGTCTTTTACGTGCATGAAGCGTGGCACTCTCCACACACGTTGGCCCACTATGGTCGGCGGTCAGGGTTTCCGTATTATAGACCTGACAACCCCCGCGGACGAGGGCTACCCTATTCAGCCACCTAGGGTACACACTTGGTCGCTCTGTGGGCTGAGCACTGACCCGACGTCAGAATCCCAAGACCCTTAGTCGCCTCTTACGACAAGCTAGGCTCTACTGCGGGCCTATTCGCCACCCGGGCCCCGCACGGGAGAAAGAATATTTATTTATAACATATAATTACCTTCGGTAAAAAGGCGTGTGTAAGGTTTTGTTTATATAAATATATGTTCAATTAAGGTGGTGCCAAAAAAGGGTGTTTTAGTCCGACCATCACACTTACAACCTAAAAAAACTCTAAAGAAGTCCTCATTTGGTCAAAGCTTTCAGATGACCCCTTATACAATCCCTTGATGGTGATTTTTTTTTCATGTCTTTGCTTATGGTATGCAAACTATTGCATATAGAGAAAACCTGTTGCTTGCTTTAAAGTGCAGCTCATTTAGCTCTACAAAAATCTCCATATGGTCGAAGTTGTCAGATGGTCCCTTATATGGGTTACTGCCCTTAAAATAACGTTTTGTTTTTGTTTTTGACCTCTGGAATGAAAACTATAGCAGATCGAGAAAAGCTGTTGCTTCCTTAAACATTCGGCTCATTAAGCTCTACAAAAGTCTCTCCATATGATTGAAGTTGTCAGATGGTCTCTTATATGGCTTACTGTCCCTAAAATAACTATTGTCATGTTTTTGACGTATTGAAAATAAAGGATAGCTGTTGCTTGCTTAAATGTTCAGCTCATTAGGCTCTACAAAAAATTTCATAGGATTGAAGTTGTCGGATGACCCTTGTAGAGGCTATGGCCCCTAAAATTGTGTTTCTTCATTAATAATTTGGCCTACAGAATGAAAACTATAGCAGATGGAAAAAAGCTGTTGCTTGCTTGCTGAAATGTTCAATTCATTTAGCTCTACAAAAGTCTCTATAGGGTTGAAGTTGTCACATGACCCCTTATTAGGTTTATGGCCCTTACAATAACGTTTTTTATATGTTTTGGGCCTATAGAATGAAAACTGTAGCAGATGGAGAAAAGCTGTTGCTTGCTTAAACATCAGCTCATTTAGCTCTACTAAGTCAGCATAGGATTAAGGTTTTCAAATCACCCCTTATAGGGGTTTTGGTCTCTGAATAACGGTTTTTCATGCTTTGGGTCTACAGAATGACAACTATAGTACTTAAAGATAGACAAAAGATGTTGCTTGCTTAAATGTTCAGCTCATTTAGCTGTACAAAATATAAGGTTGACATCAAGACCAGGTGAGCGATTAAGGCTCCTGGGAGCCTCTTGTTTCATCTAACCTCGCATTTATTTGAAACAAAAATCAAATGTCAATGTCATTGTGACAGCGAAAGCATTGTTCATGATATTACATCCTCGTGTCAAAGGATAAAACGTTATTGTCGGACTGGTTATGTATTAGAAAACGAAGAAATATGACGCGCGTCGTCCATTATTTTTTGAAAAATATCTAATAACAAAACCAAAAAACACCTCTCAGGAAAATCATACTATTACTAAGATTAACTTATTATTTGGGTTCGCAGAACCTTAAAGTTAAGACAATTTTGAAATTTACGGATAATTTTTAGATATTCTTTAACACAAAAGTGCTGATGCAAGAGCAGTCCAACGTCGGGAATTTAAAACTTCACCAGCATCGCTAACCTTCACGGATGCAAGAAATATAAACTACAACAACGTCCCAGAGAAACAATATTTCTTCGCCTTTCGCGCATTCTGTCTATATTCAAGACTCGTCAGACGTGCTCTATTCAATATATTGAAAAAAACATTTTCCAGGTAATGAAGAGAATTGAACATCCCACTCACTTAAAAATATCTAACAGCAAAACCAAATTAAAAGTAAGATCCGCAAATGTCTGCGGTAGGCAGACCTTATGGTTTAGACAATATTGCAATATAAACGGATAATTGATAGCTTTGATTTGTTCTTCACGTAACCTTCAATCCTATGAAGACTTTTGTAGAGCTAAACGACATAATTCCAGACAATCAATTTGCCACGCATTTCGTCTCTATTCGCTCTATCCACTAAAAAACTTAAACACTATCCAGTTTTTGAAGCGGATTAGGATTTTAATTTTATTAATTGATGACTGATTGATGACGTCAAAATATATGTTATTTAATTCAAACAAAGTAAAAGTAATAGATATGAAATATTTGTCATCATTTTTCATAGTGAGTGAGTGAGTGAGTTGGTGTTTTACGCCCGTGCAACGCTATATAGGTTATTTACAGGCGATGAACATTAAAAGGATGATAAAATGAACATGAAAAGATGATGATAAATGAAATATGGGGATGGGGTGGGAAACAAAGGACCGGTAAATTTTGAAGAACCACAGGAAAAAGGGGAGAGGTGGGTAGGGTCGGAAAATTTAGCCTATGTGGTGCACTACTGGGCGGTCCACAAAGGGGTCTTTTACGTGCATGAAGCGTGGCACTCTCCACACACGTTGGCCCACTATGGTCGGCGGTCAGGGTTTCCGTATTATAGACCTGACAACCCCCGCGGACGAGGGCTACCCTATTCAGCCACCTAGGGTACACACTTGGTCGCTCTGTGGGCTGAGCACTGACCCGACGTCAGAATCCCAAGACCCTTAGTCGCCTCTTACGACAAGCTAGGCTCTGCTGCGGGCCTATTCGCCACCAAAACCTTGTTGAAAAAAAAAAAGAAAAACCTTGGTGATGTTTACCTAAACATATTTTATTTAAAAAACTGAAGACACATAACAGCAACATAATTCATTTAAATATAAGCAAAGGATTTGAAAACAAGCCTTAAAATTGTAGATTATATAAGTCCGTCTCCCGTAGCTTAAACATGCTACACGAAGGAATAAGTTGATTTTATAAGTTGATAATTGATTTTATAACAACACAAATCTTTAACCGAATTGAGGTAAATAATAAATAAAGAAATGAGGAAAATACATGAATTTCTTTTTTATATATGTTTGTGTGAAATGCAGAAAAAAAGAAATTCTTCAACTCTAAGGAATATTTCAGTGTTTTATTCAAGCGCTAGACCCTCTGAGCCGTATAAAAGCAAATTTAGAATAACAGGAATGTTGAAATATATAGAAAAACATTGTATGATCTCTAATATAGTTGATGTTTTTTTCAAGTATATTATTGGTCATTATACACAAAACATATTCGCTAAAAAACTTGTGCGGGCTCCGGGTGGCGAATAGGCCCGCAGCAGTACTAAGCTTATCGGTAAAAGTCCACTAAAGAGCGCTCAGAAATCTGACATCGGGTCAGGAAAAATGTCACGTTCCTCTTTCAGTGTGGAATTTCCACTTGTTTTTGAAGGTCATGTCGTCCGTTCAGAATCCGTTCGTGAATTATCGGTCATCAGCGGATTTTCTATGTCACTTGCCTTATTTTGAAATGTGGTCAGCCAGTGATACTAAAAACATAATGCGTGAGCTTTGGCTACTTGGAAGTAATCTGACGTAATTCAACACTAAAACATCCAAAATGTTTTTTATATTAAAAACGAAAGAATTTATAATAAGTAATTTGAAGAAAAAAAAACTAGTATGTACCGACCCAACTCGTCTGATACTAATTTAGTAACTGATAGTACTTACAAGGAAAGTACATACTAGTCTATATGTAAATTGATCATTTGATATATTATTTATATTATCTTTATGTAAATTTCGACAAAAAAGATTGTATACAAATACGGAATTTCTATCTCTCAGATGAGCATAGATATTGGTTTGACATAGAGTTTTGTAATGTCATCCTTTCCGGATTTGACCAACACTAAATCGATCTTTGGCTATAGCAAGCAGGAACTGCTTACTCTTCCGGAGCACCTGAGTTCACTCTCGTTTCGACTTGAGTTCACGTTGCTAAAAGCGGTTTTGTTGTTATGTGTATGTGTGTTTTATGTTGTTATGTGGTTTGTTTTGTTATGATGATTTTTTTGTCCAATGGTTTTGTCTTCGTCTTTACGGTTTTATGATACTGATTACCGCTTTGGTACACCTTTGCTTCTTCTGTCATCAATTTGATCAAAGTATGACACTTGCTAATAGCATGCCAAATATATATTGGTCTAGAATTTTGTTGCAAATAAAGATAACAACAAAATTGCCGAACTGGAAAGATCTATCTCATATCAAAATGTTAGACGAATACAAAATTAATCACATACTAGATCCTTTAAATGTAAAAAAAACCAATAAAGTCATGTTAGAGATTCAGGCTCCTGAGAGCCTCTTGTTTTCCATTGTCATTGGTTTTCATATTTGACATGAGGATATATCTGTCCAATATTGAAAGCGAAACGCCCATAAAGTAGATCTTTGTTTCATATTTTCCTTTTTAATATCCGTGTTGGTAAGCGCTGTTGGTAGAGTTTTAACTGTTAAATAAAACCATATCAAAATTTTTAAATTTTCGTGTAAAATTATGAGTTCCTTATTTCTCAAGCAGAGATTGATCTTAGTCGATATTGTGGTTCAAGTTTGGCAATATTTGGTTTAATGTTCTACGCTCTTTTATACCATAGAGTGTTTGGTATTTTTATTCGTTTAGGTAGATACTAGTCTTGCATAGACAAAGCTCGGGTCGTCAGGCATAGCAATTTTTTATTGCCTTCAACTTTGATATAAATATTTTGCATAGCTTAAAACTGTGAGCATAATAACCAAACAATTTAATAAATTTGTAGGAAATATGCTAACGGCTACTCATAATTGTGGGGAAACAATATTTGAAAACCAGACATATTGTCCAAAATGTGGAATGGTAATACACCACAGCTTTTTTAGAACAATCATCGAGGGAAAAAGACACCTGGCTGTAGAAGGTATGTATTGTCTTCAGAATATTCCATCCATTCTGATTGTGAATCTGTAAGAAAAGCAACAAATTTGCTAATACATGCAAGCACTACTGGCAAAATAAACGACTGTTTGTACCATAGTCAGGCGTTATGCAACTAATAATACAAAATAATAACCGAAAAAGTACTGTCAAAAAGACTGTTGGCATTTGACAGCAGTTCCTTTCGACTGCATTAAACATATTTTATTTGCTTATGTTTAATAATGACTTACCCAACTTATTTTAGTTGTGTCAGTCGTCTTATAACTATTTCAACTTAATTTAGGTTAGTACAGTCATTTTACAGTTGTTCCAACTTAATATGCGTTGAGTAAAGCATTTGACAACTGATTCAACTAATGTTGGGTTGGGACAGTCCTTAATCAGTTATTCCAACCTAAGGGTCAAACGCCTTACAACTGATTAAACTTAAATTGCGTTGGGTTAGTCCTTTTACAACTATTAAAACTTTGTCTGAGTTGGATCAGTCATTGTTCACCTAATGCAACTATTTTGCGTTTTGTCAGTAATTTTAGACACATTCAAACTTTAATTTATAAAAGTTTAGTAAGTCATTTTACAACAATTTCAACTTAAGATGTGTTTAGTTAGTCTTATTAATAGAGAGCGGCAATTTGTTTTTACGGGGAAGGGGGGATATTCCAATCCTGTCTTTTTATAAACGCGGAAAAAGTAGCGCCCTTATGCAAATTTTGGTTTAAAATTACCCCTTTCAAATACATCCTGTCTTTTTTTCTCAATTCAAGCATTGCCCTGCCGTTTTGGCATCCTGATTTTTCCCCAACTTTAAACATAGCCCCCCATTTCAAATTTATTTGGAGTTTGAACAATGCAAAGAGAAATATTTTACTTTGTTATACCCCACTCGTAAGAGAGGGGGCTATATTGCAATCACCTTGTCCGTCCGCCCGTCTGTTCGTCCGTAACAAACTTTCGTAACAGATTTCTCGGCTTCTATTGAAGGGAGTAAGCTCAAATTTGGTATACAGCTTTAGCATGATGAGTTGTATTGTGCCTCCCCTTTCCAGGTCAGTCGCACATCTACTTCCTGTTTTCTGAGCCGATTTAGTTTTTTTTTAGGGTGAAAAATAGACAATTTTTCGTAACAGATTTCTCGGCTTCTACTGAAGGGATTAATTTCAAATTTAGTATACAGCTTTATCATGATGAGTTGTATTGTGCCTCCCCTTTCCAGGTCAGTTGCGGATCTACTTCCTGTTTTCTGAGTGGTCGAGTGGGGGTATTCTTAGCACGACTAAGTGCATCCCCTTGTTGTATTTTTTTTGCTTAGCTTGGAGATTAAGTTTGAAAACAGTATGGTCTGTAGATAAATGGTGTGCCTAAATTCGTAGTTTGCAAAACCAGACCACCTACCGAAGTCATTACCAAAAATGGAATATATAAAAAACAGTTTAAACACTGGCTACGTTTTCCCGGCTGTTTAAGAAAGAAAAATGTTCGGCTAATTCTGTAAGATTTACGAAGACTTAAGTTTACAGGGTATTAAGGTTTTTGTTTTATAAAAAAAACACATATATACTTTTTCTGTTTTCTCACTTTGTAAAAATACTGTATTTACACGTTTTTGGTTTCGCTTTTAGTAAATAAGAGCAGTACCTAGCTGTTAACAGAGGTTGTAAATAAATGCAGTACCTATATGTTAACAGAGGTTGTAAATAAGGACAATGCCTAGTTGTTAAAAGAGGTTGTAAATAAGGGCAGTACTTAGTTGTTAACAGTGGTTGTGAATAAGGGCAGTACTTAGTTGTTAACAGTGGTTGTAAATAAGCGAATTTAGTGTTCTACCCGTGCGGGTTCCGGGTGGCGAATAGGCCCACAGCAGCGCTTAGCTTGTCGGTAAAGGTCCACTAAAGAGCGCTCAGAAACCTGACATCGGGGTCAGGCCGCTTTGCCCACAAAGCGACTGGGATGTGTGCCCCAGGTGGTTGAATGGGGCAGCCCTGACATCGAGATATGCGGGGTCGTCAGGCGATAATGCGGAAAACCTGACCGCTAACCATGGTGGTGCACCGTGTTCGGAAAAATTTCACGTTCCTCGCACGTTAAAGAACCCTGCTGCAGGTCTCGGTAAGAGTAGGACCCATAGGATCCCCATGCAGGAGGCAAAATTTCCCGTCCCTACCCATCGCTCCTTTTTTCAGTGGCAATCAAATATCTCCTACCCGATTGGCCTTGCGTCCCCATATCCTCCACGTCATCATCATTTCATGTTCATTGTATCACCACTTTCATGTTCATCTCCCGGGTATAGCCGAAATCGTGCTGCTTGGGAGTAAAGCAATAACTAACTAACTAACGAATTTAGTGTTTCGTGTGGTTTCACTATTTCACGCGAGGAAACCTAATGACTAAGTTAACAAAGCCCTGTACACGTAGCTAATTCCAACTATTTATCTTATTTTTCATTTTAGTTTATTAAAATATTCATACAAATGTAGTAAGAATTTACAGTCGAGGAAGTACTCTAAAAAAGAATCTGCATCATCATGTTCAAATTTAAAGAAATGTGACCTCCTTTCATTTTCCCCGAGATTTAAACAGAGAGAGCATTAAGGAAGCAACCATGTAACTTCAAAAGGGGGGGGGGCGGTGTTTCCCCCCATGGATATTTTAGAAGCAGGATTATTATCATATGTATTACCTGGGATATGGAGCTTTACAGAGAAATAGATTAAAAGTGTTCATGCGTAAAATATATGACAGAATGACCTGGTGGGTGGTGCTGTGTTCCCAAGATACATCTGGTAGTAAAATATCATTGACCCTTACATATAGTATTCGGGAAATGGACCTTAACAAAGCATTTAATCTAAGTCATTCATACGTTAAATATAGGATGCAGTGACCTTATTTCTAGTGGGTGGTGTCATGTTACCCAAGACACATCTAGTGGTGAAATATCATTGACCCTTCAACATGTTGTATCCAAGTTATACATGTAGACCTTAACCAAGAACTTAACCGAGTTCATTCATGCATTAAATATAGGTCACAGTGACCTTATTTCTAGTGGGTGGTGTGGCCCTACCCAAGACCCATCTTGTGGTGAAATATCATTGACCCCCAACATCTAGTATCCGAGATATGGACCTTAACCAAGAACTTTATCTAAGTCATTCATGCGTAATATATAGGTCATAGCGTCCTAATTTCTAGTCGGTAGTGTCACCCTACCTAAGACATATCTAGTGGTGAAATATCATTGCCCTCCAACATCAAGTATCCAAGTTATAGACCTTTACAAAGAACTTAACGAAGTCGTTCGTGCATAAAAGATACGTCACAGTGCCCTTATTTCTAGCATATAGTTTGAGTGCAGAAAGCCCGGTTTATCTACTCACAGAGTATTTAGACGCGTTGATAAGTTAACAAATTGTAGATCAATAAAAACTGCTATTAACATTTCTTGATTTATATTGATTGTTGTCCCGACAGGATTTTTATTGCGAACGACTTATATATAATCTTGTATATGTATATTTGTCTTCGAAGCAGGTTAATTGGCATACCTGTACTTGAAACAGTTTACAAGTCTGAAAAATCATCACTCTAAACATTTCAAACCTGTGAAATGTCATGAAAGTTTTAAAGATGTACATCATCTGTTACAGATGGTCACTTATGGTGTAACAGACGAACGGAACTTATGTTCACACTTTTTTTTCTGAGCTACATACTTCGTATTAAAATGTTGTAGAAAACAGATAAATGATGCATTATACTTCATCAATTTATATAATACATGTACCATGTTGTGCTTGTATGTAACAACTTTATACACTTTGCTCATCTACTTCCTGTTTGGAAAATATTAGTGATGTCACTCAATACTTAAAAGCAAGATGTTATTAAAATGGTATCGTTTTATCTTTATCTACACGTAAAATGTAAGCATAGTATCAATTTTCATTATTTCCTAACCTTCTATACAAGATTCCAAATTTCACAGGTCAGAAGCAGGATGTTGATGTTTCCTTGCAGAACACATCATTGCTTGAGAAAACCACCCGGGAGCGCGGCGGCGGTACGTCTAAATACAACACAGGACTCCTTAGTGCACTAATGACCCCGATTGTGCACTAAGGACATGATGTTTCTGTTTGAGGCCATTCAAAATTATGTTAAAGGTCTCGGAATGTTAAAAATAAGTTATTTCAAAAGTTTTATAAAGATATCTCAATTGTTTTTGAGTTCTATCTCTAGTGCATTAAAAAAAACCTTAGATGTGCCCCAGATTTACAGATCGAAACTGGTTGACAATAAACATGTAACATGGATATCGACGAATTTCGAAGTCAATTAACAAAGTTACGCATCATTGATTGATACAAATCATAAAAAATAAATGAAATATATTGTGTTGCTGATAAAAAAAGAAAAATGCTTAAAATTTACTTGCACGCCAATTATTTTCAAAGTAAAAACATAGCCCCTACGGTAAAAAGACTTTCAATTTTCAAAAGTTCGAAAGTCTATATTCCACTTCCTTGTATTTCTAAATTATACAACTTAAAATTCTTTAAATTTCTTTAAAGTAAGTACAATCAAATGAATTTGAAAGGATGACCATAGCAAGGCAGACAAAGCAAAAAAAAATGTTTTTTAATTTCAATTTTATAACAAAAATCAGAAAATTTATGTAGAACCCTGGAAGTAAGAAATAAGTTCCATTCAAGAATTTAATTGATATTGGGACCAATTAGAAATATTTCTTGGTAGTTGCAAAAACTCTGTTACCAAAAGTACAGGTCTATGATAAAACGTAAATTTTATACTACTTAACAACTGAACTTTAAAATAAATCTAAAAAATTGTTCCCACGATAAAATAAATTCTTTTTCAAATCAAACTTTTATGGATTAAGTGTGAACGTGAACGTGAATGGAATTCGAATTTGAATGTACCAGGTTTTAAGAGGTTGGTTTACGCCACTCTGACGTCCTTTTGCGTAACAACTTATTTCCGCCAGTGTATCATTTGCATCACACTCTTTTTTTTTGGGGGGGGGGGGGGGGTTATTTACAGACTTTCATGATTTTTTTCTCACTAGATTTTCAGGTCCTGATTTCATACCTGGGGCCAGAAGATGTTGGACACTTTGCACACGGCACGAATATATCTTGTATATTATGACCAATAGACAATTAGTCTCACAGTGGTTATCCAAGGGTTAACATCAAACCTACCTCACATATATTCGACCGCTGGTCATAATCAAAGCGTTAAAGGCAGAGCAAAATCTAAGCACTAAAGTAAAAAAAAAGATTTGTTTTTCACCAACTTGAAACATATCAATTTTGTTCGTTTGCTCCGTCCATATAAACATTTGTTAAGAAATCTGTTATTTGGCTCAGCCTACTTAAATATATATGACGTATTGATTATATGTAAGTAAAAGGTCAACAATGCTTATGTGTACACCAACTGGCCATGGTGTATCGATATATGAAATGTAGTGCACATTTATATCGTATTTATTATATGGGTATGAAGATGTTCCTAATAGTTAAGACAACCTGTATAACATTTAATACGTCATTGTCATGTTATATATTAGATTTTTAAAAATAAATAACTTGTTTTTCTACTAAACATTTTGCCCCAAATACGGTCTAAAATAGTTGCTTCATTGAAATTAGTTTTAGAATATACTGACTATTAGGGGTGATATTAACGCTTACTCTTGTAGAATCTGTCAAACATTATTGTGGAGAAACAGTTAGTAAAAACAGCAAATTCTGTCATTACTGCGGAGACAAAATAGAAACATTTGAAGGTAAAGAAGATATTTATGTTTTTGTTATCAGAATAGAACTATTAAATTAAAAGTAAATAAAAAATCAAAACCGGATGAACCCATAGCTTTCGATTTTAATACGGTTACCCTACAAATCCTTTGAATGAAACGTTTGAATTTCTTTAAACAATATCCTTTACCATAAAAAATGATGTTCATGTGAGTAATACAAATGACAACAAAGTTCCAGACAATAAATTTTGCTACGCCAGACGCCGCGCGTTTCGTCTATTCAAGACTCATGAGAGGCGCTCTACCAAAAATATTGAAAATGCCAAACACTGTATGAATATGAAGAGCATAGAAGAGTATAACCAAAAATACCAAACTGGAAAATCAAATTATTACTAAGATATTCAACCTATGTCTGGGGTAGGAAGAACCTTAGGGTTTGGACAATTTTGAAATTTAGACGGACAATTTAAAGCTTTGATGTTTTCTCCAACTCAAAAGTGTTGGTGCCGGAGCGGGCTTACCTCGGGGAATTAAAACTCCACCAGCAGTGCCAACCTTCACGTGTGTTCGAAATACAAATGACAACAAAGTTCCAGACAATAAATTTTGCTACGCCTGACGCGCGTTTCGTCTATTCAAGACTCATCAGAGGCGCTCTACCAAAAATATTGAAAATGCCAAACACTGTATGAATATGAAGAACAGTATAACCAAAAATACTAAACTGTAAGTTAAAGTGCTTAATTTGCATAATTAGACAAATATTATTTCAAATTTGTACTACCAAAATCATTTGCAGACACTTTTATACATGAATGTGGAATAACAGTACAGAAAAGCATCAAGTTCTGTCCTAACTGTGGAAAGAAAGTATATCAAAATCCTTTAGAAGCAGCTAAGAAGACGGAAAAGAACAAACTGGTTGAAGGTAATGAAATTTGATTTGGAATTTATTTTTCATGGATACCACCACCCTTTCCTCCATACAAATATGTTTTAAATGTATAACTTGCCGAATATACATATATATCATATATGTACTAATCTGACAAGATATTTTATAATTTATGTTAGCAAAATAATATTTTATGACTATCATTTTCTGATGTTGCTCATGATATTTACCCCTTTAAAGAAAGACTAAACAAGTCTGTATGTATAAAGCAGTAACTTTCAGTTTGAAATTCATTTTCATGGGCTTTCCCATTAAATATATATTCTTACATTAAAGTAAGCACTTGTTTTTTTTAAGATCATTCAATCCCATGGATATTGGCGAATGTCTCTGTGGTGATACATGTAGATATGAAATTTACAAATAGACTATTGAATCATATTGCTTTAATTTAAAAAAAAAGTGTTACGTTTTATATCACAACATGATAATTACAAGATTTCTTAACAGCTTGCAATTGATCATAATAATACTTAATTGAAATGTTACTTAAAGTCTAAAGGAATTGGAAAGACAAAGACTTAACAGTAACATGGTTAAGTCATAACTAGATTCCACTGATTTAGTACATACATTTAATAATAGTTTGTTGTATTCATCTTTAATAACATATTGATGATTTATTATAAAACTGTCTAAATTGAGAAAAATCAAGCCAAATCACTGCTCAATACTATTAATTGCAGAAAATGGGTACCCAGTTGTTCCGGGGCCTGGGTGGCCGAGTGGTCTAAGGCTCTGGTTTAAATACAACACTATTGATCACTAGCCGATCACCTTTCAGCTGGTGTTCGAGTCCCGTTTGTATTTCACAAAAAATGGTACTTCCCCAACTGTATGTGAACAGGTTTGTCAGTTACCTGCCCAAGGTCAGTGGTTTTCTCCAGAAACTCTGGTTTCCTCTACCATTTAAACTGGCCGCCCCTCATGGCCCAAGTGCGCCAATAAAGGGCATTAAACCCCAAACCAAACACACACACAGTTGTCCCGTTAGAAATTTTGTTGCATGTAATTTGATTTTTTAAGCAGTATTGTCATTGAAAACCTTTAAGCCAAGGGTTTGATGTTCCTAGTGATGTTCAGGCATTAATAGAAAATAATGAATTTTATGAATGCAAAAAACCGAGTGACCAAGATATTATTGTAAACGTTTGTCAAGATGACGTAATGGCATGAATGACATTGTTTTTAATTATGAAGTCGATAATGTGACAAATTTTTGTTCATGTTTATTATTTTGATGTGTTCAGAGTATAAATTCTCCTTTTCAATTTTAAAATTGTCTCCTTAGCTTTCGCTACCTTAGCAGATATGATGATTTTATTCATGGTTTGGTTCCCCTGTTCGTTATTATTTAGTTTTGTTAAATGCTCTTCACAATCTGGATATAAATGTTTGTTTATTCAACACTTTTGATAGTGCGACTCTGATGAGTCTTGAATAAACGAAACGTTCGAAAGTCGTAGCAAAATTTACTGTCTAAGACTTTGTTGTAATTATACCCCCACTCGTAAGAGAGGGGGGGGGGCTATATTGCAATCACCTTGTCCGTCCGGTTCAATTTCTCTGCTTCTACTGGATGGATTGGTTTCAAATTTGGTACACAGCTTCAGCATGATAAGTTATACTATGCCTACCCTTTCGAGGTTAGTCCATAATCTACTTCCTTTTTTCCAAGCCAACAAAGACTTTTTTAGGGAAACAAATTTGAAATGTGAAATTTTTCGTAACAGATTTGTCGGCTTCTACTGGATGGATTGGTTTCAAATTTGGTACACAGCTTCAGCATGATGAGTTTTACCGTGCCTCCCCTTTCCAGGTCAGTCCATCATTACTTCCTGTTTTCCGAGCTGACTTAGACTTTTTATGGGTCAAAAATTGACAATTTTTCGTAACAGATTTCTCGGCTTCTAGAAAAGGGATTGATTTCAAATTTGGTATACAGCTTTAGCATGATAAGTTGTACCGTGCATCCCCTTTCCAGGTCAGTGGGTCATCTACTTCCTGTTTTCTAAATGGCCGAGTGGGGGTATGCTTAGCACGACTTAGTGCAACCCCTTGTTTCTATTTCTTACACCCTTAAAGGCAAGAGCTGCTATTGGAGTTTGATTTCCTAGAGGTAAGCCCACTTCGACACCAACACGTCATAACACATTAAGCTAAATATAATCAAAAGTTATAAGGTTCTGCCGTACCCAGACATAGGTTGATCGTGTCATAATGTGGTTTTCATGTTTGATTTTTTTTTGTTTTATGCTCATCATAATTTTGATGTAGTGTTAAGCTATTTATCAAAAAAGTTTCATGAATTGTCTCTGATGATTATTGGATTGACGTTAGCGCATCAACCTTAACAAAATGTGTTGTTTGAAGCTTTGTAATATTTTGTCTCGCCTGAATGAAAAGTCGCAGAAAGCGAGACATGGGTATCACTTTGCGGCGGCGGAGGCGTAATTTTTTGTTAGACTTTCGTGGACAATGATTTGCTTGAAAAGTATGATAGCTACATATCTGATCTTGGGTATACAGACATTTCAGGTTATGGTCTACGCAACTGTTATACATGTACCATGCCATGAGACCCTGGCCCCATTTTTACGCTTGAGTGACTCTATGATCTTGGGTCTCTTTTCAGGCCGTAAAATTTTTTGCAATACTTTTGTGGACGATGATTATAGTAAACAGTATAATAACTAGGTTTCTGATATTGGGTATACAGACAGTTGATATTATGGTCTATGCGAATGTTACGATGACGTGTGACCCAGACCCGATTTTAACGCCCCAGTGTCTTTGTGAACTTAGGTCGAATTTTTATACCCCCCACTTCAAAAGTGGGGGGTATATAGTGATAGGGGTGTCCGTCCGTCCTTCCGTCCGTCCTTCCGTTACACTTCAGGGTACCCATCTCTTATCCGCAACTCCTCCTAAACCCCTTGGTGGATTTTCATGAAACTTACACACAATCTTTGTGACATAATGTAGATGTGCACCTACTATTTTAAAATTTGATCAGAATGATTTTTGGAGTTTCCCATAGCAAAACATGGACTTAGCCATTCGCCTACATGGTGGTTCCCATCTCTTATCCGCAACTCCTTCTAAACCCCTTGGTGGATTTTCATGAAACTTACACACAATCTTTGTGACATAATGTAGATGTGCACCTACTATTTTAAAATTTGATCAGAATGATTTTTGGAGTTTCCCATAGCAAAACATGGACTTAGCCATTCGACTACATGGGGGTACCCATCTCTTATCCGGAACTCCTCCTAAACCCCTTGATGGATTTTTATGAAACTTACACACAATTGTTGTGACAAAATGTAGATGTGCATCTACTATTTTAAAATTTGATCAGAATGATTTTTGGGGTTTCCTATACCAAAACATGGACTTAGCCATTGACTACATGGGGGTACCCATCTCTTATCCGCAACTCCTCCTAAACCCCTTGATGGATTTTTATGAAACTTACACACAATTGTTGTGACAAAATGTAGATGTGCATCTACTATTTTAAAATTTGATCAGAATGATTTTTGGGGTTTCCCATAGCAAAACATGGACTTAGAGATTCAACTACATGGGGGTACCCATCTCTTATCCACAACTAATCCTTAACCCCTTGATGGATTGTCATGAAACTTTTACACAATCTTTGTAACATAATATAGATGTGCACCTACTATTTGAAAGTTTGATCAGAATGATTTTGGGGTTTCCCATAGCAAGACATTGACTCAGCCATTCGACTACATGGGGATGACCATCTCTTATCTGCAACTCCTCCTAAACCCCTTGATGGATTCTCATGAAACCTACACACAATCTTTGTGACATAATGTAGATGTGCATCTCCTATTCTAAATTTTATCTGATTATTTTTTTTGGGGGGTGGGGGGTATTTATTTGTGAGCTGCGGCTCACAGTTTTTCTAGTTTGGTTATACTTTTGTGGACAATTATTTGCTTGAATAGTTCAATAAGTAGGCATCTGCTATTGGGTATACAGACACTTTTTTGTTTATATCAAGAAATGAAAGCTTTGGTGGTTGATTTAAGTGATGGTACCGGCAGGCAAGACATACTTTTAGCGGCCACACTTGTATTTCTATTTACATTCCAACTGAAGCCTAATTGACCTTTTGACTTGCACTGACTTCCGGTGCAATTTTTTGGAGATATACCAACACAAGATACAAATACCACATCGACTTACATCGACCTTTGGTCATTTTCTGAAAATAGGACAAACTATAGTCTGTTTTGGATAAAATAAATGGTGTTGCGTACAGCTCTGTAAAGTAATTGGTATAATATAGAATGGATATGGTGAGCTGCAAAGTTAGAAAGGGTGTCCGTGTGCCAACAGTGATGAAAATCATCTTTTTAAGGCCGTTGACACCGGAAAATCCAGCATGGGGTTGAGCTGGAATCGAACCCATACTCTGTCATCTATGGCAACTTCGCCTGCACTGTGTCCAGCGCCCTAGACCACTAGACCACCTAGGCTAGATAAAAATCTAGCTTTCGGTTGCCTAGTTAAGCCTCCTCGTAGACAATCTAAGGTTGTAACACAGTACACGATGAACATTAGGTGGGTAGGGAGAGAAAGATAGAGAATTGGATCGCAACTGGTATAGTAATATAAGCATATATATGATAAATGGTGTTGCGTACAGCTCTGTAAAGTAATTGGTATAATATAGAATGGATATGGTGAGCTGCAAAGTTAGAAAGGGTGTCCGTGTGCCAACAGTGATGAAAATCATCTTTTTAAGGCCGTTGACACCGGAAAATCCAGCATGGGGTTGAGCTGGAATCGAACCCATACTCTGTCATCTATGGCAACTTCGCCTGCACTGTGTCCAGCGCCCTAGACCACTAGACCACCTAGGCTAGATAAAAATCTAGCTTTCGGTTGCCTAGTTAAGCCTCCTCGTAGACAATCTAAGGTTGTAACACAGTACACGATGAACATTAAGTGGGTAGGGAGAGAAAGATAGAGAATTGGATCGCAACTGGTATATTACTATACTATAGTTGCTGGTATATTACTATACTATAGTTGCGATCCAATTCTCTATCTTTCTCTCCCTACGCCCGTGCAACGCTATATAGGTTATTTACAGGCGATGAACATGAAGAGGATGATAAAATGAACATGGAATGATGATGATAAATGAAATATGGGGATGGGGTGGGGAAACAAAGGAACGGTAAATTTTGAAGAACCACAGGAAAAGGGGAGAGGTGGGTAGGGGCAGAAAATTTAGCCTATGTGGTGCACTACTTGGCGGTCCACAAAGGGGTCTTTTACGTGCATGAAGCGTGGCACTCTCTCTCCACACACGTTGGCCCACTATGGTCGGCGGTCAGGGTTTCCGTATTATAGACCTGACAAGCCCCGCGGACGAGGGCCACCATATTCAGCCTCCTAGGGTACACACTTGGTCGCTCTGTGGGCTGAGCACTGACCCGACGTCAGAATCCCAAGACCCTTAGTCGCCTCTTACGACAAGCTAGGCTCTGCTGCGGGCCTATTCGCCACCCGGGCCCCGCACTGGACGAAATTCTTAGGAGTAAATAAGTTACAGATGCAACAAACAGTCATCTTCTGTTTCACTTATTTCCTCATTTTACTGAGTTGTCCATTCCAAGTTACCAAGTCCAATTGGACCTGTCACCTGACTTTCTGTTTGATTGTAAAGTTTTTGTTTTTTGTTCACTTCTTTTGGTTTACATGTATTGTTTATCCTTATCCTTTTGATACCAAGTTTTGTGCCTCCTTGGGATTTTTTGCTTGAACTTTCATTGTTACTATTTATGTTTTCTTGATAAACACATTTTATATTTCTACATTTTCGACCATTTTTACATTTTTCATTGTTTGTTGCTTTTTTAACATTGTCATGTTTGTTCATTTTGTTGATTTTCTTTAAGTTTTTCTAGGAATTCTATTTCAGTAATAGCAGCTCCGTTTGGGGGAATAACACACTTGTTGTTTCTCTCAGGTCTTTCATTTCATGCATTACATGCTGACTGGTTGATTTCATTTAAAAGAATGTTTAATGTTCTAACATTAGCTCTTTCATTGCGAGACTTAACAGCAGTATTAGCGACTGATAAAGTAAAATGAGGTTCATTCACAACAGCAGGATTGAATGGCACAAGACCTGTTTTACGGAAGGCGGACATAAGATTTTGTACAACAAATGCGGATTCATTAGCTTTAGCTATAAGTGAGGGAGATCTTCTCTGGTAATTTGACGACCAACTTTAGAATGAGATAGTTTGATATTCGGATGATAAAGCGGATTTAAATGAACTAAAAATCCCTACATTTAATGGTTGAAGTTGATGGCTTGAATGAGGCGGTAAAACAAAGAGATTAATTTTCTAGTATACGATTTACAGTTATGTGCGTGAAGTGTCCATCATACAACAAAAGACACGGTCTGGTTTCAACATTTGGAATAAATTGGTTTATCAAAAAGTCTCGAAAAAATGTAGCATTTGACCACCCATACTTAGTTGTATTAAATTAAGTGCCAGGTAAACATCCTGAAGTTAGCTGACTCGTTAACCTTTGTCCTTTGTATATTACATATGGTGCCAATGACTCTCCTAACGCACTACCAGCTGCAATCACAGTCGTAGTTACACCACGGCGAGCTGTAACTACAAATGGTTTATCACATGACGCAGATATGATTTTCGGTGGGTTGTGGTCTAAACTTATACCAGTCCCATCAACATTCCAAATCGAGTCAGGTTTATTCTTTATGTCATAGCCATAACTTATCCTTGCCATTTTCTTGCAATGGTCAGCAGGGGTTGCCTCTTCAGCTGGAGTAAAAATATATGGAGGACCAACTTTTGAATCTAGAACTTTTGGGTTACGGATTCTTGACCTCTGTGTAGCCTCATCCACACCAAACATTTCTTCAGTTTTTTTAATTGAATCATTCGTCCTCTTGAAATGTTCATATGCATTCAGAAGAGCAGCTAAGTTGGGTTTTTCTCTCTGGCATTTCAAAAAAATGTTTTTGCTTAGTTAAAAAAATTAATGTGGTGCTCCAACTATTGCAGAAAGTTAAGATTAAGCAAATATTTTGATACACACTATAGAAAAGTTAAGAAAAATGACGTCATACACGAGGGGTGACATTATGATTTTTTGGTCAAATGTGAATGGATTTTGTTTTTTCTTTAGAGAAATGTATAATAAACATTTGTTTTGATTAATATGATCATGGAAAAGGATAGCGATTACCTTAAAATGGTAAACGTTGTGTCTCATTTATTTATGTCAGAACAATAATATTCATGGAGGGGCGGTGATTGTTGTTTTTAATTTGATGTGTACTTTACACGTGGCTTCAACGTGTTCACTTGTTTTTATTTTCAACCTTGAATTTACTATTAAATATCGTTTTTACTTATATAATTAATTATTTTGATTAAAATATTTAAAGAACTGTCAGTAATGCAAAAACAGCACGAGTATCGTTTTACTAAAGCAGAGAAGACATCCTAAGTTGCAAAACTTGTGTCTTATCCTTTTGTCTTGATTTTTGGACAATAAAATATGTTTAAATTAAATTACTAAAGCAGACGATAATGTCTACGGAAGTAAGAAAGTCCACATGCGTATTTTACAAATAATTGCGTGCGTGCGTATAAATAGACGATATTGAGATGTGGAATAAGTGTATGCGACACAACAAACATAAACAAACAGCAATTCAAAAATTCACAACGGAAAACAGCAAGCAGTCTTCAACGTGACCATAGGTCACTGCTTACCGTTTTACAATACACAATGCGTACAAATACCCCACAAAGTTGTATTTGCATATTTCAAGGATAAATCTCTCATTAGCAGTGCTTGGGAAAAAAAATGGTTTTAAACCAGAATTGAACGAAGAGTACTCAAACTATTATATTTCGAACAGGAGTGAAGTTATGATTGTTGTGACCGTCTAAAGCCTGAAAATTACAGACCAGTTAGTATTTTAAGCATAGTGTCAAAAATTTTAAAAAAGCGGTTTATGTTCAGCTGGAAAAATATCTGAAATCCAACAACATATTATATGAATTTCAATCAGGTTTAAGGACATCATTTTCAACTGATTCTTGTCTAATTCACATCCTTGATCATATTAAATCACAAACCGCGCTGGTGGTCTATACACAGGAATGGTCCTTTTAGATCTTTAAAAAGCATTCGACACTGTTGACCACAAAATTATGGGCCAAAAATTAGAAGTAATTTGGGTCAATTCCATTTCATGGTTTAAATCATAATTGACAAGCAGACGGCAGTTGGTAAATGTCAACGGGGTGAATTCAGACGAAAAAGAAGTTACAAGCAGGGTTCCGCAAGGAAGCCTTCTTGGACCATTATTATTTTTAATTTATGTTAACGATGTAACTACCAGTATTGATTCTGACTGTAAAGTTTTACTATATGCAGATGACACTGCAATACTTTTTTCTCATAAAGATCCATGTTTTATCTCTAAAAAGTTATCAGATATGTTAGAAAGCTGTCATGAATGGTTGGTTGATAATAAGTTATCACTTCACCTTGGTAAAACTGAGAGTATTATTTTTGGTCCTAAAAGGAAGCTCAGTAAGATTGGGCCAGATGACTTTAAAATTTGTTGTAATGGAATTATAATAGAATCTCAAGCCAGTGTTAAATATTAAGGTATTATGATAGACCAGTACTTATCTGGTGAATTGATTGTTACAAATATTATAAAGAAAGTCAATCAAAGATTGAAATTTTTATACAGGTATAAACATTGTTTAGACTTACAATCTAGAAAAAAATCATTATGTTCTGCTCTGATACAATGTCATATAGATTATGCTTGTTCTTGTTGGTATGAAGGTTTAACTATGAAAATGAAAAACCAGCTACAGGTAGTTCAAAACAAAGTTATTCGATTTATTTTAGATCTGCACAGCAGAAGTAGTATTGGTTATAAAGAATTTGAAAAGCTCGGCTTTCTAAATGTTGCTAACAGAGTCAAACAACTCAGACTTAATCATGTCTTTGATATATACAACAACAATTGTCCAGAATATATGCACAATAATTTTGTAAAAACGTCATCTCAGTACAGTACTCGATCTAGTCAGACAAACTTTAAAGTACCATCTGTAAAAGGTTGTGAAGTAACATCATTTTACTTTAATGCTATAAAGGACTGGAATAGTTTACCTAACACCACCAAATTGTGTAAAAACAAAAGTAATTTTAAATCAAGTGTTAAACAGTTTTTGTTAGAACAACTTAGATCAATATTAGAAAACATCTATTTATACTATAAACAGTACTTATATACATGTATGCATACATGTATCTCTATTAATAATGGATAATCTTATTTTTATTTTTATTTTAATACTTTAATTTATATTTAATTATATATCACTATAAGTGACATGAGCAGGAAACCAAATTTTTTGTTCAGGGACCCTACTGGAAATAAGCTGTAAGCTTTTGTGTGTTATCCTAGGTAAAGGGCAATTGTTGGGATACCGCTAATACTTTAAAATGTTAACTTCAGTGATATTAATCATTTTTATATTTTATTCCGTCCAATAATGGTGTCTTCTTTTTGTAAATCCAAAAGGTGCTATTTGTTCTTAAATTTGCTGCCGTTTCCATGGAAACAATATAGGGTCATAATATAGGACATTGCGATATCTCGGTTACCTAGGTGCACAGGGTTCTGAAATTTTGCAGGTTAATAGAACAAAATGAGCTCTTTAATAATACGAAAAAAAATTTGAAGCGATAACTACGGTTTTCGAGTTATTCACGAAAATGTGATTTTTCGGTCCCAAAAATGGGAAAATTTTAAATTTGCTATGATTTCGACAAAATTTGGTATCTAGGGGTTTTGAATGATGGCGAGTTAGGACGCGGTGTCACAATTAATGCATGAGTGACATTATGCGTACGTTTGGGAGATATTTTTGTGTTGGGCATCCCCAACACAGTCAGCACTTGTTATTATTATTATTATTGTAAAGTAAAACAATCCTTATAAGGAAATTTTGTCTTACTAAGGCCTTAATTTCAATTAACCGAAATCGTGCTGCTTAAGAGTAAAGCAATAACTAATTAACTAACTAACTCAATTACTTCCCTACTTAAACTTTTGGCAATATTGCATTGTTTGTATTGTTTTTGGCTGAACTTGAATAATGAAATATGATAAAATATGATAGATTTGATAAAAATAACCACAATATTATCTCTTGGTAAGTTCGCATTCATCTCCACAATATTCAATATTTTTCTATTCTAACAGTGACTTATACTAGAGCCTTTGCAAATCAAGCATGCTATGTTGGGACATCTTTCATATTTAATGATGTGCAAGTATAAAACACAAAACAATGTGCAGGCTTCTCAATTTTGAAACATTGGGTCCATTAAAGAGAGTTTTAAGAACTTGGAACTTTTGTTTTTATTTCTTATGTCCATGACAAGTGCCGTAGCTCATGAAGTTGAAATGATCCCTGTCAAACCGCGGCGGCATTATTTTGTTATGTTGATAGAAGCAAAGAGGCACCAACGGGTAAATCGAGTGTCAAAAGTCCAAAAGGGCGCAGACAAAATCGGTAGCAGCACGAGGAAACACAAAACACAAAGAACACAAAATCAACCGAACCGAATTCAACAATGCAACCTCGTAACGAGGGTGGAGTCAGGGGCTCCGGAAAAGTAAGCAATTCCTGTTAACAATAACACTCTCGAATTCATTATGTATAAGCTGTATACCAAATTTGAAACCAATCCATCCAGTAGAAGCCGAGAAATCTGTTACGAAAAATTGTCTATTTTTGACCAATAAAAAGTCTAAGTCAGCTTGGAAAACAGGAAGTAGATGATGGACTGACCTGGAAAGGGGAGGTACGGTATAACCAATCATGCTGAAGCTGTGTACCAAACTTGAAACCAATCCATCCAGTAGAAGCCGAGAAATCTGTTACGAAAAATTTCACTTTTCAATTTTTTTACCCTAAAAAGTCAAAGTCTGCTTGAAAAACAGGAAGTAGATGATGGACTGACCTGGAAAGGGAAGGCACGGTATAACAAATCATGCTGAAGCTGTGTACCAAATTTGAAACCAATCCATCCAGTAGAAGCCGAGAAATCTGTTACGAAAAATTTCACTTTTCAAATTTTTTACCCTAAAAAGTCAGTCTGCTTGAAAAACAGGAAGTAGATGATGGACTGACCTGGAAAGAGTAGGCATGGTATAACTCATCATGCTGAAGTTGTGTACCAAATTTGAAACCAATCCATCCAGTAGAGGCAGAGAAATTGAACCGGACGGACAGACGGACGGACGGACAAAGTGATTGCAATATAGCCCCCTCTCTTACGAGTGGGGGTATAATAAGCTGGGGCGGACTGAATGTTACTACACAAGAAGGGAAAGTTGACGATTAGAAACAAATGAAGTCATCATGTTTGCCTAAGAGCTTTGTGGAAAGTTTCCTCAATAGTCTACTTAGATCTGCAGATCTAAATATGAAACAGATTTCCTAGAGTATGGTGCGTTCTATATCCCAAGTTCCTGTGGATAAATGAGATGGAGGAATTCACTAAATCGAGAAGTGTTCAGTAAAAGGATATCATTTATATACGGAAAGGGAAGTTAAAAGAGATAGCTAGTCTATGATCGTTTTCCTTGAAGAGATTGGAAAAATTCTGCTTCACAAGAATGAAGAAACAACTTCCATGCAAGAAAAGGTGCATAATTAATCCCAATTGAAATATCTTTTATTTGCTTAAGAACACGCCCACCAAACTGAACAAATATGTTGTTGATAAGGAGTTGAGCCTGTCGATTATTTGATCTTCTGTAAATTTGTTATCCCGTGCGGGGCCCGGGTGGCGAATAGGCCCGCAGCAGAGCCTAGTTTGTCGTAAGAGGCGACTAAGGGTCTTGGGATTCTGACGTCGGGTCAGTGCTCAGCCCACAGAGCGACCAAGTGTGTACCCTAGGTGGCTGAATAGGGTAGCCCTCGTCCGCGGGGGTTGTCAGGTCTATAATACGGAAACCCTGACCGCCGACCATAGTGGGCCAACGTGTGTGGAGAGTGCCACGCTTCATGCACGTAAAAGACCCCTTTGTGGACCGCCCAGTAGTGCACCACATAGGCTAAATTTTTCGCCCCTACCCACCTCTCCCCTTTTTCCTGTGGTTCTTCAAAATTTACCGGTCCTTTGTTTCCCACCCCATCTCCATATTTCATTTATCATCATCATTTCATGTTCATTTTATCATCCTTTTCATGTTCATCGCCTGTAAATAACCTATATAGCGTTGTACGGGCGTAAAACACCAACTCACTCACTCACTGTAAATTTGTTCTTAGTTTTATCAACTACCAGATATTTGTAACTGTAAAGGTTTAAGATTAATCGTGTCATTTAAAAACAAAAACTATAAAAACCCTATTTCTTTCTACCCAAGAAATCGGTTCGTCCTAGTCAGTATTTGGTTTATATCACGGCATATTTCGGTTTTGTTTGAGCAATGCTTTTCATTTTCGTTTATTGTATAGCATTTTCGGCTTGTTGGTAGCGAGCCTTTGGAGAGTCCTAAAAACATGCATATCATGCGTAGCCAAATTAATTGCTTGAACAATGTTTTAATTTCAACTTATACATGTAACATCCGCGACAGTAACCGCTGCTTGTTAACTTTTAAGTCAAAGTGATTAGCCGCTGAATAAAAACGTAAATTTCAAATTGGTTTCTAACTTCAAAATAACAAATACCAAAACGCGGGTATTAACGGTTAATTTCAAACTTTGTTATCGATAACATATTTGTACAGTTTTTGGACGTGTTTTTCAGCAGACAATTGGTATACCAATGAACACAAATTGTGTACCAATACTTGCCGATTCAATTCATATGAAACGCACTTCTTACAATCACTTCTTAACAAAAATGATCGCAGACTTGCTTTATCATTTAATCTCACATTTTGTTATTTTGATTATATCTTTTCACTTAACAATCCTCATTTTGATGACTATTAACATGTCATATATCCAAGGGAACTTGAAATGAAGGACATTTCAGGCTCTTCTAGGTCCGCTTCATATTTAGATTTATGTTTTGAACTTGACACGCTAGTAAGGCTTTGTGCGAAGCTCTATGGCAAACGTAATAATTTCAACTTTCCAAAAAGTCAACTTACTTTTTCTGTGTAGAAACATTCCGTCCGCCTCAGCATATGGAGTTTACGTATCACAATTGATTCGTTATTCCAGAGCATGTGGGGAAGTAAAACGACTTCTTTGATAGACCCAACGCCATTGACAAGCAAATTGTTAACACAGAGGGTCGTTACTTTCAGGTTGTAGTCATCATTCAAGAAATTTTACGCAAGACATCAGGTGCTTGTAGACAAAAACATATTTCTTTTGTATCGGATGAGCACAGATGTTGGTTTGACATAGACTTTGGAAATGTCATCTTTTTCGAGTTGACCAACACTATATCGAGCTTTGGCAATGTTACGGGTGTGATGTAGCAAGTAGAAACTCCTAACTTTTCTGGAGTGGCTGAGTTCACTTTCGTTTCGACAGGAGTTCATGTTGTGTACTTTACACGTGGCTTCAACGTGTTCACTTGTTTTTATTTTCAACCTTGAATTTACTATTAAATATCGTTTTTACTTATATAATTAATTATTTTGATTAAAATATTGTCAGTAATGCAAAAACAGCACGGGTATCGTTTTACTAAAGCAGAGAAGACATCCTAAGTTGCAAAACTTGTGTCTTATCCTTTTGTCTTGATTTTTGGACAATAAAATATGTTTAAATTAAATTACTAAAGCAGACGATAATGTCTACGGAAGTAAGAAAGTCCACATGCGTATTTTACAAATAATTGCGTGCGTGCGTATAAATAGACGATATTGAGATGTGGAATAAGTGTATGCGACACAACAAACATAAACAAACAGCAATTCAAAAATTCACAACGGAAAACAGCAAGCAGTCTTCAACATGACCATAGGTCACTGCTTACCGTTTTACAATACACAATGCGTACAAATACCCCACAAAGTTGTATTTGCATATTTCAAGGATAAATCTCTCATTAGCAGTGCTTGGGAAAAAAAAATGGTTTTAAACCAGAATTGAACGAAGAGTACTCAAACTATTATATTTCGAACAGGAGTGAAGTTATGATTGTTGTGACCGTCTAAAGCCTGAAAATTACAGACCAGTTAGTATTTTAAGCATAGTGTCAAAAATTTTAAAAAAGCGGTTTATGTTCAGCTGGAAAAATATCTGAAATCCAACAACATATTATATGAATTTCAATCAGGTTTAAGGACATCATTTTCAACTGATTCTTGTCTAATTCACATCCTTGATCATATTAAATCACAAACCGCGCTGGTGGTCTATACACAGGAATGGTCCTTTTAGATCTTTAAAAAGCATTCGACACTGTTGACCACAAAATTATGGGCCAAAAATTAGAAGTAATTTGGGTCAATTCCATTTCATGGTTTAAATCATAATTGACAAGCAGACGGCAGTTGGTAAATGTCAACGGGGTGAATTCAGACGAAAAAGAAGTTACAAGCAGGGTTCCGCAAGGAAGCCTTCTTGGACCATTATTATTTTTAATTTATGTTAACGATGTAACTACCAGTATTGATTCTGACTGTAAAGTTTTAGTATATGCAGATGACACTGCAATACTTTTTTCTCATAAAGATCCATGTTTTATCTCTAAAAAGTTATCAGATATGTTAGAAAGCTGTCATGAATGGTTGGTTGATAATAAGTTATCACTTCACCTTGGTAAAACTGAGAGTATTATTTTTGGTCCTAAAAGGAAGCTCAGTAAGATTGGGCCAGATGACTTTAAAATTTGTTGTAATGGAATTATAATAGAATCTCAAGCCAGTGTTAAATATTAAGGTATTATGATAGACCAGTACTTATCTGGTGAATTGATTGTTACAAATATTATAAAGAAAGTCAATCAAAGATTGAAATTTTTATACAGGTATAAACATTGTTTAGACTTACAATCTAGAAAAAAAAAACATTATGTTCTGCTCTGATACAATGTCATATAGATTATGCTTGTTCTTGTTGGTATGAAGGTTTAACTATGAAAATGAAAAACCAGCTACAGGTAGTTCAAAACAAAGTTATTCGATTTATTTTAGATCTGCACAGCAGAAGTAGTATTGGTTATAAAGAATTTGAAAAGCTCGGCTTTCTAAATGTTGCTAACAGAGTCAAACAACTCAGACTTAATCATGTCTTTGATATATACAACAACAATTGTCCAGAATATATGCACAATAATTTTGTAAAAACGTCATCTCAGTACAGTACTCGATCTAGTCAGACAAACTTTAAAGTACCATCTGTAAAAGGTTGTGAAGTAACATCATTTTACTTTAATGCTATAAAGGACTGGAATAGTTTACCTAACACCACCAAATTGTGTAAAAACAAAAGTAATTTTAAATCAAGTGTTAAACAGTTTTTGTTAGAACAACTTAGATCAATATTAGAAAACATCTATTTATACTATAAACAGTACTTATATACATGTATGCATACATGTATCTCTATTAATAATGGATAATCTTATTTTTATTTTTATTTTAATACTTTAATTTATATTTAATTATATATCACTATAAGTGACATGAGCAGGAAACCAATTTTTTTTGTTCAGGGACCCTACTGGAAATAAGCTGTAGGCTTTTGTGTGTTATCCTAGGTAAAGGGCAATTGTTGGGATACCGCTAATACTTTAAAATGTTAACTTCAGTGATATTAATCATTTATATATTTTATTCCGTCCAATAATGGTGTCTTCTTTTTGTAAATCCAAAAGGTGCTATTTGTTCTTAAATTTGCTGCCGTTTCCATGGAAACAATATAGGGTCATAATATAGGACATTGCGATATCTCGGTTACCTAGGTGCACAGGGTTCTGAAATTTTGCAGGTTAATAGAACAAAATGAGCTCTTTAATAATACGAAAAAAAATTTGAAGCGATAACTACGGTTTTCGAGTTATTCACGAAAATGTTATTTTTCGGTCCCAAAAATGGGAAAATTTTTTATTTGCTATGATTTCGACAAAATTTGGTATCTAGGGGTTTTGAATGATGGCGAGTTAGGACGCGGTGTCACAATTAATGCATGAGTGACATTATGCGTACGTTTGGGAGATATTTTTGTGTTGGGCATCCCCAACACAGTCAGCACTTGTTATTATTATTATTATTGTAAAGTAAAACAATCCTTATAAGGAAATTTTGTCTTACTAAGGCCTTAATTTCAATTAACCGAAATCGTGCTGCTTAAGAGTAAAGCAATAACTAACTAACTAACTCAATTACTTCCCTACTTAAACTTTTGGCAATATTGCATTGTTTGTATTGTATTTGGCTGAACTTGAATAATGAAATATGATAAAATATGATAGATTTGATAAAAATAACCACAATATTATCTCTTGGTAAGTTCGCATTCATCTCCACAATATTCAATATTTTTCTATTCTAACAGTGACTTATACTAGAGCCTTTGCAAATCAAGCATGCTATGTTGGGACATCTTTCATATTTAATGATGTGCAAGTATAAAACACAAAACAATGTGCAGGCTTCTCAATTTTGAAACATTGGGTCCATTAAAGAGAGTTTTAAGAACTTGGAACTTTTGTTTTTATTTCTTATGTCCATGACAAGTGCCGTAGCTCATGAAGTTGAAATGATCCCTGTCAAACCGCGGCGGCATTATTTTGTTATGTTGATAGAAGCAAAGAGGCACCAACGGGTAAATCGAGTGTCAAAAGTCCAAAAGGGCGCAGACAAAATCGGTAGCAGCACGAGGAAACACAAAACACAAAGAACACAAAATCAACCGAACCGAATTCAACAATGCAAACTCGTAACGAGGGTGAAGTCAGGGGCTCCGGAAAAGTAAGCAATTCTTGTTAACAATAACACTCTCGAATTCATTATGTATAAGCTGTATACCAAATTTGAAACCAATCCATCCAGTAGAAGCCGAGAAATCTGTTACGAAAAATTGTCTATTTTTGACCAATAAAAAGTCTAAGTCAGCTTGGAAAACAGGAAGTAGATGATGCACTGACCTGGAAAGGGGAGGTACGGTATAACCAATCATGCTGAAGCTGTGTACCAAACTTGAAACCAATCCATCCAGTAGAATCCGAGAAATCTGTTACGAAAAATTTCACTTTTCAATTTTTTTACCCTAAAAAGTCAAAGTCTGCTTGAAAAACAGGTTTTTTACCCTAAAAAGTCAGTCTGCTTGAAAAACAGGAAGTAGATGATGGACTAACCTGGAAAGAGTAGGCATGGTATAACTCATCATGCTGAAGTTGTGTACCAAATTTGAAACCAATCCATCCAGTAGAAGCAGAGAAATTGAACCGGACGGACAGACGGACGGACGGACACAGTGATTGCAATATAGCCCCCTCTCTTACGAGTGGGGGTATAATAAGCTGGGGCGGACTGAATGTTACTACACAAGAAGGGAAAGTTGACGATTAGAAACAAATGAAGTCATCATGTTTGCCTAAGAGCTTTGTGGAAAGTTTCCTCAATAGTCTACTTAGATATGCAGATCTAAATATGAAACAGATTTCCTAGAATATGGTGCGTTCTATATCCCAAGTTCCTGTGGATAAATGAGATGGAGGAATTCACTAAATCGAGAAGTGTTCAGTAAAAGGATATCATTTATATACGGAAAGGGAAGTTAAAAGAGATAGCTAGTCTATGATCGTTTTTCTTGAAGAGATTGGAAAAATTCTGCTTCACATGAATGAAGAAACAACTTCCGTGCAAGAAAAGGTGCATAATTAATCCCAATTGAAATGTCTTTTATTTGCTTAAAAACACGCCCACCAAACTGTGATAAGGAGTTGAGCCTGTCGATTATTTGATCTTCTGTAAATTTGTTCTTAGTTTAATCAACTACCAGATATTTGTAACTGTAAAGGTTTAAGATTAATCGTGTCATTTAAAAACAAAAAAACTATAAAAACCCTTTTTCTTTCTACCCAAGAAATCGGTTCGTCCTAGTCAGTATTTGGTTTATATCACGGCATATTTCGGTTTTGTTTGAGCAATGCTTTTCATTTTCGTTTATTGTATAGCATTTTCGGCTTGTTGGTAGCGAGCCTTTGGAGAGTCCCAAAACATGCATATCATGCGTAGCCAAATTAATTGCTTGAACAATGTTCTAATTTCAACTTATACATGTAACATCCGCGACAGTAACCGCTGCTTGTTAACTTTTAAGTCAAAGTGATTAGCCGCTGAATAAAAACGTAAATTTCAAATTGGTTTCTAACTTCAAAATAACAAAAACCAAAACGCGGGTATTAACGGTTAAATTCAAACTTTGTTATCGATAACATATTTGTACAGTTTTTGGACGTGTTTTTCAGCAGACAATTGGTATACCAATGAACACAAATTGTGTACCATTACTTGCCGATTCAATTCATATGAAACGCACTTCTTACAATCACTTCTTAACAAAAATGATCGCAGACTTGCTTTATCATTTAATCTCACATTTTGTTATTTTGATTATATCTTTTCACTTAACAATCCTCAATTTGATGACTATTAACATGTCATATATCCAAGGGAACTTGAAATGAAGGACATTTCAGGCTCTTCTAGGTCCGCTTCACATTTAGATTTATGTTTTGAAATTGACACGCTAGTAAGGCTTTGTGCGTAGCTCTATGGCAAACGTAATAATTTCAACTTTCCAAAAAGTCAACTTGCTTTTTCTGTGTAGAAACATTCCGTCCGCCTCAGCATATGGAGTTTACGTATCACAATTGATTCGTTATTCCAGAGCATGTGGGGAAGTAAAACGACTTCTTTGATGGACCCAACGCCATTGACAAGCAAATTGTTAACACAGAGGGTCGTTACTTTCAGGTTGTAGTCATCATTCAAGAAATTTTACGCAAGACATCAGGTGCTTGTAGACAAAAACAGATTTCTTTTGTATCGGATGAGCACAGATGTTGGTTTGACATAGACTTTGGAAATGTCATTTTTTTCGAGTTGACCAACACTATATCGAGCTTTGGCAATGTTACGGGTGTGATGTAGCAAGTAGAAACTCCTAACTTTTCTGGAGTGGCTGAGTTCACTTTCGTTTCGACAGGAGTTCATGTTGCTAAATGCGGTTTTGTGGTCATGTGTAATTGTTGTTGTGTTGTTTGTTTCGTTATGATAATTATTAGACCTACCGATTTCGGTATTATGATTGATTAATGTTTGACAACTGCTTTTGTACACCTATGCCATAGTAAAAACAACAAGGCTCTCCTTATCCTTCTCATGTGTTCGTCTTAATGGATTTTATTGTTTATGGTTTTCCCATTCTTTTTGTTTTTTGCACTTTCAATTTTGTTGGTAGAGCGCCTCTGCTGAATAAACTCAACTCGCATAATTTGAATTTTTTTCTTTAGCAAAGTGGCTGAAAGTAAATTCACTGTTCAAACCAAAACATCGCGACATATCTGTACCTCCCTTTCCTTCGGTCTTACGTTAAATTAAAGAGAAAAACGTTCACCATGGAAAAGCAAGGGCTTCCTAATTAGGAATTGGTGGAGCTTCAGTGACTGCCAAGGGACTTTTGTCTCAAATGTTCTTTTTTTCTTTTCAGAAACAAAAAAGGATGTTGATGATGAAGAAAATGATAGTGACAACGGTGAGTGTATGAAATAAATATGCTTTGAATATAAAAAATATATGTAAACCAAGTTTAATAATGAACTAGTTCTAATTGTGATCGCAAGCGAGTCACAAAAATGTCCCCTCACGTACCCCTCTTTGTCAATGTCTCTTGACATTTGAGATAACTTAATTTATCCAATTTTCATCAAAATAGGAGTAAGTTTAATTTTGGCGGGAAACGGCGGCCATTTTTAAAATGGCCGACAATAAAAATATTTCGATGTCAAAAATCAACTCGCCATACAACTATTACCTTATATACCAATTTTCGTTAAAATCTGAGTAAATTTAATTTTGGCGGGAAACGGCGGCCATTTTGAAAATGGCCGACAATAAACAAATTTTGATGTCAAAAATCAACTCGCCATACCACTATTACCTTATATACCAATTTTCATTAAAATCGGAGTAATTTTAATTTTGGCGGGAAATGGCGGCCATTTTTAAAATGGCCGCCCCAAAAAAATTTTAGATTCCAAAATTGAACTCGGCATACCACTATTACCTTGTAAACCAATTTTCATTAAGAAATAACAAAGTTGAGAATTTTTTTCATTAATATCACAAAATATATGGTACAAAGAAAGATAACTCAATCTTACAAAAAAAATAATTTTCGATTTTTTGCAAAATTTTGAAAACGGTAAGTCCGATTTTCAAAATTTTTTTTTTAAATGAAAGGTATTGTATATCCGCACTTAACCTATAAGGGAATTTTTCCTACCCCTGCCGGATCAGAAATGCCAGGAAAAATTCAACTTCGGTTTCGAGGAGCCATTTTGAGGCCCTTTTTTTACCTATATGGGGTCGTTCGATTTCGGCGAAAAATTCAAAAAGCACAATCTCCCATTCCATACTCTTGATTTATGAAATTTCAGCTTCCTACCTTAAAAGATGTCGAAAAAATGAGGTGGACAAGTTCACGATCCAGAATACCGAGAAAAATAATAATAATAATAACTAGGTATAATAGTGTTGGGATGCCAACACACAAGTCGCCCAAAATCGCCTTGGATAGAGTTCCATTCAAATCAGTGCATCAAAATAAGTCTAGAAATCAAATTTCATTGAAATCGGACAAAGTTGACGTTTTGAGGGGGGCGGGTGTAGTAAAATGGCCGCCATTTTGAAACCGTAAGTCGGATTTCAAATCCGGTCGCAGATTTGAACTCAGCATACCCACTTTACCCATATGACCAATTTTCAAGACGATCCGATGAAAAAAAAATTTCCGCCCACTTTTTCCGATGGCCGCCATTTTGAAACGGCGGCCATCTTGAAAATTTTAAAAGTGCATTACACAACTTTGAGTGACCCACTATCCAATCTCACAAGTGTTATTCAATTTCCTTGGACCGTTTTCTTGTACTAGGGAGGACAAATTCTCGATAAAGAATCAGAAGAATAATAATAATAATAACTAGCTATAATTTGTGTTGGGATGCCAACACACAAGTCGCCCAAAATCGCCTTGGATACTTTTTTTCCCATTCAGTGCAATAAAATATGTATAGAAATAAAATTTCATTGAAATCAGACAAAGTTCACATTTCTAAGGGGGGCGGGTGTAGTAAAATGGCCGCCATTTTAAAACCGGAAGTCGGATTTCAAATCTGGTCGCAGATTTGAATTCAGCATACCTGTTTTACCCAGATGACCAATTTTCAAGACGATCCGAGGAAAAAAAAATTTCCGCCCACTTTTTCCGACGGCCGCCATTTTGAAACGGCGGCCATCTTGAAAATTTCAAAACATGATTACACGCCTTTGAGTGACCCACTATCCAATCCAACAAGTGTTATTCAATTTCCTTGAACCATTTTCTTGTATTAGGGAGGACAACTTTACGATAAAGAATCAGAAGAATAATAATAATAATAATAACTAGGTATAATTGTGTTGGGATGCCAACACACAAGTCGCCCAAAATCGCCTTGGATAGAGTTCCATTCAAATCAGTGCATCAAAATAAGTCAAGAAATCAAATTTCGTTGAAATCGGACAAAGTTGACGTTTTTAGGGGGGCGGGTGTAGTAAAATGGCCGCCATTTTGAAACCGTAAGTCGGATTTCAAATCCGGTCGCAGATTTGAGCTCAGCATACCCGCTTTACCCAGATGACCAATTTTCAAGACGATCCGATGAAAAAAAAATTTCCGCCCACTTTTTCCGATGGCCGCCATTTTGAAACGGCGGCCATCTTGAAAATTTTAAAAGTGCATTACACAACTTTGAGTGACCCACTATCCAATCTCACAAGTGTTATTGAATTTCCTTGGACCGTTTTCTTGTATTAGGGAGGACAAATTCTCGATAAAGAATCAGAAGAATAATAATAATAATAAGAAAAATAATAATAATAATAACTAGCTATAATTTGTGTTGGGATGCCAACACACAAGTCGCCCAAAATCGCCTTGGATACTTTTTCTTCCCATTCAGTGCAATAAAATATGTATAGAAATAAAATTTCATTGAAATCGGACAAAGTTCACATTTCTAAGGGGGGCGGGTGTAGTAAAATGGCCGCCATTTTAAAACCGGAAGTCGGATTTCAAATCTGGTCGCAGATTTGAATGCAGCATACCCGTTTTACCCAGATGACCAATTTTCAAGACGATCCGATGAAAAAAAAATTTCCGCCCACTTTTTCGGACGGCCGCCATTTTGAAACGGCGGCCATCTTGAAAATTTCAAAACTTGATTACACGCCTTTGAGTGACCCACTATCCAATCCAACAAGTGTTATTCAATTTCCTTGTACCATTTTCTTGTATTAGGGAGGACAACTTTACGATAAAGAATCAGAAGAATAATAATAATAATAATAATAAGAAACGGTGCAAAAACAATAAGTCTCCCAAACTTTGTTTTGGGCGACTTAATAATAATAAGAAACGGTGCAAAAACAATAAGTCTCCCAAACTTTGTTTTGGGCGACTTAATAATAACTAGGTATAATTGTGATCGCAAAGCGAGTCACAAATGTCCCCTCACGTACCCCTCTTTGTTAATATCCAGCTTATTCAAGAATATTTTTTTGTTCGCCATCCATTATAAAGCTTGGATATCAATTTTCGTTAATATCGGACCAAGTTCACTTTTTACCGGAAGTGGCGGCCATTTTGAATTTTTCGACATTTTCGACTTCACGCCTCAATTCACCATCCTTTAAAACTCTAGATATCAAGTTTCGTTAAAATGGGACCAAGTTCATTTTTTTTACCGAAAGTGGCGGCCATTTTGAATTTTCGACATTTTCGACTTCACGCCTCAATTCACCATCCTTTAAAACCTCTAGATATCAATTTTCGTAAAAATCGGAGCAAGTTTATTTTTGACCGGAAGTGGCGGCCATTTTGAATTTTTCGACATTTTCGACTTCACACCTCAATTCGCCATCCTTTAAAACCCCTAGATATCAATTTTCGTTAAAATCGGAGCAAGTTCAATTTTTACCGGAAGTGGCGGCCATTTTGATTTTTTCAACATTTTCGACTTCACGCCTCAATTCGCCATCCTTTAAAACCCCTAGATATCAATTTTCGTTAAAATCGGAGCAAGTTCAATTTTTACCGGAAGTGGCGGCCATTTTGAATTTTTCGACATTTTCGACTTCACGCCTCTATTCGCCATCCTTTAAAACCCCTAGATATCAATTTTCGTTAAAATCGGAGCAAGTTCAATTTTTACCGGAAGTGGCGGCCATTTTGAATTTTTCAACATTTTCGACTTCACGCCTCAATTCGCCATCCTTTAAAACCCCTAGATATCAATTTTCGTTAAAATCGGAGTAAGTTCAATTTTTACCGGAAGTGGCGGCCATTTTGAAAATTGCGGTCGATAAATTTTTTTCCATATAAGAAATGAACTCGGCATACCCCAATTACCTTAAATACAAATTTTCATTTAAAAATAATAAAGTTAAATTTTTTCCCCATAATCCATTAAAGTGGCGGCCATTTTGATAATGTCGGCCGAAAAAAAAATCTGATACCAGAAATGAACTCGGCATACCCCAATTACCTTAAATACAAATTTTCATTTAAAAAATAATAAATTTAAAAAAATTTCCCAAAATCCAATTAGGATTATCTCCCTTTTAAATTTCTTTTTTCGTTTTTTTGCAAAATTTTGAAAACCGTAAGTCCGATTTTCAAAATTCTTTTTTTGAATGATACCTCTTGTAAGTACCTATTTTATATATATACAGATTTTTAATATTCCCGCCGGTTTACGAATGCCGCTTAAAATAAAACTTTGATTTCGAGGAGCCATTTTTAGGCCCCTATTTACCCTATAAGGGGTCGTTTGATTTTGGCAAAAAAAACCTGATTACACAATTTCACACTCCATACTTTTGATATATGAAGTTTCAGCTTCCTTACTTCAAAGATGTTCTTTGAATTGGTGGGACAAGTTCACACTATAGAATACTAAGAAAAATAATAATAATAATAATAATAAGAAACCGAGCAAAAACAATATGTCCCCGACACTTCGTGTTCGGGGACATAATAATAATAATAAGAAACGGTGCAAAAACAATAAGTCTCCCAAACTTTGTTTTGGGCGACTTAATAATAATAATAATAATAAGAAACCGAGCAAAAACAATATGTCCCCGACACTTCGTGTTCGGGGACATAATAATAATAAGAAACCGAGCAAAAACAATATGTCCCCGACACTTCGTGTTCGTGTTCGGGGACATAATAATAATAATAATAATAAGAAACCGAGCAAAAACAATATGTCCCCGACACTTCGTGTTCGGGGACATAATAAAACTATTGTCTTGTTGATATAAAGTAAATGTGAATAAGAGTTAAGGTTACAATTTGAATTTGAGCTACAACTTGGGTATATAAGATCGAGTTAGCCATTACCATAATCTCACTAGAATGTAGATTTTCTTGGATAGAATCGAGTAACGAATCGAATAAGAGTGCTACACAAGAAAACAGTAAGATATTTAAATGTATTTGTATAATCAGTACCAGTACATTAGGGTGATATTGACAATTCCTAGTGCAAATTAGTAAGATACTTAAGATAGAATGGGTCCTGTACGGGGCCCGGGAGGCGAATAGGCCCGCAGCAGCGCTAAGCTTGTCGGTAAAAGTCCACTAAAGAGCGCTCAGAAACCTGACATCGGGGTCAGGCCGCTTTGCCCACAAAGCGACTGGGATGTTTGCCCCAGGTGGTTGAATGGGGCAGCCCTGACATCGAGAGATGCGGGGTCGTCAGGCGATAATGCGGAAAACCTGACCGCAAACCATAGTGGTGCACCGTGTTGGGAAAAATGTCACGTTCCTCGCACGTTAAAGAACCCTGCTGCAGGTCTTGGTAAGAGTAGGACCCGTAGGATCCCCATGCAGGAGGCTAAATTTCCCTTCCCTACCCATCACTCCTTTTTCCAGTGGCAGTCAAAACTCTCCTACCCGATTTAGACGAGCGGCGGAAAGGGTCTTGAAAAAAAATTAAATTACCCAAAAACCTCATGGGATATTTTGAACTATATTGATAGTTTAATATTTCAGCTTTAATAATATCGATGTTTGCCATTTGGAATCTGGTCAGAACATGAAAAAAATACAGGTCAAAGGTCACTACCCAAAATCTAAAAGTTTGAGTCTGCAAACATTAAGGCAACTAAAATGTTACAAAATGTGGTTAAAAGTTAGAAAATAAAGACTTTATATTACTTACATATATAAGTGAATATAAATCATTCACTTTTGGTGTTTTTGAAGAAATTCATTACGTCATTTTTTCTATTTTTAGAAAAGGGTAAAATTATTTTGATTTTTGTGTATAAAAGTTTGAATTGCGAAAAAAAGAATTCATATTTTCACTCACTTTTTCCTCAATTTGTAAAACATTATCTTATCTTTCGTTTGTAAGAAAAATAAATGGTTCAAATGTGTTCATTGACTCAAAAACACCACATTTGTGGATTATACCAGAAAATTAGGTTTTTAATAAAAAGTGTACTGAGTTACCATTAACATGTTTAAAACGGGATAGTAATCAAAAACCAACAACAATATCTTAAATCCAACTAGTTAAGTAGAGAACAATAACTTTGCACAGAAAAAAGAAAGAAAATCATCGAAAAACTAACTAAAAAATAGAGGTTTTAAAAACTTTTAAATTTTATAACTTAATAACAAACCTTGGGCGATATTTTGGACTTAATAGAGAGATAAGAGTTTTGGCTTTCAGAACATATTAGTTTGATGCCTCTAAAATGGTCAGAACATTGTGCAATTTTAGCTCAAAGATTAGACATTTTTAAGCGTGAAGTCATAAGTTCAAAAGACGACCAAATCATTGTACAATGACGGCTCCAGCAGGTGGGGTGTTCCGGGAGCCCCTTAATGTCGCTTACTGACAAAATGTTAAAAAATCTTAAAGATTTCAGGCAAACTGTCGTGAACATCTTCAACAACAATGCTTTATGTAGAGCCCTCCCCCTTTTTTCGAAAATTTCTTGATTTGCTCCTGGATGCTTACGTGCATAGTTTAGTTTCAAATAGATAGTCTAGTAACATAATTTCAAATATTTTCACCAAAATATACGGCATTAATTTATTGTTTTTCTGCAATCGAATTTTTATTCAGTTCAACATAACAAACGCACCTCAAAAGTCAAGTACACCTTTCACAAATTTTTAAAACTTTGCTTTTATCAAACATCGCAGGTTAAAAATAAAAGCAAAGACCAAATAATAAATTTCTTGTGTTCACACAAACCCAAAACTAGCACATATTCTTCATATTTACACCAAAAAATGAAAATTCTTACAATTACAAATCAATCAGATTATAGTTAAAATGTAAATACGGGACACTCCGACAGTTTTCCGAGTCATCTGCAGTCAATTTTCTCAAAATCTTACATATTCAATTAAGTATAACTTTATTATCATTCGTCAGAAGTATGCAGTTTTAACTAAAAAGTAGCCTTACAACATTTTCTTGATCTAAGTATACAATTTGTTTGATTTTGATAACAATTAATGTTGCAAAAGTTAAAATGAACGTGTATTTTTGCTACTTTTATTCGTGATTTTTAATTCGATAAAAATTGTAGAAAACTATTATTGTTTTTGAAAATTTCAATTGCAAACAAAGAATTAAGCAACATATTTCATGATGTGATTTACATTTTTTTTTCTTGTGTTTTTTTTTAGGTAAAAAAATGATTTTAAAAATCAAGCCGTTAAAGATTTTCATAGGGTACATGTACAAAACAACATTTTTTATATCTTCTGACCATATTCGACTTGTCAAACATATATAACCACAAAATAGAATAATCAACCTTTTATTTGAGTTCAAAAAATCTCATGAGGTTTTTGGGTAATTTAAACTTTTTAATTAGACGACTTTTTCGATATCCGCCGCTCGCCTAATTGGCCTTGTGTCCCTATTTCCTCCACTTCATCATCATTTCATGTTCATTGTATCACCACTTTCATCTTCATCTCCCGGATATAGCCGAAATCGTGCTGCTTGGGAGTAAAGCAATAACTAACTAACTAACAAGCCAAAAACAGTAGTCTGACCCCCCCCCTGGTCTATTTTTAGCAACGGTGGCCATGTTTTTGACAAATCAAAAATCGAAACACATGTTTGGTGCAGGACACCCTAAGGATCAATCATACCAAGTTTCATTGAATTCTGTTCAGTAGTTTCAGAGGAGAACATTTTTGTAAAATTGTAAACGGACGACGACGACGACGACGGACGCCAAGTGATGGCAATAGCTCTTGGACCTTTGGTCCAGGTGAGCTAAAAACGGTATTTTAAGATTGAATTTGAATTGTATGCATTTTATTTCGACCCCGGCCAATCGCAGAGCATCGAACAGTGTCTACTAAACACCTCCTTGGAATCTGTGGGCTTTTTATTTTAAATTCCACATGTATTTTTTCCATGTCTCGTTATCTTTTAGTAAAATTGAAGCCCAAAGGACCTCGTGATCTACACCGACTCCCTATTTAGTTTTTGAGAGATATACTAATGAAAGGCTTAGCGAGCAATTTATGATGAAGGATAAGTTGGAATATCGTTCAGATAATATTATTTGACAGGATCTCCACAGGATCTCTCCTTTCACTAATCAACCCCGATTTGGTGAGATAAGAGACACTAAAGATTCTAGGAGGTCCGCTTCATATTTGGATCTATTTCTCGAAATTGACACACAAAAAAAGGCTTTGAACAAAGCCCTATGACAAACGTGATGACTTCAACTTTCCAATAGTTAACTTTCCCTTTCTGTGTAGCAACATTCCGTCCGCTCCAGCATATGGAGTTTACGTATCACAATTGATTCGTTATTCCACAGCATGTGGGGAGTACAACGACTTCCTTGATAGAGCTACACGACTGACAAGCAAATTGTTAACACAGGGGTACGTTGCTCCAAGGTTGTTGTTATCACTCAAGAAATTTTACGGACGACATCATGTGCTTGTATACAAATACGGGATTTATATCTCTCAGATGAGCACAGATGTTGGTTTGACATAGGGTTTTGTAATGTCATCCTTTCCGGATTTGACCAACACTAAATCGATCTTTGGCAACGTGACGGGTGTGCTATAGCAAGCAGGAACTGCTTACTCTTCCGGAGCACCCGAGTTACTACTCTCGTTTCGACTTGAGTTCGCGTTGCTGAATGCGGTTTTGTTGTTATGTGTGTGTGTGTTTTATGTTGTTATGTGGTTTGTTTTTTGTCTGCCGGTTTTGTCTTTGTCTTTACGGTTTAATGATACTGATTACCCCTTCGGTACACCTTTGCTTGCTTCATTAATTTGATGCTTTTGTAATTTCTTAAGAGGCCGTCGGTTACCATTGAGTTCAAATGGAAGGTCCAAAATCTTAAAATTTGAATGAACCCCCTTAAAACAAAAGATTAAGATAAGTACAAGAAACACATTTTAGGTCAAAGGAGTAAAATCACGAAGCCCCAAAAATGGCAAAAAAAAATCAACTTTGATATATCTGCTTGTTATTGCATTAATGTGCTTTTGTCTTTATATTTCATGAAATGCGATAGTTTTCCTTCAATCATATATTAATAAGGAGAGCAGTGAGGTAAAAAAATAGACTATTTTGTGAAAAATAACAATTTGTGACAGTTTTTCTTCATTTTTATGTATAAATCGATGAATATGAAATGGGCCACACCTGTCGACCAAAATTATTTTGTGATAGAAATGTGTATTATGATATTATCAAAGATTTACGATGGTTGAGGAATGTGACCAATACTAATTTTGAAGAAATATGCAGAGAAACCAGTGAAAATGTGTGAAAAATCAGGAATTTTCAAATTATGGCCTGTTTAAAGCCTCGAGGCCAAACCTATGGTGTTAATATTTTGGTAAATCTTACAGATATGAGAAGTTTGTTCAAACCTAAACATTTTTTTTTTTTTTTTTTACCGTGAAAATGTTTTATTCAGTATTGGCTGTTACAATGACTTCACAAATTACAGCTTCATTCATGAAGTACCCTGTAATGTTAATGTCATTGTGAACAGGGTTTCACAAGACAAAATTATACATTCAAAAATGTTAGTCAAATACAATAAATTCATTCAATAGTAATTTACAACATTTATTAACTGTTCTACATTATGACCTTTACATTTCGGGTCAGTAACTTCGGCTAAATTTAATTCTACTTTCGCTTTTGTGATGATAGCACGTGTTTTCTATTATACCTTTTAAAATTCAGTTTGGATTATAATTGTTCATTATTGGTAAGTGATTTCAATAATTTAAGATTAGTGTGGATGCTCTGGCAATTTTAAGATGACATTTGAAATGTTTTAGACGTGATTGATATACTAAAGTTGTGTAAACAGTTTTAAAAGTTTTCTTGTCAATACATTTTTATTTATAGAAAATTTTAGAAAGTAACCGAGTTCTCTCTCAAATATAGAGGAAATATTTACTTGTTTTGTTCTGAGTTCTGACTTATAAAAAGCTAAATATATAGCATATCCAATAAAAGTAAGAAAGACATTTAAGTCCCAGTACTCGCTATATTCGATCTTATATCCGATAACTAAATGCTTGAGTTGGATTTTTTGTTCAAAGCCTACTTTCTTTAAGACTTGACCCAACTTTGCCCAAAAGAGCTTTAGGAGCGAGCAAGTAATAAAAAAGTGTTCATAATTGTCTATGCACTTGCAATAATGGCATAATGATGTGTTTACTCGATGCCAGATAAACAATTTTTCTTGATTTGGTAAGATGGAACTAAATAATTTCCATTTAAACATTGTTATTTTATTTGTGCATATATAATAATGTATAAACTTAAAGAAGTTTTCGTATCTCATTTCTATCTCAAAAATACGTTTCCATTTTGTAATACCAAGATTAAGTTCTTTTTTATCTTTTATTAATGTTTCATAAATTTCTTTGTTTGTAATAGCTTCGATCTCCAGATATTTTTTATTCAACTTTATCTTACTAAGTTTTGTTTTGACTTTTGTTTTTCTTGATTGCTCTGATTTTAATTTGCGTGTCCATAAATTTGGTATCGCCTTTTTGATGATACTTATTTCCGCGATCCAATTGTTTTTTCTTTTCAATTTATTTAAAATAATATTTTCCGATATTGCGCCGGTATCATCAATAATGTAATTTATAAATATGATATCGCTTTCTATCCATTCTTCGAATATCAATGGGTTTTTATTAAGTTTTATAAATGAATTTCCCCATAATATTTCTTGTCTGATCTCATGGAAATACTTCGGTTTTTTGCAGTTTTTATTTTTTAATTGAAACCAGTATTTTAGTATATCTTGATAAAATTTCGGTATATTTCTCATTTGTTTGACATACTTAAGGTCTTCTCTTTTCATATTCATATTAAATATCAGTAAGTTTTTACCGAATTTATTTAAGTACAACTTTGGAATAATTGTCCAGTTTTCTTCTTTGGACATTTTTAATCTTGATATCCACTTGATTTTTAGCATATTAAAGTAACTTTCAACATCTATCATTTCTAAACCTCCTTCTTCATAGTTTGATATTAAAGTTTTTCTTTTAACTTTATCTGGTTTTCCATTCCAAATAAATTCATATAATTCTTTTTCTAATGATTTAATATTTTCGTTGTTTATCAAGCTGACACTAGCTATATATGTAAATTGTGGAATAATTATTGTTTTAACTATTAAGATCTTTCCTAATGTCGTGAGATTTCTCTTTCTCCATTGCTTTAACAATTTTTTTGTTTTTTCTATTTTATTTATCCAATTTAGTTCTATGCATTTCTCTTCGTCTGTCCCTACATACAGACCTAAAACTTTCACAGGTTGATCAGTGAAATTAATATTTTCTACTTTATCTTTGCAGTGTTTTAGTTTGCCTATCCAAATACCCTCGGTTTTATTCTTGTTTAACTTAAGTCCCGAATAGGAACCGAAAATTTCAATGATATTCAATGCTATTTTAACTTCACGTTTTGACTTTAGAAATAAAGTTGTGTCGTCGGCTAACTGCGATATTTTAAGATTGTGCGTCTTACCGTTTAGTTTGATTTCGATTCCAGAAATATCAGCATTATTTCTAAGATAGTTTGCCATAATTTCAACCGCGATGACGAAAAGTATGGCGGAGCATGGGCAACCTTGGCGGATTCCCTTTTGTAAAAAGAAGGGGGCTGATATCCATCCATTATTGATCACGACGCTGTGTATGTTATTATACAAAGTTTTGATCCAATTGATAAATGATTTATTAAATCCGAAATGTTCTAAAGTTTGGTACATGAAATCCCAATGTAACGAGTCGAAGGCTTTGGTGAAATCTATAAATAGAATAGCGCCTTCAATTTTGAAACGATCCTCATAGTCAATGATGTCTTGTATTTGTCTAAGGTTAAAGCCAATATATCGATTTTTAATGTAACCAGTTTGATCTGAATTTATTATCAATTGGATAACTGTTTTTAAGCGCGTGGCTAGAGCGTAAGATAGGATTTTGTAGTCCGTATTTAACAGTGAAATGGGTCTATAATTATCGAGTTTCAGTGGGTCATTCTTTTTATAAATTAAGCTTAACACACTTCGTTTTTGTGAATATGGTAGCTCTAATTTACTACAGCTTAGATTATATACTTTAACTAGAATAGGGCCTATTATATCCCAAAATTTTCTGTAAAAGTTTGTACTTAAACCATCAAAGCCTGGGCTTTTATTTAACTTAAGGTGTTCTACAGCCTCAGTTATTTCATTAAGTGTAATAGGGCCATCACACTGCTCACTTTCTTCATTTTTTAATTTGTAGTTTAAATTACAATTTTCAATGTAGTCATTCATTGCAGTTAAGTCTTTATCGTTTTCAATTGAATAGAGTTTTTCATAATAATCACGTTCTAATTTGAGTATACTTTCTTGTTCTTCGATGATATTATCGTTTTCATCTTTTAATTTGATAATAGTTTTCTTCGTTTGTCTACTTTTTTCAAGTCCGAAAAAGTATTTGTTATTTTTTTCTCCTTTTTCGTACCATTCTTCCTTTGATCTAATTTGGGCACCCTTGGCTTTATATTCATATTCTTGTTCTAATTTTTGTTCAATGATGTTAATTTCATTTAAAAGCGTTTTTTCTTCCTTTTCATCGTTACGTTGTTTTAACAAGCTTAATTTTTTTTCTAATCTATTCAATTCGCTTCGCTTGTTTTTACATTTTCTTTTACTGTATTCCATACTATATTCTTTAATTTCGATTTTTAAACCTAAACATATTTTATTTAAATTTATAACAAGTTATAGTAGTTGAAATACAAATGACAACAAAGTTCGAGACAATAAATTTTGCTACGCCTGACGCGCGTTTCGTCTATTCAAGACTCATCAGAGGCGCTCTACCAAAATATTGAAAATGCCAATCACTGTATGAATATGAAGAGCATAGAACAGTATAATAAAAAAATACAAAACTGGGGAACCAAATTATTACCTAGATATTCAACCAATTGTAAATAAAAAAAAAATAGTAAAAAACCGTGCCCTTTCCCCTTAACGCATGAGTTAGAAATTATGAGTTCCTTTGGAATCGGGAATTAAAATGATTATTAACCAATTGGAAAGTATAAAAAATATCTTAATTTTTTAGCATTTTGATTCCTGATAACTTAAAATTAGTTCATTTAAAGATCTTTTCTTTATCTTAGGGTGTTTAAACTAACAAAACTAAAATATGCTATTAAGTTTATATATTTTTTTCAAATCATGCAGAACAGAATGAAGGTTTTTGCAGGTTTTTGTATATTTTTCTATAAACTAGAATAAAGAAATTGTCTTGTAGTATAATTTAAAAAAAAATAAATTAACAGTTGGTCGTCTGGTGTTTTATTTTTTTTATTCGGTTAAAAGTATTGAACTTTTTAAGTGATATTCGGTAAAACCTTGAATGTCCCATGATTGTCAACGGCATTAATGACATGGAATATATGACAATATTTAGCGTTATACATATTAAAACTAAGCAAGAATTTTAAACAGACATTATAGTTGCTAATATACTTTGATTTATAAAAATATAAATAAATTTTAGAAAATTATTAGTTGCATTTGCATTAAAAGAAAATTATGTTTATTTTCTTGTAAACATTTTAAAAGTCCAAAGATATTGATGGATTTACGATGATTTAAACTACGCCTAATATCGTAAAGAAAGTAATATCGAATCCACTTTAAACCGGAATAAAACAAAGAATTTTATAACAGTCAAACCTGTTTTTAGAGGTCAGCCTTGGGACGAGAAAAACGTGGCCACTTATGACAGGTGGCTGCTTAATCCAAGTTCATTTTTGTTGTTTTATTAAAGAGAGGGACATAAAATATGTGGCTGTATAAGACAGGTGATTGTCTAATAAAAGGTGGCCGCTAAGGCAGATTTGACTACACTTCGCAGCTGCACGGACGCCACGTGCAATGTGATTGACAGGTGTAAATATTAATACGCCGATTTAATTAACCGAATTTATAATATTTTCATGCATATTAGAAGCAATAAACTAATTTTTTTCATGGTGCACATTAAATAATCCGCGAAGCTGATCATGTGAAATGTGCACATAAATAATTTAGTTTATTACTTCTATAAACCAAAAAATATCATAGCAACCAATCATTTTCCATAGAAATCATTTTATAACGCACGGTTTTATCATGAATTTGGCTAAGGTGAAATAAATAGTAGCATAATTTATCAATCGAAAATGTATTTAGGGAATCAGAATCACTGTCAAACATTTTGTTTCACTATCTGTGGCACATGTAGTGTATTGTAGATATATAGTATATTTATGAACAGTCTTATATATTTTTTGTGCATACATGTATATACATATAATAATTTTTGATCAACATGTTTCTTAATAACAGTATATTACCTTGACCTTTAAACATAAGGGCAAACAAAAGGAAACCCATAAGTGTGTCTGGCCTGCAGACACTATAGGAAATATGATTTTCCTTGTTTATTCCCAATTTTTTCATCAATTTATATCGGAATAAATGTAGAATATAGGTCTCATATCTAGTGTATGAATGTTACAAACCGGAAGTAGCATTTTGAAAATCAATCCCAGAACCCCCCGAAGGCCAACTTCATCTGTATTTTCGCATTAATATTTAAAAAAAAAGTTATGTTTAAGCGATAGCCAAAACAAAATTTCTAAACCATTTAAATTTTCAAACGATTTTTTTTTCAAGTTTGTGAGCGTAATTAATTGAAACTTTATTCGATATTCGTCAGAGACCTACAAAAAACACCATAACGGATTCCAATATGGCGACGTGTTTACATGACGACAGACTAAAACATTACCAAATGACGTCAACTGAAACAACATGACACAATGACAACGTAATCAATATTGGAATGTTTACAGACGAACAATAATTTACCATGATCATAATTTTAAGCTTTGCACTGATGTAGCTAATCTCGGAATATGACAAAACAAATTTAAAAATGGAAATAAAGGGTCCTATCTCATAATCACATGCTGAGATGTATCCTTGGAAGATTTCAATTTTGTGGGATATCCTCAAACCTTCAAGCCGTTATTTTCCACCAGGTTTCTAAATCGATCTCCTGATGTCAATACGGAGAATTAATTACTGACACCGAAACTCTTTAAAACCTGGCTAAATGAATGTTGACATGTTGCTTGTTGTCTACTGAAGCGCGAAATTCTCTGACAGGGAAATGACGTCATGAAGAAGTTAATTCGTCCCCGCTTAGTGTTGCTACTTATAATTGGACGGTATTTGCAAATATTAATTTTCAAATTTATTGATCCAAGGTATTTTTTAACAAGAATGCAAATGCCATGGTTGTCCGGGGTGATCAAATTCCTAGACAAAAATAAAAGAAGGGCTTTTAATCATTGACATTATTCAAATTTTATTTTTATTATTTCTTCTTATTTTTGACTTCGTCCGATTTTAGGCTAAAGCCTACGCCATATTAAACTAGTACATGTAAATTATGAAACATTTCTAAATAACTGAAGAAAATTATTTCTGTTGTTCAATTGAAAACTCAAGGTTATAAGATGAGGATGCAGCTGTAACCGTCTAGCTCTGAAAAAAAAGTTTGGTCAACCAATGACTAACAGTTCCTGAGTTATATGCAACTTAGCATTGCAAATGAAATGCAATGAAATGGTTACAGACACTTAACAGGAAAATGAAGGTCAAGGTCAAATGATTGAGCATCATGCATACCAAGTTCCATTAACTTAATATATGCATGTTGGACTAAAAGCTCTTTAGATATACAACGTAGCGTTGCTCAGCATCTTGTTAGGATGCTGGTAAAATGTTCTATGACGTCAGCTGAATTTGATTGGCTGATTAATTGACCTTTCGATGTACACAGTTTGATAATTTGCATATTTATATTTTGGTAATTATGCTAATCTAAGATGATTCAAAATTTTCCCATAAATTAATTTATCTTGTGCTGATGTCGGTATCGCGACAGGCTGAGCGTGAGTTCTTTAAATTGATGATGTTAAAAAGTTAACGGTGTTGCTGGAGTAGACTGGTATTGTGCTGTTTGTTGTTGATGAATTGAAATTATTATTTGGGTTTGAATCTGTTACATCTGTAAAGCTGGTATATATAAGGGGTGTGTGCTGGTTACAGGTATGCATGATGACACACTATAAATGGATGTATTGGTGTTGATTGGTACATTTGTGTCTACAGGAAGGCCGCTCTACGCTGACTTGGATTGTTTTAAAATTTCAGCAGCTAACTTTGCATAGTCAATTTCAACACTATTTGTTTTTGCTGATTTAGCTTTGGGAGATTTCTGCACTTGTTGAGTGTCCATCATTAATTTGAATTTCAGGCAAGTGTATATGCGAAGTAATATTATTGGCTGGTGACTCACCTAATAAAAAAACTATCTAAAAACTGTTAAACATGATCAATAGAGGTAGAATTCAGTTACTGAAATCCAATGGGGTTATGAAGGCGACTGCAAATTTTTGCAGCTTTATATAAAATTATCTTATTTTAATTCTTCGTGTTGTCCAGCATAAATATTTACTTTTGGTAAACCGTTATTAACATGACCTTTATAGGAATCTATTCACACGTAAAATATTGTGTTTTAATCGTCCTCTTATTTATTTTAAATTAAACGTATTTTGATTTAGGAATATGCTTGCAACTTTAATTGATATTCAAAGATATAGAACCTATCATTTTCGCAACTTTTTAAAAATAATGAAATTCATACTATTTGAAGAATACAGTGTTAAACCTTTGAAGACACTGTTAGTGTTCATAGAAAACTACCAGAAAGTATTCTTTTCGAGAGAAAACTGCATAAAAATATACAGTGTCAAAAAAGAGGACCAACTGATTATAAAATGTTAACACTTGCGGTAAACTGAGAAACGAAAATAAACCAAAACGCAACGGAACAAAAACTAAATCGATAAAGAAGGAAACAAAAATAGTAAATTAAGCAACTGCAATCTGTATAGATAGGAAACGAATCATGGTTTATTCTTATAATGAACATGTAACTGCCTTTATGGTGTTGATTCTTGGATTTCACTGATCCAAAACGAATTCGAGCGAAACCGGAAAAAAAGAAAACTGAATCGATTTTATCCGACACCAGTCGTTTTCTAAATTTATCAATTTCGTTTGTTTCCGTCTCGTTTTGGTTTCATTACGTTTCATAGTTTACCAGTACCTAGTAAAGGTCATGTTAATAACGGTTTACCAAAAGTAAATATTTATGCTGGACAACACGAAGAATTAAAATAAGATAATTTTATATAAAACTGCAAAAATTTGAGTTTTGATATTGGTAAAGATAAGTTTAAGAATGTATACTTTTGATATATGTTCTTTTTATATATTCAATGTGAAAAAGTGCGAAATTGATAGGTTATATGTCTTGAAGACCGTAGTAATTAACATTTGAAAAAAAAAGATTGTTTAGATGTTATGCATTGCATTACTGGCTATCTCAAATGAGCCTAAGTTCTAATTATGTTTTAAGCTATAATGATAGGAACTGACTACCAGTGTTATGGAATCTTGTCGATGCTTATATGTTACAATTAAAATACTTAGCTTATGCAAAGTCATATACAATACAGTAATTACTAATAAAAGTTAAGTTATATAGAACAAATGGCATACACAAATTCACGTTGCATGAACAGTAAAATTCATTTTGTGATTCGATAAACTAAGACAATGGTGGTTAATGCTGTTTATGGAAGCAAATTCCTTTAAAACCATTTAGGCAATTCATAACAGTGGAGAATGGCACATAGTGTGCATTGTACAACATTATAGTGTTAATGCGTTAAATAAATAGGAAATCTATCCATTTTAAACACAAAACGAACAGTTCCCACGGCATGTAATCGTTAAATCCTGCATTATGAATACACATGATAACGTAAAGGTTCGTTTTATCTAACACCGGTTGGGATTGACACAAGCAACTTACTGGCATGTAGCACATATATGCATGTATCATGCTAACCTGGCATTAAACAAGAAAACAGCAAGATCTCAGGAAATGGAATCTTTCGGAAGAATTGTCGTTTAATTCAAAATCAAATTTTAGCAGTAGTTATATCTAATCAGAAGTGGTTTGCCAAATAATAAAAATTAAGATAAACGCATACATGTACGTCATGCATTTCTCATATTGTTAAAACTTTTCTTTTTCAGTGGAAAATGATGATGTAGGCAATGATATTGACAATGGTGAGTGTAAAAAAATACAATTGACTTACAAATAAATTATCTGTAAACCCATTTCAATAGTGCATAAATATTGATATAAAAAACAATGTGAATCTGTCAGAGTTTCAATTTGAGTTCTTGTGTATAGGTTCAAGTAAGCTATTACCATAGTCCACTCAAATTTTGATTTTCTTGCAATAATCGATCGCGATTAACGACTCGTGCTCGAGTTATTTTTAAGAATAGAGTTAGATATGTAAATGTATCTCAATTATTCGAATCATAGGAGCAGAGAGGTATTGACCATTTCTAGTGCATTTTTTAGACTACGGTAGGTTGTGTTAATATCATGCAGTTTGAATCCCATTTACTTGAAAAATGTTGGTCTTTTGGTGTTGATTTTTGGAATTACAATTGGTCTTGAAAACAATTTTTTACTAAGTTTTGTGTAGGGCAAGTATTTGTTTGATAATCCGGATGTTTTTAGTCAAAACGAATGGGAATTTCAAAGTAAAACCCCTGTGTATGATGAAATTATGTAAACTTACCTGCATCAACTTTTTGAAACTATTTTCGCACTGTTCACATTCACTAGGTTGGGCCAAAATCCACTAGTCTATCCCTGCAACTTTTTATATGTGTACTTGTCCTTAACCAGGAACACCTGACATAGCTGTTTTTGTTCTTTTCGTTTTGATTTTTTTTCTTAATTGTTGAATGGGTATTTCTCTGACTTAAGACTGAATATGAATTGTATACATCAAACTTTGAATTTAGGCCAATCGCAAAAACAGCGAGAAACACCTACTAGCATCGTTGAAATTTGTTTTCTTTTTTGATTGAGGTTTCAAATTTCAGCTTCGTTATGTGGACTGTGTCTCGGTTTTACAAGATATTTGCACCAGTCCTGTAAAGCTTTAAGATAAACAGTGTTAATTTTAAAACTACCAAAAAACTTTAAATTTCTTCCTACCCTAGGAATAGGTTGGTCCTAGTAATATTTTGGTAATTTTACAGCATATTTCTGTTTTCGTGAGCTATATTCTTCATAGTCTTTAGTGTTTGGCATTCTAAAATTTTTTGAAGCGAGCCTTTTGAGAGACTCGAATAAACAAAACGTGCGTCTTGCAAAGCAATATTAATTGTTTGAACTTTTGTTTAATTTTTTATTTCTACATGTAACATCTGCGATGGTTAGTGCTGCTTGTGGTGCTGAGAAACACATGAAAGCTTTGAAATTATTAGTGTAAATTTCAAATTCCTATCCTTGTCATATGTCCCTCTCATTTAGTTACTAATTTGGTATATTTCGATTTATTGTTTTATGCTTTTCTTATTATTTTTGTATTTTGTAGTTTAATATTTTTTGGTAGAGCGCCTCTGATGGATAGACTTGAATTCGAATAATGAGATTTTTTTCTTCAGTAGTAAAGTAAATTAAATTTTCAAACCAAGAACATATATCTGTTCCTCTCTCCCTATCAGTTTTACGTTAAATTCAAACCTAATGCATGGGAAAGGAAGTTTCAGACTCTGTCAAGGGACTGTTGTCTAAAGTTTTTTTTTTTCAGAAACAAAAAATGATGATGATGCAGAAGAAAATGATAGTGATAACGGTGAGTGTATGAAATAAATATGATTTGAATATAAAAAATATATGTAAACCAAGTTTAATAATGAATAAAACTATTGTCTTGTTGATATAAAGTAAATGTTAATAAGAGTTTAGGTTACAATTTGAATTTGAACTACAACTTGGGTAAATAAGATCGGGTAAGCCATTACTATAATCTCATTAGAATGTAGATTTTCTCGGATATAATCGAGTAACGAATCGAATTCGAGTGCTTCAAAAAGAAAACAGTAAAACCCCAGTCACACTGTCACGTATTGGCTTCCCCGTTTTACTACGTTTTAAAACGTCACCTTTTGATGTAATTCATTGTCAAAGTTTTCGGTCTACGCTTTTAACTAGGGACACTAGGTTTATTCTACGTTTTACAAGGTTTCCTTACGTTCGACTACGTTTTACTACATTGTAGATATTGCCAGGTTAAACATCAGCCGTTTTGTTAGGTTTTGCTACGTGTGTGGTACGTTTTGTCAGGTATTACTAGGCTTTGTCACGTTTTACAATGTATATGTTACGTTTTAGTACGTATTGATGCGTTTTACGTTATACCACATGCCACTAGGCTGTGAAGAATTATCCAAATAAAAAAAATATATATATATATATATATATTCACCAGGAAGAGGTAGTGGTTGATTTGAGGTGGAAAGTAATTTGTGATTTCATTCATATTTTAGTACATTTATATTATATCTTCACTCAAAAGACTATAAATGATCACTAATGGTATAGTATATAACCATTGTCCGGCCGTTCATCTGTCTGTATTCCATAGTTTTCCAACTGCTTTTAAAATATAATAGATATGATAGTTTGCATTTACTGTAGTACCAAATAGTGCATAATAATTTTAGGTTCCTAGCTAAACTGGTTTTACACATGTTGAACATGGATGCAAAATTCCTATCACAGTTGTCTAACTCCTATCACAGTTGTCTAACTAGGTCGTAGAGGTTTTTTATTTCGCCTTCAATCTTATCATATGATTTAATTGGGTGTATATCTATTTTATACTCCTAGGTCATCTACTTTCTGTTAACCGAAAACTAAAGTTTTGAACAGGAGCGGGATATCACTAGTGAGCTTTAGCTTCAAAATACTTGTTACAACTTGTTTATATTAAACGTTTTTTTAAACTATCACGCAGAGTACTATTTCAGTTTATCCCAGTCATTTAATTCCAAAAATATTTGTTACAGAAAACTTGACAAATCGCTGCGATGAGTACGAGTGCAAGAGATCGGTCAACTGGTAGTGCCTCTCCGAACCATGTGTCTTTCTTCTTAACCCTGTCGTCCTTCAGAAACTTCAGATGGGTCAATTCGCAAACAGTTTCTAAAGGAAACAATATATCCTCACGTCCCAGTTCCTCTAAAATTGTTCGTACATGCCCATCTGGGATCGCCTACTTTTCCAATGTCTCACCTAAATTAAACGCGTTTTTCTTTTCCTCTGGTACCGGTTCTGGTTGTACTGAAATAACAACAGCCTTATCTTGTAGAATTTGTATGCTCATTCAGCAACATCCCGTAATTTACCAATTTCATAGCACTTGTTTTCTTTTAATGAGATCTAAATGAAGATTTCGTACAAAACAAGGGTGCAAAAATAGGCGAAATGAAAGAGTAGGCCTAAATAAACCAGATGATATCTACTAAAACGTGAAAAACCTAGCGAAACGTAACATTAAACGTAAAAAACCTCATAAAACCTCGTGAAACGTAGTAAATACATAGGAAAACGTAGTAAAACCTGGTGGTGGGCATTCCGCTACGTTTTACTAGGTTTTCGATACGCTTTCACCAGGTTTTAACACGTTTTAACGACGTTTTACCACGTTCAACTACGTATCTGCTACGTTTATTTTTAGCCGCTTTTCACCACGTTTGTGTCGTGCAAGCGATACAAACGGGGCACCCCACGTTTGCGTCCATGTATCTCTACGTATGTACCCGGTTTCAAAAAACGTGTCAGTACGTTTCCTTACGTTTATAGCCGTTTCAATACGTTTAAGAAACGTAGTAAAACGGGGTGCCGAAACGTGACAGTGTGACTGGGGCTTTAAGTACCAGTTCAGTAAAGTGATATTGACAATATCTAGTGCAAATAAGGAAGATACTTAAGATAAAATGGAGGTCTGAACCCAATAACTTTGAAATTGTTGGTCTTTTTGGTGTAGATTTTGGCAACACATTTGGCCAAGAACACATTCTTCTTCAGAATATCTAATCGGGAAATTGTTTTGTTAAAAAGGAAGGATGTTTATGAGTCTAAACATTTTTTTTTATGTTTAACATCTGATTATAATGTATCTACATGTATACTCACCTGCATCAATTTGGAACTTTTTTGGCACACTTCACATAACCACTGAAGTATAGTTGGGGGACGTTTGGGTACAAAACATTAACGTTACCCCATTTTAAATGTGTCTGCATTAAGCATGGTATCTTTTACAATGATTTGTTTGAACTTGACGATTTGATATTTTCTGTTTCAAACTTAAGAAACGGTATTTTAAGATTGAATTTGAATAAGCATTTTATTTCGACCCCCGGCCAATCGCAAAACAGCGAACAGCGCCTATGACCCCCTTGAAATCTTTTTTTGTGTGCCATGTCTTGTTATCTTTTTGTAAAATTGAAGCCCGATGGACCTCGTGACCTGCACCAACTTACGATTCAGTTTTAGAGAGATATACTAATGAAAGGCTAAGCGAGCAAATAATGATGGATAATGAATGATTGTATACAAAATTCGTCATCAGGGGTTTTACTTTAAAAATGTATCAGTTTATGTCAGCTATCACTTACCTTCATATGCTTTTTGCAATATCAAATACTTTGTATACCCAGCTTTTATTGAACTTGCTTTATACATGTAAAATATAATAATATATAATTTGTAACCCACAAATATCTCTTGGTAGATTCTCTTTCATTACAACATTTATCCATACATTTCTTCCTGTTCTAATATTGTCTATTAAAGTAGACTTAATAAATTGGAATACATGTATCTTTCAGATATACATGTAATTATGTGAAAGAATCTCCACAGATCAATTTGCTGTCTTCGTGATTTTTTAAGAGGCCATGTCGGTAACCATTGAAATTCAAGTGGAAGGTCAAAAACTTTAAAATTTGAATTAACCGCCTAAAAACATTAAGATAAGTACAAAAAACACATTTTAGGTCAAATTAGTTAGTTAGTTGTTACTTTACTCCCAATCAGCACGATTTCGGCTATATCCGGGAGATGAACATGAAAGTGGTGATGCAATGAACATGAAATGATGATGAAGTGGAGAAAATGGGGACACAAGGCCAATCGGGTAGGAGAGTTTTGACTTCCACTGGAAAAAGGAGTAATGGGTAGGGACGGGAAATTTAGCCTCCTGCATGGGGATCCTACGGGTCCTACTCTTACCGAGACCTGCAGCAGGGTTCTTTGACGTGCGAGGAACGTGACATTTTTCCCAACACGGTGCACTACTATGGTTTGCGGTCAGGTTTTCCGCATTATCGCCTGACGACCCCGCATCTCTCGATGTCAGGGCTGCCCCATTCAACCACCTGGGGCACACATCCCAGTCGCTTTGTGGGCAAAGCGGCCTGACCCGATGTCAGGTTTCTGAGCGCTCTTTAGTGGACTATTATTGACAAGCTTAGCGCTGCTGCGGGCCTATTCCCCACACGGAACCCGCACGGGTGTGAGGTCAAATTAACACATTTGTTAAAAATTATGAGTTTGCATGGAAACGAGAATTAAAATGATTATTTACCAATTGAAAAGTATAAATATATCTTAATTTTTGAGCATTTAGTTGTCCTTATAACATAAAATTGGCAATTTCAAAGATATTTTATATATGTTAGGGTGTTCAAAGTTACAAAACTAAGATATGCTATTAAGATTATATATTTTTTCAAAACATGCATGAATGCTATGGTTACAGTAAAAACTGAAGGTTTATGCCTAAAAACTGTAAAAATGTAAGTTTTTTAAAAGTTAATTTCAGGAAAACGCACCACAGCTCGTATTTGGTTAAAAGTATTGATTTTTTTATGTCTCATATGGTAAAATCTTAATTGTCCAATGACTGTCAACGGCTTTAATGACATGGAATATATAACAAGAGCTAGCTTTATATATATCAAAACTGAATAAGAATATCCAACATACATTATTATTGCTTAAATACTTGGATTTATAAAAATATAAGTAGCAAAAACCAATTATTTTCCTTAACCATTTATATGACACACGGTTTTTATTTTAAATTTTGCTAAGATGCAATAGTAGCATAATTTATCAATCAAAATCAGAGTAACTGTTCATATTCTGTTTCACTATCTATGGTACATGTAGTAAGTGGATGTAGTATATTTATGATAAAGTATCAATATTTCACCAGGGGAATGAACCGGATACATTTCAACAAAAATCTGTTTTGTTCATACGTCATCTTTTGAACAGTCTTATTTTATTTTATGTGCATACATGTATATAGATTTATTCTGTTGTGTTCAACATGTTTCTTAAGGTAGTAAACCTGGGGTAAGGGACATAACTCTTTCAAACAGATCAGAGGTCATTTGAATGTTTTATATTCAAGTTATTTTCCAAACATTTTGTTGATGCTGATCAGGCTTTGTTTTCAGAGCATTTCTGTGTATAATGTTTCCTTACATTTCCATAATAAAACAAAATCATTACATTTTTTAAACAAGTCTTTGTAAGTCTAAAATTCTAATCTAATATAAAAAGTGAATGAAATGGGACGCGCCAGCCGATTTTTGTTCGACAGGTGGCGTGGTTGATTTAACAGTTATTATTCGGAACTCTCCTCCGGAACGCTTCTAATCTATCGTTACTACAGAATGTCGTCATGTTTTGAAATCGACAGCATTAGAAAACGATAGTAGACATATGGTTTCACCTGCCAACAACAGGAGAAAGGAATCGGACATGAATTAAACCGTCAACGAGTGATTCTAATGGTGCAACATTTTACAAGCATCATGCCGTCATCGTCACGATTCACAGCTGATATTCATTACAGAAAACGAATAAATAATGTAAGTTTGAGCGGTTTTATAGTAATAAATGTTGACAGTGAGTTAAAACAAATGCCCCTGTTAATTGGGAATTAAATATTTTCTCTCTCAGTTAGGAAATAAAAGGCCAAAGATGCATATAATTTCATACATGTACATGTATGCATGATCATAATTTATGTACAATGTACTGCAATCACACAACCTGATGAACACAATGCCATTTGTCACTAGCAACTACATAAACAGGCAATTAATGCCAGGGGGTGATGGGTACTAACTCTGGGGTGGACCAAGTGACTTTTGCATAAAGTCCACAAAGGACAAACATGAAGTACTCTTGGTCACTCAAATATTGTCTGTAGGCCCGTCCTGATAAAAATATAACACCAAAAGAATTGGCGCATACATTTTATTTTACATGTAAACTAGACCTTTTAGTAAAAACTATGATGCATTGTCAACCCTATTTTGAATACCAGATAATTTTGTGTCCCCGTTGCAATATGGAGCAGAACATAGAAATGCAGGGGTCTGTCCTTTGTCACACTTTTGCGTTACAACAGTTTGCTCAGCAACTATTAATTGTTATTTTGTCACAAACTTTTTAGTTACTAATGACAATAAAATTTGATTTATTTTATTTGATTAATCATAGGCTTTCAATATTTGGTATGCCTCTTCAGATACATAGGAGTCATGTTTTCAGATTTGTGGCTCGTCTACTTCCTGTTCAACTTAGATTTTTGTCACTCAATGGGTGGGGAACCTAGAATCTGTTCTTGTCCAACTTAGTTTTAGTATTACATGTATTATGGACATGTCTAGTGATTTAAAAAAAAATCATTTCTGTGTTCATGGTGATAAAATAAAAATTTTTTTAAAAAATTCTTTGCATATACAGATGTATATGTATGATTGCACAGGGACCATCCATCTAACTTGAAGTGACTGTGGGATTCTCGACTATTTGTTCCAATCAGAATTTATTTAATGCCAACACAAAAAAAATCTTTATTTTTTTTAAATAATACTTGCCTGTCCCATTTATACACATTTATATTGTAACATATATATACACCATGTTCATAATACACATGTATTATCAAATAAACACAAATGTAACGGGACCAATCGATGTCTTGCTCTGCGTCACATGGCAAATTTAGGTTGAACCTGTACATTCAGTCAGAGATCCCACTTAAACAAGTAACCAGAATTTTACTTCTTAAGGTAAACAAAAATTTACTTGTTTAAGTAAAGTATTTTTCTCTGAGCAAAAATTTACCTATACAAGTAAATTTGAAATACTTTGAGCTCATTTTACTTGTTACACAATATTTTTACAATCAAACTGATAATTTTCTTTAAATGTTTACATCATCTGCTCTATGGTCCATTAAAAATTTCTGATGCGGATGGCTGTCTTCATGGTGTGCACGGCCTTTGAAAATTGCCCTCTTGGGACAATAAATGTTGATTATTTCTCAATTAACTGAAGATAACAGATAATCTCAGTCTGGTAAAGGTTGCTAATACTATTAGCCATATAAATAATCATGAATGAAAGTAAATTGCATGACTAGATAAAGATAATTATGAAAAGAATGATTTTCTATCATTTTACTTGTACAAGTAAATTAGTGAAAGTCAAAATAAGGGAGACAATTTTAACTCTTTAAAAGTTTACCTATAGAAGTTAAAATCTGTTTACTTGTACAAGTGGGATCTCTGACTGACATTCTAGGCCAAATATGGACAGTAAATAGTTTTTGACACTTGCATCCTATGGTGGACTGACAAAGCATATTTGTCACATGCAACCCAATTTAAAGACTGACAATGAATATTTAGAAAAAAAATGTTTAAGATCCTTATATCTAACAAGAATATAAAAAAAACACACACATAAAATCAGACAAAAAATTGAATTTTCAATTTTCCCCTTTTGAACCCGAATTGCCATACAGATAAGGTGGGGTCAAGAAGAAATTTATCATCCATTGCATTTTTTTTTTCAAAATCAGACCTCAAATAAAAAGTTGGATTTTTCCCCTTTTGGGCCCCTAATTTTTGGAAAAAAGGGGAGACCTTTAAAATTATGTAAATCAATTACTTATGGAAAATTTCATGTCCCCATCTTTCCTTTTATTGCACGTGACATCACTCTTAAGTTTCATAGCGTTCGGTCAACCAGAACAAAAAATATCGAGAATTCAACTAAAAGAGTTGCTTTTTGGGTCCCTTTAGGCCCCTAATTTCTACACGGAATGATAAAATGGTCCCAAAAGGGGAGGTGCACATCTTCAATATTTATGTAATCACTGTGTAAAATTTCAGAAAGATCTAGTGTTTGGTTTTTGTGATTCAGATTACTCAAGACAGCAACCCCAATAGCGTGATGGACGGACGGACAGACGGACCCGACTCCCAAACCTGCTTTCGCCTTCAGCGACGCAGGTAAAAATAAATCATTACTGGGGGGAAATGCAGGACCTACATAATACATGAACTACATGTTCACTGTATAATTCTTAGCCATATATATTTTGTCAAAAAAGTTACATAAACATGATAAAAATACTAGTACAAACTTTTACATGTATTAACCATATACAAGTACAGCCAGGTAAAACATATCCCCCAAAAATTCTACAATTTAATACACCCCCCCCCAAAAAAAAATGTAAGTCAATATATCATGATATATAGGAAAAAGTTTTATAACCATTATATTTTTTTTATATACACCATTTCAATAAGCATTTTTATTTTCTTTCTTTTCAGATTTGAATTTACCAAGTGGATTAAAGGATAACATGTGATGTGCAACTCATTAGCTTATATGTGCATGTACATATACATATATGTATTAGACAGAACACAGTTGAAGAGATTTCTACATCATCATGATCATATACCTTGCAATCTTTAGATGTGACTTATCTCTGATTTCTTTCAAGCGCATGCAGATGTAGATTGCAGAGATTGGGAATAAACTAGTACAAATATGACAAAAGGAAATTTATTTGTTAAATACTTGAAAACAAAAATAAATCACTCGGTGACTTGATTGAAAATCATTTAAAACATTATCCCTTGTAATACATACAAATTCATATATGGTGGATAAACTTTGCGATGGTTTGGAAAAAAAAATTAATAGGTATATGTTCTTGTACTTTTCTTTAATTCTTTTGGTGTTTTTACTATGATTCTTTGTTTTGAATGCTGCTGATGAAATGTTAAACCTTGAAATATGCCTATCTAGGATTTCCAAGCATTTGTTTGATTTTGTATTTTTAAATTCTTTATATACACATGTGAATTAATAATGATTTATTTCGTAAAAAGTCAAAACATGCTAGAGTCATTTTACATCACTTTGTCACAAAAGATCTGAAAAGGGTGATATTTATAATATAAAAGTGTTATTCTGAGCACAGCTTTTTTATTGTCCATTTGTTACTGTAATATAGCATTTTAAATATTGGCATGTCCAGATGTTTGTTTCCTCCTTTTCAGATGTTGAATAAGTATTTACATATGTTACCCAAATATTTACCAACTTTCAAGCATAAGTCAGATTTAAAATTGGTATACGTGTACATGCACTTGATTTTTTTTACATCAGTCGATAGATGCTTCTAAGCTAGCTGTCAGTAAGAGTTCTCAATAGAGTTCCTCTACGTCTCATCTTTTCTTGTGTCGTCATTATATACATGTACTAGTATGCATTGGAATATGATATATCCCTTGTTATGTCTCCCAAACGAAGTTTGGAGACATTATGTTTTTGCTCAGTTCTTATTATTTTTATTATTATTATTATTTTTCTTCTTTCCGGGCGCGATTTTTCGAACACTTGTGTGCACTGTTTCTCAGAAACCGTTGGACGGAATCGTTTGATATCATATGACTTGAAAGGCCCATATTCGTAGATGCGCCTCCTGAAAAAAAATTTTCAATATGTTGAAGGGAACATGGGTGTTGGGGGTCTCAAAAGGGGGTGGGGTTGCAAAATTTTACTATAGAAGTCTATGGGAAAAGTGATATAACTTAATATGCGATCTTAACTTTGAAATACTCACTTAACTTGGATATCTAAGTAAACGTAGTGGCAAGGTATTATGGTAAACCCTCCGTTTCGTTGTCTTAAGTGGGGGGGGGGGGGGGGGGGTTCATGCCCCACCCCTTCAAATAACAAAACACTTAATATTTTGAAAACCATTGAGAGCCCCACCCTATAACCATATATATTATTACTCCTTATGATAAAACAAACCATTTGGGTCCACAAGGGGGGGGTCTGAGGGGGGTCATGCCCCACCCCCTCAAATGATATAATACTAAATATTCTGAAAACCATTGAGATCCCCACCCTATAACCATATATTATTACTCCTTATGATAAGACCAATCATATGGTATCGTAAGGGGGGGGGTCATGCCCCACCCCTTCAAATAACAAAACACTTAATATTTTGAAAACCATTGAGAGCCCCACCCTATAACCATATATATTATTACTCCATCTGATAAAACAAACCATTTGGGTCCACAAGGGGGGGAGTCTGAGGGGGGGGGGTCATGCCCCACCCCTCAAATGATAAAATACTAAATATTTTGAAAACCATTGAGAGCTCCACCCTACAACCTTATATATTATTACTCCTTATGATAAGACATATCATATGGTACCATATGGGGGTCTGAGGGGGGTCATGCCCCACCCCCTCAAATGATAAAATACTAAATATTCTGAAAACCATTGAGATCCCCACCCTATAACCATATATAGTATTACTCCTTATGATAAGATGAATCATATGATGCCATACCGGAGTCTGGGGGGTCATGCCCCACCCCCTCAAATGATTAAAATACTTAATATTTTGAAAACCAATGAGATCCCCACCCTATAACCATATATATTATTACTACTTATGATTAGACGAATTTTTTGGTACCATACGGGGGTCTGAGGTGAGGAGGGGGGGATGGTCATGCCCCCTCAAATGATAGAATACTAAATAACTTGTGTCAATAGGGGAACCCCTGCCCAAATTTTATTCATGAGGTTCTAAAAATGCATTTAAAGGCATTTCCAGGATTTTGCTTTTGCCTGGGACGTCTGTAAAACTTTGATTTACAGGGAACCCCTGCCCAAATTTATCCCATGAGGTTCTAAAAATGCATTTAAAGGCATTTCCAGGATTTTGCTTACTCGTGGGACTTTTGTAAAAAATTTGATTTACAGGGGAACCCCTGCCCAAATTTTTCCCATGAGGTTCTAAAAATGCATTTAAAGGCATTTCCAGGATTTTGCTTACCCATGGGACTTCTGTAAAACTTTGATTTACAGGGAACCCTGCCCAAATTATTCCCATGAGGTTCTAAAAATGCATTTAAAGGCATTTCCACGATTTTGCTTACCCCTGGGACTTCTGTAAAACTTGTGTTTATAGGGAAACACCCTGCCCAAATTTTTCCCATGTGATGAATGGGACTTCGTTTGGGAGACATTCGAAACTGCATCCAGTTTCAATTATACCTTGTTGAATTTAACTTTTATCAATTTGATTTTTACTACATATATGTGTTACTTTGTGGTTTATTATATCAAGTACCGTAGTTTAACTCCGCCACATATTATACAGTTTTTGCTTGTCCAAAGCCAGGAATCTCTGTCAAAGCTTATGTTGTGCTCATCCCCTCTTCATGTTACATGTATGATTTCTATGTCCTGAAGGGGATTTTCTTTGACAATTTAAGGACTTACTTTGAATGATATGCATTATATTTTTATCTGGCTGTTTTCCATTGTGGATTTTAAATTGTAGGTTGTGTAAGATACACTTATTATACCCCTGCTTAAAAAGTGGGTGTATATAGTGTTAGGGGTGTCTGTCCTAAGACCTTCTGTTACAAGTCAGGGTACCCATCTCTAATCCACTAAGCCTCCTATAATGTAAATTCCTTGATGGATTTTCATGGATCTTCCACACAATTTCTGTTACATAATGTAGATGTGCACCTCCTATGTTTGATATTTGGGGGCAGGGGAATTCATTTGTGATCTGCTGCTCAGTTTTCTAGTTTCACATTACAATATAATTACCTTCTAAGACAATGTTAACTAGAAAATTTTAATTTAATAGTGACAATGCTTATTAGTGAAACCACCATTTTAATTTTGAGCAAATATAAAGAGAGGGGGATGGAACTACAGGCTGACACAGGTAAAACAGGAAACCCCTTCAGTCCCTTCTTTGAAGCAGGTCATAAAAGTGTACAGATGTGATGGTGTGAACAACAAATTGTTCATTTATAGGTTTTTTCAATTTCTTCTGAAATATCCTTAATTTTGTGCTACACATATTTAAAAAAAATCTGTTCAACAATTAAACAATGCATAGTGGGCATGGGAATCAGATCATGAATAAGTGTGGCTTGCTGTCTGCTTGTATCTTGCACTTTGGAAATGTGTTTGGAAAAAAAATGATTGAATTTAATCTCATTTCAAACTCAAAGTAATTAATACACATGTATTGTCAATAGTGTCACTGCACTGATGGAAGTTTTGCAATGAGTTGCACTCAAAATATATATATAATAATATAATACCATGCAAATGTAATAAATCCGAAAACGGGAATCGGGATATTGAAGAGGAAAATCAGGAAGAAAGTTTACCTTTGCAAAATGGGTGTCAAGCAGAGGACAAATGTGCACAGAATAACATAGAAGTAGTAAATCTTTCAAGTAAAGTACTGACTAACCCTCAATTGGAACTTCTGAAAAAAGGGCTAAAATTTGTGCCATCCAGGGGAAAAGTTGATATGTCCAAATTAATAACTGATCTTAAGATGTGGGAAAGAAGAATGCGCTTACGGGAGTACTTTTTTGATCAAAATGAAGGGGAAGATTATCAACCAGAATTAAACAACAACAAACAAAAAAAGAAGAGTAAATTTACACCCAAAGAAGGCAGAGATCGCTTCTTAGACATGTACATCAAAGAGGTCAAGGATGACATAATTACGGGATTGAAAAAAGATTTTAAGCGTAACTTAAAAGCGCAGGAAGAAAAGGCGTTGCGAGAACTACTATATGATGTGAGTATTATCATCCGCCCGGCGGATAAAGGATCAGGGATTGTCGTTATGGATTCTGATGATTATGTCGATAAGTTGGAAAAAGAGATCAAGGAGAGCGCTTCCTATAAAGAGGTAGATTCTGACTTAACGTTAAAAATAACAAATAAAGTTAAAAAATTGGTTAACGATATGGCAAAAAGGAACATCATTACGGCAGAGGAAAAACGTTATCTTCTACCTTCTGAAATTAGACCTGGTAAACTTCAGGCGAACCCTAAATTGCACAAACAAAATGTGCCTTTCCGTACTATTGTCAATGGTAGGAGTCATCCGACTGAACATCTAGCGGAATTTGTTGAGAAACAACTGTCTGAAAATGTTAGATCTCTTAAAAGCTATGTACAAGACACAACAGACTTTTTGAAGAAATTGTCAACAATAACACAACCATTACCGCTGGGCACTACCATTTTTTGTATGGACGTCAAGGGACTTTATCCGAATGTTCCACGGAAGGAAGCCAGAGATGCAGTTAAAAAGGCTTTGAACAAGAGGGAAAATAGTCCTATAGAAACTGAAGAAATTTTAAAAATGATGGACCTAGTTCTTGAAAATAACAATTTTTCTTTCAATAACAAAAACTATATTCAAACAGAAGGGACAGCAATTGGCTCTAAATTGGGTATGAATTATGCATCTACGTATTTAGGCGAATGGGAGGACAAGCTACTAGACAGTTGCACAAAAAAGCCGTATGCATATTTCAGGTACGTTGACGACATATGGGGATTGTGGACTGGAAGCATTGAGGAACTAAAAAATTTCCAAGGCACCGCAAACTCAATTCATCCAAATATAGAGGTAGATATTAGATACGGTACCCTAAATATCGAATTCTTGGATGTAAATGTTTCCATTATTGATAATTTCATTACAACAGATTTATTCAGTAAGCCGTCAGACAAACATCTTTACTTACACCAAGGTTCATGTCATCCAGAATCCGTCAAAAAGGCTATACCATATGGGTTAGGGATTCGTTTGAAACGAATATGTTCTGACGATGAAAAGTACAAGAATCGTAGAAATCAACTTACAGAACAATTAAAGAAACGAGGGTATGATGAAGAAAATGTGGAAGAACAGCTGAGAAAGGTGGATAACAAAAATAGGGATCGGTTATTGGATTACAGGAAAAAGAACAACAAAAGTGACAGGGTTCCGATGGTGCTGACCTATAACACAGCATTGCCAAACGTAAACAAAATTCTAAGAAATCGTCAGAAAACACTACATCAATCTACAAGAATGAAGACCGTTTTCGGTAAACCACCTATTATTGCATACAGAAGGGATACGAATTTACAGGACATCCTCATACATAAAAAACACAACCAGCACTTTTTCAAAGCAGAAAATAAATGTGAACCTTGTGGAAAAAAATGTGCTATTTGTCCTCACGTTGTTAACACAGATAGAATAGAAATAGATAATAACGAATACAAAATTAGAAATTATGTCAATTGTAAATCTACCAATGTAGTGTATGCAATTTTTTGCATAAGGTGTGATAAATACATATACGTAGGAGAAACCGGGGACACCTTATACCAAAGACACCTCCTCAATTTTTCTTTGATTCGGCGGAAGCAGGACGACCCAGTTGCTAAACACTTTTATACCGAAAATCACGACAAGGATGACTACCGAATAGTTGGAATTGAGAAGCTTTACGATTCGGACGAATATAGACAAACAAGAGAGAAGTTATGGATGAAGAAATTCAAAACTTTTAAACCCCGTGGAATTAACACCAAAGAGCAATAGACATTTTATTCTGCTAACTTCTAAATTAACTTTTTTTTTCAATCTATTCATTTCGTTTATATTCATTTTATTTACCTAATAACTTGCACATCCATCTATTATTTTATTTTATAACGCCGCTCTATATATGTTTTCTCTATATTTCCTTGATAACGTCGTCACTACTATGTATCAATTGTTGCGTCTTCTATTGTAACGTCATATTATCCATATAAACATGCTGATGAAGGCCAGTAGCGCGGCCGAAAGCTCCAAGCAGTTTTAGCGTTTTTATTATAATATTGTGCATAGTCATTTTGAAAATTAAGTAACTGCTTACTACATGTATACCACACCTTTGAAGATTAATCATGTAACAAAAAGGACATGAGTCAGATGTGTTGATGATTGATAATGATTTCACAACTTGGTTCTTGCCCTAGTTGTCACACAACATATTACAGAGACAAATGCTAGATGTTTGCACCATTTCATTTTCATCTGAAAGTAGAGAGAATAAAAAATATTACATTTGTATATACATGATATATGAACGAACAAACAAACTAACAAACAAAATATTTTATTGTCAATCAAAGACGCCCGTTAAGGCAGAATAATTAACATTAATTTCATACATTGATTACATTGATTGAAATGATTAATAAAATAAGTTTACAAATACATGAAAATATGAATTCAAACAGACAAAATTATGTTTATTTATCTTAACTAGCACAGGATACAGGACTTAAAAAAATTTATTATTGTTATTATTTATTATGATATATATATCATGTATATATTTTTTATAGTTTTTGCTATTGAACATTCTTCAAATATAATAAAGTCTCAAGAATGACTATCTGTACCGCCACAGAGAATTTCTTGTCTAAAAGTATTCATTTTGCTTATTAGCAAATAAAGTTGATCAAGTACAAATTCGTCTTCTGCAGAAAGAAGCCATAAGAATTTGGCACCCTTATTAAGAGATTTAATGTTTTGAAACCGGTTTTCTATCTGATTTAATATTTTCTGTCTAATAGTGTCTAATTTAGGACATGTTAATAGAAAATGTTGCTCATCTTCTATTTCATTTAGATTGCAAAGTTTGCAGATTCTCTGAGATGCTGCTACATCATTTCTAATTGGTGCGAGCTAATTCTTTTCATAATTCCCCCAGTTTAAATAATGAACATGTAGACTTATATGGGGTCTTGAGATGAAACTGAAAAAAGTTGTCATTATGTCTTACATTTTTAAAGTCATTATACACAATATCCATTAATAAATGGCGAGCAGAATGTCTAAACATCATTAAAAGATCATAATGAATTACGTTCAATAATAATTGTTTGACAGAAAATAGGCAGACACACAGGGAAACCTACTGTGAAAAGTGAAAAGATTGTAAAAATTTGCATCTTTTACATGCGGAAAGATGGGTCATTGTTAGGGCAATGGAGGGGAAAATCGTTAGAGTAAGTGTGTGATTCATCGGACGCCTTTGGACGGTAACTGGTTCCCTGGTTGTCTGATATACCACACAGGCTTGCAGAGCGGGGAGCAACGATAGTAACCCATTTGGCGGGATTTTATGCTGGTTACATCGGGATTTATCCAATCTACACCATTAACGATAACGTTTTGTTCGCTACATTGGCACAGGCTTTCATCGGACGATTTTGGCAAAAATCGGACATTGATTTTGGCTTTTATCGGACAGAAATTTTCCATTGGGCTAACATCGGACATAAAATGGATTTAAAAAAAAACAGATACAGAACGCATTTAGTAACACAACTGTCAAATTTAATAAGGCAACAATTTAATAAAAATTATGATTATGGTGATGTTTGATGATCATTTGTAAACATTAATATTAGCAAATATCATAACACATATCTAAATATAAAAATATATTAGAATAAATATGTGTATCTATTAATCTATATCAGGTATATATTAAATTTGATTGTCACTTTTTGCAATTCTCTGATTTTTTACTACTTTACATACATCATGCACATGATACTTGTAAATTGTTCCTAGATAATTAAAACCTTAATTTTTATTTAGATCTGACTGTTTTCCTCTTTTTTCCCTTGACATTTTTCTCTTTTTCTTTTGTTTCTCTCTCCTTTTTCTTCTGCTCCTTTCTTTGCTCTCTCTTTTCCTTTCTTTCTTGTTTCTCAATTTCTTGCCTCTCCTTTTTATCTTTTTCTCTTTTCTTCTGCTCATAAATTTCATCTGATGTCAACAATCGATGACTAGTTATTTGCTTTGATTTTTTGTTTTGTGTTTTTGGTGGTTCGGGTTTTTCAAGTCCAAAGATATTGTCAATTTCACTGTTCCATGAAATCTGTGATACATCGATCATGCCGGTGCTTGGTGACGGCTGTGGTTCTAGTTCAATAACAGAATCAGAGACATGAACGTCAGAGTTACTTGGGCATATGTCGATTTGACCGCTGGTAATTAAATGAAGTAACGCTTCAGCATCTTCAATATTGTCTAGATTCAGATCTCCGTTTTCATCTGCCGTGGCAAGCACTGTAGATTCGCTACCACTAATGTCAAGAATAGAGTCAGACACTAACTGTTCAGGAACTTGTTCAGATGTTCCGTAAGATGTAGTAACCTCAACAATCGGCTCGACAACTACAGTAGGCTCGGTCGCGTTTTCAGTGGATGACACAGCAGAATTATCGAACGGCAAAGATGGTGCAAAAGCTGAACTTGGTATTTTATCTGGGGAAAATAGGGTGCACACCACACACTTCAAACCCCTTAATGATGTTGTGTTTGTTTACTGTTTTGACGTATGTCTGCTTGAACAATCTGGGCCATTCCCATTTAGTCACTAAGTTGTTGGGCGATTGATTCATAAAGTCTGTGCAAATTGAATCATATTCCCGTTGAAACGGTCCAAACACTGTTTTATCCAACGGATTCAGGTATTGAGTAGTGTGGGGTGGGAGCGCAAACAGGATTATATTGTTCTCACGGGCGGCATCTATCAAACCAAGAGTTTCATGAGAACTGTGACTATCCAGTAAGATAATTTGTGGCCTTTCTGGTCCACAGTGTTGCAAAAAATGATCGACAAACCACGACACACCAAGCAGATCCTCCATCCATGCCTTCTTTTGGTAAGTATACTTTGTACCAATAGGCCCTTCCTTGACGTTGTAAGCTCTCAGAGCCTTCTCGGTCAACCCCTTTACAATAACTAGAGGTGGTATGTCATCCCCTGCCGCATTGATGCACGCCAAGACCGTAACGCCATCTCTACTATTTCCAACTCGGCCAGGGACGTTTCGTTGTCCAATTTCGGCGAGCACTTTTGATGGTTTGTGAGTAAGAGAGACGTTTGTCTCGTCTATGTTCCAAATACGCTTTGGTTGACTATGCAGATTTAAGGATGTCAGTGTAATGTTAAGATCATGAAAGTACTTTCTGGTAACATCCACATTTAACATTCTCGCCCGAATGTTATTAAGAGGTGTTGGGGTCCTAAAAACGATTTCGGGATGACGCTTGCGGAAACCATCAAACCAGTCCCGGCCTGGGACTCCGTTTTTAAACGGCGTTTTGAGCTGTTTACATGATGCCAACCTAGCCATTTTAAAGCAGAGCTGAGCTCGTGTGATTCCAAATCCCATTTTGCCAGCTTCAACAATTTTATACGCAACTTGATTTTCCACCTCCATAGGGAATACTGGTTTTTTTCCTGGGGTTGCACCGTCCTGAATTCGGCCAGAAACTCTGTCGCCAATTGTAGATCTTGGTATATTAAACGTACTTGACGCTTTTCGGATGGACATCCCATTTTTTACTGCTGCTACTGCGTTTTCAAGCAATTTGGGGTCGTATTGTGACCGTTTGTTTTTTCCCTTCTTAGGCATAGCAACCTGAAAAGAAAATTATTTTGTTTTAGTGTTTGGCTTAGATTTGTTTTAAATTTGTGCAAACATATGAAACTAAAATACTTCAAACTTATTTATTTTGCGATAAAAGACGCTTATAACATGTTAAACACCTATGAACATGGACAAATTTGCATTATGAAGTAAGAAGATATGAATTCCATCTCTGTCCGATGTTACACACTTCTGTAACTTATGGTTAAACTGCAAACGGGGTACATCGGACACTTTTTTATTTAAAAATAAAGTATATTTAGTTACTCTGAACGACAACATAATAATCGTTTTTGTAACTTAAAATGTTAAAGATTAAAATAAGACATCACATAATTAAGCTTTACAGATAATTAGAAAGGATTAAGACAGATTTACTTACCGATGATGAAACTATAGCAGACGCTTTTTTTTCGTCAGTCAGCGGAAATGCAACGGATCATGGGAGTCAGTCGGAAATCAACCAATGGAATCGGAGCTTATAAACGGTAATCGGCATGATGGATGGGAAAATCGGACAACGGGGAATAAACCAGTATAAGAGTATCCATACTTACAGGGTGGGTGCGGGAGTATTGGCACTATTTAATGCCAAAGGTTTTGTCCGATAAACCCTGCATGTCCGATGAACGGCACACTTACTCTATGTCCTCATGATATTTTGGAGAAAATATATTTACCTGTCAATAAATCTGCCGTTGTTCGAGCTGTCGATGCATTTCTATGCGACAATTTCATTTTTAATAAGCCCACTGTCTGTCGCCGACAGCCATCCTCCATATTCGTTACGTAAAATCGCGAGGAGTTCCACGGGAGTATTCCGAATAATAACTGATATTTTTAAGGTGCGTCTAACGACCAACGTGAAAGGTGCGTCCCATTCAATGACTGAATAATAAAAAAGGTCCTACCTGAACATAAGCACAACACAATGAATATCCATGCTTATTTCTGCCAGGTTTCTAAAGCAACTTTCTCATGTCAATAGTCAGAACATTACATTGAGATGCAGAAAATCACAAAAACCTGACAGATAAAATGTTTACATGTCAAATTTTGTTGTCTGCTGCTGGGGAAAATTTTGTATGGGGAAGGAAATGAATTGGTATAGTCCAAGTTGCATATGGCTATTTCGCCCCGAAGAAATGATGTCCCTAATATTATTAAAATACCAAAATTGTTTCAAATATTTCGTAAATTGAACAAATAACTCATAATTAATGGTAATGTGTATTAAAAGACAGTTTTTAATTCATTCTTTTTGAATTTGAGATTATTTCACCCATATTCTCTTGATTTTTGGTATGCCTATGATACCTTTAAAATGAAATATCTTTACAAATTGACGGTGAATTTGTCTAATTTTTGGTGTAATGTTGCATTTTCATGATACTAACAAAGTGTTTATTTTCTCTTAAAAAACGACTGATAGGCTTTTAAGAAATATTGCTTTATTTTGTCCCACCAGCTGTTCTTTTGTGTTTCATTTTTTCAAAAAATTAATATAATTTATATTGTATTGGTAATTACAAATGAAAAATCATTAACAAAGCGTTGAATTTATATTGCCTCACCCAATAACTTTTCATATTCGCCAAAAATTGATTATTCTAAAACCTATTTTTGAAAATAAGCCCCTCAATTCAAATGAGGGCATTTAGGTCCGCAAAGGTCTTTAATGGTCATATGTATAAGACTTTACAGTGCCCTAGCGGAGAAACTAGACGGTAAAATCTCTTGAAACTTGTTTATTTTTTGCATCTGTACTAGTAAATAACAGCATATAACTTGTAGAAAAATTGACTGTTGGGAAAATTTTGGGGTCACCCAGGCCTACTACCTTAAAACAAGTATATTACCTCGACCTTTAAACATAAGGGCAAACAAAAGGAAACGCATAAGTATGTCTGGCATGCAGCTTCCATAGGAATATATATAGGCCTTAAGGTACCCAAATATCTAAGGAACCATTTTTTTTTACATTCTACTCTTACTATATGAAAAGCTAAATGGTTACTGGCACGGCCGTTTAAATAGTGGGTCTTCAGTTTAAATAGGGTTTCGCTGTATTGCCTTTTATAATTAGTTTTGTTTTCGTTCTGACTTACTTTGACATAAATGACCTTTTTGCCTATTTTTGCTACTTTCTTTTACAACTGTTTTATACCAAAAAGAACGCTTACAATAGCTGTATGTCATAAAAATGAAAAACAATACTTTGCACACAATTAAGAAAATGTGAATAGATGTTAAGATCGAATTTAAGTTTGATTTATTTCATCTGTTTTAGTTACTGATCAGAACCTTGAAGATTTCGAAAAGTATAAACAACAAACGATTAAGCTTGGTACAGTTGGAAAAAGCGCTATGGGAAAGTCATCTTTTATAAATACAATACTTGGTATGAAGGAAACAGATCATGATTTTGCAAGAACTGGTTTAGGCAATACAACGATGGAACCAACAAAATATGTTCACCCCCATTTCGACAATTTTACAATTTGGGACACACCAGGATTCGGCACTGTCAGGATTACTAAGAAGATCTTTCTTGAAAAAGTGAAGCTTAAGACCTTTGATTTCATCTTTATATTTCTTGATACTATAATCACAGAGGATGACATATGGATTGCCAAAAAACTAAGTGAATTAAAAGTTCCATTTTGCTTCGTAAGATGTAAACTAGATCTTCTTATAGATCTTACAAAACAGAAGAAGCAATCTTACGTTGATGAAGTTGAAAAACTAAGACTAGACATAATGTCCGACATCAAAACTGGTCAAGTATTGCAAAAGTCGGAAGTTTTTCTCATTTCAAACAAACAAGAATATTTTCAGTATGGCGACTGGGTTAAACTTATACGTTTCATTGGCAAGAAAATTGAAAAAGAAAAAGTAGAAAGTCTGTTTTTCTTTCTTCCAGTTCTTTCACCAGAAATGCTTAAAGATAAGTATGATCTCCTAAAAAAGAGGATATGGAAAGTTTCAACTGCTGCAGGTGCTATAGCTGCGATACCAATACCGATCCTTGACGTAAAGTTGAATGTAAGTCTGGTCGATAGAGAGGTACAGAGATATCGCGATGTCCTTGGTTTAAATAGTGAATTTGCAAAGAGCCTCTCAGCAGAAGAAAAAAAATCAAATGAGGAAAAAGTAATGCATGGAATAGCAAGCTCTTTCAAGTCAGGAATTGGTGGAGCTTCATTAACTGCTATGGGACTGCTGTCTCAAGCTGATTTATTCATTCCAGTTGTTGGATCTGCAATTTCAAGTGTTTCAGTTGGGCTACTAGTGAGACGTTTTCTTTATAAGACATTAGATGAAACGTACAAAGAAGCTGTGGAATTTTTTCAGAATGTAACCAAGAAAAACTAAAATTTTCATGGCTTTTGTGAAATAAAGTACATGTTAACATGTAGTTTAAAAAAAAAACAAAAACAAAAAAAACTTTAATTCATCATCACTTAGTCGAGCTGTCACCTATGTCAGTATAAATTTTATAAATCAAATAAAGCATATGCAGTTTTCGTTTTACTAATTGTTTCGTTTTTTAATAATTAAACATCAAATCACGTTTTAATCCAATTATTTTTTGTAAAATGTTTAATTTTCCTAATGTATCAGGAGGTTATTATTTTTATTTCACACATTTGGTGGACATGTGTTCATGTAACAATACGGAATCCAATGGACACTAATTGTGCACCTTTGCTAGCTGATTTTTATCTTCACTCATGTGAAGCAGACTTCTTACAATCTCTTCCAAAAAAACTGAGTGAGTGAGCTGGTGTTTTACGCCCGTGCAACGCTATATACATTGTAGGTTATTTACAGGCGATGAACATGAAAAGGGTGATAAAATGAACATGAAAGAAGCAAAGGTGTACCAAAGGGGTAATCAGTATCATAAAACCGTCAAGACAAAGACAAAACCGGCAGACAAAAAATCATCACAACAAAACAAACCACATAACAACATAAAACACAGACACATAACAACAAAACCGCATTCAGCATTGCGAACTCAAGTCGAAACGAGAGTGAACTCAGGTGCTCCGGAAGAGTAAGCAGTTCCTGCTTGCTATAGCACACCCGTCACGTTGCCAAAGATCGATTAAGTGTTGGTCAAATCCGGAAAGGATGACATTACAAAACTCTATGTCAAACCAACATCTGTGCTCATCTGAGAGATAGAAATCCCGTATTTGTATACAAGCACATGATGTCGTCCGTAAAATTTCTTGAGTAATGACAACAACCTGGGAGCAACGTACCCCTGTGTTAACAATTTGCTTGTCAGCCGTGTAGCTCTATCAAGGAAGTCGTTGTACCCCCCACATGCTCTGGAATAACGAATCAATTGTGATACGTAAACTCCATATGCTGGAGCGGACGGAATGTTGTTACACAGAAAGGGAAAGTTAACTATTGGAAAGTTGAAGTCATCACGTTTGTCATAGAGCTTTATACAAAGCCTTCCTTGTGTGTGAAATGATGATGATGAATGAAATATGGGAGTGGGATGGGAAACTAAGGACCGATAAATTTTGAAGAACCACAGGAAAAGGGGAGAGATGGGTAGGGGCGGAAAATTTAGCCTTTGGCGGTCCACAAAGGGGTCTTTTACGTGCATGAAGCGTGGCACTCTCCACACACGTTGGCCCACTATGGTCGGCGGTCAGGGTTTCCGTATTATAGACCTGACAACCCCCGCGGACGAGGGCCACCCTATTCAGCCACCCAGGGTACACACTTGGTCGCTTTGTGGGCTGAGCACTGACCCGACGTCAGAATCCAAAGACCTTTAGTCGCCTCTTACGACAAGCTAGGCTCTGCTGTGGGCCTTTTCGCCACCCGAGCCCCGCACGGGACCCCCCCCCCAAAAAAAAAAAAGATCGTAGACTAGCTCTCTCTTTTCACCCCACGTTCTATTATACTTATGATGTCCTGTCACTGTACAATTCTCGATTTGGTGACTTTCTCCATCTCATAATTCCTAGGAACTTGGGATAAAGAATACAACAGATTCTTGGAGTCTGCTTCATATTTAGATCTACCCGTGCGGGTTCCGGGTGGCGAATAGGCCCGCAGCAGCGCTAAGCTTGTCGGTAAAAGTCCACTAAAGAGCGCTCAGAAACCTGACATCGGGTCAGGCCGCTTTGCCCACAAAGCGACTGGGATGTGTGCCCCAGAAGGTTGAATGGGGCAGCCCTGACGTCGAAAAATGCGAGGTCGTCAGGCGATAATGCGGAAAACCTGACCGCAAACCATAGTGGTAGGCCGTGTTGGGAAAAATGTCACGTTCCTCGCACGTTAAAGAACCCTGCTGCAGGTCTCGGTAAGAGTAGGACCCGTAGGATCCCCATGCAGGAGGCTAAATTTCCCGTCCCTACCCATTACTTTTTTTTCCAGTGGCAGTCAAAACCCTCTGACCCGATTGGCTTTGTGTCCCCATTTCCTCCACTTCATCATCATTTCATGTTCATTGTATCACAACTTTCATGTTCATCTCCCGGATATAGTCGAAATCGTGCTGCTTGGGAGTAAAGCAATAACTAACTAACTAACTAACTCATATTTAGATCTACATCTCGAGATTGACTCTCAAAGAAGACTTTCAGCAGAGCTGTATGACAAACGTGATGACTTCAACTTTCTTTTTTGTGTAGCAACTCATGCTTATGGAGTCTTAGTATCACAGTTGATTCGTTACCCCAGAGCGTGCGGGAATTACATAGATTTTCTTGGCAGAGCATCATGTTTGACACAGATATTTCTAACACAGGGTTATGTTGCACATCGGTTGCTGTCTTCACACAAGAAATATTACGGTAGACACCGTGCAATCGTAGACAAATATTGGATCTTTCAAATGTTGCACATCGGTTGCTGTCTTCACACAAGAAATATTACGGTAGACACCGTGCAATCGTAGACAAATATTGGATCTTTCAAATGAGTGCAGATGTTGGTTTGTCGTAGTAATTTGTTCTATCTTCCTTTACCGGATTTGGCAAACTGTATTAGAAATTAGCAACACAACGGGTGTGCTATAGCAGGCAGAAACCGCTTACTCTCCTGGAACATCTGTGTTTACTCTTGTTACGACTTTGCAGCTCACCATATCCGTTCTATATTATATCAATTACTATTCAACACATAGGTAGATCGCATTTTAGCAAACACACTGTGAATATGTACAAAATTACGCAGTTATCTACAATTCTAAAAAATTTCTTAACCCATATAAAAAAAATCGACAGTTTCTATGGATGGTAGTTGTGTTGCAGCCGCTGTTGTCACAGGAAATAGCACTTTCACCCAGAGTCTGTCAACTTTTATTTCAGTCTTGCCGATGAAGCAAAGACCATCATTTTGGGACTCTGTTTCATTGATGCATCCGAAAACTGTCAATTCTTTATTTATTTAAAATCTCTCGCTTGTCTTTTGACAATTGATAACAGCTTGCCTTTAAGCAATAATTCCCCAGATAACTATCGATTATGTATTTGGCATAATATTGACCGTATTGATAGTTTTTTTACAGAGCATGTTTGTGAGGCTAACTATGGCACGCCGTTCTCGTCAAAAGTATGATTCAAATATAATTTATTTTATTCACTTAAAATTTTGAAATACTCACTTGTATTTTGCACCGTTTCTTATTATTATTTTTTTTCTCTGACGCAGCTTTGTCCGCAAGATTACGGCAAAGTGTCTGAAGCGATTCTCATGAAACTTGGAATATATATAGGGTTGCATATGTAGGTGGGCCTCGTGGTTTTAAAATTTTCAAAATGGCTGCCATTTTCAAAATGGCCGCCCTCAAATAAGGGTACCAAAAAATTATCTCGAAAACTACTGCATTGATTTCGACGAAATTTTGTTTGTAGGTAGAGGGGAGTAAGGAAAGTTGAATGGTGGATACGAAAAAATATATATGGTCACCGTTTTCAAAATGGCCGCCGGCTTAAATTGACCAGAATTTTGTCCGCTTAATTTTTCTATCAAAACCTTGATGGATTTGCATGAAATTAAGTATATTAATAGACCATCATATGTAGATGTTTTTTTTACCAAGAAAAAAATTCGCGCGTCGGCCATTTTCAAAATGGCCGCCATCGAAAATTGTAAAATGGGATATTTCTAAAACTACTGGACGGATTGCAACGAAATGTGGTATTTAGGTAGATGGAAGTAAGGGAAGTTGAATGGCCATTTAAAAAAATCAAGATCAAACTATCATCAGAGGGAGCATCTATCAACACTTACCTCTATACTATCGCGCTAAGGATCACGGGAAATATTTAAATAATATTCAATCCCCGAAATCGGGGATATTACCCACAATCCTTAGCGCGATAGTATAGAGGTTAGTATTGATAGACGCTCCTCTGGTGATAGATTGAAATCAAGATGGCCGCCATTTTCAAAATGGCCGCCATCGAAAATTGAAAAAACGGGGGGGATCTCGGAAACTATTTGACAGATTTCAACACAATTTTATATGGTGATGCAGATCAATATGTCGCTTCGAAATACATGCAGTTCAAACGGGAGGTGACTTCTGTGTTGTCATCCCAACACAATCACATCTAGTTATTCTTAATTTTTTTATTTTTCTTCCGTCATCCTGATGCACGAACTTGTCCGGCCTCCTTCTTGGAAATGGGTGGACGGATCGATCTGAAACTTGGAGGGAAAGATCCCAAGGTCATTCAGTTTTTTGTGTTAACAATTTCAAAATAGCCGCCAAAAACTATTACCTCCATTTTCTCGGAACCAACTTGATGAAATTCAACGAAACTTGGTATAACACAGTTTCGTTAGAAATGGACAATTTTTGCCGTTTTTCGGCGGCCATCATAAAAATTACGGCCATTATTGAAATTCCGACTATTCGCAATCAGTTGCCATCACCTATTTACCTTAAATACCAACGTAATTGGAAACTTTTTGGTTTGAAAACAAATTTCGTGAGTGGCGGCCATTTTGAAAAATGACCGAAAAATGTAAACGTTGTCCGATTTTAACGAAATTTGGTATTTAGGGTAAATAGGTGATGTCAACTGATGGCGAATAGTCGGAATTTCAATAATGGCCGCAATTTTTAAGATGGCCGCCGAAAAACGGCGAAAATGTAAACATTGTCCAATTCTTACGAAACTTGGTATACATGGCGACTCACGGTGAATTGTTGGAATTTCAATAATGGCCACCGAAGATCTACAAATATGTAAACATCATCCAATTTCAACGAAACTTTGTATACATGATAAATGGGTGATGGCAGCGAACCACGAGTTGTCGGAATTCTGTTGAAGAACACAGACATTAAATGAGAACGGTAGTGGACATCCAACGTTTCGGGAAACGTAAATTTTAATTATTTTTTTTTCTTCTCTCCGGGCGCGTTTTTCGAACACTTGTCTGTAGTGTTTCTCAAAAACCAAAAGACGGAATCGCTTGATATCATATGACTTGATATGCCCATACTCCTAGATGATCTTCCCGAGAAAAAAAATCAATATGTTGGAGGGAAAATATATTTTGGTGGTCTCAAAAGGGGTTGGGGTGTTCTAAATAATACTATAGAAGTCTATTGGAAAAGTGTTATAACTTGATAATGTGTCATCTTAAACTTTGAAATACAGATGGGTCCAAACCTAACCTGTACAAAAGTGAACCGGGAGCAAACATTTAGTTTACTTTTCTGGTTTGATTTGGTTTGCTTGACCAAACAAAATAGCAAACCACAGTTTACTGAAAACAAACCGTGGTTCGCTTTTCTAGTTTGGTTTGGTGTGAAAAGCAAACCAAACCAGGCGGCTGGTTTGGTTTGCTCTGACCAAACCAAACTATGGTGCTGGTTTGGTTTGCTCTGACCAAACTTGAATAGGGCGCTGATTTGGTTAATTCCTACCAAAACCAATCTAAACTGATGGCAAATATTTAAATCATAATACTTTTTCAAAGTAAAACATATTTGTTTTACGAGATCAATTATCATAAATGGATGTCGGACGTCGTATTACTTTGATTCTTTGAACCATCTGCGCATGTTTATGGTTTTCTCTTAGCCGCTGGTCATTCCCCACCCCCCTCGAATGACAAAATACTTAATATTCTGAAAATAATTGAGATGCTCACCCTTTAACCATATATATTATTACTTCTTATGATAACACGAATCATTAGGTACCATAGGGTGGTCTACGGGGGTCATGCCCAACCTCCTTAAATGACAAAATACTAAATATTCTGAAAACCATTGAGATCCTCACCCTTTACTCATATATATTATGTATAGAAGAATCATTTGGTACCATGTGACGGAGATAAATAACTAGCGTTGTTAGGGGAACCCCTGCTCATTTTTTTCCATGAGGTTCTACAAATATGTTTAAAGGCATTTCCAGAATTTTGCTTACCCCTGGGACTTCTGTACAACTTGTATTTATAGGGGGAATCCTTGCCCAAATTTTTCCATGAGATTAAGGGGGCTTCGTTTGGGAGACATTTGAAACTGCATCCAGTTTCAATTACACCTTGTTCATGATGATTTTGGATGCTCATATCTTGATGTATATATGTGAAAAAACTTCATAATGTTATCGTACTTCTTTCATAGAATATTAAAATTAAATATACAGGTAAACCTACATGTAACTATAACAACCCCTATTTCTGTGATAACCAAACATGAAGTTCATGAAAGAGGTACAATTTTATAAAGATGTTTGTTCTTATCCTGATGTAGATGCATATAAAGATTTATGATTGGCCTACTATTGTCAGTAATCAGACTTTCTCCAAATACAAATGACAACAAAGTTCCAGACAATAAATTTTGCTACGCCTGACGCACGTTTCGTCTATTCAAGACTCATCAAAGGCGCTCTACCAAAAATATTGAAAATGCCAAACACTGTATGAATATGAAGAGCATAGAACATTATAACCAAAAATACCAAACTGGGGAACCAAATTATTACTAAGACATTCAACCTATGTCTTGGGTAGGACGAACTTTAGGGTTTAGACAATTTTGAAATTTAGACGGATAATTTAAAGCTTTGATGTATTCTCCAACTCAAAAGTGTTGGTGCCGGAGCGGGCTAACCTCGGGGAATTTAAACTCCACCAGCAGTGCTAACCTTCACGTGTGTTCGAAATACAAATGACAACAAAGTTCCAGACAATAAATTTTGCTACGCCTGACGCGCGTTTCGTCTATTCAAGACTCATCAGAGGCGCTCTACAAAAAATATTGAAAATGCCAAACACTGTATGAATATGAAGACCATAGAACAGTATAATCAAAAATACCAAACGGAGGAATCAAATTATTACTAAGATATTCAACCTTTGTCTGGGGTAGGAAGAACCTTAGGGTTTAGACAATTTTGAAATCTAGACGGATAATTTAAAGCTTTGATGTATTCTCCAACTTAAAAGTGTTGGTGCCGGAGCGGGCTAACCTCGGGGAATTTAAACTCCACCAGCAATGCTAACCTTCACGTGTGCTCGAAATACAAATGACAACAAAGTTCCAGACAATAAATTTTGCTACGCCTGACGCGCGTTTCGTTTATTCAAGACTCATCAGAGGCGCTCTACCAAAAATATTGGCAATGCCAAACACTGTATGGATATGATTTGCAATTCCCGCGGAGGAGGGCCACACCCTATACTCAGCTATTAAGGGTCGCTCTGTGGAATGAGCACTTACCTGATGTCAGAAATCCAAGACAATCGGTCTTTTCTACTGACAAACTGGGCTCTGCCGCTGTCCTATTCTTTACCGGGCCCGCACAAGATCCCCTGTCTTCGGAGAACGTTGTGTATACGTTTTGTTCGTTCAACATACTTTCGTTAAAATACGAATTACCCTCTGAAAATGAAAATTGCTTTCGTCGACATTTGTCAACCCCCGTTTGTTGTGATATTTAATATCTTCAGAAAAGTTTAATTTGCAATCGTCGGAATTTGTATTGTTTGGGGTAGGTTTCCCGGGGTCGGAAATTTGTTATTTTTGTGTAGAATTTCGGTATGAATGGTCTAAAACAAGCCTCAACCTTTGGACTGTATGTTGAACTTTCGAAAACTATGGACCCCTACCTGCAATTTATTGTTTAAAGATAAGGTTAGTGCACACATGAATTAAATAAATTGCATGAAAAGAAGCCCACATATTGTACATGTACATGTATCTTATGCATTTTCTTCAAAGTTGAACTGCTATAGTGTGAATAAATATTATTGACAGCAAAAATACAATATTCATAAATTTAAATGCTGGATTAAATAATGTGTCTTTTGAAACCCCCCACCACCAAAACAGGACGAGACCTAACTGTATCACAATTGTTGAGAGAGAAAAACAGAGTGATTGCCTGGAAAAAGTTGTTAATGATTATTTTGGCCTCTACCTCCAAAAACTAAAACAAGAGGCTCACAGGAGCCTGAATCGCCCACCTGGTCTTGATGTCAACCCTATGAAGACTTTTGTATAGCTAAATGAGCTGAATGTTTAAGCATGAAAAAGATTTTTTCTATCTGCTACAGTTTTCATTCTTAATAACCAAAAAACACTATTAATAAACTTTTAAGGGGCTGTAACCCCTATAAGGGGTTATCAGACAACTTCAACCCTATGGCGACTTTTGTAGAGCTAAATAAAGGTAATAACAAAACTACCGAACTTGAATGATCAATCTCATAGTCCAGAGAAAATGACAAAAACGAATCAGTCACACCGGAGAACTGGTGGATCGCAATGGTCCTGACTTGGTACAGGCATTTCAAACGAAATGGTGGGTTAAACCAGGTTTTATGGCGCCAAACCTCCCTCTTCCATTGCGATCTTAGGATCCGGTAATGACCATAGAACACAACATAGTTGTGAGACACAATAGGGATATTGAGGTGATCATCTCAGTACAGCAGACCAGTCAAACACTAATTAAAACAATTAACTATCATATCTTTTAACTCAATTTTGAACTTTTCTACTAGTGGCTGATAACGAAGAAAGAATTTTTTTAGTGATCGTATGAGACGTATTTTCTTATAGCCCTACTTCAAAAGTCGGTCACGAAGAAACCGGTGTCTGATCAAAAAATCTGTGAAATGTGTGCAAGCTCTGGCATATCGAATAAGTTGAGAAATATAAACACCGTATGCAGGAGAAGTAGGTATATTGCTCTGTAGATTAGGAAAATTAATAATTTGAAAATTAAAATCGTCTCGTTTATCGTAAATTTTTGTACTGAGATGACCACCTGGGTCAAATTCGAGGTGCAAATCCAAGAAAGACGTGAAGCAATTAGATTCGGTGGTCTCTTTAATCTCCAATTCCGGAGGATATATTGAAGGAATCCAACTACCAAATGAAGTGTTATTGACAGAAAGGACATCATCAATATATCTGAATGTAAGATTAAATGACCGTGCCTCTTTCATCTTCTTGTCCTTTACGAGTCCCTGAAGAAATTCAGTCTCGTAAGAGTATAAAAACAAATCGGCGAGGAGAGGAGCACAGTTTGTGCCCATTGGAATGCCGATTTGTTGTTGAAAAATCTCTCCTCCGAAGGTGACAAATATGTTGTCAATGAGGAAATCAAGCATACTGCAAACTTGTTCCAGTGTGTAACAAATTTTATCTTTGAAAGATGTTTTGGAAAAGAATGTAGAATTATAACCCAAAACAACAAAATTCCTTGAGTTTGAAAAGGCTTTTTCGAGAAGTTTTTTCATGCGACATTTTAGTTTTTCGTGTGGCAAGGTAGTGTATAAAGTTGAAAAATCGAACGTTTTCAAAGAGTGAACCTCAGAAAATGATCTAGATTTAAAATGATCTGAACATTTAAGCAAGCAACAGCTTTTCTTTATCTACAAAAGTATTCATTCTTTAGGCCAAAAACATAAAACAACGCTATTTTTCAAACTTTAAGGGGTTGTAACCCCTATAAGGGGTCATCTAACAACTTTGACCCTATGAAAACTTTGGTAGAGCTAAATTAACTGAACATTTAATCAGGCAACAGCTTTTCTATATCTGCAATAATTTTCATTCTTTAAGCCAAAAACACTATTGTTGCCTTTAAGGGGCTGTAACCCCTATAAGGGGTCATCTGACAACTTCGATCCTTGAATACTTTTGTCGAGCTAAATGAGCTAAACTTTAAACAAGCAACAGCTTTTCTATATCTGCAATAGTTTTCATTCTATAGGCCAAAAACACCTTTTTCGCCTTTAAGGGGCTGTAACCCATATAAGGGTTCATCTGACAACTTTATTCCTATCGGGACTTTTGTAGAGCTAAATGAGCTGAACATTTTAGCAAGCAACAGCTTTTCTCTCAATAGTTTTCAAACTTGCAACAAACGCTATTTTTCACCTTTAAGCTAAAGGGCTGTAACTCCTATAAGGGATCATCTGACAACTTTAACATATGGAGACTTTTGTAGAGCTAAATTAGCTAAACATTTTAGCAAGCAACAGCTTTTCTCTATTTGCAATAGTTTTCATTCTATAGGCTAAAAACACTATTTTTCGCCTTTAAGGGGCCGTAACCCCTATAAGGGGTCATCTGACAATTTTAACCCTATGGGGACTTTTGTAGAGCTAAATGAGCTGAACATTTTAGCAAGCAACAGCTTTTCTCTATCTGCAATAGTTTTCAAACTTGCAAAAACGCTATTTTTTACCTTTAAGGGGCCGTTACTCCTATAAGGGATCATCTGACAACTTTAACATATGGAGACTTTTGTAGAGCTAAATTAGCTGAACATTTTAGCAAGCAACAGCTTTTCTCTATTTGCAATAGTTTTCATTCTATAGGCTAAAAACACTATTTTTCGCCTTTAAGGGGCTGTAACCCCTATAAAGGGTCATCTGACAACTCCGACCCTATGGAAACTTTTGTAGAGCTAAATGAGCTGAACTTTTTAGCAAGCAACAGCTTCCCTCTATCTGCAATAGTTTTCATTCTATAGGCCAAAAACACTATTTTTCGCCTGTAAGGGGCTGTTACCCCTATAAGGGGTCATCTGACAACTTCGACACTATGGAAACTTTTGTAGAGCTAAATGAGCTGAAAATTTAAGCAAGCAACAGCTTTTCTCTATCTACAATAGTTTTCATTCTAAAGGCCAAAACATGCAAAAACGCTATTTTTCACCTTTAAGGGGCTGTAACCCCTAATAGGGATCATCTGACAACTTCAACCAAATGGAGACTTTTGAAGAACTTTTGATGCCGAAGCAGTAGGGCGGCATCAGATTTAACTATCTTTTATACTTTTTGATTTTCAAGCCAAAAACAGTAGTCTGACCCCCTGGTCTATTTTTAGTAACGGTGGGCATGTTGTTGGACGGATCTTAAATTGAAACACAAGTTTGGTGCAGGACACCCTAAGGATCATTCATACCAAGTTTCATTAAATTCTGTTTAGTAGTTTCAGAGGAGAAGATTTTTGAAAAATTGTTAACAGACGACGACGACGGACGCCAAGTGATGGTAATAGCTCACCTGGTCCAGGTGAGCTATAAATAAGCTGTCCCTAGATTATTGAGTATGGTGTGTAGAAAGTAACATTTTTGGCGTACAGCGGCGGAAAATAATTTTTCTTTATTTTGAAAATAAATAATCTAAACTGCTATCCCCCTCTTCCCTCAGAATCAAATGGTCGTCCACTTAAACATTTCTTGTTTACTTCACTTTGGAACCATAAAGTATAGCTCTCTTTTCTCTTTTATCATATGGTTTATGGTTTTCACCGTTCGTGGATATGATTCCACAAAACTTAAAAAAATACTTAAGTCTGAGAATATTCTCAACTCAATGTATTTACTATGAGAGTTAAGAATATTCTCAACTCAATGTATTTACTATGAAAGTTAAGAATATTCTCAACTCAATGTAATTACTATGAGAGTTAAGAATATTCTCAACCCAATGTATTTACTATGAGAGAATATTCTCAGACTCAAGAATATTTGTTGTCAGTATGTGGCTCCGCGGCAGTTACTAAAGTTTTAGTACCTTCATATGAACAACTTTCATAAATGATAATAGTGTCTAAAATAAAAAAAAGGCATTATAATGACGGACATCAATCACAAACCGTAAAATCAGAAAGAATTTTATATCGGAGGTTTTTTTTTAATTTGAAGTAATGAACCATATGGAACTTGGAACAAATTATAAAACTGTAATGACACAAAAACTATTTCTTTTCAGAAATTTCGACTCCGTGCTACCTAAGCCTTCTTCGAGTCTGTCGCGACCGGGATATGAAAAGTTTATTACGGACGGAATGGGTCACACGGAAGAATTGACAAAGATCAACACGCCGTATTTAAATCGAATTAAACATATTTACGATAGATTCTGAACCTTATTGGAAAAAATTATATAAACTAAAGGGTTTTATTTGTGTACACAACCCCCTCCCTTTCCCCAATTTTAAAAGGGGTTAAGATCCCTCAAAGTCATTCACATTCAAATGTTCACAAAAATCACTAACGAAAATAAAATATTTATATTGATAGCTACTTCTTAGACCTAAAAATTATCCAAATCCAAGTCTTTGGCTACATATGTTGTGTTTTTACCGATTAAACCTTTTTAATTACCCTTTTCCACGCATCACTGAAAATAAATAAGTGTATTTTAAAATGATTTGACCACACGCTGTCAGAGGAACACCAAAAATGATACAGTTGTGATTTTTATTTAAAAACATGTATACACGAGGATTATTTGACATTCATATAGAAATGTAAGTTACTAGTGAAGAATGATTAATTTGGAGACATATGTAGCTTTTTAATATGGAAAGCCAAAAAGGTCAAAATTCCTCTTTCTTACTTTCTTGTTGTGCATTTAAGATTTGATTTTCAATATTGTTATTTCATATTTCTTATATAATGTGTATCGGCCTAAAACTATAATGAACTCCTAAAACAGAATTTCAATTTTCTAAACTTCCGAAGGCTTGGATTTTTAACGGGGTACATAATTTGAATAAAAGATTTAAGCAATATAAATTCAGAATCTAACTATATAAAGTTTTGCTTTAGTTTCAATTTCATAATTCTTAATTTCTGATTTTATACATGTTCTCCGGTTTTTCTTAACTAACCATTCGTATTTCTAGATCTTATTAACACAATTTTACTTTTTGCATAACAAATCCTTCAATTCGTCTTTCTGACTTTTATTATTTCATTTTTAAAGTAGAAACAGAACGAAAAAAAAGATGATTATCATGATATTAAGATTTAGATTAAAAATATGGAAGAAGAACGTTGATATATAAAATGTAAAATTGGGAAGTAAGAAAAGAGGAATTTCGACCCTTTTAGCTTTCATAATTAAACACATACACGTATCATTGCTGCAAACATTAGGCTGACAGACAAAACAGTTTTGGTTTTATGTATTTTATTTTATTTATTTTATTTTATTTCATTTTTGATATGTAAAGATAATTTAGTGTTGTTTTGTTTCTAAGTTCTATTTGTTTACTTAAAATTTCAGATTGTGAAATAATTGGCTATTGCATCATTGCGTTTTTGCAAGCCCACTTGTTTAATTGCTTAAAAATAAAATTAATACCACTGCAAGATGCATTATCCAATATTTAGGACGATTATCTGTTTGATTTTATTTTATTGGTTGTAGAAAAATATATCCCGTTTAGATTTTTTTGTAAAATTTACTAAGCTGCTACCACCCCGAACATCCTCCGATTCGAACATACATAATACATGTACATTTTTGTAGTCAGCCATGCATACTTCAAACTGCCGAAAATAAGAAATGTTCAAAGTTCAACAGCGCTTATAAAGCCTTAAGGGGACGACCATTGAAGGCATTCGTTTTTTAGGAGGGGGATTTGGAAGATTTTATCCTGCCAGATTATTCATTTTCAAAATTTGCCCGGCCAGAATATTTATTGTTTGCCGCTTGGAAGTATAGCATTAGTGAGATTGAGGGATACACATATCTAGTATATAAAACGTTTGACACACACTACCATTAAAAAAGAAAGTTTACTTCAATAAGTTCTAATGGTACAAATTTCATTAAATGTTAAAAATATTACTGGTTGAGATTTTTAACCCTCTTGCTGCCAAAGTGACTTTTCTGTCATTCGCGCTATTTTTGTTTTTTTCTGCGTAGAACGTCGACAGCAATTGTAACGTCATAGCATTGTTCTCTGTAAAAGCGGCGTCTTTTACGGCGGGAATGTTTTTGGATTTCGCGCAAAACAGAATTTAGGCGTATAGCTGTATTCTATTATGAAATTTAATACAAAAGTTTGAAAAAAGTAATATAAATATTGTTAAGCCCAAAATGACATTATATGCATAAAATGAACACTTTAGTTTTGTGTGTGTCACAAATGTTGTTTCTTTCCCCTATATTAGATTTCCCCACTATTGTGGCCCGAGTACACAATTAATTTTCCCTCTTTGTTTATTATAGCGAAATTTTACTTTACGAAAAAAATTATGGCTATAAATACTTTACATTTAGCTATATTGTCCCTATGGCCAATATGCCCTTAATACTGGAAAATAAAAATAATTGCATATATTCAACTTTTTTGACAAGTGAAAACTATAAGGCCCTAGAGGGGGTCAGTTCCGAGAGCTTTCGAAAAGAAAAAATCCCCTCTTTTTGTCATTTCTTAATGCACATAAAGCATCTTTACTTCATTTCTAAAACATCTTGCTAGTGTTCTGTGACCCCTTTCCTTTGAAATGAGACCAAAAACAACTACAAAAATTAAAGAGAACACATTGAAGCAAATTATTTTCTAAGGCACTATTTTTAATAGGAACTATATTAGTGGTCAACGAAAAGCAAAGGGCGATAATTGTGTACTCGTACCTAAAACACCTCAGAAACGCCTCAACTTTTTGAAATAAAGTGTTTTTTATGATGCTGAGTCTTTTTTGAGTTGAAATAGAATGTTTCAGAGGTGTGCAATGCTTAACCTTAAAGATATAAGCACTTTTTTGGGAGATATTGGCTTAAACATTTTGTCTGCTAAATCTGCAGTAAAACCCATGATGCCTTTTTATTAATTTTCAAAATATTTTATAGATTTTTTCCAAACCAATTGCTTATATCAATAGAATAACATATATTAAACATGAAAAACACCTATTTTCAAGAAATAAGTGCATGGGGTTTGATTTTTACTTCTTCCCACATTCACGGAGTGGAAAATTAGCATTTTCTTACTTTTCAAGGGGTATATGTATGATCAGAAGGATTTTGACAAATTGAAAAAACAAAATTGATTCCTAATGGTCTTAAAATGTTCAAAATATGCTAAGCTTACAAAATAAGACACAAAATTTTAATTTAATGTACATATGTAGACAAACTTTGAGGTTTTGTGTGATGCATCACTGATTTTTAAAGGCGGTTTTAATATTTCCTCACAAAATGCATAACTTTGGGGGGTAAAAAAATTTAAAACATGCAGATATAACCAAAGCAAAGAACATGTTTTTAGTATGAGAGGATAGTAAGCAACAAATTTTATCCCCAACAGTTACAGTCAGAGCTGTTTTAAAGAAAATTGGTCATGAATGGTACTAAAATTATGAAAAAATTGGCATATTTTAGTAAAATTCTGCTAAATATTTTCATACAAGAAGACCATTACAGATAAAACAGGTAGGTTTTCAGACATTATCTGTGTTTCTTACACATATTTCATTGTACTGTTTCTGTCTAAGGTTTATTCTATCATGTATTAGAGATTTTTATTGAAATCAACACCAAGAAGAGCATATGAATAAAAATGACAGCTGGCCGCACACTAGCACTTCACACAAAAAATCAAGTAATTTCCTTTTCTGATGAAAATTGTTGTTATAAATGAATTCTTTTCACTTCCATGGGTACTTTCTTACTCAATTAGACTTTCAGATGGATTAAACTAGTTTGTTTAAGTTCACACTTGGTGACCTCTTGACTAAATTCTCCCAAGTACAGAAAATGCATTGAAATTCCCATAGAGACCCTAAATTGGCTTGATATGGACATAGAACAAGCTCAAAGAACAAAATCTTGACTAAAACCATGCTAACTTGTTGAATTTGATAGATTTAGACTATTTCTTTTAATTTTTGCCAGTTCCAAGTGTTGCCTCTAGACTTACCACAGGGCCTCTTCTAGGCCCGAGTACACAATTAATTTTCCCTCTTTGTTTATTATAGCGAAATTTTACTTTACGAAAAAAATTATGGCTATAAATACTTTACATTTAGCTATATTGTCCCTATGGCCAATATGCCCTTAATACTGGAAAATAAAAATAATTGCATATATTCAACTTTTTTGACAAGTGAAAACTATAAGGCCCTAGAGGGGGTCAGTTCCGAGAGCTTTCGAAAAGAAAAAATCCCCCCTTTTTGTCATTTCTTAATGCACATAAAGCATCTTTACTTCATTTCTAAAACATCTTGTTAGTGTTCTCCCAGGTAGAACGAACCCTTTTTAAAACATTTTTTTTTTCGTTTTTTCCGAGGACCAAAAAAACATTTCAGTATAACGTTTTTAAAATGTTTTAAAAATGTTTCGACTTTTGTCAAAACGTTATAAAAACGTTTAAAAAATGTTTTTCGCAATAGTCTAAAATGGGTTTTACAAACTCTTTAAAATAATGCCAAAAAAATGTTTTAAAAACATTTCGATAAAACATAATTTAAATGTACATCCAAAACATTTTTTTGGAACATTATTAAATTGTTTATAAAACATTGCCAAAAAAACATTCACCAGATTGTTCAGAGAACATTTCTTTAAAACATTTCAAAAATGTTTTCGAGAAAGGTTAAAATAACATTCATTTAAATGTTCAGTTAACAGATTAGAAAACATCAACAATAGGTTTCTCTAAACTGTTTGTGTAAAACTTTTAAAAATATTTAATGAAATCATTTAATTTTTACTTAAAACTGACCATCAGGGAGTTCGTTAGAATCATAAGCTTTTGTTGTACATATAATCGGGTGGACAGGGGGGAGGGGTCCTCTTCCACCCCGCTCCTCGTCCAATCAACCCCCGTACCCCCGTTCCTCCTAGCTTTCCTCCCCCGTATCCCCGCTCCCCGTCCAATCAACCCCCGTACCCCCGTTCCTCCTAGCTTTCCTCCCCCGTATCCCCGCTCCCCGTCCCTTCCACCCCCTCTACACCCGCTCCCCCGCCCCTTCCACCCCGCTCCCCGCCTACTCAACCCCCGTCCCCCTGTCCGCCCCCCTCATAAAAACTATAGACATCCGTCTTTGAAAGTTTTGAAAGGGTTATGTTATAACCATAATGTTTTGGAAAGTAATGTGAAATATTCCATTTTGTGAGATCATCAGTCTATGGTTATATATACAAGTTTTCGGTCCATTAATAGAAGCATCACATTTCAAGTTATTACATATGCATTATTTTCTTATCAAAGAAGTATTGATTTTAATAATACAAACTCTGACCTATCTATAAATGTAGTCAACATGCAGGTCAAGGCATATTGCATAAGCAAGATTCATCATTTCCACATGTTAATATCCATGGGTCATTATCTATGTGGTCACCATAGAAACAACCAGAAATTTGTAAGATTAGCAGTGTGCCACATGCTGTGTTGACATCAATAGATCAAACTTTATCTGTATCAAGCATTTTTTAGTGAATGTGCGCGCCCCAAAGAAGAGGTCAAAATATTTATTTAAAGAGAAATTACAGCAAGATGTAAGTAATAATATTTCATGTTAATTCAGAGGTGCTAATTTAAAGCCATTGACATATCATTATTTTAAAGACATTGCTGCATTTCTATAATTTCTATTGGTAGTACACGTAACTGAAAGAACTTTCTTTTTTGTCACTTTGCACAGCACTGGCAAATAAAAGATCGTTTCGCCTTTCGTAGTCGTGCAATCATGATGACAAAATTTATGTTCACGCGATGCAAGTATAATATACATTTTATATGAATTCAAGTATTCTTCCTCAATAATTAAATGATTAAATCATTTACAATTAATTATGGTCAATTATGAATTATTCTTCTATCAAAATTATTTTTTTTATTAAGAATAAATATTGTGAAACTATAAACGTTTAAAAACTGAACCCACACATAGACGACTTCAATATTAACAAAATCATTTTTTTTTGTGGTTGTGTTCGTGTATTTTAGTGGTTTTGGTCATTTCTTTTATTCAGTTCTGCTGAAATTATTCATATATTCCAACTTGAATATCACAATCCCGGGGGGGTTACTCCCTATATACCAATATACGGGATGTGCAATTTTTATGGGTCCATTTTTCACAAATTTTTACATAGATTTGGGTATCTTTTTTAAGCTGTACACATAGATTTGGTACCCATTTTTGTTGACGTCTTACATAGGCATGAGAGTCAAAACAGAAAAGGTGCCATAGACTTGGGTCTTTTGTGTTTTTAGGATACTGATGTCATTTTAAGTAAGAAAGAAACTTGTAATTTATTTTATAAGGCTCTAATAAATGAAAAAAAAATAATTGACTTTTATTTCGTTACATAGATATGGGTATTTTTTTGCTAATCACATAGATTTGGGTATGTTTTTGACGATTTTCTGACATAGATTCGGGTACCAATTTCAATCTACAAAATGCACACCCCCGTCGTAAAACACCAGAGTAACCCCCCCGGGATCACAATCTTTCTACAAAATGTTGTAACTTAAAAGGGTCGAAACGACTCAGTTGTAGGTACGAAACGACCCGGTGCGAAACGACCCGTTACGAACGGGGATCGGTACGAAACGACCCGGATTCTTTCGGACTTTTGACATTCAAAACCTCATTGGTACCTCTGCTTCTTTCTTACCAAACTTATTTTCTTTTTTATTTTTAGATGCAGGCAGGAAAGCCTCTAAGAAGACTTTGTCCGTGGTGGAACTAAAAAATGAGGTGTTTGACACCCTAAGGGTTGCTCCTAACAAGCCTGGAGGATCAAATTATGTGAAGGTATATATTTAAACATATATGTACTGATTTATTTGAGGTGCATTAACTAGATCGCAACTCCTCAGACAGTGTTGAACAGAATTTCATGAAACTTGCTATATAGGTAGCACTCCAAGAAACATGCGAATCGAGCCAGGTTATTTCTATTAACACTTTATATATAGGCGAATATTGTCAGGTAATTTCTACTAGGGGACGGACCATTTAACTTGAAGGGGGGCCTTGGTTTTTTTGTTTTGGCCAGGAATTTTTTTATTCGAAGGCGTCGCGACAGATTATTTTTTTCATTGTTATCATTATTTTATTTGGCAGAAATCTTTCTTTGTAGACCCACAAACATAAAATTGTAATTTCATTAAGAAAGCTGAAGACCAAGTGGGCGATTCAGGCTCCTCGGGAGCCTCTTGTTTCTATCTCTCTCTGCATCTGTCCTCATAAGAGCAACTCCTCCCAAGGGGTTGGATGTTTTCAATGAAACTGGCTACAGTGAAAATACTTTATATGACTGTATTTTTGGTGAAGAAAGATCTCAGATGATATGATTGCATTTCACTTAGTTGTTCTGCTCTCTATTTATCTGGTAAGCAAAACTCTTCCTAAACAGTTTGATTGATTTTCATGAATCTTGGTATAGTGACAGTGATATATTGCCCTGCCTTGTTGTCTTTTTGTCCATCTGTCATCAGTTAAGTTTTTCAAACATTTAATCCTCTGATATCATGATTCCAATTTCAAACAAGCCTGGTATAACTAATAATAAGCATAGGTGTTACAAAACCATATTTTGTTCATTTCAATGTGTTGAAAAGCACTCATAAAATTGACCGTGGCAAGTTACGGTTTTTTGTGGTTTTTTTAGTGATCATTTTCAAAAAATGTGCACACATAGGAATGTGCATTGTACATTTGAAGTTATATGAACAAATATATCACTTATATTCTTCTTTTTTTCAGAACTATCAGTCAATTCAAGGAGGAGAAGAAGCCTGCCAGAAATGCCAGAAGACCTTTAGACAATTGATTGATTACTCTGAAAGTGTATTGTGCAGTGGAAAAATAAATAGTAGAAACCTTTATTATGCATATTCTATTTTGAGTATTTAGCTTAAATGAAACTTATGGTCTATGACTAATGGTCATGTTGAAGACTGCTTGCTGTTTTCCATTGTGATTTTTTAAATTCCCATTTTTTTATGTTGGTTGTGTCAAGTACACTTATTCTACATTTTTTTCATCTATTTTTAAATGCTCATTAATCCCCTATGCTCATGGTCCTGTATGAGGTTTGCTTCAAGCAAACATATGTAGATTACCTGAGCTCATCATGCTCTGCATTCATTAATTGGTTCATTCATGTTAATTTTCTCCTTTGTTGTCATTTATCTATTAGTTAGTGGTTATGTTGTTGAAGAATTTATATCAAAAGTTGTTTAGAGTACATTTTGATTCTAATAGTATACAGGAGTAGAAAAGAAGTCATGGTTAAATATGGAATTATATCTATAAACAAACATCCAAGAAACGTTTTATTTACAGTCCTTTAAAACATACCGATAATGTGCTGAGAAAACATTTCCACAAACATTAAAAAAAATATTCTTCCAAAACATATTAAAACTATTTTGGATAATGTTTTAAAAACATTTCATATGAATGTTTCGAAAAAAACATTTAAAAACATTTTTAAAAAGAGTTTTCCAAAACATTTTCATAACATTTCTGCAACCATACAAATTTACGTTATTAAAACGTTCCAAAAAAATGTTTTCAGTCCTTTTTAGGAAACATTTTTAAATTGTTTTAAAAATGTTTTTGTTCTACCTGGGCTGTGACCCCTTTCCTTTGATATGAGACCAAAAACAACTACAAAAATTAAAGAGAACACATTGAAGCAAATTATTTTCTAAGGCACTATTTTTAATAGGAACTATATTAGTGGTCAACGAAAAGCAAAGGGCGATAATTGTGTACTCGTACCTAAAACACCTCAGAAACGCCTCAACTTTTTGAAATAAAGTGTTTTTTATGATGCTGAGTCTTCTTTGAGTTGAAATAGAATGTTTCAGAGGTGTGAAATGCTTAACCTTAAAGATATAAGCACTTTTTTGGGAGATATTGGCTTAAACATTTTGTCTACTAAATCTGCAGTAAAACCCATGATGCCTTTTTATTAATTTTCAAAATATTTTATAGATTTTTTCCAAACCAATTGCTTATATCAATAGAATAACATATATTAAACATGAAAAGCACCTGTTTTCAAGAAATAAGTGCATGGGGTTTGATTTTTACTTCTTCCCACATTCACGGAGTGGAAAATTAGCATTTTCTAACTTTTCAAGGGGTATATGTATGATCAGAAGGATTTTGACAAATTGAAAAAACAAAATTGATTCCTAATGGTCTTAAAATGTTCAATATATGCTAAGCTTACAAAATAAGACCCAACATTTTAATTTAATGTACATATGTAGACAAACTTTGAGGTTTTGTGTGATGCATCACTGATTTTTAAAGGCGGTTTTAATATTTCCTCACAAAATGCATAACTTTGGGGGGGTAAAAAAATTTAAAACATGCAGATATAACCAAAGCAAACATGTTTTTAGTATGAGAGGATAGTAAGCAACAAATTTTATCCCCAACAGTTACAGTCAGAGCTGTTTTAAAGAAAATTGGTCATGAATGGTACTAAAATTATGAAAAAATTGGCATATTTTAGTAAAATTCTGCTAAATATTTTCATACAAGAAGACCATTACAGATAAAACAGGTAGGTTTTCAGACATTATCTGTGTTTCTTACACATATTTTATTGTACTGTTTCTGTCTAAGGTTTATTCTATCATGTATTAGAGATTTTTATTGAAATCAACACCAAGAAGAGCATATGAATAAAAATGACAGCTGGCCGCACACTAGCACTTCACACAAAAAATCAAGTATTTTCCTTTTCTGATGAAAATTGTTGTTATAAATGAATTCTTTTCACTTCCATGGGTACTTTCTTACTCAATTAGACTTTCAGATGGATTAAACTAGTTTGTTTAAGTTCACACTTGGTGACCTCTAGACTAAATTCTCCCAAGTACAGAAAATGCATTGAAATTCCCATAGAGACCCTAAATTGGCTTGATATGGACATAGAACAAGCTCAAAGAACAAAATCTTGACTAAAACCATGCTAACTTGTTGAATTTGATAGATTTAGACTATTTCTTTTAATTTTTGCCAGTTTCAAGTGTTGCCTCTAGACTTACCACAGGGCCTCTTCTAAAACACCTCAGAAACGCCTCAACTTTTTGAAATAAAGTGTTTTTTATGATGCTGAGTCTTTTTTGAGTTGAAATAGAATGTTTCAGAGGTGTGCAATGCTTAACCTTAAAGATATAAGCACTTTTTTGGGAGATATTGGCTTAAACATTTTGTCTGCTAAATCTGCAGTAAAACCCATGATGCCTTTTTATTAATTTTCAAAATATTTTATAGATTTTTTCCAAACCAATTGCTTATATCAATAGAATAACATATATTAAACATGAAAAGCACCTGTTTTCAAGAAATAAGTGCATGGGGTTTGATTTTTACTTCTTCCCACATTCACGGAGTGGAAAATTAGCATTTTCTTACTTTTCAAGGGGTATATGTATGATCAGAAGGATTTTGACAAATTGAAAAAACAAAATTGATTCCTAATGGTCTTAAAATGTTCAATATATGCTAAGCTTACAAAATAAGACCCAAAATTTTAATTTAATGTACATATGTAGACAAACTTTGAGGTTTTGTGTGATGCATCACTGATTTTTAAAGGCGGTTTTAATATTTCCTCACAAAATGCATAACTTTGGGGGGTAAAAAAATTTAAAACATGCAGATATAACCAAAGCAAACATGTTTTTAGTATGAGAGGATAGTAAGCAACAAATTTTATCCCCAACAGTTACAGTCAGAGCTGTTTTAAAGAAAATTGGTCATGAATGGTACTAAAATTATGAAAAAATTGGCATATTTTAGTAAAATTCTGCTAAATATTTTCATACAAGAAGACCATTACAGATAAAACAGGTAGGTTTTCAGACATTATCTGTGTTTCTTACACATATTTTATTGTACTGTTTCTGTCTAAGGTTTATTCTATCATGTATTAGAGATTTTTATTGAAATCAACACCAAGAAGAGCATATGAATAAAAATGACAGCTGGCCGCACACTAGCACTTCACACAAAAAATCAAGTATTTTCCTTTTCTGATGAAAATTGTTGTTATAAATGAATTCTTTTCACTTCCATGGGTACTTTCTTACTCAATTAGACTTTCAGATGGATTAAACTAGTTTGTTTAAGTTCACACTTGGTGACCTCTTGACTAAATTCTCCCAAGTACAGAAAATGCATTGAAATTCCCATAGAGACCCTAAATTGGCTTGATATGGACATAGAACAAGCTCAAAGAACAAAATCTTGACTAAAACCATGCTAACTTGTTGAATTTGATAGATTTAGACTATTTCTTTTAATTTTTGCCAGTTCCAAGTGTTGCCTCTAGACTTACCACAGGGCCTCTTCTAAAACACCTCAGAAACGCCTCAACTTTTTGAAATAAAGTGTTTTTTATGATGCTGAGTCTTTTTTGAGTTGAAATAGAATGTTTCAGAGGTGTGCAATGCTTAACCTTAAAGATATAAGCACTTTTTTGGGAGATATTGGCTTAAACATTTTGTCTGCTAAATCTGCAGTAAAACCCATGATGCCTTTTTATTAATTTTCAAAATATTTTATAGATTTTTTCCAAACCAATTGCTTATATCAATAGAATAACATATACTAAACATGAAAAGCACCTGTTTTCAAGAAATAAGTGCATGGGGTTTGATTTTTACTTCTTCCCACATTCACGGAGTGGAAAATTAGCATTTTCTTACTTTTCAAGGGGTATATGTATGATCAGAAGGATTTTGACAAATTGAAAAAACAAAATTGATTCCTAATGGTCTTAAAATGTTCAATATATGCTAAGCTTACAAAATAAGACCCAAAATTTTAATTTAATGTACATATGTAGACAAACTTTGAGGTTTTGTGTGATGCATCACTGATTTTTAAAGGCGGTTTTAATATTTCCTCACAAAATGCATAACTTTGGGGGGTAAAAAAATTTAAAACATGCAGATATAACCAAAGCAAACATGTTTTTAGTATGAGAGGATAGTAAGCAACAAATTTTATCCCCAACAGTTACAGTCAGAGCTGTTTTAAAGAAAATTGGTCATGAATGGTACTAAAATTATGAAAAAATTGGCATATTTTAGTAAAATTCTGCTAAATATTTTCATACAAGAAGACCATTACAGATAAAACAGGTAGGTTTTCAGACATTATCTGTGTTTCTTACACATATTTTATTGTACTGTTTCTGTCTAAGGTTTATTATATCATGTATTAGAGATTTTTATTGAAATCAACACCAAGAAGAGCATATGAATAAAAATGACAGCTGGCCGCACACTAGCACTTCACACAAAAAATCAAGTATTTTCCTTTTCTGATGAAAATTGTTGTTATAAATGAATTCTTTTCACTTCCATGGGTACTTTCTTACTCAATTAGACTTTCAGATGGATTAAACTAGTTTGTTTAAGTTCACACTTGGTGACCTCTTGACTAAATTCTCCCAAGTACAGAAAATGCATTGAAATTCCCATAGAGACCCTAAATTGGCTTGATATGGACATAGAACAAGCTCAAAGAACAAAATCTTGACTAAAACCATGCTAACTTGTTGAATTTGATAGATTTAGACTATTTCTTTTAATTTTTGCCAGTTCCAAGTGTTGCCTCTAGACTTACCACAGGGCCTCTTCTAAAACACCTCAGAAACGCCTCAACTTTTTGAAATAAAGTGTTTTTTATGATGCTGAGTCTTTTTTGAGTTGAAATAGAATGTTTCAGAGGTGTGCAATGCTTAACCTTAAAGATATAAGCACTTTTTTGGGAGATATTGGCTTAAACATTTTGTCTGCTAAATCTGCAGTAAAACCCATGATGCCTTTTTATTAATTTTCAAAATATTTTATAGATTTTTTCCAAACCAATTGCTTATATCAATAGAATAACATATATTAAACATGAAAAGCACCTGTTTTCAAGAAATAAGTGCATGGGGTTTGATTTTTACTTCTTCCCACATTCACGGAGTGGAAAATTAGCATTTTCTTACTTTTCAAGGGGTATATGTATGATCAGAAGGATTTTGACAAATTGAAAAAACAAAATTGATTCCTAATGGTCTTAAAATGTTCAATATATGCTAAGCTTACAAAATAAGACCCAAAATTTTAATTTAATGTACATATGTAGACAAACTTTGAGGTTTTGTGTGATGCATCACTGATTTTTAAAGGCGGTTTTAATATTTCCTCACAAAATGCATAACTTTGGGGGGTAAAAAAATTTAAAACATGCAGATATAACCAAAGCAAACATGTTTTTAGTATGAGAGGATAGTAAGCAACAAATTTTATCCCCAACAGTTACAGTCAGAGCTGTTTTAAAGAAAATTGGTCATGAATGGTACTAAAATTATGAAAAAATTGGCATATTTTAGTAAAATTCTGCTAAATATTTTCATACAAGAAGACCATTACAGATAAAACAGGTAGGTTTTCAGACATTATCTGTGTTTCTTACACATATTTTATTGTACTGTTTCTGTCTAAGGTTTATTATATCATGTATTAGAGATTTTTATTGAAATCAACACCAAGAAGAGCATATGAATAAAAATGACAGCTGGCCGCACACTAGCACTTCACACAAATCAAAGTACTGAAAGTACTGGTAGCCGGGGTAATCTACAAATTTTAAATTGTTCATGTGTTGCAAAAAATTTAAATACAAAGCTACCTTTTTATGTAGCCTGCAACGTGTTGCAGAAGCGACATATAGGGGTTACTTTGGCACTATCCGTCGTCTTGCGTCGTCGTCCTGCGTCCTGCGGCGTCACAAAAATTTCCGTCGCAGTTTTCCAGGCAACTACATGCCACAGCCTCTTGATATTTGGTATGTAGCTTCATCGCATAGTACTATAAGGTGTAAAGCGATTTTATGCCTGAAAAATAACTACTTCCTGTTTGACGAATACTTAACGTTTTATATATAATGGACATAGGTGCAAAATTTTCGTCGCAGTTTTCCAGGCAACTACATGCCACAGCCTCTTGATATTTGGTATGTAGCTTCATCGCATAGTACTATAAGGTGTAAAGCGATTTTATGCCCGAAAAATAACTACTTCCTTTTTGACGAATACTTAACGTTTTATATATAATGGACATAGGTGCAAAATTTTCGTCGCAGTTTTCCAGGCAACTACATGTCACAGCCTCTTGATATATGGTATGTAGCTTCATCGCATAGTATTATAAGGTGTAAAGCGATTTTATGCCCGAAAAATAACTACTTCCTGTTTGGCGAATAAACATAGATACGCAGGCGACATATGCCTTCCGGGGAAGGCTCCATCTAGTTGTGTAAAAGGGATTGTTACAAGGATTCCTATGAAAACAAAAAAGATTTTGAAAAACGAACCAAATTTTTAAAAAAAGTTGATTTTATGGACTTGGCCTTGTCTTTGGTCACCTGTATAAATGTAAAGGTGAAAAATATTTGAAAACCACTGACATATTAAGTTGACAGAATATAGTAAGAATTCAATAAAAAAGAACTTTGTAAATTGAATGAGTAATAAAAGTTCTACAGTCGTTTTGTCAATACACCCATTTTAGCCCCTTTTGGCCACAATCCCCAAATACAACACCTTTCTTCCTGCAGTGGATATAATCATCATATTAAAGCTTCATAACAATTGGCTGGCCCACTACAACTTAATTTCTTGTGTAAAACTATTTGCCTCAACAAACTCTAAAACATGGCGTTTTGGGCCTTCAATCCTTAAATTCTCAAAACGTTAAAAATATTGCATTTAGTATACTACTAGTTTTTAAAAAAAGTAGGCAGGGATTTTTCACAAGGATTCCAATGAAAAAAGAGTTTGCAAATCGGATCGGAACTCACATAAAAAAAAACGATTTTCGGCGGAAGTCCCCTTTTTGACCCCCCCCCCTGTTGCAATGTAATTATCTCATTAGGCCAAATGAAAAAAAAACACGCGTGTTTCTATTACTTTTTGTGTTGACCCATCGGTTCAACTGAATTGATAAGTTCTGTAAAGCATATAAGCTACAGCTTATTTATATATTTTGCAGGCCAACGGACAACTTCCTCAGTGTAGTTTATCAAAAAAAAATCGTATGAGCAAGCAACGGTTAATTCTTTCGGCTAACCAAACATCCTTTTTTTAAATTAAACGAGGAATAACTCATGAGAAGAGGTTGTGAAAATTATGTTGAATTGTAAACTTTTGTTGATGTAAAAAGTTAAACAAAAAAGCATAAGATTTCTCTCATACTATAGGAAAACCATACAAATTAACAAGATTGCTACAGGTTGCCATTGCCCCCCCCCTTTTCCACACATATTTTACTTTGACAATAAAACTAACTTTGTTTAAGTCGAAACTCAAAATAGTATTATTGTTCAAACATCTGAAATGAATACAACTTTAAGCAAAATCTGTCCTGTAACTCCTGTAGAATTTATCAATTTAAAATAAATTTCATCGAAATCTGTAAAACAGTACCAGAGAAGTCACACTTACATTTTTTTTTGTAAAATTGCTTTTGGTTCTACAATTTTCAGAAAAAGGTAGTTTTTGTAGTGCATTTTGAAAATAATTTTATTCATTGGTTCTAAAGATCGAAAATTTGGTTGATTAAAAATTTTCAATGAAAAAATTCTTGGTCTAGAAACAGCAGATTTATTTTTAAGCCTTATTTTCAAAATCAATTATGGTTCGTAAGAATAATAATCTTTTATATCAAATAACCGTTTACAGAACAGTTTTTTCTGATCAAATAAAAAATTATGAGGATTTGAACTTTGGGTAAATTATCCTGTGCATCGATGTTTGTTTATTGCACTGTTTATTGCCATCCGGTTTGACACTTAATGAGATGCAAATTAGTGAATATGACTTCACTAATGAAATCGGCGAACACTCCTACAAACAAAATATCATTCCGCATTCGTATTCTTTATAAATCATTTAATACTATCGCATCAGATAGGCGTCTTACATACTTATACAAAATTTGAAAACTAAATAAATAAGTTTTATAACTTATAAATTGCGAGTTAAGCGACGAAAAAATAGATCTGGAAAAGGACTATATTGCTAGCGTGTATTGATATTTCTATTAATAGGTTTCTGGTGGAAACCGCCGGAAAAACCATCTGATGTCTTACCGAAAGGCTATCGTAGCTAAAGCCGTGGATAATCGCTAGCGATTACCCCGGCTAAAAATCAAGTATTTTCCTTTTCTGATGAAAATTGTTGTTATAAATGAATTCTTTTCACTTCCATGGGTACTTTCTTACTCAATTAGACTTTCAGATGGATTAAACTAGTTTGTTTAAGTTCACACTTGGTGACCTCTTGACTAAATTCTCCCAAGTACAGAAAATGCATTGAAATTCCCATAGAGACCCTAAATTGGCTTGATATGGACATAGAACAAGCTCAAAGAACAAAATCTTGACTAAAACCATGCTAACTTGTTGAATTTGATAGATTTAGACTATTTCTTTTAATTTTTGCCAGTTCCAAGTGTTGCCTCTAGACTTACCACAGGGCCTCTTCTAAAACACCTCAGAAACGCCTCAACTTTTTGAAATAAAGTGTTTTTTATGATGCTGAGTCTTTTTTGAGTTGAAATAGAATGTTTCAGAGGTGTGCAATGCTTAACCTTAAAGATATAAGCACTTTTTTGGGAGATATTGGCTTAAACATTTTGTCTGCTAAATCTGCAGTAAAACCCATGATGCCTTTTTATTAATTTTCAAAATATTTTATAGATTTTTTCCAAACCAATTGCTTATATCAATAGAATAACATATATTAAACATGAAAAGCACCTGTTTTCAAGAAATAAGTGCATGGGGTTTGATTTTTACTTCTTCCCACATTCACGGAGTGGAAAATTAGCATTTTCTTACTTTTCAAGGGGTATATGTATGATCAGAAGGATTTTGACAAATTGAAAAAACAAAATTGATTCCTAATGGTCTTAAAATGTTCAATATATGCTAAGCTTACAAAATAAGACCCAAAATTTTAATTTAATGTACATATGTAGACAAACTTTGAGGTTTTGTGTGATGCATCACTGATTTTTAAAGGCGGTTTTAATATTTCCTCACAAAATGCATAACTTTGGGGGGTAAAAAAATTTAAAACATGCAGATATAACCAAAGCAAACATGTTTTTAGTATGAGAGGATAGTAAGCAACAAATTTTATCCCCAACAGTTACAGTCAGAGCTGTTTTAAAGAAAATTGGTCATGAATGGTACTAAAATTATGAAAAAATTGGCATATTTTAGTAAAATTCTGCTAAATATTTTCATGCAAGAAGACCATTACAGATAAAACAGGTAGGTTTTCAGACATTATCTGTGTTTCTTACACATATTTTATTGTACTGTTTCTGTCTAAGGTTTATTCTATCATGTATTAGAGATTTTTATTGAAATCAACACCAAGAAGAGCATATGAATAAAAATGACAGCTGGCCGCACACTAGCACTTCACACAAAAAATCAAGTATTTTCCTTTTCTGACGAAAATTGTTGTTATAAATGAATTCTTTTCACTTCCATGGGTACTTTCTTACTCAATTAGACTTTCAGATGGATTAAACTAGTTTGTTTAAGTTCACACTTGGTGACCTCTAGACTAAATTCTCCCAAGTACAGAAAATGCATTGAAATTCCCATAGAGACCCTAAATTGGCTTGATATGGACATAGAACAAGCTCAAAGAACAAAATCTTGACTAAAACCATGCTAACTTGTTGAATTTGATAGATTTAGACTATTTCTTTTAATTTTTGCCAGTTCCAAGTGTTGCCTCTAGACTTACCACAGGGCCTCTTCTAAAACACCTCAGAAACGCCTCAACTTTTTGAAATAAAGTGTTTTTTATGATGCCGAGTCTTTTTTGAGTTGAAATAGAATGTTTCAGAGGTGTGCAATGCTTAACCTTAAAGATATAAGCACTTTTTTGGGAGATATTGGCTTAAACATTTTGTCTGCTAAATCTGCAGTAAAACCCATGATGCCTTTTTATTAATTTTCAAAATATTTTATAGATTTTTTCCAAACCAATTGCTTATATCAATAGAATAACATATATTAAACATGAAAAGCACCTGTTTTCAAGAAATAAGTGCATGGGGTTTGATTTTTACTTCTTCCCACATTCACGGAGTGGAAAATTAGCATTTTCTTACTTTTCAAGGGGTATATGTATGATCAGAAGGATTTTGACAAATTGAAAAAACAAAATTGATTCCTAATGGTCTTAAAATGTTCAATATATGCTAAGCTTACAAAATAAGACCCAAAATTTTAATTTAATGTACATATGTAGACAAACTTTGAGGTTTTGTGTGATGCATCACTGATTTTTAAAGGCGGTTTTAATATTTCCTCACAAAATGCATAACTTTGGGGGGTAAAAAAATTTAAAACATGCAGATATAACCAAAGCAAACATGTTTTTAGTATGAGAGGATAGTAAGCAACAAATTTTATCCCCAACAGTTACAGTCAGAGCTGTTTTAAAGAAAATTGGTCATGAATGGTACTAAAATTATGAAAAAATTGGCATATTTTAGTAAAATTCTGCTAAATATTTTCATACAAGAAGACCATTACAGATAAAACAGGTAGGTTTTCAGACATTATCTGTGTTTCTTACACATATTTTATTGTACTGTTTCTGTCTAAGGTTTATTATATCATGTATTAGAGATTTTTATTGAAATCAACACCAAGAAGAGCATATGAATAAAAATGACAGCTGGCCGCACACTAGCACTTCACACAAAAAATCAAGTATTTTCCTTTTCTGATGAAAATTGTTGTTATAAATGAATTCTTTTCACTTCCATGGGTACTTTCTTACTCAATTAGACTTTCAGATGGATTAAACTAGTTTGTTTAAGTTCACACTTGGTGACCTCTTGACTAAATTCTCCCAAGTACAGAAAATGCATTGAAATTCCCATAGAGACCCTAAATTGGCTTGATATGGACATAGAACAAGCTCAAAGAACAAAATCTTGACTAAAACCATGCTAACTTGTTGAATTTGATAGATTTAGACTATTTCTTTTAATTTTTGCCAGTTCCAAGTGTTGCCTCTAGACTTACCACAGGGCCTCTTCTAAAACACCTCAGAAACGCCTCAACTTTTTGAAATAAAGTGTTTTTTATGATGCTGAGTCTTTTTTGAGTTGAAATAGAATGTTTCAGAGGTGTGCAATGCTTAACCTTAAAGATATAAGCACTTTTTTGGGAGATATTGGCTTAAACATTTTGTCTGCTAAATCTGCAGTAAAACCCATGATGCCTTTTTATTAATTTTCAAAATATTTTATAGATTTTTTCCAAACCAATTGCTTATATCAATAGAATAACATATATTAAACATGAAAAGCACCTGTTTTCAAGAAATAAGTGCATGGGGTTTGATTTTTACTTCTTCCCACATTCACGGAGTGGAAAATTAGCATTTTCTTACTTTTCAAGGGGTATATGTATGATCAGAAGGATTTTGACAAATTGAAAAAACAAAATTGATTCCTAATGGTCTTAAAATGTTCAATATATGCTAAGCTTACAAAATAAGACCCAAAATTTTAATTTAATGTACATATGTAGACAAACTTTGAGGTTTTGTGTGATGCATCACTGATTTTTAAAGGCGGTTTTAATATTTCCTCACAAAATGCATAACTTTGGGGGGTAAAAAAATTTAAAACATGCAGATATAACCAAAGCAAACATGTTTTTAGTATGAGAGGATAGTAAGCAACAAATTTTATCCCCAACAGTTACAGTCAGAGCTGTTTTAAAGAAAATTGGTCATGAATGGTACTAAAATTATGAAAAAAATGGCATATTTTAGTAAAATTCTGCTAAATATTTTCATACAAGAAGACCATTACAGATAAAACAGGTAGGTTTTTAGACATTATCTGTGTTTCTTACACATATTTTATTGTACTGTTTCTGTCTAAGGTTTATTATATCATGTATTAGAGATTTTTATTGAAATCAACACCAAGAAGAGCATATGAATAAAAATGACAGCTGGCCGCACACTAGCACTTCACACAAAAAATCAAGTATTTTCCTTTTCTGATGAAAATTGTTGTTATAAATGAATTCTTTTCACTTCCATGGGTACTTTCTTTCTCAATTAGACTTTCAGATGGATTAAACTAGTTTGTTTAAGTTCACACTTGGTGACCTCTTGACTAAATTCTCCCAAGTACAGAAAATGCATTGAAATTCCCATAGAGACCCTAAATTGGCTTGATATGGACATAGAACAAGCTCAAAGAACAAAATCTTGACTAAAACCATGCTAACTTGTTGAATTTGATAGATTTAGACTATTTCTTTTAATTTTTGCCAGTTCCAAGTGTTGCCTCTAGACTTACCACAGGGCCTCTTCTAAAACACCTCAGAAACGCCTCAACTTTTTGAAATAAAGTGTTTTTTATGATGCTGAGTCTTTTTTGAGTTGAAATAGAATGTTTCAGAGGTGTGCAATGCTTAACCTTAAAGATATAAGCACTTTTTTGGGAGATATTGGCTTAAACATTTTGTCTGCTAAATCTGCAGTAAAACCCATGATGCCTTTTTATTAATTTTCAAAATATTTTATAGATTTTTTCCAAACCAATTGCTTATATCAATAGAATAACATATATTAAACATGAAAAGCACCTGTTTTCAAGAAATAAGTGCATGGGGTTTGATTTTTACTTCTTCCCACATTCACGGAGTGGAAAATTAGCATTTTCTTACTTTTCAAGGGGTATATGTATGATCAGAAGGATTTTGACAAATTGAAAAAACAAAATTGATTCCTAATGGTCTTAAAATGTTCAATATATGCTAAGCTTACAAAATAAGACCCAAAATTTTAATTTAATGTACATATGTAGACAAACTTTGAGGTTTTGTGTGATGCATCACTGATTTTTAAAGGCGGTTTTAATATTTCCTCACAAAATGCATAACTTTGGGGGGTAAAAAAATTTAAAACATGCAGATATAACCAAAGCAAACATGTTTTTAGTATGAGAGGATAGTAAGCAACAAATTTTATCCCCAACAGTTACAGTCAGAGCTGTTTTAAAGAAAATTGGTCATGAATGGTACTAAAATTATGAAAAAATTGGCATATTTTAGTAAAATTCTGCTAAATATTTTCATACAAGAAGACCATTACAGATAAAACAGGTAGGTTTTCAGACATTATCTGTGTTTCTTACACATATTTTATTGTACTGTTTCTGTCTAAGGTTTATTATATCATGTATTAGAGATTTTTATTGAAATCAACACCAAGAAGAGCATATGAATAAAAATGACAGCTGGCCGCACACTAGCACTTCACACAAAAAATCAAGTATTTTCCTTTTCTGATGAAAATTGTTGTTATAAATGAATTCTTTTCACTTCCATGGGTACTTTCTTACTCAATTAGACTTTCAGATGGATTAAACTAGTTTGTTTAAGTTCACACTTGGTGACCTCTTGACTAAATTCTCCCAAGTACAGAAAATGCATTGAAATTCCCATAGAGACCCTAAATTGGCTTGATATGGACATAGAACAAGCTCAAAGAACAAAATCTTGACTAAAACCATGCTAACTTGTTGAATTTGATAGATTTAGACTATTTCTTTTAATTTTTGCCAGTTCCAAGTGTTGCCTCTAGACTTACCACAGGGCCTCTTCTAAAACACCTCAGAAACGCCTCAACTTTTTGAAATAAAGTGTTTTTTTATGATGCTGAGTCTTTTTTGAGTTGAAATAGAATGTTTCAGAGGTGTGCAATGCTTAACCTTAAAGATATAAGCACTTTTTTGGGAGATATTGGCTTAAACATTTTGTCTGCTAAATCTGCAGTAAAACCCATGATGCCTTTTTATTAATTTTCAAAATATTTTATAGATTTTTTCCAAACCAATTGCTTATATCAATAGAATAACATATATTAAACATGAAAAGCACCTGTTTTCAAGAAATAAGTGCATGGGGTTTGATTTTTACTTCTTCCCACATTCACGGAGTGGAAAATTAGCATTTTCTTACTTTTCAAGGGGTATATGTATGATCAGAAGGATTTTGACAAATTGAAAAAACAAAATTGATTCCTAATGGTCTTAAAATGTTCAATATATGCTAAGCTTACAAAATAAGACCCAAAATTTTAATTTAATGTACATATGTAGACAAACTTTGAGGTTTTGTGTGATGCATCACTGATTTTTAAAGGCGGTTTTAATATTTCCTCACAAAATGCATAACTTTGGGGGGTAAAAAAATTTAAAACATGCAGATATAACCAAAGCAAACATGTTTTTAGTATGAGAGGATAGTAAGCAACAAATTTTATCCCCAACAGTTACAGTCAGAGCTGTTTTAAAGAAAATTGGTCATGAATGGTACTAAAATTATGAAAAAATTGGCATATTTTAGTAAAATTCTGCTAAATATTTTCATACAAGAAGACCATTACAGATAAAACAGGTAGGTTTTCAGACATTATCTGTGTTTCTTACACATATTTTATTGTACTGTTTCTGTCTAAGGTTTATTATATCATGTATTAGAGATTTTTATTGAAATCAACACCAAGAAGAGCATATGAATAAAAATGACAGCTGGCCGCACACTAGCACTTCACACAAAAAATCAAGTATTTTCCTTTTCTGATGAAAATTGTTGTTATAAATGAATTCTTTTCACTTCCATGGGTACTTTCTTACTCAATTAGACTTTCAGATGGATTAAACTAGTTTGTTTAAGTTCACACTTGGTGACCTCTTGACTAAATTCTCCCAAGTACAGAAAATGCATTGAAATTCCCATAGAGACCCTAAATTGGCTTGATATGGACATAGAACAAGCTCAAAGAACAAAATCTTGACTAAAACCATGCTAACTTGTTGAATTTGATAGATTTAGACTATTTCTTTTAATTTTTGCCAGTTCCAAGTGTTGCCTCTAGACTTACCACAGGGCCTCTTCTAAAACACCTCAGAAACGCCTCAACTTTTTGAAATAAAGTGTTTTTTATGATGCTGAGTCTTTTTTGAGTTGAAATAGAATGTTTCAGAGGTGTGCAATGCTTAACCTTAAAGATATAAGCACTTTTTTGGGAGATATTGGCTTAAACATTTTGTCTGCTAAATCTGCAGTAAAACCCATGATGCCTTTTTATTAATTTTCAAAATATTTTATAGATTTTTTCCAAACCAATTGCTTATATCAATAGAATAACATATATTAAACATGAAAAGCACCTGTTTTCAAGAAATAAGTGCATGGGGTTTGATTTTTACTTCTTCCCACATTCACGGAGTGGAAAATTAGCATTTTCTTACTTTTCAAGGGGTATATGTATGATCAGAAGGATTTTGACAAATTGAAAAAACAAAATTGATTCCTAATGGTCTTAAAATGTTCAATATATGCTAAGCTTACAAAATAAGACCCAAAATTTTAATTTAATGTACATATGTAGACAAACTTTGAGGTTTTGTGTGATGCATCACTGATTTTTAAAGGCGGTTTTAATATTTCCTCACAAAATGCATAACTTTGGGGGGTAAAAAAATTTAAAACATGCAGATATAACCAAAGCAAACATGTTTTTAGTATGAGAGGATAGTAAGCAACAAATTTTATCCCCAACAGTTACAGTCAGAGCTGTTTTAAAGAAAATTGGTCATGAATGGTACTAAAATTATGAAAAAATTGGCATATTTTAGTAAAATTCTGCTAAATATTTTCATACAAGAAGACCATTACAGATAAAACAGGTAGGTTTTCAGACATTATCTGTGTTTCTTACACATATTTTATTGTACTGTTTCTGTCTAAGGTTTATTATATCATGTATTAGAGATTTTTATTGAAATCAACACCAAGAAGAGCATATGAATAAAAATGACAGCTGGCCGCACACTAGCACTTCACACAAAAAATCAAGTATTTTCCTTTTCTGATGAAAATTGTTGTTATAAATGAATTCTTTTCACTTCCATGGGTACTTTCTTACTCAATTAGACTTTCAGATGGATTAAACTAGTTTGTTTAAGTTCACACTTGGTGACCTCTTGACTAAATTCTCCCAAGTACAGAAAATGCATTGAAATTCCCATAGAGACCCTAAATTGGCTTGATATGGACATAGAACAAGCTCAAAGAACAAAATCTTGACTAAAACCATGCTAACTTGTTGAATTTGATAGATTTAGACTATTTCTTTTAATTTTTGCCAGTTCCAAGTGTTGCCTCTAGACTTACCACAGGGCCTCTTCTAAAACACCTCAGAAACGCCTCAACTTTTTGAAATAAAGTGTTTTTTATGATGCTGAGTCTTTTTTGAGTTGAAATAGAATGTTTCAGAGGTGTGCAATGCTTAACCTTAAAGATATAAGCACTTTTTTGGGAGATATTGGCTTAAACATTTTGTCTGCTAAATCTGCAGTAAAACCCATGATGCCTTTTTATTAATTTTCAAAATATTTTATAGATTTTTTCCAAACCAATTGCTTATATCAATAGAATAACATATATTAAACATGAAAAGCACCTGTTTTCAAGAAATAAGTGCATGGGGTTTGATTTTTACTTCTTCCCACATTCACGGAGTGGAAAATTAGCATTTTCTTACTTTTCAAGGGGTATATGTATGATCAGAAGGATTTTGACAAATTGAAAAAACAAAATTGATTCCTAATGGTCTTAAAATGTTCAATATATGCTAAGCTTACAAAATAAGACCCAAAATTTTAATTTAATGTACATATGTAGACAAACTTTGAGGTTTTGTGTGATGCATCACTGATTTTTAAAGGCGGTTTTAATATTTCCTCACAAAATGCATAACTTTGGGGGGTAAAAAAATTTAAAACATGCAGATATAACCAAAGCAAACATGTTTTTAGTATGAGAGGATAGTAAGCAACAAATTTTATCCCCAACAGTTACAGTCAGAGCTGTTTTAAAGAAAATTGGTCATGAATGGTACTAAAATTATGAAAAAATTGGCATATTTTAGTAAAATTCTGCTAAATATTTTCATACAAGAAGACCATTACAGATAAAACAGGTAGGTTTTCAGACATTATCTGTGTTTCTTACACATATTTTATTGTACTGTTTCTGTCTAAGGTTTATTATATCATGTATTAGAGATTTTTATTGAAATCAACACCAAGAAGAGCATATGAATAAAAATGACAGCTGGCCGCACACTAGCACTTCACACAAAAAATCAAGTATTTTCCTTTTCTGATGAAAATTGTTGTTATAAATGAATTCTTTTCACTTCCATGGGTACTTTCTTACTCAATTAGACTTTCAGATGGATTAAACTAGTTTGTTTAAGTTCACACTTGGTGACCTCTTGACTAAATTCTCCCAAGTACAGAAAATGCATTGAAATTCCCATAGAGACCCTAAATTGGCTTGATATGGACATAGAACAAGCTCAAAGAACAAAATCTTGACTAAAACCATGCTAACTTGTTGAATTTGATAGATTTAGACTATTTCTTTTAATTTTTGCCAGTTCCAAGTGTTGCCTCTAGACTTACCACAGGGCCTCTTCTAAAACACCTCAGAAACGCCTCAACTTTTTGAAATAAAGTGTTTTTTATGATGCTGAGTCTTTTTTGAGTTGAAATAGAATGTTTCAGAGGTGTGCAATGCTTAACCTTAAAGATATAAGCACTTTTTTGGGAGATATTGGCTTAAACATTTTGTCTGCTAAATCTGCAGTAAAACCCATGATGCCTTTTTATTAATTTTCAAAATATTTTATAGATTTTTTCCAAACCAATTGCTTATATCAATAGAATAACATATATTAAACATGAAAAGCACCTGTTTTCAAGAAATAAGTGCATGGGGTTTGATTTTTACTTCTTCCCACATTCACGGAGTGGAAAATTAGCATTTTCTTACTTTTCAAGGGGTATATGTATGATCAGAAGGATTTTGACAAATTGAAAAAACAAAATTGATTCCTAATGGTCTTAAAATGTTCAATATATGCTAAGCTTACAAAATAAGACCCAAAATTTTAATTTAATGTACATATGTAGACAAACTTTGAGGTTTTGTGTGATGCATCACTGATTTTTAAAGGCGGTTTTAATATTTCCTCACAAAATGCATAACTTTGGGGGGTAAAAAAATTTAAAACATGCAGATATAACCAAAGCAAACATGTTTTTAGTATGAGAGGATAGTAAGCAACAAATTTTATCCCCAACAGTTACAGTCAGAGCTGTTTTAAAGAAAATTGGTCATGAATGGTACTAAAATTATGAAAAAATTGGCATATTTTAGTAAAATTCTGCTAAATATTTTCATACAAGAAGACCATTACAGATAAAACAGGTAGGTTTTCAGACATTATCTGTGTTTCTTACACATATTTTATTGTACTGTTTCTGTCTAAGGTTTATTATATCATGTATTAGAGATTTTTATTGAAATCAACACCAAGAAGAGCATATGAATAAAAATGACAGCTGGCCGCACACTAGCACTTCACACAAAAAATCAAGTATTTTCCTTTTCTGATGAGAATTGTTGTTATAAATGAATTCTTTTCACTTCCATGGGTACTTTCTTACTCAATTAGACTTTCAGATGGATTAAACTAGTTTGTTTAAGTTCACACTTGGTGACCTCTTGACTAAATTCTCCCAAGTACAGAAAATGCATTGAAATTCCCATAGAGACCCTAAATTGGCTTGATATGGACATAGAACAAGCTCAAAGAACAAAATCTTGACTAAAACCATGCTAACTTGTTGAATTTGATAGATTTAGACTATTTCTTTTAATTTTTGCCAGTTCCAAGTGTTGCCTCTAGACTTACCACAGGGCCTCTTCTAAAACACCTCAGAAACGCCTCAACTTTTTGAAATAAAGTGTTTTTTATGATGCTGAGTCTTTTTTGAGTTGAAATAGAATGTTTCAGAGGTGTGCAATGCTTAACCTTAAAGATATAAGCACTTTTTTGGGAGATATTGGCTTAAACATTTTGTCTGCTAAATCTGCAGTAAAACCCATGATGCCTTTTTATTAATTTTCAAAATATTTTATAGATTTTTTCCAAACCAATTGCTTATATCAATAGAATAACATATATTAAACATGAAAAGCACCTGTTTTCAAGAAATAAGTGCATGGGGTTTGATTTTTACTTCTTCCCACATTCACGGAGTGGAAAATTAGCATTTTCTTACTTTTCAAGGGGTATATGTATGATCAGAAGGATTTTGACAAATTGAAAAAACAAAATTGATTCCTAATGGTCTTAAAATGTTCAATATATGCTAAGCTTACAAAATAAGACCCAAAATTTTAATTTAATGTACATATGTAGACAAACTTTGAGGTTTTGTGTGATGCATCACTGATTTTTAAAGGCGGTTTTAATATTTCCTCACAAAATGCATAACTTTGGGGGGTAAAAAAAATTTAAAACATGCAGATATAACCAAAGCAAACATGTTTTTAGTATGAGAGGATAGTAAGCAACAAATCTTATCCCCAACAGTTACAGTCAGAGCTGTTTTAAAGAAAATTGGTCATGAATGGTACTAAAATTATGAAAAAATTGGCATATTTTAGTAAAATTCTGCTAAATATTTTCATACAAGAAGACCATTACAGATAAAACAGGTAGGTTTTCAGACATTATCTGTGTTTCTTACACATATTTTATTGTACTGTTTCTGTCTAAGGTTTATTATATCATGTATTAGAGATTTTTATTGAAATCAACACCAAGAAGAGCATATGAATAAAAATGACAGCTGGCCGCACACTAGCACTTCACACAAAAAATCAAGTATTTTCCTTTTCTGATGAAAATTGTTGTTATAAATGAATTCTTTTCACTTCCATGGGTACTTTCTTACTCAATTAGACTTTCAGATGGATTAAACTAGTTTGTTTAAGTTCACACTTGGTGACCTCTTGACTAAATTCTCCCAAGTACAGAAAATGCATTGAAATTCCCATAGAGACCCTAAATTGGTTTGATATGGACATAGAACAAGCTCAAAGAACAAAATCTTGACTAAAACCATGCTAACTTGTTGAATTTGATAGATTTAGACTATTTCTTTTAATTTTTGCCAGTTCCAAGTGTTGCCTCTAGACTTACCACAGGGCCTCTTCTAAAACACCTCAGAAACGCCTCAACTTTTTGAAATAAAGTGTTTTTTATGATGCTGAGTCTTTTTTGAGTTGAAATAGAATGTTTCAGAGGTGTGCAATGCTTAACCTTAAAGATATAAGCACTTTTTTGGGAGATATTGGCTTAAACATTTTGTCTGCTAAATCTGCAGTAAAACCCATGATGCCTTTTTATTAATTTTCAAAATATTTTATAGATTTTTTCCAAACCAATTGCTTATATCAATAGAATAACATATATTTAACATGAAAAGCACCTGTTTTCAAGAAATAAGTGCATGGGGTTTGATTTTTACTTCTTCCCACATTCACGGAGTGGAAAATTAGCATTTTCTTACTTTTCAAGGGGTATATGTATGATCAGAAGGATTTTGACAAATTGAAAAAACAAAATTGATTCCTAATGGTCTTAAAATGTTCAATATATGCTAAGCTTACAAAATAAGACCCAAAATTTTAATTTAATGTACATATGTAGACAAACTTTGAGGTTTTGTGTGATGCATCACTGATTTTTAAAGGCGGTTTTAATATTTCCTCACAAAATGCATAACTTTGGGGGGTAAAAAAATTTAAAACATGCAGATATAACCAAAGCAAACATGTTTTTAGTATGAGAGGATAGTAAGCAACAAATTTTATCCCCAACAGTTACAGTCAGAGCTGTTTTAAAGAAAATTGGTCATGAATGGTACTAAAATTATGAAAAAATTGGCATATTTTAGTAAAATTCTGCTAAATATTTTCATACAAGAAGACCATTACAGATAAAACAGGTAGGTTTTCAGACATTATCTGTGTTTCTTACACATATTTTATTGTACTGTTTCTGTCTAAGGTTTATTATATCATGTATTAGAGATTTTTATTGAAATCAACACCAAGAAGAGCATATGAATAAAAATGACAGCTGGCCGCACACTAGCACTTCACACAAAAAATCAAGTATTTTCCTTTTCTGATGAAAATTGTTGTTATAAATGAATTCTTTTCACTTCCATGGGTACTTTCTTACTCAATTAGACTTTCAGATGGATTAAACTAGTTTGTTTAAGTTCACACTTGGTGACCTCTTGACTAAATTCTCCCAAGTACAGAAAATGCATTGAAATTCCCATAGAGACCCTAAATTGGCTTGATATGGACATAGAACAAGCTCAAAGAACAAAATCTTGACTAAAACCATGCTAACTTGTTGAATTTGATAGATTTAGACTATTTCTTTTAATTTTTGCCAGTTCCAAGTGTTGCCTCTAGACTTACCACAGGGCCTATTCTAAAACACCTCAGAAACGCCTCAACTTTTTGAAATAAAGTGTTTTTTATGATGCTGAGTCTTTTTTGAGTTGAAATAGAATGTTTCAGAGGTGTGCAATGCTTAACCTTAAAGATATAAGCACTTTTTTGGGAGATATTGGCTTAAACATTTTGTCTGCTAAATCTGCAGTAAAACCCATGATGCCTTTTTATTAATTTTCAAAATATTTTATAGATTTTTTCCAAACCAATTGCTTATATCAATAGAATAACATATATTAAACATGAAAAGCACCTGTTTTCAAGAAATAAGTGCATGGGGTTTGATTTTTACTTCTTCCCACATTCACGGAGTGGAAAATTAGCATTTTCTTACTTTTCAAGGGGTATATGTATGATCAGAAGGATTTTGACAAATTGAAAAAACAAAATTGATTCCTAATGGTCTTAAAATGTTCAATATATGCTAAGCTTACAAAATAAGACCCAAAATTTTAATTTAATGTACATATGTAGACAAACTTTGAGGTTTTGTGTGATGCATCACTGATTTTTAAAGGCGGTTTTAATATTTCCTCACAAAATGCATAACTTTGGGGGGTAAAAAAATTTAAAACATGCAGATATAACCAAAGCAAACATGTTTTTAGTATGAGAGGATAGTAAGCAACAAATTTTATCCCCAACAGTTACAGTCAGAGCTGTTTTAAAGAAAATTGGTCATGAATGGTACTAAAATTATGAAAAAATTGGCATATTTTAGTAAAATTCTGCTAAATATTTTCATACAAGAAGACCATTACAGATAAAACAGGTAGGTTTTCAGACATTATCTGTGTTTCTTACACATATTTTATTGTACTGTTTCTGTCTAAGGTTTATTATATCATGTATTAGAGATTTTTATTGAAATCAACACCAAGAAGAGCATTATAAAAATGACAGCTGGCCGCACACTAGCACTTCACACAAAAAATCAAGTATTTTCCTTTTCTGATGAAAATTGTTGTTATAAATGAATTCTTTTCACTTCCATGGGTACTTTCTTACTCAATTAGACTTTCAGATGGATTAAACTAGTTTGTTTAAGTTCACACTTGGTGACCTCTTGACTAAATTCTCCCAAGTACAGAAAATGCATTGAAATTCCCATAGAGACCCTAAATTGGCTTGATATGGACATAGAACAAGCTCAAAGAACAAAATCTTGACTAAAACCATGCTAACTTGTTGAATTTGATAGATTTAGACTATTTCTTTTAATTTTTGCCAGTTCCAAGTGTTGCCTCTAGACTTACCACAGGGCCTCTTCTAAAACACCTCAGAAACGCCTCAACTTTTTGAAATAAAGTGTTTTTTATGATGCTGAGTCTTTTTTGAGTTGAAATAGAATGTTTCAGAGGTGTGCAATGCTTAACCTTAAAGATATAAGCACTTTTTTGGGAGATATTGGCTTAAACATTTTGTCTGCTAAATCTGCAGTAAAACCCATGATGCCTTTTTATTAATTTTCAAAATATTTTATAGATTTTTTCCAAACCAATTGCTTATATCAATAGAATAACATATATTAAACATGAAAAGCACCTGTTTTCAAGAAATAAGTGCATGGGGTTTGATTTTTACTTCTTCCCACATTCACGGAGTGGAAAATTAGCATTTTCTTACTTTTCAAGGGGTATATGTATGATCAGAAGGATTTTGACAAATTGAAAAAACAAAATTGATTCCTAATGGTCTTAAAATGTTCAATATATGCTAAGCTTACAAAATAAGACCCAAAATTTTAATTTAATGTACATATGTAGACAAACTTTGAGGTTTTGTGTGATGCATCACTGATTTTTAAAGGCGGTTTTAATATTTCCTCACAAAATGCATAACTTTGGGGGGTAAAAAAATTTAAAACATGCAGATATAACCAAAGCAAACATGTTTTTAGTATGAGAGGATAGTAAGCAACAAATTTTATCCCCAACAGTTACAGTCAGAGCTGTTTTAAAGAAAATTGGTCATGAATGGTACTAAAATTATGAAAAAATTGGCATATTTTAGTAAAATTCTGCTAAATATTTTCATACAAGAAGACCATTACAGATAAAACAGGTAGGTTTTCAGACATTATCTGTGTTTCTTACACATATTTTATTGTACTGTTTCTGTCTAAGGTTTATTATATCATGTATTAGAGATTTTTATTGAAATCAACACCAAGAAGAGCATATGAATAAAAATGACAGCTGGCCGCACACTAGCACTTCACACAAAAAATCAAGTATTTTCCTTTTCTGATGAAAATTGTTGTTATAAATGAATTCTTTTCACTTCCATGGGTACTTTCTTACTCAATTAGACTTTCAGATGGATTAAACTAGTTTGTTTAAGTTCACACTTGGTGACCTCTTGACTAAATTCTCCCAAGTACAGAAAATGCATTGAAATTCCCATAGAGACCCTAAATTGGCTTGATATGGACATAGAACAAGCTCAAAGAACAAAATCTTGACTAAAACCATGCTAACTTGTTGAATTTGATAGATTTAGACTATTTCTTTTAATTTTTGCCAGTTCCAAGTGTTGCCTCTAGACTTACCACAGGGCCTCTTCTAAAACACCTCAGAAACGCCTCAACTTTTTGAAATAAAGTGTTTTTTATGATGCTGAGTCTTTTTTGAGTTGAAATAGAATGTTTCAGAGGTGTGCAATGCTTAACCTTAAAGATATAAGCACTTTTTTGGGAGATATTGGCTTAAACATTTTGTCTGCTAAATCTGCAGTAAAACCCATGATGCCTTTTTATTAATTTTCAAAATATTTTATAGATTTTTTCCAAACCAATTGCTTATATCAATAGAATAACATATATTAAACATGAAAAGCACCTGTTTTCAAGAAATAAGTGCATGGGGTTTGATTTTTACTTCTTCCCACATTCACGGAGTGGAAAATTAGCATTTTCTTACTTTTCAAGGGGTATATGTATGATCAGAAGGATTTTGACAAATTGAAAAAACAAAATTGATTCCTAATGGTCTTAAAATGTTCAATATATGCTAAGCTTACAAAATAAGACCCAAAATTTTAATTTAATGTACATATGTAGACAAACTTTGAGGTTTTGTGTGATGCATCACTGATTTTTAAAGGCGGTTTTAATATTTCCTCACAAAATGCATAACTTTGGGGGGTAAAAAAATTTAAAACATGCAGATATAACCAAAGCAAACATGTTTTTAGTATGAGAGGATAGTAAGCAACAAATTTTATCCCCAACAGTTACAGTCAGAGCTGTTTTAAAGAAAATTGGTCATGAATGGTACTAAAATTATGAAAAAATTGGCATATTTTAGTAAAATTCTGCTAAATATTTTCATACAAGAAGACCATTACAGATAAAACAGGTAGGTTTTCAGACATTATCTGTGTTTCTTACACATATTTTATTGTACTGTTTCTGTCTAAGGTTTATTATATCATGTATTAGAGATTTTTATTGAAATCAACACCAAGAAGAGCATATGAATAAAAATGACAGCTGGCCGCACACTAGCACTTCACACAAAAAATCAAGTATTTTCCTTTTCTGATGAAAATTGTTGTTATAAATGAATTCTTTTCACTTCCATGGGTACTTTCTTACTCAATTAGACTTTCAGATGGATTAAACTAGTTTGTTTAAGTTCACACTTGGTGACCTCTTGACTAAATTCTCCCAAGTACAGAAAATGCATTGAAATTCCCATAGAGACCCTAAATTGGCTTGATATGGACATAGAACAAGCTCAAAGAACAAAATCTTGACTAAAACCATGCTAACTTGTTGAATTTGATAGATTTAGACTATTTCTTTTAATTTTTGCCAGTTCCAAGTGTTGCCTCTAGACTTACCACAGGGCCTCTTCTAAAACACCTCAGAAACGCCTCAACTTTTTGAAATAAAGTGTTTTTTATGATGCTGAGTCTTTTTTGAGTTGAAATAGAATGTTTCAGAGGTGTGCAATGCTTAACCTTAAAGATATAAGCACTTTTTTGGGAGATATTGGCTTAAACATTTTGTCTGCTAAATCTGCAGTAAAACCCATGATGCCTTTTTATTAATTTTCAAAATATTTTATAGATTTTTTCCAAACCAATTGCTTATATCAATAGAATAACATATATTAAACATGAAAAGCACCTGTTTTCAAGAAATAAGTGCATGGGGTTTGATTTTTACTTCTTCCCACATTCACGGAGTGGAAAATTAGCATTTTCTTACTTTTCAAGGGGTATATGTATGATCAGAAGGATTTTGACAAATTGAAAAAACAAAATTGATTCCTAATGGTCTTAAAATGTTCAATATATGCTAAGCTTACAAAATAAGACCCAAAATTTTAATTTAATGTACATATGTAGACAAACTTTGAGGTTTTGTGTGATGCATCACTGATTTTTAAAGGCGGTTTTAATATTTCCTCACAAAATGCATAACTTTGGGGGGTAAAAAAATTTAAAACATGCAGATATAACCAAAGCAAACATGTTTTTAGTATGAGAGGATAGTAAGCAACAAATTTTATCCCCAACAGTTACAGTCAGAGCTGTTTTAAAGAAAATTGGTCATGAATGGTACTAAAATTATGAAAAAATTGGCATATTTTAGTAAAATTCTGCTAAATATTTTCATACAAGAAGACCATTACAGATAAAACAGGTAGGTTTTCAGACATTATCTGTGTTTCTTACACATATTTTATTGTACTGTTTCTGTCTAAGGTTTATTATATCATGTATTAGAGATTTTTATTGAAATCAACACCAAGAAGAGCATATGAATAAAAATGACAGCTGGCCGCACACTAGCACTTCACACAAAAAATCAAGTATTTTCCTTTTCTGATGAAAATTGTTGTTATAAATGAATTCTTTTCACTTCCATGGGTACTTTCTTACTCAATTAGACTTTCAGATGGATTAAACTAGTTTGTTTAAGTTCACACTTGGTGACCTCTTGACTAAATTCTCCCAAGTACAGAAAATGCATTGAAATTCCCATAGAGACCCTAAATTGGCTTGATATGGACATAGAACAAGCTCAAAGAACAAAATCTTGACTAAAACCATGCTAACTTGTTGAATTTGATAGATTTAGACTATTTCTTTTAATTTTTGCCAGTTCCAAGTGTTGCCTCTAGACTTACCACAGGGCCTCTTCTAAAACACCTCAGAAACGCCTCAACTTTTTGAAATAAAGTGTTTTTTATGATGCTGAGTCTTTTTTGAGTTGAAATAGAATGTTTCAGAGGTGTGCAATGCTTAACCTTAAAGATATAAGCACTTTTTTGGGAGATATTGGCTTAAACATTTTGTCTGCTAAATCTGCAGTAAAACCCATGATGCCTTTTTATTAATTTTCAAAATATTTTATAGATTTTTTCCAAACCAATTGCTTATATCAATAGAATAACATATATTAAACATGAAAAGCACCTGTTTTCAAGAAATAAGTGCATGGGGTTTGATTTTTACTTCTTCCCACATTCACGGAGTGGAAAATTAGCATTTTCTTACTTTTCAAGGGGTATATGTATGATCAGAAGGATTTTGACAAATTGAAAAAACAAAATTGATTCCTAATGGTCTTAAAATGTTCAATATATGTTAAGCTTACAAAATAAGACCCAAAATTTTAATTTAATGTACATATGTAGACAAACTTTGAGGTTTTGTGTGATGCATCACTGATTTTTAAAGGCGGTTTTAATATTTCCTCACAAAATGCATAACTTTGGGGGGTAAAAAAATTTAAAACATGCAGATATAACCAAAGCAAACATGTTTTTAGTATGAGAGGATAGTAAGCAACAAATTTTATCCCCAACAGTTACAGTCAGAGCTGTTTTAAAGAAAATTGGTCATGAATGGTACTAAAATTATGAAAAAATTGGCATATTTTAGTAAAATTCTGCTAAATATTTTCATACAAGAAGACCATTACAGATAAAACAGGTAGGTTTTCAGACATTATCTGTGTTTCTTACACATATTTTATTGTACTGTTTCTGCCTAAGGTTTATTATATCATGTATTAGAGATTTTTATTGAAATCAACACCAAGAAGAGCATATGAATAAAAATGACAGCTGGCCGCACACTAGCACTTCACACAAAAAATCAAGTATTTTCCTTTTCTGATGAAAATTGTTGTTATAAATGAATTCTTTTCACTTCCATGGGTACTTTCTTACTCAATTAGACTTTCAGATGGATTAAACTAGTTTGTTTAAGTTCACACTTGGTGACCTCTTGACTAAATTCTCCCAAGTACAGAAAATGCATTGAAATTCCCATAGAGACCCTAAATTGGCTTGATATGGACATAGAACAAGCTCAAAGAACAAAATCTTGACTAAAACCATGCTAACTTGTTGAATTTGATAGATTTAGACTATTTCTTTTAATTTTTGCCAGTTCCAAGTGTTGCCTCTAGACTTACCACAGGGCCTCTTCTAAAACACCTCAGAAACGCCTCAACTTTTTGAAATAAAGTGTTTTTTATGATGCTGAGTCTTTTTTGAGTTGAAATAGAATGTTTCAGAGGTGTGCAATGCTTAACCTTAAAGATATAAGCACTTTTTTGGGAGATATTGGCTTAAACATTTTGTCTGCTAAATCTGCAGTAAAACCCATGATGCCTTTTTATTAATTTTCAAAATATTTTATAGATTTTTTCCAAACCAATTGCTTATATCAATAGAATAACATATATTAAACATGAAAAGCACCTGTTTTCAAGAAATAAGTGCATGGGGTTTGATTTTTACTTCTTCCCACATTCACGGAGTGGAAAATTAGCATTTTCTTACTTTTCAAGGGGTATATGTATGATCAGAAGGATTTTGACAAATTGAAAAAACAAAATTGATTCCTAATGGTCTTAAAATGTTCAATATATGCTAAGCTTACAAAATAAGACCCAAAATTTTAATTTAATGTACATATGTAGACAAACTTTGAGGTTTTGTGTGATGCATCACTGATTTTTAAAGGCGGTTTTAATATTTCCTCACAAAATGCATAACTTTGGGGGGTAAAAAAATTTAAAACATGCAGATATAACCAAAGCAAACATGTTTTTAGTATGAGAGGATAGTAAGCAACAAATTTTATCCCCAACAGTTACAGTCAGAGCTGTTTTAAAGAAAATTGGTCATGAATGGTACTAAAATTATGAAAAAATTGGCATATTTTAGTAAAATTCTGCTAAATATTTTCATACAAGAAGACCATTACAGATAAAACAGGTAGGTTTTCAGACATTATCTGTGTTTCTTACACATATTTTATTGTACTGTTTCTGCCTAAGGTTTATTATATCATGTATTAGAGATTTTTATTGAAATCAACACCAAGAAGAGCATATGAATAAAAATGACAGCTGGCCGCACACTAGCACTTCACACAAAAAATCAAGTATTTTCCTTTTCTGATGAAAATTGTTGTTATAAATGAATTCTTTTCACTTCCATGGGTACTTTCTTACTCAATTAGACTTTCAGATGGATTAAACTAGTTTGTTTAAGTTCACACTTGGTGACCTCTTGACTAAATTCTCCCAAGTACAGAAAATGCATTGAAATTCCCATAGAGACCCTAAATTGGCTTGATATGGACATAGAACAAGCTCAAAGAACAAAATCTTGACTAAAACCATGCTAACTTGTTGAATTTGATAGATTTAGACTATTTCTTTTAATTTTTGCCAGTTCCAAGTGTTGCCTCTAGACTTACCACAGGGCCTCTTCTAAAACACCTCAGAAACGCCTCAACTTTTTGAAATAAAGTGTTTTTTATGATGCTGAGTCTTTTTTGAGTTGAAATAGAATGTTTCAGAGGTGTGCAATGCTTAACCTTAAAGATATAAGCACTTTTTTGGGAGATATTGGCTTAAACATTTTGTCTGCTAAATCTGCAGTAAAACCCATGATGCCTTTTTATTAATTTTCAAAATATTTTATAGATTTTTTCCAAACCAATTGCTTATATCAATAGAATAACATATATTAAACATGAAAAGCACCTGTTTTCAAGAAATAAGTGCATGGGGTTTGATTTTTACTTCTTCCCACATTCACGGAGTGGAAAATTAGCATTTTCTTACTTTTCAAGGGGTATATGTATGATCAGAAGGATTTTGACAAATTGAAAAAACAAAATTGATTCCTAATGGTCTTAAAATGTTCAATATATGCTAAGCTTACAAAATAAGACCCAAAATTTTAATTTAATGTACATATGTAGACAAACTTTGAGGTTTTGTGTGATGCATCACTGATTTTTAAAGGCGGTTTTAATATTTCCTCACAAAATGCATAACTTTGGGGGGTAAAAAAATTTAAAACATGCAGATATAACCAAAGCAAACATGTTTTTAGTATGAGAGGATAGTAAGCAACAAATTTTATCCCCAACAGTTACAGTCAGAGCTGTTTTAAAGAAAATTGGTCATGAATGGTACTAAAATTATGAAAAAATTGGCATATTTTAGTAAAATTCTGCTAAATATTTTCATACAAGAAGACCATTACAGATAAAACAGGTAGGTTTTCAGACATTATCTGTGTTTCTTACACATATTTTATTGTACTGTTTCTGTCTAAGGTTTATTATATCATGTATTAGAGATTTTTATTGAAATCAACACCAAGAAGAGCATATGAATAAAAATGACAGCTGGCCGCACACTAGCACTTCACACAAAAAATCAAGTATTTTCCTTTTCTGATGAAAATTGTTGTTATAAATGAATTCTTTTCACTTCCATGGGTACTTTCTTACTCAATTAGACTTTCAGATGGATTAAACTAGTTTGTTTAAGTTCACACTTGGTGACCTCTTGACTAAATTCTCCCAAGTACAGAAAATGCATTGAAATTCCCATAGAGACCCTAAATTGGCTTGATATGGACATAGAACAAGCTCAAAGAACAAAATCTTGACTAAAACCATGCTAACTTGTTGAATTTGATAGATTTAGACTATTTCTTTTAATTTTTGCCAGTTCCAAGTGTTGCCTCTAGACTTACCACAGGGCCTCTTCTAAAACACCTCAGAAACGCCTCAACTTTTTGAAATAAAGTGTTTTTTATGATGCTGAGTCTTTTTTGAGTTGAAATAGAATGTTTCAGAGGTGTGCAATGCTTAACCTTAAAGATATAAGCACTTTTTTGGGAGATATTGGCTTAAACATTTTGTCTGCTAAATCTGCAGTAAAACCCATGATGCCTTTTTATTAATTTTCAAAATATTTTATAGATTTTTTCCAAACCAATTGCTTATATCAATAGAATAACATATATTAAACATGAAAAGCACCTGTTTTCAAGAAATAAGTGCATGGGGTTTGATTTTTACTTCTTCCCACATTCACGGAGTGGAAAATTAGCATTTTCTTACTTTTCAAGGGGTATATGTATGATCAGAAGGATTTTGACAAATTGAAAAAACAAAATTGATTCCTAATGGTCTTAAAATGTTCAATATATGCTAAGCTTACAAAATAAGACCCAAAATTTTAATTTAATGTACATATGTAGACAAACTTTGAGGTTTTGTGTGATGCATCACTGATTTTTAAAGGCGGTTTTAATATTTCCTCACAAAATGCATAACTTTGGGGGGTAAAAAAATTTAAAACATGCAGATATAACCAAAGCAAACATGTTTTTAGTATGAGAGGATAGTAAGCAACAAATTTTATCCCCAACAGTTACAGTCAGAGCTGTTTTAAAGAAAATTGGTCATGAATGGTACTAAAATTATGAAAAAATTGGCATATTTAGTAAAATTCTGCTAAATATTTTCATACAAGAAGACCATTACAGATAAAACAGGTAGGTTTTCAGACATTATCTGTGTTTCTTACACATATTTTATTGTACTGTTTCTGTCTAAGGTTTATTATATCATGTATTAGAGATTTTTATTGAAATCAACACCAAGAAGAGCATATGAATAAAAATGACAGCTGGCCGCACACTAGCACTTCACACAAAAAATCAAGTATTTTCCTTTTCTGATGAAAATTGTTGTTATAAATGAATTCTTTTCACTTCCATGGGTACTTTCTTACTCAATTAGACTTTCAGATGGATTAAACTAGTTTGTTTAAGTTCACACTTGGTGACCTCTTGACTAAATTCTCCCAAGTACAGAAAATGCATTGAAATTCCCATAGAGACCCTAAATTGGCTTGATATGGACATAGAACAAGCTCAAAGAACAAAATCTTGACTAAAACCATGCTAACTTGTTGAATTTGATAGATTTAGACTATTTCTTTTAATTTTTGCCAGTTCCAAGTGTTGCCTCTAGACTTACCACAGGGCCTCTTCTAAAACACCTCAGAAACGCCTCAACTTTTTGAAATAAAGTGTTTTTTATGATGCTGAGTCTTTTTTGAGTTGAAATAGAATGTTTCAGAGGTGTGCAATGCTTAACCTTAAAGATATAAGCACTTTTTTGGGAGATATTGGCTTAAACATTTTGTCTGCTAAATCTGCAGTAAAACCCATGATGCCTTTTTATTAATTTTCAAAATATTTTATAGATTTTTTCCAAACCAATTGCTTATATCAATAGAATAACATATATTAAACATGAAAAGCACCTGTTTTCAAGAAATAAGTGCATGGGGTTTGATTTTTACTTCTTCCCACATTCACGGAGTGGAAAATTAGCATTTTCTTACTTTTCAAGGGGTATATGTATGATCAGAAGGATTTTGACAAATTGAAAAAACAAAATTGATTCCTAATGGTCTTAAAATGTTCAATATATGCTAAGCTTACAAAATAAGACCCAAAATTTTAATTTAATGTACATATGTAGACAAACTTTGAGGTTTTGTGTGATGCATCACTGATTTTTAAAGGCGGTTTTAATATTTCCTCACAAAATGCATAACTTTGGGGGGTAAAAAAATTTAAAACATGCAGATATAACCAAAGCAAACATGTTTTTAGTATGAGAGGATAGTAAGCAACAAATTTTATCCCCAACAGTTACAGTCAGAGCTGTTTTAAAGAAAATTGGTCATGAATGGTACTAAAATTATGAAAAAATTGGCATATTTTAGTAAAATTCTGCTAAATATTTTCATACAAGAAGACCATTACAGATAAAACAGGTAGGTTTTCAGACATTATCTGTGTTTCTTACACATATTTTATTGTACTGTTTCTGTCTAAGGTTTATTATATCATGTATTAGAGATTTTTATTGAAATCAACACCAAGAAGAGCATATGAATAAAAATGACAGCTGGCCGCACACTAGCACTTCACACAAAAAATCAAGTATTTTCCTTTTCTGATGAAAATTGTTGTTATAAATGAATTCTTTTCACTTCCATGGGTACTTTCTTACTCAATTAGACTTTCAGATGGATTAAACTAGTTTGTTTAAGTTCACACTTGGTGACCTCTTGACTAAATTCTCCCAAGTACAGAAAATGCATTGAAATTCCCATAGAGACCCTAAATTGGCTTGATATGGACATAGAACAAGCTCAAAGAACAAAATCTTGACTAAAACCATGCTAACTTGTTGAATTTGATAGATTTAGACTATTTCTTTTAATTTTTGCCAGTTCCAAGTGTTGCCTCTAGACTTACCACAGGGCCTCTTCTAAAACACCTCAGAAACGCCTCAACTTTTTGAAATAAAGTGTTTTTTATGATGCTGAGTCTTTTTTGAGTTGAAATAGAATGTTTCAGAGGTGTGCAATGCTTAACCTTAAAGATATAAGCACTTTTTTGGGAGATATTGGCTTAAACATTTTGTCTGCTAAATCTGCAGTAAAACCCATGATGCCTTTTTATTAATTTTCAAAATATTTTATAGATTTTTTCCAAACCAATTGCTTATATCAATAGAATAACATATATTAAACATGAAAAGCACCTGTTTTCAAGAAATAAGTGCATGGGGTTTGATTTTTACTTCTTCCCACATTCACGGAGTGGAAAATTAGCATTTTCTTACTTTTCAAGGGGTATATGTATGATCAGAAGGATTTTGACAAATTGAAAAAACAAAATTGATTCCTAATGGTCTTAAAATGTTCAATATATGCTAAGCTTACAAAATAAGACCCAAAATTTTAATTTAATGTACATATGTAGACAAACTTTGAGGTTTTGTGTGATGCATCACTGATTTTTAAAGGCGGTTTTAATATTTCCTCACAAAATGCATAACTTTGGGGGGTAAAAAAATTTAAAACATGCAGATATAACCAAAGCAAACATGTTTTTAGTATGAGAGGATAGTAAGCAACAAATTTTATCCCCAACAGTTACAGTCAGAGCTGTTTTAAAGAAAATTGGTCATGAATGGTACTAAAATTATGAAAAAATTGGCATATTTTAGTAAAATTCTGCTAAATATTTTCATACAAGAAGACCATTACAGATAAAACAGGTAGGTTTTCAGACATTATCTGTGTTTCTTACACATATTTTATTGTACTGTTTCTGTCTAAGGTTTATTATATCATGTATTAGAGATTTTTATTGAAATCAACACCAAGAAGAGCATATGAATAAAAATGACAGCTGGCCGCACACTAGCACTTCACACAAAAAATCAAGTATTTTCCTTTTCTGATGAAAATTGTTGTTATAAATGAATTCTTTTCACTTCCATGGGTACTTTCTTACTCAATTAGACTTTCAGATGGATTAAACTAGTTTGTTTAAGTTCACACTTGGTGACCTCTTGACTAAATTCTCCCAAGTACAGAAAATGCATTGAAATTCCCATAGAGACCCTAAATTGGCTTGATATGGACATAGAACAAGCTCAAAGAACAAAATCTTGACTAAAACCATGCTAACTTGTTGAATTTGATAGATTTAGACTATTTCTTTTAATTTTTGCCAGTTCCAAGTGTTGCCTCTAGACTTACCACAGGGCCTCTTCTAAAACACCTCAGAAACGCCTCAACTTTTTGAAATAAAGTGTTTTTTATGATGCTGAGTCTTTTTTGAGTTGAAATAGAATGTTTCAGAGGTGTGCAATGCTTAACCTTAAAGATATAAGCACTTTTTTGGGAGATATTGGCTTAAACATTTTGTCTGCTAAATCTGCAGTAAAACCCATGATGCCTTTTTATTAATTTTCAAAATATTTTATAGATTTTTTCCAAACCAATTGCTTATATCAATAGAATAACATATATTAAACATGAAAAGCACCTGTTTTCAAGAAATAAGTGCATGGGGTTTGATTTTTACTTCTTCCCACATTCACGGAGTGGAAAATTAGCATTTTCTTACTTTTCAAGGGGTATATGTATGATCAGAAGGATTTTGACAAATTGAAAAAACAAAATTGATTCCTAATGGTCTTAAAATGTTCAATATATGCTAAGCTTACAAAATAAGACCCAAAATTTTAATTTAATGTACATATGTAGACAAACTTTGAGGTTTTGTGTGATGCATCACTGATTTTTAAAGGCGGTTTTAATATTTCCTCACAAAATGCATAACTTTGGGGGGTAAAAAAATTTAAAACATGCAGATATAACCAAAGCAAACATGTTTTTAGTATGAGAGGATAGTAAGCAACAAATTTTATCCCCAACAGTTACAGTCAGAGCTGTTTTAAAGAAAATTGGTCATGAATGGTACTAAAATTATGAAAAAATTGGCATATTTTAGTAAAATTCTGCTAAATATTTTCATACAAGAAGACCATTACAGATAAAACAGGTAGGTTTTCAGACATTATCTGTGTTTCTTACACATATTTTATTGTACTGTTTCTGTCTAAGGTTTATTATATCATGTATTAGAGATTTTTATTGAAATCAACACCAAGAAGAGCATATGAATAAAAATGACAGCTGGCCGCACACTAGCACTTCACACAAAAAATCAAGTATTTTCCTTTTCTGATGAAAATTGTTGTTATAAATGAATTCTTTTCACTTCCATGGGTACTTTCTTACTCAATTAGACTTTCAGATGGATTAAACTAGTTTGTTTAAGTTCACACTTGGTGACCTCTTGACTAAATTCTCCCAAGTACAGAAAATGCATTGAAATTCCCATAGAGACCCTAAATTGGCTTGATATGGACATAGAACAAGCTCAAAGAACAAAATCTTGACTAAAACCATGCTAACTTGTTGAATTTGATAGATTTAAACTATTTCTTTTAATTTTTGCCAGTTCCAAGTGTTGCCTCTAGACTTACCACAGGGCCTCTTCTAAAACACCTCAGAAACGCCTCAACTTTTTGAAATAAAGTGTTTTTTATGATGCTGAGTCTTTTTTAAGTTGAAATAGAATGTTTCAGAGGTGTGCAATGCTTAACCTTAAAGATATAAGCACTTTTTTGGGAGATATTGGCTTAAACATTTTGTCTGCTAAATCTGCAGTAAAACCCATGATGCCTTTTTATTAATTTTCAAAATATTTTATAGATTTTTTCCAAACCAATTGCTTATATCAATAGAATAACATATATTAAACATGAAAAGCACCTGTTTTCAAGAAATAAGTGCATGGGGTTTGATTTTTACTTCTTCCCACATTCACGGAGTGGAAAATTAGCATTTTCTTACTTTTCAAGGGGTATATGTATGATCAGAAGGATTTTGACAAATTGAAAAAACAAAATTGATTCCTAATGGTCTTAAAATGTTCAATATATGCTAAGCTTACAAAATAAGACCCAAAATTTTAATTTAATGTACATATGTAGACAAACTTTGAGGTTTTGTGTGATGCATCACTGATTTTTAAAGGCGGTTTTAATATTTCCTCACAAAATGCATAACTTTGGGGGGTAAAAAAATTTAAAACATGCAGATATAACCAAAGCAAACATGTTTTTAGTATGAGAGGATAGTAAGCAACAAATTTTATCCCCAACAGTTACAGTCAGAGCTGTTTTAAAGAAAATTGGTCATGAATGGTACTAAAATTATGAAAAAATTGGCATATTTTAGTAAAATTCTGCTAAATATTTTCATACAAGAAGACCATTACAGATAAAACAGGTAGGTTTTCAGACATTATCTGTGTTTCTTACACATATTTTATTGTACTGTTTCTGTCTAAGGTTTATTATATCATGTATTAGAGATTTTTATTGAAATCAACACCAAGAAGAGCATATGAATAAAAATGACAGCTGGCCGCACACTGGCACTTCACACAAAAAATCAAGTATTTTCCTTTTCTGATGAAAATTGTTGTTATAAATGAATTCTTTTCACTTCCATGGGTACTTTCTTACTCAATTAGACTTTCAGATGGATTAAACTAGTTTGTTTAAGTTCACACTTGGTGACCTCTTGACTAAATTCTCCCAAGTACAGAAAATGCATTGAAATTCCCATAGAGACCCTAAATTGGCTTGATATGGACATAGAACAAGCTCAAAGAACAAAATCTTGACTAAAACCATGCTAACTTGTTGAATTTGATAGATTTAGACTATTTCTTTTAATTTTTGCCAGTTCCAAGTGTTGCCTCTAGACTTACCACAGGGCCTCTTCTAGGCCCGAGTACACAATTAATTTTCCCTCTTTATTTATTATAGCGAAATTTTACTTTACGAAAAAAATTATGGCTATAAATACTTTACATTTAGCTATATTGTCCCTATGGCCAATATGCCCTTAATACTGGAAAATAAAAATAATTGCATATATTCAACTTTTTTGACAAGTGAAAACTATAAGGCCCTAGAGGGGGTCAGTTCCGAGAGCTTTCGAAAAGAAAAAATCCCCCCTTTTTGTCATTTCTTAATGCACATAAAGCATCTTTACTTCATTTCTAAAACATCTTGCTAGTGTTCTGTGACCCCTTTCTTTTGAAATGAGACCAAAAACAACTACAAAAATTAAAGAGAACACATTGAAGCAAATTATTTTCTAAGGCACTATTTTTAATAGGAACTATATTCGTGGTCAACGAAAAGCAAAGGGCGATAATTGTGTACTCGTGGAAAGTCATGTCATTAATGTGTTTTTGAAGATATTAAGAATACTATGGTCAAACAATACGGTATGTTTACTTAATTAAGAGTTAATGTAATGTTATAAATGTGTAATTATTATGAGCAAGCAGTTTATTGTATTTTTGAGCTTGCATGCATTTTGAACATTGAAAACATGACCTTGAAGCCAATGAAGGGCATATGTCATACATTTGTCAAACCTAGTATAGCTTCTTTAAACATATTATTATTGCATTATTTTCATATTGTTTATGCATATCGTTGAAAAGAAAACACAGATAACATGAACTTACACACAAAACATGTATGAAATATCAACAGTGTGAAATATGCATTTAGGTCCTTACTTGGTATTTGCAATTGTTTATTTACTTATTGATGTTTGTGTTTAGAATATTGCTTGTATTTTCATGTTTTGTGGGCAATATATTTATTCAGTTCATTTGTATTTTTTGCAGTCAATCCTTCTCATATGTACGTTCAATTGTGTAAGAAGATGAACATTAATAAAGAACATATGAACTGATATTTGTATTTGAATCCGTCATGATAGTATAAACTTTACAAAAGCACAAATATACTTTCCAAAAGAATAATACAATATTTTTGGTTTTTGATCCTTGAAATATCGATTTACGGCATAACCAAGTTAACTGTTTTATACCCGTTTTTGGTATTGTATTTTGACACTACTTGGTCGATAACCGCTGCTGTTGAACCAAAGGTCCCCGAGGGTACTCACAAGCCTGGTCGTCAGATTTATCTGACACGATTTTACCAATAACATTGTAATATTTTTTGTCACTGAAATTTCCGATTGTTAAATTCAAAATTGTTTAAAACACTAGGTTTCTTTCCATGTAATGCACATAGTCGATATCCTCGGTGCTGGATTTGACTTTTCATTCAATATTTTGGGTTTTTGATCTTCCAATGTTTTGATTCAAATGCTGCTGAAGATAGGTTACTCCTTGAAATATCGATATACAACATAACCAAATTAACCGTTTTATACCCGTTTTTGGCATTGTATTTTGATTGAGAAAATATCTACTTCCAGTATCGATTCTCAGTTCAACATCGTGATAGAAGACAAATTCACACACAAAAAACAGAAAATCAGTAATTATAGGAATTTTTCAGCAAATAATTTGTTTCAACTAGACTGCCTGGTACATACATGGTTATAGATTAAGAAATTAAACATTTTGGCCGACCGCTAAAGTGAGTAAAACCCTCAAAATCCTGGAAAAAAACTGTTTAAAATACAAGAACTTAGAACCGTGCATTATTTTTGTAGATAAAAAAGCAAATGGTGAAAGAAAAGAAACTAAAACAAAATTGTATGGTTGGTAGAAGTTGTACAGGTACATTTATCAATACGGTACTAAGATATGAAACGGAAATTTTTTTCAGAGAAAGAACTGGTTTAGGAAATACAACACAAGAAGTGTGTGAATACCAACATCCCAGGTACCCTGCAATCAGATTGGTTGATACACCTTTCAATGATTTTAAAACGAATTTTATATCAAACTTTGTCCCGTGCGGGCCCCGGGTTGCGAATAAGCCCGCATCTTGTCGTAAAAGGCGACTAAGGATCTAAGAGTCTTGGGATTCTGACGTCGGGTGAGTGCTCAGCCCAGAGAGCGACTAATTGTGTATATGTTCCCTAGGTGGTTGAATAGGGTGGCCCTCGTCCACGGGGGTTGTCAGGTCTATAATACGGAAACCCTGACAGCTGGCCATATTGGGCCAACCTGTGTTGAGAGTACCACGTTTCAAGCACGTAAAAGATCCATTTGTGGACCACCAAATAGTGCACAGCATAGGCTAAATTTTCCGCCCCTACCCTACTAACCCCCTTTCATGTGGTTCTTCAAAATTTACCGGTCCTTTGTTTCCCACCCCATATATCATTTATCATCATCATTTCATTTTCATTTCATCATCCTTTTCATGTTCATCGCGTGTAAATAAGCTATATAGCTTTGCACGGGCGTAAAACACCAACTCACACACTCACTCATATCAAACTTGAAATCAGTGTTGCTTTTGGTGATTGTGGTGCACTTTTACATAAAATGGCAGGACAATTTTCAAATACAAAACTGTTGTTTTTTTATACCTGTCCTTACTCCAGATATCATAGAAAAGAAATATAGAGAATTTAAAAACAAAATTCAATCAGTCTCTTCCCATGCAGGTTTAACAGTTGTTTCAACTATTGCTTTACCAAAAATTGAAACTACTCTTATTACGAATATTATTCTCGCTGAAATTATGAAGTATCGCATTGAATTTGGTTTAGAAGAAGAATATGCAAAGGGGTTTAACGAAATAAATGAAAAGGATATGTATGGTAGGATATGTGATAAACTAAGGGATACTTTTAAAGATATTTCCTGGATTTCTATATTGAGACAACGTGACTATGTATCAATTAGTAAATCAACTGTAGAAGCTATTTTATCAAAGGAGTTATCAAAAAGGAAGAAAACGGCCATTGACTTGTACAATAAGCTTCATTTTTAACGATGTTTAATTGGAAGCATAAAAATTGCATTTTCAAAGTTTCAAAAGTAGTAACAGAAGAAAATGCAAAAACTGTGAGGGTTTGTTGGTTCTTTTTATATTTTAGCTCACCTGCACAATGACAATGAAAACTATCATGACTATCCCCATCGATTGGTATATCCGTTGTACAACTTTTCGAAAATCTTCTCCGAAACCGCTTGGTCAAATGTAACCAAACTTCATAGGTTTGTATAAACGTTTTTCTTTTGTAAAACATTTGTTTGGATTTTGATTAATGAAACCAAAAAAAAAAAAACATGACCACTCTGGTTTGAAAAAAAAAAACAAACAGAGTTAGTTGCAGTAGTTGTGCAAATAATTCAAAAAATGTTTTACAGATAAAACAAGAGGCCGTCAGGAGCCTGAATCGCTCACCTGACTTCAAATCCTCGGTGCTGGATTTGGCTTCCTTGTTCGAACGTTTTGGTTTTGAGTACTTTTCGTTTTTAACAGTTTTGGAATTTGACCTTCCAATGTTTTGATTTAAATGCTACTGATGAGAGGTTACTCCTTGAAATATCGATATATAGCATATCAAAATTAACCGTTCATATCTGCGTTTTGGTATTTGTAATTTTGAAACCACTGGGCGATAACCGCTGCTGGTGGACCAGAGGTCCCCGAGGGTAATCACAAGCCTGGTAGTCAGACTTGTCTGACACTATTTACCATAAAATTTCTATTATAATTGTCGCTGAAATTTCCGTTTTTGTCCCCCGCCGCAACGCGTCGGAGGGACTTAGTAATGGTCTCCGTCCGTCCGTCCGTCTGTCCGTCCGTCATGTTTTTTGTGGGTGCAACTCCTCGGAAACTACTGAAAGGATGTTGCTGAAACTTTACACACTGATAGGGTACAATGAGTAGATGATCACCCCATATTTGAAATTTTCAAAATGGCCACCGTTTCCATGGAAACGGAAGAAAGGTCAAAATATAGGACATTCAATATCTCGGTTACCTAGGTGCACAGGGTTCTGAAATTTTGTAGGCTGATAGAGCAAAAGGTACTCTATAATAATACGAAAAAAAATTTTGAAGCGATATTTACGGTTTTCGAGTTATTTACGAATTTGTGATTTTTCAGTCCGAAAAATGGGACTTTGTCAAACGTTTTTGTGGGTGCAATTCCTCGGACACTTATGAACCGATGTTGCTGAAACTTTACACACTGATAGGGTACTGTTAGTAGATGATCATCCTATATTTGAAATTTTCAAAATGGCCGCCGTTTCCATGGAAACAGGGAAGAAAGGTCAAAATATAGGACATCCAATATCTCGGTTACCTAGGCGCACAGGGTTCTGAAATTTTGTAGGTTGATAGAGCAAAAGATACTCTATAATAATATGAAAAAAAATTTTGAAACAATATTTACAGTTTTCGAGTTATTTACGAATTTGTGATTTTCCGGCCCCAAAAATGGGACTTTGTCATATCAATCATTTTTGTGGGTGCAACTCCTCGGATACTACTAAACGGATGTTGCTGAAACTTTACACACTGATAGGGTACTGTTAATAGGTGATCATCTCATATTTTGATAACATATTTCTATCGTTTCTCAGAGAATATATTGCTTGAATTGACATACCACACAACTTTTATGCGGCGGCGGGGGACACATGGCTACGCGTAGCAATCTTGTAATGCTTGTTTAAATTCAAAATTGATAAAAAACACCAGGTTTCTTTCCTTGTGATCCTCGGTGCTGGATTTGGCTTCCTTGTTCGAACGTTTTGGTTTTGAGTACTTTTCGTTTTCAACAGTTTTGGAATTTGTCCTTCCAATGTTTTGATTTAAATGCTACTGATGAGAGGTTACTCCTTGAAATATCGATATATAGCATATCAAAATTAACCGTTCATACCCGCGTTTTGGTATTTGTAATTTTCAAAGGATATTTTTATACATTAAAAAGGCTGTAAGTTTAATAAGGAATTATCTGACAACATTGATCAACTTTTTAAGGACATGGTTCGATAAGGGCCATATATGGCCCCCTATTTTATGAAAAAAAATTATCTTAAAGAAAATTATGAAAATGCATTTTATACATGTAGTAATATTGTTCAAATTTATAAGCATGCTTTCAAGTTCAAATAATATTTTTAATTTTTCATTTTATAGACACCTTAAACAGAGTAAAATCAGCAAAATCGAGAACAATATACATTTCTAGAAGTTAATTTTTTATTTTCAAATGCCTCTGCAAACGTCACCCAGGGATTTCTTAACTGATTTAGACTCTAATTGAAGTGAATATTAGAGATAACTAATAAAATTGCTGGGTCAAAATGACCCGAAATTTGTCCAAATTCAGTAGATTTGACACGAATCTTACACATAAGGTTTGTTTTGACATAGTATTTTTCATCAATGTCAGATTATATGCTTAAAAATTTAGTAGAACAAGTTTGTTCATTCACTTGAACTTCTAAATAGCATAAGAATTTTTTTCCATATCAATTTTGTAATTTTAAATAATAGAGGGGGCCAAATGAGGGCCTTAGTGTACCTTGTCTTTTTAGAGTTTAACCTTTTAGCAATATATTTTCATATTTATATTTTTTCAACAGTTCTACAGCTATAAGGCTTAAACTGTTATTGTGACAATCGAGGAACCACAATATCTACATCTATTGAATCGTGTAACTTTCCCATTTTTTCGTGTATGGTGTAATGGTGTATCGTGTATCGGTCAATCGTGTATGGTGTATGGTGTAATGGTGTATCGTGTATCGGTCAATCGTGTATCGTGTAATGAAAAGTCAATGGTGCATCGTGTATCGTGTATACACGAGTCTAGCATTCCGATTGGTTTACACCTTAATTTCGTTTCGTTTGTTTTTTTAAGGATCATTTACTGTTTCAATCGAAAAAAGTAATAAAAAGCTAAATAAATATTATCGGCATCGGAAACGATATTAATAAATATCAATCCTGGGATTTTAATTTCATTTTACCATACAAGAACTAAATCAAACGGAATCACGATTACTATCCTCTACCTTCAAGAAAATAAAATAAATAATCTGTCCCTAGATGCTTTGGTATCGAACGAAGAAAATTATTATTCCCGACGAGTAGCGGTGAAAAATAAGTTTTCTGACCCGCAATATCTGTAAATAAATAATCCGACTTGACCCAAACTGCCAGCACCCCCCCCCTCAGAATCAAATGGTCACCCCCTTTAACGGTTTTCTTTTTTCGGTGAAATTCGCTTTGAAACCAGAAAGTACTAATTGTTTAGCTCTCTAAAATCAAAATCAGGAACTTTTTAACATGGTTTATGTTCTACAAATCCTTCGGTGATATGATAAGGTACATGTATCATGAGTTCTTTTACAAAAGAAAAATCCTTAATACGGGTGATGTTTTAATACCTTTATACGTGCAACTTTCCTAAACGAAAATGGCGTCTAATATTTAAAAAAAATCGGCCTTATAAAAATAACGAGCATCGAGTACAAACCGTAGAATAAGAAGTAATTTAATATTGAAGGTCTTTTTATTCAACGTAATGAACAATCGAGCACTTGGCACTACATTTACGCCGTTTTTAAAGCGAATAAAACATACATGTATTTTCGATCAACTCTGGCTGGTTATATATACAATACATGCAACTAAGGATTTTCGACATGCAACCCCCCTCTTATTCTCACAGAAAAATGCAGGTTTGGTTCATATTCCTTACTTGCAGTCATTTGCATTTCAACGTTTTCAAAAATCACTGACAAAACTATACATTATCCATTATTTATGAATATTGATAAAAAGTAAAAGCTACTTGTATTTTTGCCTGTACTGTTAAAACTTTGTGACGTACATTTGTCTTACATTATTTCACGCATCATTGAAAATAAATTTTAGTGTATTTGTTAAATGATTTGACCGTGTTGACCACACGTTGAATGAAAATCAAAATGATACAGTAATTGTGATTTTATATAAATACATGTTAACGCGTGGATTATTTAGTATTCATATATAAATGTAAGTAACTATTTGAAATAAGATAAGGTAAAAGCCAAACGGGCAAATAGTCCTCATTCTTGCTTTCAAATTTTACATTTTAAATTCCATATTTCTTATCCCACAACCCAGTATCATACTTATCCATCTTTTGTTCTTGTTTTTTTTTTTCATTTCCAAATAAAGAAATCAAAGAATTATTTTTGTTTTAATTTCACAATATTATGAACTCCGTAGTTTTTCTTAGCGTACCATAAGTATTTTCTAGATCTTAATAACAAAATCTGACTTATATCATTTTCATTTTTGAAGAAAAAAATCACGAATAATAGATGAATTATGGTGAAATTTTGATAAGAAATATGCAATTAGAAAAAAAAAGTAGGAAGTAAGAAAAAGGATTTTTTACTCTTTTGGCTTCCATAATTCAGTACTCAAATTAGGCAGACAAACATGACAATCTATTTCATCTATATTATTTTATTTTCGATGTGAAGCTATTAAGTGTTTCTTTGTTACATTTTAAATTTATTTGTGTATTGTAAATTTCACCTGCATGCTGTGAAATTATTGAATAAAACTTTGTATTAATCCCCGCTGTGAGACGCACGAGCAATGATGTTATTTGAATGACATGATTATCACTAAATGCCCGACCCGGTAGACGAACTAATTAGCAGTTAACTTACCTGAAAATCAGTAATGGTTAATAATCCATGCAAACGCGATATACATGTACACGTAAGATGCAAAAATCATCGAAAAAAAAAAAGAAATGAAAACTTGAAATTTACATTATTTTGATTAGAGCGTTGGATAAGTCTTAAATAAACGAAACACGCGTTGGCGTATAAGATTTTTTTTTCAAACTTTAGTTTTGCAAACACTATTGCATGTGCACTATTGCTGCTTTTGAAACTTTTTATTTACCCGCTCCGGTTACAGACTACGTTGTTATTGTTTTTCGTGTATTTATCAAATTGAAAATTGTCAAAGTCATTGTTTCTAACCCAGCGTTTTTTCGATCTACAGCCTTTATGGTACAAATTTGCTTCATTGATATTATGTTTGGTACATTTTAGCGGGCCTCTGGTGCGCCTAAATAGACGACGCACTTCGGCGTAGCGACAATATTTGGCTTGAAGTTTGTTCTGAAAAAAAACAAATGACATTTTCTAAGAGAAAACAAAAGGTGTAAAAGTTGAGATGTTTTTAGTCTACATTGTAAATTTAGCAAGAAATTTCAAAATGAAATGAACGTAAAACATGAAAAATGAAAAACATTTCTTCTCCAAAAAAATCACGTATAGGGTCACGTGAAAATAATAAAATAAAGTCACAAGAAAAGGTCCCCCGGACTAAAATCAGGGGCGGATCCAGGATTGACTTGGGTGGGGGGGCACAAGTGAAAATTTTTAAAAGGTCCTGTATTTTCACGCCTCCGTATGCTGCATAAAGGGGTATGTAACTGGAATAATGTAGCTCCTTAGACCAGGCGCGGATTCAGGATTTTCGATTAGAGTGGGCGCAGGTATTAAAATTTGCCCAGCGGAGCGAGGCGCGAATATTTTTGGCCTTTTTTGATTCATTTCATGGGAAAAATCATATTTTTCACATTTAAGGGGGTGCGGGCCGGGTGCGCCCCCGCCCGAATCCGCGCCTGTAGACATCTCTATGGTTAAGCGGAGCTACAAAGGGATTCCATTACCCATAACGAAGCAAGTTAAAATTTTATGTTTAGACTTCTCAAGACTTAAAATGGGTTTAGCTACTCAGGGAAACTTTTATATGCATTAGGTAGTGTTATTTTTTAATTGAAAATTTTCGTAAGTTTTGACGATAATATTGTCACTCGTCTCTTACTGTTTTGATCCTAAAATTTGCTATAAAATTCAGGATCAAACTAGAATTTGTGGTTGAAAACTTAATACTCTTGGGTAATATCACGTATTCACCATTAAAGTGTTTAAAAATAATATTTCAACAGCAAACTTAGCGGCTGCTCCATTACATTCAAGTTGGTCCAATTAAAATCCTCCCGAGTAAGCGAGTATTTAGGTTTTTTTTAATTAGAACTTAGGGGCATGCAACACAATGATGAAATAGGAAATAATAATATTTTCTTACCGTGTAAGCGCATGGGATGCACCAGTGCTTAGGCCAATAAAACTTCCTAAACATTTTGTTTCATAAACAAGATTTGTCAATCTAAGACGTCATTCATTAAATAATTGCATGAAGGTTCAATTTTACTATAAAATTCCAGTTTATATTGTTTCAATTCCAATAAAAATAAAACATAAATACATGTAATATCAAAATTGTTTTCAAGCAAATACCCACACCGATATCACTGTTATTCAAACACTAATTATTAAAGAAAAAATACAAACAAATAATTATGAATTTTAATGCATTGTTGCAAACCGATGAATTATTTTCTCTATTTTATCATTATATTTTTCTATAAAGAACACAATTGTACAATGTATACATGTAGCTTTTGTCCTGGCATATACATGTAAACAGTTAAAATATGCATATATCAACAGGTATCAACTACAAAAACAGAGATTACATGTACCTGTAAAATCACATCTGGTAACAGTTAAGCCATAAATCAATTGATAAACAGAAGGACAGGATATATACAAGTTGTGTTAATTGTTTTATGTTTGGATAAGAAAGTGGTGGATTATGATCATGTAATTATAGGCCTAATTTTATTTTTGTAGAGGTCAAGTGGGGGGGCACGTGCCCCCTGTGCCCCCCCTCTGGATCCGCCACTGCTAAAATCATATTTTGAAAAATCTAAAAGTTACATTGATCTGCTTTTTTTCTTTATCATATTTTAATCGCAATGCTAATGCTCAATATACGGAAACCCCCGCTTGCATAAGTATGGCTGGCACGCAAACCTTTTATAACAATTTCTTAAACATAAAAGTATTTATAAAAGGAAAAAGGGTGAAGTAGTTCTACGCATTATGACACCTTATGTGTAGAGGCGAAACAGTTTAGCCTATATGGTGCACTTAAGGTAGATACATGTAAAAAATGCATTGATTTAAATGCAAAAAGCGTGGTACGTTAATTTATATGCATGTTGACCCACTATTGGTAAGCCTATTAAGGGGATATAGAAATGCCGGGTGTCCGTCCGTCTGTCATTCCGTTCGTGCGATCATTTGTCACAACTTTTTTAATACAGTTTTGTCAAGTTTTCTCAGCAACTATTAATGATAGGCTTTCGATTTTTAGTATGCAGCTTCAGGTAGGAGTCCCATATAGTAGGATGCGTTTCTTGATCTGTCGCTCATCTACTTCCTGTTAAACGAGCCGACTTCGATTTATCCCACTCAACGGGTGGGGGGACCTAGAATCTGTTCTTTTTTGGATTTTATGACCAGACACAAACATAGCCTACGTACGAGTACCACCCTAGGGCAATAACTTATTAGTTAAGCAAAATTCCGACCTCAGAATCTTATGACACTATTTGTCACCCGCCATATACAAACACTGCAGTATATGTTCTTTGGTATATATGTAGCTGCTTCCAAAACGGTGACGGAAAACTGTAAGCTCAATATATATTGTGACTTTCTTTCCTATTATCGAAAATGAAAACAGAAAAGTGTTTCTTGCCTAATTAAATTCTGAGATTAATTGAATGTCATTGATATTTAAATAATGCAGCTTTCTGGCCGGGTACTTTTCAAACATGGAAGAAAGGTCATGTAATAAAGGCAAATTCTTGACCGATTGATAGAATATTTATTACGATTGGTAAGGCTAAATGTCTGACGCTTGTTTTGCATGCATAGCTTTCTAAAGATAGATCAAGGAAATGTTTTGATAAAGCTTATAGTTACTTGAAGACTCAAAGAATTAATAGTAAACCGGACTTTTTTTCAGAGAGAGATCGCATATATAGGAGTTCATTTTAAAACACCTTTCTCAATTACTTTTCTTGCAAAAATTTCTAAGTTTATTTAATTGACTCAGATATTGCGTAAATATGCATGTGTCCATAATTATTATAGTGTTATTGTCTGCATGTTTATTCGTATGTTATTTGAATGTCTATGCATGACCACGGGTGCATAGCATGACAGGTCTCAGTTGGATATACCGTCGGCATATCAAAGGTTCAGACGGCCTGACTCGCATATCAAAGGTACTGATGTCCTGCCTCGTTTTTGTCTCGTCTTTGAAGCATTAAGCGCTACCTATGCGCTTCATTTGAGAGAATTGGCATTTCAATTGCTACTTTACTACACATGCCCTCTAAAAAAGAAAAGTCAACTAAATTTACGGAATGGGCTTATCTGCTCCGCAAAAACATGAAAAAAGAATGCATGTATTTTATAATTTAGGACTAGTTATAAAAAATATTTAGGAAGGTATACATTATGCATGCATCCCGTTTCTGTAGTACGACCACCAATAACCTTTTATGCTTATACATGCATGTAACTTAAAAATCTTGAAAGACGATATATTTGTTAAATTTTACTTTTATTTCATTTATTTTAAATATAGTAGATCCTCGAAATAAAATACAAGGACTATAACGGACATGCATAAAATTTTCAAAAACCTCATTGAAGTACATAAATTCGGAAACTAAACACGGGTTTAAAGTTGTTTAGTGTACTATATACAATTACAGTATCAATCTGATTAAATTGATACTATATAGCAAAAATTCCTAACGACCACGTTTAAACTTGAAAGCAATTTAAAACTTGTTCTCGTATTTTCGTTTCGGCAAACATCCTTAATTTTATATAAAGTTTCTATCGTGTATCGTGTATGGTGTATGTTAAATCGTGTATCGTGTATCGGTGTATCGTGTATCGCTCAATGGTGTATGGTGTATCACTCAATCGTGTATGGTGTATGGTGTAATCGTGTATAGTGTGAATGGGAAAGTTACACGGTTCAATCACTGTATAAAGGGTCAATAAAAATTGCCATCATATTGAATTTTTGTAGGGCTTAACTAATTAGCAGATGTACATGTACCAATGGGATATCTGAATGTCAAAAGTCCGAAAGGGCAGAGACAATACCAGAAAACACTAACAAGAACGGAACAAAAACAGACAACATGTAAAACATGGAAACACAAAAAAACTGAATATCAATCGACAACGCGAACTCCAGTCGAAACAAGAGTGAACTCCGGTGCTCCGGAAGAGTAAGCAGTTTCTGCTTGCTATAGCACACCCGTCGTGTTGCCATTCAGTGTGTCAAATCCGGTAAAGGAAGACAAAACAAAACCCTATGACAAACCAACATCTGCACTCATCTGAGAGATCGAAATCCCATATTTGTCTATAAGTGCATGATGTCTTTCTTAAAATTTTTTGAGTGAAGACAGCAATCTAGGAGCAATATAACCTTGTGTGAGCAATTTTAGCGTCAGACATATTGCTCTGCTGAGGAAATCGATGTAAGTCCCGTACGCTCTGGAGTAACGAATCCATTGAGATACGTAAACTCCAAAAGCTTGAGCGGACGAATGTTGCTACACAAAAAGGGACAGTTGACGATTGGAAAGTTGAAGTCATCACGTTTTTCATAGAGCCTTGTTGAAAGACTTCCTTGAGAGTTAATTTCGAGATGTAGATCTAAATATGAAGCAGACTTCCTAGAATGCATTGTGTCCTTTATCTCAAGCTCCTGGGATATGAGATGGAGAAAGTCGGCATATCGAGTATTGTTTAGTGAAAGGACACCATCGATATAACGAGACGTGAGGTTGAAAGAGAGAGCAAACAGTATTGCAACTTGATTTTTTTATCTGGCTTAAACTGTTTGCAAAACATAGGGAAATTCTATGCGGAATGACAATTTCGACTATCTAAGGGGAATAACTCCTAAAAGTAAGGGTCCTACAACTTTGAGCCATTTACATATTTTATTGATCGTCATGTGCTTAACAACGTGCAATTCAAATCTCAAATTTCTTTAATAGTTTTCGAGAAATTACGCTCAATAAGTACAAATTTTTTTGAGTAATTTGCTAAAATACTTAAATTTACCCCCATGTCCTATTTTTAGCCACGGCGGCCAAGCTTTTTTTATAAATAAAAAAAATCCAAATGATATAGTTTTGTTACACTCATGAAAAGAAACAACTATACTTAGTTTCGTTGCTATTAAACTTAATGTGTGAAAGTAATTAATGTGAAGACAACGAATAAAGACTGAAAAAATGGTCAATTTTGACATTCTAAGGGGAATAAATCCAAAAATGAATGGTCTTACAGCATTGTCCATATTACATTTTTTTTTGTAAATCTTGATGTACAAAATTTCTCAAATAACTTTATTAATTTTCTAGATATTGATTATACAAAGAGCAAATAATCTCGAAACAAGAGGCCTCCAAGGACCTGAATCGCTCCCCTTACTTACGTGCCCGAAGTATAGGCTATTATTAAGTAAAATCTATTTGACATTGAAAGGGTCATATTTGTTTAATCAGGGGGGCATCGGACAATATGGTTCAACTGAATGTAGTTATGATTGTACAGCGTAATATTTAATCAATTGAAACCTTTTAATTATTTTCTTGGAATAACCAATAAAATGAGCAGTATTGCAATGTTGACCTTATTACATATTTTCTAGATCATGTTGTGCCTAACAATAAGCAATTTACATCTCTTAAATATTTAATATAGATTTTAAGATATTTAGCTTAAACCCGTTTTGTAAGTGCAAGATTAAAAAAAAAATCAAGATTAAAGGGGCAATAACTCTTTAACAGGTAGCTGGATCTTCTATGAAATTTCAGGACAGGTAGATCTTGAGATACTGATCACTTTTGTTCTCTATCAGAATTTGAAAACCTGTCGCTCTTTTTGAGTTATTAGCAACAAACTGCAATTAACCCCTATTTGATATTTCTAGCCACAGCTGCCATGTTTAACAATGATTCTAAAACCCCGACATCAGGTCTATAATATTAAAAGCGAAAGAATATGGAATATGTGCCAGAAAGACACGATCCACATTTTGGTTTGATTTTGATAAATGTACAAAGCAAAATTTCACTGCGTGTGAAGCGCTTTTCTGGATTAACCTTCATCAGACAAGCTAGGAGTAGAAAAACTTGGAAAACCGGTATAATATTAGATTCGATTAAACAAAACAGAAGCCAAAAAATATTACAACAATGACCTATAAACCTACAGCTAATACACAGCTGTACCAATTTTGGTTTCAATTTGACTTACAGTGTCTGAGGAGTTAATGAGGAAATGCTGTGAAAATGCTAAATTTTGACGTTCTAAGGGGATTACCTTGTAAAAGGAAAGGTCCTAAAACGTTGACCCTATTACATGTATACATATTTTGTAGACCTAAATGGGCTAAACAATATGCAATGTAAAACTTTCAAATATCCGTTATAGTTCTTAAGATATGGAGCTAAAAAGGTGAAAAGTGTGCCAAAAAATTAACAAAAAGGGGAATAACTCCGTCATGGGTTATTGTATTTTCTATAAAATTTTAGGGTAAGTAGATCCTGAGATGCTGATCACTTTAATCATATATCAGAATTTTGATATTTGTAGCCATTTTTTTAGACGACGGACGCCAAGTGATAGTAAAAGCTCACATAGACTTTCGGTCCCATGTGATCTAAAAATCTGGCAAAAAGAAAAGTGCCGATCACATCCAGATGTACCTGCCCTGAAATATTGAAGAAGATTCCACAACCAATGTAGGAGTTATTGAACTTTTTCTCACAAGTTTCTATATTTTGCACTTCTTCAGCCCAACATCTTGAAAACTAAACATGATTTTTTAAACCTATAGAATGCTACAGATTTGAAGCAAGGTCAAAACCGAAGAACCCATGCAGGAGGAATATAACCTAACAAGAACTTAACAATCAACAATTTCCACAGCTTTCCGTCTAACTTTTTATAAATCTTCTTTAAAATCGTTCGACCAAAAAAGATGATAATGAGATGTGAGATAAGCATATGCGACGCAATCAACATAAAAGGGGCAATTTAGAAAGACAGCCATTAGTTTTCAGCGGAAGTAACGATCGCTGCTTGACGTCTTGCTTTTGGCATCAAGAAAAAAAACATACAAAGAAAATCTTGATTATACTCGCTATTACTGGTAGGTAGCTTAGAAGCAACTATCGACTTATGTAGAATTTAAATTAAACACTTCAAACAATACATCTGGTATTAGTGAACTGTCAGACAAGCTTGAGAAATGCATTTTGCATGGTACCGACCACTCGTTGAACGACTTCCGTGGATTCCGTTCCAAGCCCATGGAGGAACGTAAAACCCAGCTAAAGGATAACAAAGTGTGTTTTGAGTGTTGCGAATCAACTAAGCATATAGGTTGGGACTGTCCCGTTAGTGTTTCATGCCAGGAGTGTGGTAAACATACAGCAGCTCTTCATTCGAATAAATACAAAACTACATTGCAACCCTCACAAAACAACGGCAGGGAGTCAGGTTACACCAACAGTGCTACTACCGTGAACACGGTCAATTCATCCTGCACGGAAATATGTAAAGAATATGGGGAAATCTTGTGCCAAAATTCTCCCAGTGAATGTATTTCACAAGGACCACCCAGGTTGTAAAAGGAAAATGTACGCCATAATTGACGACCAGAGCAATAGGTCTTTAGCATCTCCGGAGTTCTTCAAGTATTTCAATGTACGGGAACCTCCCGAATCGTATACACTTTCAACTTGCTCTGGAAAGACCATAACATCCGGAAGACGAGGAAATGGTTTTGTTGTGACAACACTCAATGGTAACATCGCATTGGACCTACCAGATGTCATAGAATGTGAACGAGATTCCGACACCAGATGTCGCGTATCGACACTCTCACTTACGAAAAATAGCGAAACACCTTTCGCCGTTAGACGAAAATTGCAACGTCATGCTTATCGGACGACATTTACCGGAAGCGCACCATGTGCTCGATCAACGCATTGGACCCTCGAGGGCTTCATACGCTCGACGACTCAAACTCGGCTGGGTCGTAGTGGGCGAGACCTGTTTAGACGAACAGCGAACAACCGTCAGTGTTAATGTCAAAAGTACCCATGTGTCTACTTCTGGCTACCCTACGGTGACAAAACCGTGCCAAATCAACTTTGGAATTCAGCAACAGTTCTTCCCGAAGAACATCAGTCGTGACAACAGACAATGTGTCTCTAACAGTAGTTCATACGATGGGAGCTACGTCCAAATTAACTTGAATCCGACTGATCCAGGATCCAGTTTCTTTCAATCTTCTGATATTCAAGACAGCCGTTGGCTTCAGGAACCCGGAATGGACAAAGTGACCCGACCCGCCATAAAGGTCGAAACAACTTATAATGCAGACCGCATACCAACTTGCTAGGAACAATTTTCTGACTCTTCGTCATGGTCAAAATTGACTCAATTCACTGCTGCTCTCAAAGCCACTGGCGGCAAACTTAAGTTAAAAGCAGCTAAGTACCATCCAGCTCATACTCGCCAGGAAAGCTAAGTGTGTGTCATCATAAACGGGAATCCCGCAACATACACTCATGTATTTGGTGGATTTAAAAAAAATAAATGTAACTTTTCTTTCCAAATGTGTTTATTTCATGTCCTTTCAGGAAAGATTAAGAAAGGTCGGTTGTACTTCTGACATCGTGCGTTTGAAAAAAAAGTTTACACTCCCGTAAGTTCTCTGTACTCATCCTTCAATTCATAATTTGAACTAAGAAAAATTCTATATGAATAATGTTTGTTATCTTGATTACTTGACAAGTAAGAGATGTTTTTAGGAGCTATCCCCCTATCCCCGCCATTCCGGAACAAAAGATTGGCTGAACACTTTGAAAGTGTGTTAAAAATAAATGCTAAAACAGAGATAGTGCTTTTTTTCAGTGCTCTTGTTTAATGAGCAAAAGCTTTCTTATAAAACCAAAAGTTGCTTCACATGATTTATTTGTTTAAATATTTACAGATCCATGTCGACCATTTAAATGCTTTCAAATTGTAAATAAGACACATATTAAGGACGATTTAAGATAAACAAAAAGAATATTTTTAAAGGTTAACAAAGCGTTTGCCTTTTATTTGATGTTTTGTGCATTAAATTCTATATTTTGTGCATGAAAATATAACTAAATTCAGTTTGCCCCCAAGGACGAAGTCGCAAGACCATACTTTGTTGTACCTACTTAGTATTTATAACATACATGTTATATTATAAAATCTGCATTTAAAACATATAAAACAATCAAATGAAAACTTTTCCCGGCCTTATTAAATATACTAGTATTTTCTCCTTCATACGATTACGCGATTTTCATGATTTTTGTAGCAAAGAAAGATAATCTGTTTTCATTTGTTTTCTCATTTATCATGAAAATATATGAGGTTGTATATTACTTTACTCCGTAATATTACAATAAATGGCAAGTACCTAGACTGTTGAACGGTTCTTGTCAAATATCACAATGATTGACATCGCTTTTATTTAAAGTGAATAATGTTAGACTTGGGTGCAAGTACGGGTTCTGGTTACACATTTTAGCGGTACCTTTCTGACAGCAAACAGGCGGTTCCAAGTAACAAATAAATCTTATACTGCCTGACCCAAGCAATAAAATCAATACGGAAATTATAATTGGTTTTGGTATAAAATTAAATAATTGAACCCTAGTTATGGTTCAGAAATAAAAAAAAATATGCATGAATAAAAATTTGGATCTTGTCTATTTTAAGTTAGAAAAAGCTTTGATGTATTTTTCAACAAAGACATGGTTGGGCCCAAAAAACTAGTTTAACCCCGCCACATATTACATGTGCCTGTCCTAAGCCAGGAATCTTTGACATAGCTTTCGTTTGTACTTGTCTTTTTGATGTTTTCTGTTTCTTGTTTAAGAAGGGGGTCTATCTGTGACTATTTCAGGGCTGGATTTGAATTATATGCATCTTATTTAGACCATGGGCCAATTGCAGAACCGCGAGCAGTGCCAAATGGCCTCGTTGAAGGCTGCTGGTGGTTGTCCATTGTGGTTTTTCTAAATTATCGTTTAATTGTGGGCTGTGTCGCGTACACTTATTCCACATCTCTTTATTTTCTATGTTAATGCTGTAGATGATCAACCTCGGGGAATTAACAACCAGCAGCATGCGCTTGACACCTTGGAAATTGAAATCGAATTTATTAACAAGTCACAGGCAATTTATTTTCAATCGGTACTGTAAATGCGTATCGCATTTTGCCTATTTTTAGAGGCATGGACAACAGGTGCATCTAAACTTAAAAGGAATTCATTAGACTCAAAAGCCTCAAAAATTGATTTGAATTCAAAACTAGAAAACTATAGAAGTGATTAAAAATGAACCCGATAGCCATTTTAACTTTTTAAACTTAAACTGTCTTCAGAACAACATCATGTGAACATGAGAAAAATGACCTTTCGACGATTATGATTTATTAAATACTACTGTGATAAATAAATATTTCTAAATATTAATGGTTTAAGTATTACAACAATATAGGCTATCACAACCTGATTATGTATGTTTATTGTACATATATGTTATCTCATAGCTAGATAACCAGTCTTGTGACTAAAGATGGAGGACTGATAGGTAAGGCTACTGTGGCATAGTAATTGTTTGCGTATAGGATTTTTGTTTAATAAGTATTGATGCTTATGTTCACGATGCTTGTTTCTGTCAGGATCTTTTTTCAGAATCATTCAGTCATCAGAATTATCTTTTGAACTATGTTACTTTATCATTTAAGGCAATGTTTACTCCTATTCACTGTCAAAAACCTTGTTTTATGTCCTCATTCACATTGATTTTTCATTGCACTAATGTCATGTTTAAATTGTTTTTTCAGTCAACTTCGAAAATTCCCGGTTTCAGGTTATTCAATATTTAAGGTAATATTTTCAAAGTTTTTGAAAATAAACTTGTAAACCACCATTTATTAAGGTAGTTTGAGTTAGAATAAAGTACATTAACTTCATCAACATTTAGATCATAATAAGGTTTTTGTCTCACCTGCAAAGCCGAAATGGACATAGGTGTTACTTTACCCTTGGTGGCGGTGTCATCATTTGTATTTATGTCTCATGAGCACCTTCATATATCAAGAGCTGTAATTCCTAAGTTGCTGAAACTTGGTATAAATATGTCCCAGCATTAGCTAAGCAAAGTTGCAGTCCCATCTTTTGATCTTGAACCTGATTTTTTGGTGGAGTGAATTTTGACAGTTTTCAATACATATAACAGCAGTTTTATTCGAGCATCTCCATATTTTAAGAAATGTAGGTATGCATATGCCCTAATAAAAATTTAGCATAGTTACATCGCAAACTCTTGGCCTTGACGTTAATTCTCTGGTCGAGTGGGATCGGTAATTTTATCGTGTATATTATCAATGTTTAAGTATTAAATCCACCTTTTGATCTCATAAACTGAAAGTCCTTATATATGTATGAAAATATAGTGGAAGTAAGAAAACAAAAATATTGTTTCAGACGGAAAAAAAGCCGAAGAAAAAAAATATTGTTTCTGACATACTTTAACTTAAGCCTATCTGTCATATGGATTTTGAAAAGCAAAATCAGTCTTCTTTCAGTGAATGTCGTTGCCATAATATCTGGTGCCATCATGTAAAAAATCAAGGTCAAAAGTCCTGAGTTGAAAACCTTCTTAAGAAGTAAATAATAATTAAAACGTGTTTAAATATCAAAATAGGGAAACATAGTAAAAGCAACACAAAAAACGCTTAACATAAAGAACAATAAAGCTATTACAAGAAAACAATGTTTCAAATGTCACGCACAAACGCCACATTCGGTCTGCTAAAATTGTATGAAAACACTTTTTAATACGAAAATAGTCTTTTAATTTTTGTTTGGTCAAACGGCAAGCTGTGTTACCCAGCTTTACTTTTGCAAATGATTTTATGGAACTTTGTTCACGTACTTGTAAATCTTATCGACTGCCCGTCACAGGTCAAGTTGCATAAAAAAATCGTGGGATATTTTTTGAAATATTCCATTAGGATTGAAAAAAAAACAAAATAGGATAGTATAACAAGTAAAATGAGGATATATTTTACTAGTCACGTGTGCACGTGTTATACGAATGGTTGATACTCCTCCCCATTTAAGAAATGTTGAACATGCGGCACACATCAGTCTACATTCGTACTTTTATATTTGTACACGAATGAGTATCTGCTACATTGAGTTTGTACATTAGTACATTAGTGTGTCAAAATACAAATATCAAAAACATTGGTAGGTCACAAAACCAAAGGTATTAAATGAAAGTACTCAAAGCCAAACAGTTCAAACAGCGGGCAGGGGGCAAATCCAGTACCTAGGATATCGACAATGTACAGTACAAGGAAAGTAATCTGATGTTTTGAACAATTTTGAATTTAACAATCGGAAATTTAAATAACAGAAATTTAATGGGAAAGTTACTATCGAATCATTAATAATCTACAAAAAACACAAAATTTAAAGATTGAACTAAAACTTCAAACTTCTATTCCTTTCTTTAAGAAGTTTTTATCCAAATTACTATGTCCAGAGGATTGTTTTTGAATTTCCGAGCAAACAAAATTTTCATAAAATTCAGGATGTGATATTCCTTTGACAATCAAAATTCGACGTGAACAGTTATTTTTTTTTCAATAAGATACTCATAATAGTGAACGATAGAAAATAATGAGATGTGGAATAAGTGGATGTGGACACAACCCACAATTAAACGGCATTTTAAAAAACCTCAATGGACAACCGCCAGCAGCCTTTAACGAGGCCATTTGGCACTGCTTGGGGTTCTGCAATTGGCCCATGGTCTAAATAAAATGCATATAATTCAAATCCAGCCCTGAAATAGTCACAGATAGACCCCCTTTTTGTACAAGGAACATAAAACATCAAAAAGACAAGTACAAATGAAAGCTTTGTCAAAGATTCCTGGCTTTGGTCAGGTACATGTAATATGTGGCGGGGTTTAACTATTTTTTTGGGCCCAGAAAACCCCCTATCAATATTCCAAGACAAAGCACAAAAACTTAACACAAAATAAAAATTAAATCGATCAAAGTCCAATTCCACTAGAGAGAACCTAAGACAAAAAAAAAAAAAACAAGAACAAACAAAAGGACGGTAAAGGAACTCTCTATAGAACACTCGCTGTTACTGACAGCTAGCTGAGAATCATCAATCGACTGATGTAAAATTATCAAACGTATCAATTTTAAATCCGACACAACACTTCAAACAATAATGATTTAGTGAAGTGCCATCACACTAAACCGACACTCTTGATCGCTATAATGCTTAAAAATGACAATAGTAAAAACGTTTATGGAAGTTTTGAAGCAAGTATCAAGTTATCAATATTTCTGCCAAAAAAACCACTAAATTCAAAGATTTTACCAAGATATTCAATTCATATCTTTTCCATAATAAATTTTGAAGCCAATTTTTCATTTCTAATGGATTGCTTTTAAATTTGTGAGCTTTATAAAAAAACATTACCATAAAATTCAGGATCTGATATTTCTTTCACTATAAGAAAACGACGTGTACAACTAAATTTTTCAATAAGAGATCTATACTTGTGGAAGAATTTAGAAAAATATTTTACTAATTTGTGGTATCGATACCTTGTTTTTATAATTTTTTCAGTAATAAAACGGTTTTTATTATTAAAATCGCCACTGCAGATCCGAGCATATCTTACTAACTATGAAATGTAAACCCCGTATGACGGCGGTAGTGGAACATCTCCTTCAAGAAAAGGAAAATTTATAATAGGGAAGGTAAAGTCGTCACGTTTATCATAAACTTTGGTTTGAAATTTTCCGTCAATAATTCTTGAATCTAAATCTAAAAAAGGACATCTATCACCGGTGACGTTAGATTTGTTCAAGGTTAATTCAGAAAGATAGATATCTGTAATGAAATTAGAAAATGAAGGATTGTTGAGTTCAAGAATGTCATCTAAATATCTAAAAGTATAATTGAAAGTTTTGATTAGGTTCTATTTATTGGTTTTTTTTTTGTAATTTAGCCATAAATTGTGATTCATAACAGTATAGGATAAGGTCGGCTGTAAGTGGCGCACAATTAGTACCCATAGCCATAGGAATACCAACAATTTGGCGATAAATTTGTTTACCAAAACGTATGTAAATATTATCTAACAAATAATTTAGAGCAGTAATAGTTTCTGCATCAGTCCAGTTAATGTAACCTTTTTGAGTCTCGTTACTAAAAAAAAATGATTTACTAAATGATTTTGAAACTCTAGAACAGATATAATGACTTTTAGATTTGTTAAAACACCATTTTACCAAATATTCCAATTTCTTTTTAATCAGATTATGTGGAAGGTTAGTATATAAAGTAGAAAAATCGTAACTATCAACGGTATGGAAAGTATTTTCAAATGCACGAAGCTTGTTCAAAACATCAAGAGAATTTTTTACGCTCCAAAAAAAAATTAATTCCACTGTTTTCGAATACCCTTTCACAGTATTGAATAATAAATTCCTTCATAGTAGTTAAAGTAAGAGATAAAACTTTGGAAATATGGGTTAAAGAACACTTACTTGAATATTTATTAAGTTTTGGTTAAGCAAAGCCTATATCTAGGTACCTGGAAGTGATAAAGAGATGATATACCTACTAACTAGTTACATGTGTACTTATTTTTTACAGTGTGCTTTACTGTTATACATGTGTACATATATGAAAAAAGTCACATATTTAGGAACCTCTCATTGGAGGTGTTCAACACTGAATAGAAATGGCTGATATAAATGACGAACACGAACGCAAGTTGTCCAGACTAAAACGTTTATCATTACAAGGTTAGAAGTATGTGACATACGGGTTTTGATCATTGATTACAGTTATTGAAAAATGATTTCATTACGTTTTTTTATGGTCTTATTTTTTTGAAATCTAACTGATATTAAAATAATCATAATCTAATGGCACCATTGGGACAATCGATTGTCAAAAGTCCGAAAGGGCAACAACAAAACCAGTAAACAAGAGCAAGAACAGCACAACGAAACACAAGACAAAACAAAAGCAACTGAACAGAAATTAACAACGCGAACGTAAAGAAATGTAAATCGAAACGAGATAGAACTCGGGTGCTCCACAGGAGTCAGCAGTTGCTAATTGTCAATTCATCGTGTCAAATCCGATAAGACAGAACAAAACCCCTTTAACAAACTGCACTCGGCTGAGAGATGCAATCCCATAGACGATAAAGAGATGTGGAATAAGGACACTATATTTGTCTATGAGGGCATGATGTCTTCTAAAAAATTGTTTGAGTGAAGACAGTAACATAGGAGGAACATAACCTTGTGTTATCATTTTTTTTTTGTCAGACGTGAAGCTCTACTAAGGAAATCAATGTTTATCCCACAAGTTCTGAAATAACTAATCAATTGTGATACGTCAACTCCATAGGCTGGAGAAGACGGAATGTTGCTATACAAGAAAGGAATATTGACGATTTAGAAGTCGAAGTCAACACGTTTGTCATAGAGCTCTGATGCAAGCATTCCTTGATAGTCTAATTCGAGTTCGAGACATAGCAGACTTCCTAAAAGTATGAAAGGATGTTTATATTATAAACCGATTGAAAGCCTACATAAACATAACAGTAAAAATATTTTAAAGGGTTTTTGATATCCGACATCAGTGTTCAACAATATTTAATGTAAATCAATTTTCGAATACTCTTGTCGTTAACTCTGATTTGTAATTTTTTAATAGAAAATTTCAGTGAGGTCAAACATAGCTGTGGTGCAATAATAGATGCAGGACATATATTTTGTTATGAATGTGGCGCTGAAATACAAGGTATGGATAGATTACACTTATCAATGTCGTCGTCTTTGTTAACATGTATCGGTCAGAAATTCATTTAATTATTGTGTGATATGTATCAACATTGTTTTGAATAAACGTGATGATTCAATTTCTTGACCTTTATTTAAATTTGCATTGTAAATCAACAGTAATCGGACGTTTTTTATCGGTTACAAATAAAGTTTTGATAAGGTCACTTCAAATCGATTCCTAGATCGTCGGCTTCCCCGCGTCTTCAAGTTGTCGTAAAAAACAACTTATAAAAAAAATCCCATTCAAACATTTCTTTTTAGCGCTGCATGCTTTATGAAAATTAACACTAAATTTTCATGGATTTAACAGTTATCATGGATCTACTTGTCAGAGATTCAAGTTATTAGAAGTAGTCATCCCACTTAGAATATGATAATTTTTAACATGGGCTCTATGGGAGATCTCGCAGGAAGTTTGTTTTGAATGGGGTATCGTACTATAATAAGACAAATTATTCACGGCCAGGAAAAACAAATGTATTAACCTTAGGGCATTATGTGGTTTACTATGTACCTAAAGACTCTCGTTAATTAACTTACTAATCAACAAAAATAAGATCAGGAATAAAAAATCAGGGATTTGTAGGGTGTTTTTGACGGAATTTGAAAATCTAGGTAATAATATTTACAATTCACGTCGGAGGGCGCCCGGTCGGGACAAAAAAAAAGTAACGGTTTTTCTAGAATTAAATACATAATAAATTTTCAAGGGGAGGGGGGGGGGGGGGTTCTGGGAACAAAGGGAAAACCGTTACGATTTTTTTTTCTTTCCCGACCGGGTGTTCTCCGCCGCCGCGGCAACGTCTTCATTTTTAAACCTAGATTTTCACAATTCCAGTCAAAAAAACATCCTACTAAATCCCTGCTGTTTATATTTAATTACTTAGATCTCCCATAGACCCCATATTAAAAATTACCCTATTCTACATGTTACAGGGATGACTAGTATTAGACATCGAAACATGTGTTAAAATGTTAGATAGTAAATATACTTTATGTGAGTCCTAAAACTTGCTTGCTTTAATACTAGCAGATTTGAATTATTTTGTTTCTAACACTTAAAACAGGTGCTGCTTTCTAGTTTTAATCTTTCCGTCAATAAAAGTGACGATTCTGAAAAAAAAATAAAAGTTAAAAATCCAAACATTTTCCAACGAACTAGTGATTCGGAGTAACCTTTAGTAAGAATTTTTATATTTAACTTGTAATCAATAACAATAGCATTTTTAATGTTTATCCCGGGGAAGAGCAGTGTTACAGTAGATTGGAATATATAAGGATCTAAAATTTTAAATTTTATTTGCTATTCTGAACAAAAAGTCTCAAAACAGGGTATTACATGCCCTTTTTTAATGTTCCCATTTTGAGAGAAAAATAACCATTTCAAAGCATTAGAATCACATTGCAGTCAAATTTTATGAATAAGATGGAATCTTATTTATAAGGGTGTTATTAATTCGATACAGATTAAACAAAATTATGGCCGTGTACAATATTCTTCGATTAATACGTTACCGATATCAGGCTCTTTTTGAGTGTCTTTTTGTCCTGTGTGGGGCTTTGGGGTCGAATAGGCTGACAGCAGCGCAAAGCTTGCTTTGTCGACAAAAGTCCATGAAAAAGATCTCAGAAACCTGATATTTGGTCTTGTCGCTTACTCCATAAAGCTCCAGGTGGTTAAAAAAGACAGCCCTGACATAATGAAAGCCGGGATCGTCAGGTTTTAATGCGGAAACCCTGACCGCAAACCATAGACGGCCAATGTGCGTGGAGAGTGCTACGCTGCATGAACGAGCACGTAAAAGATCCCTTTGCGGACCGTCGAATAGTGCACAATTTTCGCCCTATTCACCACTCCCATTTTAGTGGTTTTCAAAATTTACAGTTCCTTTCTTTTCCATCCCCATCGGTTTTTCTCTCATAGTGAGTAGGCTTATCCACGATTCAGCATTGTATTTTCGACAGATAAGAGTTGCTTATGTGAATCTGGGTAAGAGTTGACAACATCCCACACAGTTAAGTGTTCCAACTAGTATAGCCATATTTCAGGTAAAGTTCCTCCATTGTCATTCGCCATAGGTAGGGGTTCCAGATTGTGCAAATTTGTCACTGTCTGGGTATATTGGCTAATAGTGCGTCGAGGTATCATTGACGTGTCTTGTATGTTGGTTCGTTTTCCTTCTTGTTTGTGGTCAATTTAGCGTCGATGTCACGATATATATTTTGAGTAATTCAATGCTTTTAAATATTTTTTGTCAAAATAGGTATATCAAAACGGTGTACGCTACATCTTTTTTGTCATTTTTATTTCATATTACAAGGTAAATTTGAAAAAGTAGGTGTCAAACCACGTACAAAATGGCTGTTCCTCGGAGCAGACGTTCACGTTCACCCGAAAAATTAGAGGCTTAAGACTAAGACTACCGTACCCGTTTTCATAATAACCTTGGTAGTTAAATTTTACATAATAGAAATACAATATCGAGTAGAAATGGAAGAAAATAAAAAGAATAACAATATCTTGTTTTTAAAAGACACTCTTATGTCATTAACATAAAATCAATAATTGTTGTAGAAAAGACCATTGAGGTCAGACATTCCTGTGGAGCAATATTAACTGCAAAACACAAATTTTGCTATGGATGTGGAGAGAAAATAGCAGAAGGTAAATCACGATCATCAAAAATTGTAAGGTTTTTCAAATAATTTGTACTGTTGGATAGACGAAAATTAGATGTGGTTTAAGTTTACGCGACAGAACCAACATAAAGAAACGGCAATTCAAAACATCACATTGGAAAACACCCAGTAGTCTTCAACATGACCAGAGGCCGCTGCTTGCCCTCTTGCAAAGGCCCAAGACTAAAAATACAATACATAGAATTCAATACCAATCCTAAACGAATGACCCATTTTTGGACATTAAACAACATTCACAAAAATGACAATAACCAACTATAGAGATTCCTAGCTTAGGATAGGCACATATAAGATGTGGCGTGGTTAAACTAATTAGGGCCCCACATCGAAGATACGGACGCCCTATAGTTTTCACTTTGTTCGTCTGTCCGTCCGTCAACAATTCTTGTGAACACTAAAACTCAAAAACTATTAACACCACAGTTCTGAAATTTTGTACAGCTACTTAGTAGAATGTCATTATTTGCATATTAAAACTTCATGCAAAAATGTGAAATATTTTTGGAAAAAAACTTCACTTTTTATCAAAAATCACAGATTTTGAGAATTGGACTTTGTGAACACTTAAACTCAAAACCTGTTATTAATGCAGTTCTGCAACTTTGTACAGCTGCTAAGTAGCATTTTGTACAGCTGCTAAGTAGCATGTCATGATTTGCATATCAAAATTTCGTGCAAATCTGTTAAATATTTTTGGAAAAAAACTTCATTTTTTTATCGAAAAACGCAGATTTTGAGAATTTGACTTTGTGAACACTAAAACCAAAAGGCTATTAACAATACCGCTCTGGAGTTTCATACACATTTTATAGAACATACCTAAATGGTTTTAATCAAAGTTCGTATAAATTTGAAAACACTTAGATTTTTTGCCGCGGGGCCCTTTCTGATTTTGTCAGTATTCTAGTTTTTTATATACCAATCAAAACCTTTTCACTCGAAACATTTTACTTAATACTATTTCGCCGATTGTTTTAGAATATGCAGGTATAATTTGGCAAACTCCGATTGAAATTCTGAATCACAAAGCGGACAAAGTGCAATAAAAAGCCGTTAGAAGTGTTACAAATTGCAGCACGTTAATCAGCCATACATAATTTGTAATTATAAACTAGTTGGAAAAAACAAAACGAACGTCGTAATAATCATATAATAGTTTAACTGTATCAAACGATTAACAAACCCTTACAAATCAGATTTACAGTTACCTTGCACGAAACTCTGACGCGTTACAACCAGTCCATACGAGACCAAGTCCTTACTCAAACTATTTCATTATATCAACCATCGGAGCATCGAACCTTTAACCCACTAATGTCAAATTATTTCCATTCATTTATACACTTTGGCAAAAGTTAAGAAGAACCTGACAATCAACGATTTTTTCATAAATTTATATTCATTCTAAATACTTAAGTTTTGATGTATAATGTACATGTATCCTAAATTTCTGTCAGTTTTTTCGGCAAAATTACAGAAAACACTTGTGATAAGTGCACCTTCGTATAAGGGACTGGCATGAGAGATAGTGTCACAATCTAATCTGTTTTTATTTAACTTCGAAATACGTACATGTAAGGAGCATAGTTTACATAAAAGATTGTCTTCGATTGTTTTTTTCAATATTTCAACAAGATCAGCAATGCTGAAATCGGACCAATATTGTTTTTTAGAACCGATATTATAAACTTTGAAGAGCCATTACACTTATAAGGATAATCTGAAAGCGTCAATACAATGGAACTTTTTGTTGAACACAATGAACCTAAAATATAAGCAAGCAAAATCTTTTTTTTTGTCTGCAGTTATTCAAAGTTATCACTATATATGGCAAAACATGAAAAAAAACTGTTTGACCTTTGAAGGGATATAACCTCTATAAACCATCTGACAACTTAATTCGAACCAATGGAGACTTTTGTAGAGCTGAACGAGCTAAAGGTGAAAGCAAGCTACAGCTTTTCTCTATCCGCAATAGTTGTTATTCTATAGGGTATAAACATGAACAAATGTTGTTTTTTTTTTACCTTCAGAGTGCCATTACCCCTATGAGGGGTCAGCTTACAACTACGATTTAATAGAGACTTTTGTAGATCTCTTAATGTTTTAAAAAAATTAGTTGCATCATACTTTTCTATCTTTCATACTTTTTGATTCACAAGCCAAAACTGTAGTCTGTTTTTAGCAACGGCGGTCATGTTTTTTCAACGAATCATCAGTCGAAACACAACTTTTGTGCCTGGCACCTATGGGTTGGGAAGGTAGGGGGCCATTGGCCATATGCCCCTTTACGATAACAATGGCCCCTTCAAAATTTAAAATTTTATATAGATTGTTACAGAATGGCTTCTTCAAATTTTGAATTATAATGAAAAAAGTGGTAAATGGCCCCTTTGTAAAAAATGCTTCCCAATCCCTGTCAGGCGGCACCTTGAAAATTAAAGTCTCATTTAATTTAACAAAATGTTAAAGGGCGACCGACGATGACGATGGACGTCAAGTGATGATGGTAGCTCACGTGGACCTTCGGTTAAGACCAACTAGAAAGACTGAAAGATATCGATTCAATCAAAATATCAATTCACTTATGGTCAGACACCCAGTTTAACTGTCATTCAAGAAAATCAAGTGACAGCCCTTACAATGGGGATGAAACTTAAAAAATCCTGCATGGCCATTTCATATGGATAATAAGGAAAACCCGAAATCGGGTCGAGATGTAGACTGGGTGTTAACTTATATGCCAGTTGTTTTAAGCAGGCTTTGGAATAACCAAATCCTACACACTACAAACTACCACATTGTCACCCTTGTATTCAGTTCAACTATAAGAAAAAAGCTGACAAAAGAAATGATAAAATTTCGTTGACATTTGTCAACGCAGGAATTATGTAGTTCCCAACATAGGTATCTTTCCACATCTCCTTTTTTATGTGGTTCTTCAAAATTGTTACCCACCCACCATATATTTCTCATCGCCATTTGGTGTTTATTATATCTTCCTTTTATGTTCGTCGCGTGAGTGACTATATATGTAATTTTAAGGCAATGAACATGAAATTGATAATACAATGAACATGAAATGGATGATACACTGAACATGAAATGAATGATACAATGAACATGAAATGGATAATGCAATGAACATAAAATGGATGATACAATGAACATGAAATGGATGATACAATGAACATGAAATGGATGATACAATGAACATGAAATGGATGATACAATGAACATGAAATGGATGATACAATGAACATGAAATGAATGATACAATGAACACGAAATGGATGATACAATGAACACGAAATGGATGATACACTGAACATGAATGATGATAATGAAGAACCAAAGAAAAAGGAAAAAGATGGGTAAGGACGAAAACATTAGCCTATGTGGTACACTATTTAGCGGTCCGCAAAGGCTTCTTTAACGTGCATGAAGCGTGGCTATCCCCACACAAGTTGGCCATCTATGGTCAGCCTTGTTTGTCGTTAGATATAATTTATGAAAGGATCAGGAGTAAATTAACATGAGACCACAACACATTAGTTAACATTTTTATAACATAACATTTTTATGAGGCGCAGCCGAGGTTGACAATGTCTTTTCGAAGGGTAGCAATCTACTCTATCACCCTCTCAGAATTACAAATAACAAAACGAAGGTATAAACGGTAAATTTGGATATGCTATATATCGATATTTCAACGATTAACCTCCCATCAGTAGCATTTAAATCAAAACATTGGAAGGTCAAAATCCAAAACAGTTGAAAACGAAAGGTACTCAAAACCAAAACGTTCGAACAAGGAAGCCAAATCCAGCACCGAGGATATCGACCATGTGCATTACAAGGAAAGAAACCTGGTGTTTTCATCAATTTTGAATTTAACAATCGGAAATTTTAGCGACAATATATTAGAAATTTTATGGTAATTCGTGTCAGACAAGTCTGACTACCAGGCTTGTGATTACCCTCGGGGACCTCTGGTCCACCAGCAGTGGTTATCGCCCAGTGGTTTCAAAATTACAAATACCAAAACGCGGGTATAAACGATTTATTTGGATATGCTATATATCGATATTTCAACGAGTAACCTCTCATCAGTAACATTTAAACCAAAACATTGGAAGACCAAAATCCAAAACAGTTGAAAACGAAAGGTACTCAAAACCAAAACGTTCGAACAAGGAAGCCAAATACAGCACCGAGGATATCGACCATGTGCATTACAAGGAAAGAAACCTGGTGTTTTCATCACTTTTGAATTTAACAATCGGAAATTTTAGCGACAATATATTAGAAATTTTATGGTAATTCGTGTCAGACAAGTCTGACTACCAGGCTTGTGATTACCCTCGGGGACCTCTGGTCCACCAGCAGCGGTTATCGCCCAGTGGTTTCAAAATTACAAATACCAAAACGCGGGTATAAACGGTTAATTTGGATATGCTATATATCGATATTTCAACGAGTAACCTCTCATCAGTAGCATTTAAACCAAAACATTGGAAGGTCAAAATCCAAAACAGTTGAAAACGAAAGGTACTCAAAACCAAAACGTTCGAACAAGGAAGTCAAATCCAGCACCGAGGATATCGACCATGTGCATTACAAGGAAAGAAACCTGGGCTGGGTTGTTCAAAACATGGATAAAAACTATCCATTGGATAAATCCTTGTCCGATGGACAAATTTTGACCGGTGGCCAAACTGGGTTGTTCAAAACTTATCCAGAGGACAAATATGCTTATCCGTGGCTAAACTTTGTCCAACTTAAAAGGTTCGGATAACTTTTATCCAGTGGTTAACCACGACTGAGAGAGAAATAATTGATGTACACATTCTGTATCAGCAAATATAGGGGTATTTTTAAAGAAATTTGAGCTTACGTAACGGTACCCAATTTGCTAGTCCAAATAATATTAGGACGTCTTGTAAGGCTTTTTATGGTTTTTGTTTTCACTGTTACGCCTTCCTGGAAGGCGTCCAAGTAAAAATCCAAATAAAAACGCCAGCCTTCCCCTTTTTAGGCCTAATTATTTGGACTACCAATTGTGACCAATTTGCACAGATCAACACTAAGTCACTATGTATAAATAGTTTTAAAATAACATGATTGTTTATAAAGACTATTTTTTCTTCAATATTTTTAATCTTTGATTATTTTTAAAAATTATGAAAAATAAAAACCATTTCTGATTGAGAAATACCTGATTAAATATCATGATATGGCTCCGTATTTAAAACTGACGTGCGACAGACAAGACTAAGGTGGTTGATGTTAAAAATCTTGATAATTACTGTATATAGTTTTTTTGCTTATAATATTTTTTTACCAAATTATTTAGAAAGCAAAATATAAGTGAACATTCCAACATCTCAACCCGGAACTAAAATAAAGGTGCTTTCTATCACGTCCGCACTAGGTGACGTAATATTAGAGACCTAAATTTAAACTTCAATTAACTTTGTTTTCAGATCAGATTTATTTGTATTTGGTATTGGTATTTTTAACACGGGGGGGGGGGCTTCCATTATAAAGGCCCAAAAGGGTGTAACTTTACTTTTTGGGGTGCTCAATATGTGAAAAGGGTGGAAATTTCAGATGTTGCATAAATGTGGCTCCTGCAGGGTGAAAAACGACCTGCGACTTGAGGGCTTTTTAAGGGCGACTTCCGACCTACACTTCATAAAATCGACCTATGCCAAAAAACGACCTGCAACCGCCGCCAAAATATGCCTTTTATAAGCGACCTTGCAACCCCAGGCCCTTTTAAAAGCGTCCTTGCGACCTGAAGGAGGTACCCTGCGGGTGCCCCATAAATGGTACTTTTTCGCAAATGTCACATGTCACATAACAAGAGTAGCAAAGCATCCATGTTTTCCCTCCTTGTAACCCTAACTGTACATACATTTGATAATTTTTACCATTCAAACTTTGATTTTAATAGATTATCTACAAAATATGTCAATTTTAAGCATATTCTGTGCAATTTAAAGGCATTAAAAATATATGAATGGGCGTCTTTTTTAAGCAGGCGTATATATGAATGGGTTGGGTATAAATGTATAAATTTTCTGGGTCGCAAATCTGTACCGGCCCTAAAATACTTATCCCCCCATGATTTTTAAATATTTAAATTAATTGGTAAAGTCTTTTTGATCCTTTTTAACAACTATAAAAAAGCAACACACTATTTTCTAAACAGGGAGCATATCAACTCGCATGAATTATTTATCAAAACATTTACAAGACGAATAAAAATGTCATCAAATGATAAGAAATGGTTTTTGCATTATATTCACATATCGTTTTAGAACTTTTTTTAAATGTGTTTTTTTCTATCAGAAGGGTTTGATTATGCCATAAAGTTATTAAATTAATTAAATAAATATATATAAATACATGTAACGAACTCTTTTTTTTTCATTATTGGACTGGACTGGGAAACGAGCTAAATGCTTCTATAAATATATCCCACTCCAGTTTGCAGTTTGCGAGTGTGGCCTTTGTAGCGGCCCTAATTGAGCCTACTCTTATCGAACTCTACAAAGGGGTCTTTAACATGTACATTGTATAACTAATTTAAAATGTCAAACCTATAAGAATAAAACTAGTTACTGATCCAAATTGGTCTTACAAAACATGTGTATCTGATTGGCATTTTATATGGCCCCATGGCAGTCGCCCTATTACAGTAATCATCTACTTCCTGTTAAACGAGTTCCGGCCATTTTTGACTTTGACAGATTTTTTACTTATGTTTTCAGATATTCTGCTGATATTTGAGGTTGACTATAAACAGGGATGTCCTTTTTAGTCCCTGCTATAAAGAACAAGCATTTTGGATCATTTTGCAAGTGTTGTAAAACAATACAAAGTCCCCAACTGGCCATGTATTTCAATGTTCAAATGACCATAACTCTCCTAGAAATTTGAAGACCTTAACAAAACTTTAACTTGACTTGTAACTTGTCATGATAGACGCGCATACCAAAATATTATTTTTTTAAAAATTATCGAATTGAGGTGAAACTATTCTAGATCAGTTCTTAGATAAACAAGGTATAGTAAAAAACAGTATTTTTAGCAAATTCTCGTTTATTACACCACAGTGAATTGACATCATGTTCTGCAAAAATTTAATATTTGTGAAAAAAGTGTCAAAATCATGCAAATATTCAGTAGTTTTGGCAAATGAGCCACACGGTGTACCACAAATATGATTTTGTGGTTAGTTTCTATATAAAATATTTACAGAAATTATTGTAGTCGTGCTCTGTGTGGCTCATGGTTTAACTTAAGTTTGCAAAACTTTACTCTGAAGGACAAGTATGATAAGAGCTCAATTTTGCCCCCAAATTTTGAACTTGAGATGGAAATATGCAATGTATATTTTTAATGAGTTAAAATTTACTATATCAGGCTTATTTTGTTTGATGTCGTTCTTTGTTACCGGTATGTTAAAATTACATGTATTTCCCAAAGTGGCTAAAATGTTGTAATATCTTTAAAAAATGTAAAAAAAACCTGCAAAATCTTAGTGGTTTTTTTCCTGTGTTTTTTTTTTTGGCAAATAAAACTATGAGCCACATAGAGTGCCGAATTTCTGTAAATGGTCATTTTGATACAGTAGCTAACCTCAAAAATATCTTAGTTGTACTTTAAGTGGCTCATAATAAAATTTGCCAAAAACCACTATCTTAACATTTTATACGACCGCAAAAAAAAATGCAAACGTATAATGGTATAATGCTGTCGTCGTCGTCTGCGTTGTCTGGTAACTTGAGTGTTTCCACAATAACTTAAGTTCTAGTTATCCGATTGCTATGAAATTTGACAATGTTGTTTCTTAACATAAAAGAATGAATGGGGTTGGTTTTGGGGGTCCCCCCATTATTGGTTTAGAAATTAGGGGCCAAAAATGCTACTTTTATGTTTGTTTCCACAATAACTTTAGTTCTAGTGATCTGATTGCTTTGTAATTTGGCAATAATGTTCCTTACCATTAAGGATGAATGGAATTGATTTTGGGGGTCCCCCTTTTTTGTTTCGAAATTAGGGGCCCCAAATGGGTAATAAATTCAAATATTTTATTTGTTTCCACCATAACTTTGGTCTTAGTTGGCCTATTGCTGTGAAATTTGTCAAGAATGTTTCTTACTGTATAAGAAAGAACCTGATGAAATTTTGCGCCCCCCTTTTTCCCAGTTATGTAATAAAGAGCCAAAAGGGGCCAAATTTGAAACTTTTTTATTTTTGGTCCGATTATGAATTTTTTTTGCATGTTTGTTCTTGTCAAATAGAAGATGCAAAATTAAGAATTATTTTTTTACCCCCCCCCCTTTCCCTCCGTTAAATAATTAGGGGCCAAAAGGGGCTAAAATCGAAACTGTTTTTATTTTTGGTCCGATTATGATTTTTTTGCATGTTTGTTTTTGTCAAATAGCAAATGCAAAATTAAGAATTATTTTTTTCAACAACCCTCCCCTTCCCCCCCCGTTACATAATGCATTAGGGGCGGAAATCGAAACTTTTTATTTGTGGTCCGATTTTGAAATTTTTTGTTGCATGTTTGTTCTTGTCAAATAGCAGATACAAAATTGAGAATTAATTTTTGCGACACTCTCCCCTCCCCCTATTACCTAATTAGGGGCCAAACAGAATCAAAATCGAAACTTTTTTCTTGTGATCTGATTTTGACAAAAAAATTTGCATGTTTGTTCTTGTCAAATAGCGGATACAAAATTGAAAATTAATTTTTGCAACCCCCTTTTCCCCCTATTACGTTATTAGGTGCCAAAACTGAAACTTTTTTCTCATTGAACAGATTGGCAATATATCTCTTACTGTTTTCAAGAAGTTTGGGGTCAAAGGGGTCAAAAACATCAATAAAAATAAATTAACCAAGAACATGGGTCTATTTCGTAATATAATATTGAGCGGGGATACTGAAATGATATAAATATGATTTAGTAAGTATAATTTTTTCCATTTGCTCATAAAATAGTTAAAATCTAATAAATTCCTTGTAAAATGTGGGTGGAAAGTCCACCAAAGAAGGTATGTGTCAAAAGCCTTTGTCAGTCCACCATGGGCTGCATGTGTCCAGAACAATTGACTATCCATATTGGGCCTAAAATGTACAGGGTTCAATGTGTTGCGGTCGTATCATGCTGCGCTCGGCAAAGCTTTTTATTCACAAAAATGCCATTTTCACAAAAGTTGATGACGCCATTGTGACGTAATCAATGAGATTTTGTTAAAAATGCATTTATTTTCTTTATCTTGTTCATCTAGGAACTAATCTAGAAAAGTTTCACCTCATTGCAATAATTTTTTAAATATGCCGAATTTGGGGGTCATTTTAAATTTATCATGTGTTTGAGGTCCTTACTGCCTTATTTGATGGAAATAGGCAATATTTAGGTTCTGTACATTATTTAAGTACACCCGTGGAAAGTTTGATTGCAAAAATGACACAAAATATTTTTCTATATTATTTTTATAGTTAAATACTGAATTTCACTTATTCCAAAAATAAATGGTCCATTCACAGGGACTTGCTCCCCTCTGTTTTTGTGTTGGATTCTTTTGGTACATGTAAAAAACTTAACAATCAACAGTCAGGATTATGATTTGATTGGCAATTATTGTTTTATTTCATCAGCCAAAGTTCTGAGCTGTTATTTTTTGTAACAAATAATTTTATTGAGCATTTTATCATTAGACAGGCGCAGTTTGGACCCTCGTGGATATCTTGTATAATTTTAATTTGCGGACATGTAAAAGTATGATGATGCTGTTTATGACTGACAGAAAGTGGATAAAACCATAAGTTAACCAGTGGATAAATGTTTAGCCAGTGGTTAACTAGCCACATGTCCAGTTGCCTTTTGAACAACCAATTTTAACCACTGGATAGTTGTCCATTGGATAAGGAATTAACCAGTGGACAACTTTTATCCAGTGGATAATGTTAACCATGTTTTGAACAACCGGGTCCTGGTGTTTTCATCAATTTTGAATTTAACAATCGGAACTTTTAGCGACAATATATTAGAAATTTTATGGTAATTCGTGTCAGACAAGTCTGACTACCAGGCTTGTGATTACCCTCGGGGACCTCTGGTCCACCAGCAGCGGTTATCGCCTAGTGGTTTCAAAATTACAAATACCAAAACGCGGGTATAAACGGTTAATTTGGATATGCTATATATCGATATTTCAACGAGTAATCTCTCATCAGTAGTATTTAAACCAAAACATTGGAAGGTCAAAATCCAAAACAGTTGAAAACGAAATGTATTCAAAACCAAAACGTTCGAACAAGGAAGCCAAATCCAGCACCGAGGATATCGACCATGTGCATTACAAGGAAAGAAACCTGGTGTTTTCATCAATTTTGAATTTAACAATCGGAAATTTTAGCGACAATATATTAGAAATTTTATGGTAATTCGTGTCAGACAAGTCTGACTACCAGGCTTGTGATTACCCTCGGGGACCTCTGGTCCACCAGCATCGGTTATCGCCCAGTGGTTTCAAAATTACAAATACCAAAACGCGGGTATAAACGATTAATTTGGATATGCTATATATCGATATTTCAACGAGTAACCTCTCATCAGTAGCATTTAAACCAACACATTGAAAGATAAAAATCCAAAACAGTTGAAAACGAAAGGTACTCAAAACCAAAACGTTCGAACAAGGAAGCCAAATCCAGCGATATATGCTATTTATTTTTTTATACTGAATCATTTAAGTACTTTTACACGCGGATTTTCAAATATTTTTTGTTTTCCCGGGTTAAACTGAAATAAAATGTTGTCCTATGAAATATAACTTTAGAAAACATTTTCTTTATTTGTTCAGGCGTTTATCTGTTAGTTGATGCATTAAGGTTCATCTTTACACTTCGGAAAAATGACCGATATTTTACGTCTTTTTTCAGTCTATGTGGACCCTAAACTACAAATTAAATTGCTTAATAAAGCGTAGCAGCGTCTAGATAAATAATTTTTGCATAAACGTTTAGTATTTTTTATTTAAACACTTGATCCATTTTGCCGGGGCATTTTTTTTGCGTTTTTAAGTTCACCCAAATATAGCCAAATATCAACAATGCTCTATCAGTTGACCTCCACGTGCAAGGTAATTTCATTATTGGTGTTATTAAATCTACTCACAATCGGTTTAATAGAAGGTTATTTAGGGGCAATTCATGCTTTATTTATGGGAGAATTTGAACGGAAAGAAAATGAATAGAGAAAACAACATAAGTAATCTTGTAAATTGGAAGGGAAAATTATCGGCGATTTTTATATCTGGACGCTGCCACACTTTATTTTGTGTTCTTATGTGTCGTATAGGTCGTACATAGACTTGATAAAAGGGTCAAATATTTACCATAATATTCGAAGTGTATCCATGAACCTTAACTAGTGTTTGTTAAAATGAGCACTTTGCACGAAATAATGTTGAATCTAAATACTATCAATTTCACAACTGATTAAGAATGTCAAATTGAGGCTGTGCACGAGCTCGGCGCACGAGAGGGTGATAGATAAAACAATATCACCCTCGAGGGTGATAGATAAAAAATTTTCACCCGCTGGGTTTTGTTTTTGAAATATGTTATATGATAGATTGAATTGTTTAATTAAAATTTGTTAGGAAAAAATCTTATAAAGTAAAATAAAAAGTATTGTAGCTTTTTGTAATTTGGTCGATGTAAAACGATAGAATGAATCCTTTCCATTATTTACAGAATTAAATGATAACTGTGATATCGAGACATCCAGTTCATGTATAGGTAAGTGAAAAATCTTATATGTAGATCACATCATTATCTATTTATTGACACATTTTGATTTTTATGGCATACGTTAATTTCAAAATATGATGTTATCTAATCAGAAGTTATAATGGAATTTAAATGTCTTACGACATTCACTAATACGTGAAATCAGATGTGATACACTAGTTTTTTTTTGAGTTCGGATTGATTGTTGTTTGCTTTGTGTCCTGTCGGCGATCTTTCAATCATCATCAGGACAAAACAAAATACAATATAAAAATCCTAATGTTCTTCCTATTACAGTCAAAGTTTGGTTTTTGATGTTAGTTTGACATGGGTTTGTATACAAATACGGGATGTCTGTCTCTCGGATGAGCACAGATGTAGGTTTGACATAGAGTTTGGTAATGTCATCCTTTCCGGATTTGACCAACACTACAATGTAAGCGTGACATGTGTGCTATAGCAAGCAGGAACTTCTTACTCGTTCGGAGCATCTGAGTTCACTCCCGTTTCGACTAGAGTTCGTGTTGCTAAATACGGTTTTGTTTTTATGTGTTTGTGTGTTTTTTTGTTGTTGTTGTATGGTTTGTTTCGTTTTGATGACTCTTTGTCTACCGATTTTGTCTTTGTCTTTTCGGTTATATGATGCTGATTACCCTTTTGGTACACCTTTACTTCTTTTTTTGATATTTGATTTTATCAAACAGAATGAGGTGGCTAATGTCAAACCCGAAACGTTGAAGCTGACTTCAATGTCGGTCTTCATGATCATGTACAAAAGAATAATTATGTCCATTACAAGGGCCTCTTCAGCAAATATTAGTATGATTGGTGTACTTACCAAAGCCAAACACGAATTTGAAGCAGGATGTAACCTATTTTTAGCATAAATGATCACTTACAGAAGCTTGGTTAAAGAACTTTCCAGTAAGTACAACGTCAACCATATTGATTGGGCTACTAACTCCGAAATTCATGGTTCGATCCTCACCAGGGGTTAAAATTGCATGAACCAATTTTCCGACTTTTTATTGACACCATATTTGTTAGGATGGTCTAAAGGAACGGTGTTAGTCCTTCGGAAGGGACGAAAAAAGGTTGACCCTTGTATGGGGAGAGCAATACCCTGTGCACGTTAAAGACCCCTTTGTAGAGTTTGATAAGGGTAGACTAAAAAACGGGTGCCGCTACAATGGCCACACTCGCAAACTAGCTGGAGAGGGATTTATATTAGCATAAAGCTTGTTTCCCAATCCAAGGTAAATAAATATGTTTAAAATAATCATATTAATATGGTAAGTGTATCTATTGATGCGTCAGATAGTAGATTGTACCTTCTGTCGCCGCATGGATGACCACTTAATGTGTTGAATGTTGACAGTTAAAGTTGAATCAGAATACTTGTTACAAGATCAGCATTACAAACGTTGAATTGTTATATACTATATTTATTTTTGGGCAGTTTCAATTTTGAGACTAAAACACCTTTGATAAGTGATTTAAAATGCACGAATGTCAAGGGCTAATGAGACTTTGACTGGAGTTCGCGTTGTTGATTGATATTCAGTTGTTTTGTGTTTCCATGTTTTACGTGTTGTCTGTTTTTGTCCCGTTTTTGTTTGTGTTTACTGGTTTAGTCTTTGCCGCTTCGGACTTTTGACATTCGGATGCCCCATTGGTACCTCTGCTTCTTTACAGTATCATGCCTCGGCATACTGACATAGATTTTATACTGGTTTGGCCAATATTAAGCTACATAAACCATTCCTTATACACCATTTATATGTTATATGCAGCTAGTATTACCATCAATGAAGAACCATTTCAAATGAGTTTCATCTTCTTACGCCACTAATGAGAATTGAATAACGAAAGTCTTACCTTGCGTTGGCAATTTTTGTCTGTAACTTTGTTATTTGGATTTTATATTGTGAGACTTAGCTTTGATTGAGCAGTTGAATTATTATGAGATATTTTCATTCTCATATGCGCTAAGCCTATCGAAAAAAAAATACATGTAAGAACGCGAAAACCTGACCAGCGACTAGGATATGTACCTTAGATGGTTAATGGTGCAGCCCCTTGATAATGAGTCGTCAGACTTTTATGTGGAAAACCTAACCGCAAACCATGGTGTTGGGGAAAATGTCACGTTGCTGGCTCGTAAAAAGAACCCTGCAGATGGTGGTGATCAGAGTAGGACCCGTAGGGTTGCCATACAGGGGTCTAAATTGCCAGATCCTACCCGCCATTCATTTTAGCTCACCTGACCCTGACCTGAAGGGTCAGGTTAGCTATTGCCGTAACTACACGTCCGTCGTCCGTCCATCCGTCCGTCCGTCGTCCGTCATCCAACTTTTCAAAAATCTTCTCTGAAACTGCATGGCCAAATGTAACTAAACTTGGTAGGGTTGTTCTATAGTATGTCCTTTACAATACCATCGTTCGGATTTTTGATTGGATTAACAACATGGAAGCTGTCGCTAAAATAGAATATAAGGGTAAATTGCAGTTTTTTGCAAATAACTCAAAAACGTTAACAGATATCAAAATTCTGGCGAAAGTGATCAGCACCTCAAGATTTAGATGCCCAGAAATTTTCAAGAAGATCCAACAACCGATGTAGGAGTTTTTGCCCTTTTTCTGCTTATTCTGGATTTTTTTTCAAAATTTTGCACTTATTCAGCCCTATATCTTAAAAACAATAGAAGATATTTAAAAATTCAAATTGCATATGATTTAAACTTTATGATCTTCATTTCATGTAAGTAAGTCAAAGCTGTAGAACCATTTCTTTTAGGAGTTATGGCCCTTAAAGCGTCAAAATTTACGATTTTTCATTACTTTTCGACTGAATTTCAATGATTAACTTGTCTGTCACCATACATCCAACTTCAACAAAACTTAAGTTTAATAGCATACATGCTACAATTCTATCGTTCAGATTTTTTAAAATGTCAAATAATATGGCCAGCATGGCCAAAAAAATAACATAGGGGTAAATTGCAGTTGTTTGCTAATAACTCAAAAATGGTTACATATATCAAAATTGTGCAAGAATTAAAAGAAATCAGCATATTAAGATCTACCTGTCCTGAAATTTCGGAAAAGATCTGACTGCTGATGTGGGAGTTATTGCCCCTTTTCGTACTTTTTGCCCAATTTTGCACTTATATGTATATGTGAATTCAGGTGAGCGATTCAGGCTCCTGGGAGCCTCTTGTTGTGGATATTTTTTTTCAAATTTTGCACCTGTTTAGCAAAATATCTTGAAAACTATTTACGATATTTAATAAATTGCATATTGTTGAGCACATCAAGATGTACAAAAATGTAATTGGGTCAACGTTGTAGGACCGTTCCTTTTAGGAGTTTTGCCCTTTGAATGTCAAAATTGAGTATTTTCATAGCATTTTCTCATTACATTAACAATGTAAACTTCTGTGACACTTTAAGTTCAATTGAAACTAAACTTGGTATAACTGTTTATTAGCATTAGCACACGGCAGAACCATTACGGAGAAAAACATTGTTAACGGACGATACATGCAATTTTTTCACGATTCATGTCAATTTTCAACTTTTAATCTCGAAAATATCTAAAATATGAATGTAATAAACTTTAAAAACAGGCCCAGTATATAAACAAGAACATATTGTATAAGGATTTAATTTCTTTTTGTCGAACACAATGGTATATTTTCAAATCATTCACGAACGGCTTGCTCGATTTGATTACATTGACACGGACAATTCAAACTGGTTAATATAAACAGGCCTGTATAGAGTAATAATCTGGTAAGTTATGCTTCTATATAAGTAAAAGAAGTTAATAAGGTTTTGTTTTAATGAAAATATCAATATCCAATAATAACGTTCACTATTTTTTTTTATATATTTCAAGCACAAGAAAATGACTCTAAATACATGCAATATAACTTGGTAACGGGCCGATACATGCAAAATAATTGCGTTGCAGTCAACAGGCCTAGGTGTAACTGAAATACAATTAAGAGGTACATAATTTGGCAGTGTTCTGATGATACAAATACAAGACATGTCACTCTTGTTATGTTGACTGCAAAAAGTAATACATAATGTCATCGTTAATATTAAAAATTCATAGTAAACACAAAACATCAAAAATCATTGGAGAAAACTATTTTACCTAATGCTCTATTTACCACAACATCAAAATGTCAGCGTTCAGACGGGGAATAAATTATGTAATGCATATCACAAAGTTTAAAACAACAACTTAATCCCAACCAATAATTCAAATATAATAAAAGGCAATAACAAAACGACCGAACTGGAAGATTCAATCTGAAACGTGGAACTGAAAAAACAAAACAACGCAGACACACCAGAAAAATAAGAGATCGCAATGGTCTTGATTTAGAACAGGCCTTTAAAAATATGGTTGAACGTGGTTTTAATGCACCAAAACCTCCCTCATTCATATTATTTATCGGTACAAGTTGCAAAATATGTATGTTTTTTCTTTGTTTTGCGTCAACTCTTTTTGTGAAAACCTACCAGCCAGCAAGGCAAAGAAACACACAGAGAGACAAAAACACAAATCAAATGTTATTTATGTTACCATAGTCCTGCACAACAGTCTAATATCATTCATTCTGTAACTTGTTTATTTTCACATTGCAGAGACACTTGAGTTTTGTATAAAGGGTATAAAGGAACTGACAAAATGCAGTCAACAATCATTCCATAAAATTTACAAATTTTTGAAAGAAATGTAATCAAATTGTCCGATTTTTCACCAATACAAAAATACGACAGTCGCTGACAAAGTATATACTGATACATTATAAATCATGTATGTATTCGTCTGTACGTAGATTATTTGCATGTACCCCTTTTTCTTGGACAGCGACATGCTTTGCAGTCCATGGCTTCGTGAATAAATTGATGAACAGCCTATACAATTTCAAAAATCATTAAAAGAGCACAAAACTTTTAAAAAACACAAAAAAAAGGTTTTTGCTACACGTTGCTCGTATTGAAAGTGTGCTATAGTACGAGGGTAGGCTATTTGTTTGTTAATGTTCTCGAAAACTACATGGCCGATTTCAATGTTTCAAACATAAATATTTAGCTAGTTCATTTTCCGTTATACTGTACGCTTCAGTTTTTCTATTATCATTTGTAAACAAATGAAATGTCTTACCTTTTCTGACTATATCCATCCCAAATTGTGTATTTTACCTGTGTTTTAATCCGTTTCAAGGATTTTACGTCTATGTCCCGTCCGTCAAAATTATTTTTCGTCTTAATATGGTTCTGCCGTGTGATTAGGTGTATAGAACTGATGTGGGGATTTTTGATTGGTCGTACAAAATGGCTGCTGTGGCGAAAATAGAACATAGGGGAAAACTGCATTGTTTTTGCATATAACTAAAAAACGGTAACAGATTTTTAAACTTTGACTGAAAATGAAGTGATCAGCACCTTAAGATCTACCAGCTCTGAAATTTTGGACAAGATCCAACAACAAATGTAGGAGTTATTGCCCTTTTGTGATTTTTTCTCTAATTTTGCACGTGCTAAGCTTAATATCTGAAAAACTATATAAGATATTTGAGAAATTTAAATTGCATATTGATAAGCACATTAAGATCTACAAAATATGTAATAGGGTCAATGTGTAGTACCTTTTTATATATATTAAGGGGGTTATTCCCCTTAGAACATCAAAAGTGATTTTTTTTCACAGCATTTCCTGATAACATTGAAAACGTTAAATCCTCTGACACTATAAGTCCAATTGAAACCAAACTTATTATGTTATGCCTAATAACCTTTACTTCAGACACATATGTCAGGTGAGAGATTCAGGCTCCTGGAAGCCCCTTGTTTCCAATGGCAGTCAAAATTTTCATCCCTGATTTATTTGTTTCCAAATTTCCGATAAAGAAGAACAGCACGAAAAAACACAAAAAACAAAATCAACCGAACAGAAAAATCAACAATGCGATCTCAAGTCGTAACAAGAGTGAACTCGGGTGCTCCGAAAGAATAAACGGTTCCTGCCTGCTATAGCACACCCGTGGAACTGCCAATTTCCAATCCAGCGTATCAGTAACGGAGAAAAGAAGACGAAACCAAAACCATATGACAAATCAACTTTTGAAAGACTAGTTTTTTTAAATATCTTGAAAAGAAGTATCATTACCCAATGTTTTATTACAGAAAACAAAAGACCATTATGTGATGGTGTTTGTACGAATTGTTTTAAAGAATATATGCATTTGGAGGATTTTTCCTTTTTTGTAGAATTGGAAAAAGTAGCAAGTTCGAGCTCAACACCAAGAAAAAAAAAGACTGGTATGAAACTTAAAAGTTTAAATTATTATGAGTAAAATTGGGAAAAGCTGAAACCGGTCCCATATTTGCGTAAATTATCAAATTTGTACCCATCTCAATGAATTTGATGTTATTCAGTTTTTAGATAACCCTTTGATAACTGCGTATATAATCGATTAGTATGTCATAAACATGCTGAAAACTTGGAAAATATCAGTATTTGCTTAACTTTTGAGGATTGTTAGGTGGTTTTCTTAAAATAGTATAATTTGCATTCATCGGTACAATAATTCTTTGTCTATCTATTTCTCTTTCAAACATAAGCATTCCATCACCAAAATGGTTGTGTCGACGTATGCACTCTATGTTTTAAGAGATTTCTTACCAAAAACGTTTCAAAATTGCCAAATTTCTTTAAATTTCATGAAATCATGTGATATCTTTTGAATTTGAATATTAAGGGAGTTTGGGGTCTAAAATATAGCATTTTCAGTCATCTTGCAAACGTTTAGCCGATTGTTCAATTTAATTGACTTATTTTAGCTTAAATGATGTGAATTTTTTTTCTTAGAAAGATATTAAGCTTTTTCTCAAAAATCTAATTTCAAGGGAGATAATTGGCGGGAAAATGTGTGACTATTTTTTTTATAAATATATATAAATTTTAAAAACTAGTTTTGTCTTAAATACCTGGAATAGAAGTATCATTACCCCATGTTTTAATACAGAAAACAAAAGAACATTATGTGATGGTGTTTGTACGAATTGTTTTAAAAATATATTCATTTTGAGGATTTTTCTTTTTTTTGTAGAATTGAAAAACATGACCCCTTCGAGCTCAAAACCAAGAAAAAAAATGACTGGTATGAAACTTAAAGTTTAAATAATTATGAGTAAGTTTGGGAAAAGCTGAAACCGGTCCCATATTTGCATAAATTATCAAATTTGTACCCATCTCAATGAATTTGATGTTATTCAGTTTTTAGATAACCCTTTGATAACTTTGCGTATATAATCGATTAGTATGTCATAAACATGCTGAAAACTTAGAAACTATCAGTATCTGATAAACTTTTGGGGAACTTTTTTAAGGTAGTTTTCTTAAAATATTATAATTTGCATTCATCGGTACAATAATTCTTTGTCTATCTATTTCTCTTTCAAACATTAGCATTCCATCACCAAAATGGTTGTCTCGACTCATGCACTCTATTTTTAAAGAGTTTTCTTACCAAAAACGTTTCAAAATTGCCAAATTTCTTTAAATTTCATAAATCATGTGATACCTTTTGATCTTGAATATTAAGGGTGTTTGGGGTCTAAAATAGAGCATCTTCAGTCATCTTGCAAACGTTTAGCCGATAGTTCAATTTAATTGACTTATTTTAGCTTAAATGATGTGAATTTTTTACTTAGAAAGATATTAAGCTTTTACTCAAAAATCTAATTTCAGGGGAGATAATTGGCGGGAAAATGTTTGACTATTTTTTTTTATAAATACATATACATTTGAAAAACTAGTTTTTCTTAAATATCTGGAAAAGCAGTATCATTACCCCATGTTTTAATTTAGAAAACAAAAGAACATTATGTGATGCTGTTTCTACGAATTGTTTTAAAAATATATGCATTTTGAGGATTTTTCCTTCTTTTGTAGAATTGAAAAACATGGCACCTTCGAGCTCAACACCAAGAAAAAAAATGACTGGTATGAAACTTAAAATTTAAATAACTATGAGTTAGTTTGGGAAAAGCTGAAACCGGTCCCACATTTGCATAAATTATTAAATTTGTACCAATCACAATGAATTTGATGTTATTCAGTTTTTAGATAGCCCTTTGATAACTTTGCGTATATAATCGATTAGTATGTCATAAACATGCTGAAAACTTAGAACCTATCAGTATTTGCTGAACTTTTGGGGAACTTTTTTGAGGTAGTTTTCTTAAAATAGTATAATTTGCATTCATCGGTACAATAATTCTTTGTCTATCTATTTCTATTTCAAACATAAGCATTCCATCACCAAAAGGGTTGTCTCGACTCATGCACTCTATTTTTAAAGAGATTTCTTACCAAAAACGTTTCAAAATTGCCAAATATCTGTTAATTTAATGAAATCATGTGGTATCTTTTGAATTTGAATATGAAGAGAGTTTGGGGTCTTAAAAAGAGCATCTTCAGTCATTTTGCAAACGTTTAGCATATTGTTCAATTTAATTGACTTATTGTATCTTGAATGATGTGAATTGTTTTAGAAAGATACTAAGCGTTTTTCTCAAAAAATTAATTTCAGGGGAGATAATTGGCGGGAATGTTTGACTATTTTTTATCAATATATATATATTTTAAAAACAAGTTTTTCTTAAATATCTGGAAAAGAAGTATCATTACCCCATGTTTTATTACAGAAAACAAAAGAACATTATGTGATGGTGTTTTTACGAATTGTTTTAAAACATGCATTTTGAGGATTTTTCCTTCTTTTGTAGAATTGGAAAACGTGGCACGTTCGAGCTCAACACCAAGAAAAAAAATGACTGGTATGAAATTTTAAGTTTAAATTATTATGAGTAAGTTTGGGAAAAGCTGAAACCGGCCCCATATTTGTACAAATTATCAAATTTGTTCCCATCTCAATGAATTTGATGTTATTCAGTTTTTAGATAACCATTTGATAACTTTGCGTATATAATCGATAAATATGTCATAAACATGCTGAAAACTTGGGAAAATATCAGTATTTGCTTAACTTTTGCGGATTTTCAGGTGTTTTTTTTCTTAAAATATTATAATTTGCATTCATCGGTACAATAGTTCTTTGTCTATCTATTTCTCTTTCAAACAATAGCATTCCATCACCAAAATGGTTGTCTCGACGCATGCACTCTATGTTTTAAGAGATTTCTTACCAATAACGTTTCAAAATTGCCAAATATCTTTAAATTTCATGAAATCATGTGATATCTTTTGAATCTGAACATTAAGGGAGTTTGGGGTCTAAAATAGAGCATCTGCAGTCATCTTGGAAATGTGTAGCCGATAGTTATATTTAATTGACTTATTTGAGCTTAAATGGTGTGAATTTTTTACTTAGAAAGATATTAAGCTTTTTCTCAAAAATCTAATTTCAGGGGAGATAATTGGCGGGAAAATGTTAGACTATTTTTTTTTATAAATACATATACATTTTAAAAACTAGTGTTTCTTAAATATCTGGAAAAGCAGTATCATTACCCGGTGTTTTAATACAGAAAACAAAAGAACATTATGTGATGGTGTTTGTACGAATTGTTTTAAAATATGCATTTTGAAGATTTTTCTTTTTTTTGTAGAATTGGAAAACGTTGCACCTTCGAGCTCAACACCAAGAAAGAAAATGATTGGTATGAAACTTTAAATTTAAATAATTATGAGTAAGTTTGGGAAAAGCTGAAACCGGTCCCATATTTGCATAAATTATTAAATTTGTACCCATCTCAATGCATTTGATGTTATTCATTTTTTAGATAACCCTTTGATAACTTTGCGTATATAATCGATTAGTATGTTATAAACATGCTCAAAACTTCAAAAAATGTCAGTAGTAGCTTAACCTTTGAGGATTTTTAGGTGTTTTTTCTTAAAATAGTATAATTTGAATTAATCGGTACAATAATTCTTTGTCTATCTATTTTCAACAACAAATCGGCATTCCAATGGGCACAAACTGTGCTCCTCTCCTCGCCGATTTGTTTTTATACTCTAACGAGACTGAATTTCTTCAAGGACTCGTAAAGAACAAGAAGATGAAAGAGGCAAGGTCATTTAATCTTACATTCAGATATGTTGATGATGTCCTTTCTGTCAATAACACTTCATTTAGTAGATGGATTCCTTCAATATATCCTCCAGAATTGGAGATTAAAGAGACCACCGAATCAAATTGCTTCACGTCTTTCTTGGATTTGCACCTCGAATTTGACCCAGGTGGTCATCTCAGTACAAAAATTTACGATAAACGAGACGATTTTAATTTTCAAATTATTAATTTTTCTAATCTACAGAGCAATATACCTACTTCCCTTGCATACGGTGTTTATATTTCACAACTTATTCGATACGCCAGAGCTTGCACACATTTCACAGATTTTTTGATCAGACACAGATTTCTTCGTGACCGACTTTTGGAGCAGGGCTATAAGAAAATACGTCTCATACGATCCCTAAAAAAAATCTTTCTTCGTTATCAGCCACTAGTAGAAAAGTTCAAAATTGAGTTAAAAGATATGATAGTTAATTGTTTTAATTAGTGTTTGACTGGTCTGCTGTACTGAGATGATCACCTCATCATCCCTATTGTGTCTCACAACTATGTTGTGTTCTATGGTCATCACTGGATCCTAAGATCGCAATGGAAGAGGGAGGTTTGGCGCCATAAAACATGGTTTAACCCACCATTTCGTTTGAATGCCTGTACCAAGTCAGGACCATTGCGATCCACCAATTCTCCGGTATGACTGATTCGTTTATGTCATTTTCTCTGGACTATGAGATTGATCATTAAAATTCGGTAGTTTTGTTATTACCTTTATTTTCTCTTTCAAACATAAGCATTCCATCACCAAAATGGTTGTCTCGACGTATGCACTCTATGTTTTAAGAGATTTCTTACAAAAAACGTTTCAAAATTGCCAAATTTATTTAAATTTCATTAAATCATGTGATATCTTTTGAATTTGAATATTAAGGGAGTTTGGGGTCTAAAATAGAGCATTTTCAGTCATCTTGCAAACGTTTAGCCGATTATTCCATTTAATTGACTTATTTTATCTTAAATGATGTGAATTTTTTTCTTAGAGAAAAAATAAGCTCTTTCTCAAAAATCTAATTTCAGGGGAAATAATTGGCGGGAAAATGTTTGACTATTTTTTTATAAATATATATAAATTTTACAAACTAGTTTCTCTTAAATACATGGAATAGAAGTATCATTATCCAATGTTTTATTACAGAAAACAAAAGAACAATATGTGATGGTGTTTGTACGAATTGTTTTAAAAATATATGCATTTTGAGGATTTTTCCTTTTTTGTAGAATTGGAAAACATGACCCCTTCGAGCTCAAAACCAAGAAAAAAAATGACTGGTATGAAACTTAAAATTTAAATAATTATAAGTAAGTTTAGGAAAAGCTGAAACCCGTCCCATATTTGCATAAATTATCAAATTTGTACCAATCTCAATGAATTTGATGTTATTCAGTTTTTAGATAACCCTTTGATACCTTTGCGTATATAATCGATTCATATGTCATAAATATGCTGAAAACTTGGAAAATATCAGTATTTGCTTAATTTTTGAGAATTTTTAGGTGTTTTTTCTTAAAATAGTATAATTTGCTTTCATCAGTTCAATAATTCTTTGTCTATCTATTTCTCTTTCAAACATTAGCATTTCATCAACAAAATGGTTGTCTTGACGCATGCACTCTATGTTTTAATAGATTTCTTACCAAAAACGTTTCAAAATTGCCAAATTTCTTTAAATTTCATAAATCATGTGATATCTTTTGAACTTGAATATTAAGGGAGTTTGGGGTCTAAAATAGAGCATCTTCAGTCATCTTGCAAACGTTTAGCCGATAGTTCAATTTAATTGACTTATTTTAGCTTAAATGATGCGAATTTTTTTTCTTCGAAAGATATTAAGCTTTTTCTCAAAAATCTTATTTCAGGGGAGATAATTGGCGGGAAAATGTTTGACTATTTTTTTTATAAATACATATACATTTGAAAAACTAGTTTTTCTTAAATATCTGGAAAAGCAGTATCATTACCCCATGTTTTAATACAGAAAACAAAAGAACATTATGTAATGCTGTTTCTACAAATTGTTTCAAAAATATTTGCATTTTGAGGATTTTTCCTTCTTTTGTAGAATTGAAAAACATGGCACCTTCGAGCTCAACAACAAGAAAAAAAATGACTGGTATGAAATTTTAAGTTTAAATTATTATAAGTAAGTTTGGGAAAAGCTGAAACCGGCCCCATATTTGCACAAATTATCAAATTTGTTCCAATCTCAATGAATTTGATGTTATTCAGTTTTTAGATAACAATTTGATAACTTTGCGTATATAATCGATAAATATGTCATAAACATGCTGAAAACTTGGGAAAATATCAGTATTTGCTTAATTTTTGCGGATTTTCAGGTGTTTTTTTTCTTAAAATAGTATAATTTGCATTCATCGGTACAATAGTTCTTTGTCTATCTATTTCTCTTTCAAACAATAGCATTCCATCACCAAAACGGTTGTCTCGACGCATGCACTCTATGTTTTAAGAGATTTCTTACCAATAACGTTTCAAAATTGCCAAATATCTTAAAATGTCATGAAATCATGTGATATCTTTTGAATTGGAATATTAAGGGAGTTTGGGGTCTAAAATAGAGCATCTGCAGTCATCTTGGAAATGTGTAGCCGATAGTTCAATTTAATTGACTTATTTTAGCTTAAATGATGTGAATTTTTTACTTAGAAAGATATTAAGCTTTTTCTCAAAAATCTAATATCAGGGGAGATAATTGGCGGGGAAACGAATTGTTTCAAAAATATATGCATTTTGAGGATTTGTCCTTTTTTGTAGAATTGGAAAACGTGGAAAGTTCGAGCTCAACAACAGGAAAAAACAATACTGGTAAGAAACTTTAAGATTAGATAATTGTGAGTAAGTTCAGGGAAAGTTGAAATCGGTTGCATATTTGCACAAATCCCAAATTTGTACCCATCTCAATGGATTTGCTGTTATTCAGATTTAGATAACCCTTAGATAACTTTGCGTATATAATCGATTTGTAAGTCATAACTGTTCTGAAAACTTTGACAATATCAATATTTGCTTTAATTTTGGGGATTCTTAATTATTTTTTTTTCTAAAAACTAGTATAGAGTGCATCCATCGATACAATAATTCTTTGTCTATCTATTTCTCTTTCAAAATTTAGCATTTCATCACAAAAAAAAGGTTGTCTCGACGCATGCACTCTATTTTTCAAGAGATTTCTTGCCCACCTCTTATCCACAGTTCTCTAAAACAAACCTATTTTCTCAAGCCTGAAAGGGCAAAACTTTGAGAAAAAAACATTAACTTTATATAAATTTAATGTAACTTTCAAATAATCCTATGACATTTTCTAGATCTGGAGTTTCTTTTAAAAAAAAATAATGGAACTGGTTGAACCATAGTTCCGCTAACAAAACAAAGACGCCGCCACTAAAAAGAGATGGTTACCATCTCTTATCCACAATTATCCCAAATCAAAGCATTTTTTAACAAGAGGCTCCCAGGAGCCTGAATCGTTCACCTGAACTACACAGATACATATATTTTGTATATATTATTGTGCTTAACCATATGCGATTTAAATTTCTGAAATAACTTGGTTAGTTTTCAAGTTATTGGGCTTAATAAGTGCAAAATTTAGCAAATGTAGACAAAAGGGCAATTACTCCAACATCAGCAGTCAGATCTTTTCCGAAATTTCAGGACAGGTACTTAATATGCTGATCACTTTTGATTCTTGCACAATTTTGATATCTGAAATAATTTTTGAGGTATTATCAAAAAATGAAATTTACCCCCTATGCTCTATTTTTAGCTATTGCAGCCATGTTTTTTTATGAATAAAAAATATGAACAATAGAGTTGTAGCATATAAGCTATTAAACAAGTGTGCTAAGTTAAGATGCAGTTGGTCTTACAAGTTAATCTTTGAAATTCAGGGGAAAAGTAATGAAAAATGGAAAATTTTGTTGTTTTAAGGACAATAACTCCTAATAGAAATGGTCCTACAGCTTTGACCTAAATACATTTAAATTTGTGGTTCTGAAGTCTCCACCATATAGATCAATATTAAATTTCCTTTTCGTGGGGTATCAAATTTCGTGGGTCAATGCCACCCAAGAAAACAATGAATATTGATACCCAACGAATAATAATGAAACCACAGCACTTCAATCCTATGAAGACTTTTGTAGAGCTAAATGAGCTAAACGAGCTGAATGTTTAAGCAATTTGCAAGCATCAAATTATCTGCTATAGCTTACATTCTTTAGGCAAAAACATGGAAAAAAAAACATCATTTTAGGGGCCAAAGCCATTTAACAGGGGTGATCGACAACTTCGATCCTTTGAAGACTTTTTAGAGCTTAAAGAGGTAAACAATTAAGCAAGAACAGCATTCCTCTATCTGCTATAGTTTTCATTCCATAGGCCAAAAACATGAACAAATGTTATTTAAGGGGCCGTCACCCCTATAAGGAATCATCTGACAATCTTGAACAGCTTTCTATCTGCAATAGTTTTCATTCGATAAGACAAAAACATTAAAATAAAATGTTTCACCTTTAAAGGGCCGTAATTCCTATAGAGATGATCTGACAGCTTCGACTAAATAGAGTCTTTAGTAGAGCTTTTGAAGCTGTAGCGTGGCATCAGCTTTCATCTATCTCGTATACTTTCTGATTTGCAAGCTTAAAATAGTAGTCTGACCCCCATGTTGTATTTTTAGTAACGGTGGCCATGTTGTTTTGACAGCGGTCACTATTTGTGCAATTTTGGTGAAAGACCTCCCATAGATGAGGTGTGCAAAATTCCAAAGCAATCCCTTAGTCGTTGCGGAGGAGTAGATTTTCAAAGAAAAGTTAACGATGACAAGGACGATGGACGACGGACAACGACGGACGCCAAGTGTTAGAGATAGCGAAATCTGATTCAGACTTCCTTTTTCAGCATCAGAAGATTCCTTTGAGGGGTAACGACCCTTTTCAGGTCAAAAAGAGCGATTTTTTTTTCATTTTTCATTAATGAATGAAAACCATTGAAAATTACAAATACCAAAACGTGACTCTTAACTTAACGGTTAATTTTAATATGCTATATATCGATATTCCATGGAGTAACCTCTCATCAGTAGCATTTAAATCACAACATTAGAAGCAATAGAAAGATGCAATTGCTTACTCACACCTTCAGCCCAATAAGTTTAACAAAAGTCTCCATCGGGTTAAAAATGTCAGATAAAGCTGAATGGGGTTATGGTCCTTTAAATGTAAAAAAAAATATTGTTTTTGTCCTATAAAATGAAACCTATTGTAGATAGAGAAAGGCTGTTGCTTGCTTTACCTTTCAGCTCATTTAGCTCTACAAAAGTCTATTTTGGGTCGAAGAGGTAAGATAACTCTATTGTGGGGGATTTTGGCCTTGTAAAGGACAAAATAACGTTTTTTATGTTTTTGCCCTATAAAATAAAAACTATTGCAGATAGAGAAAATATGTTGCTTGCTCAGACCTTCAGGTCATTGAGATTTAAAAAAGTCTCCGCAAGGTTGAATATGTCAGATGATCCCTTATAGGGGTTTTGGCACATTGAAAAGCAAAAATAGCTTTTTCTATGTTTTGCCCTATAGATTAAGAAGTATTGCAGATAGAGAAAAGCTTTTATTTACTTAAAACTTCACCTTATTTAGCTAAAAAAGTATCCACTGAGTGGGTGTTGTCGGATGACAATTTTAGGGGTAATAGCTCCTAGCAGAACCCTTAAAACTTGAAATCCAAATGGGCAATTTAGCTTTGTAATGAAATTACACTTAAACTGTACACAATTCGAGCGAACAATACATAATAAGCATGTTTTCATGTCGAAATCTACAAGAAAGCTTCAAGTGCGAAATCATAAAACTTTTGGGAATTATTGCCTTGATTCATATTTTAAAAATGATATTTTGCTTATAACTTTACAACGATAAAAGATGGTGAAAAAAACACGGGTTTAGTTGAAAGAAAATAAACAAAGACCTATAATTCGAGCTCTAATTCAAATTTAAATGCAAATTTCACAAATCTCAGATCTAAGGGATTTGCGCTTACAAAGCGCTTCTATTACCTGAAATGAACAGAGCAGATACAGTGCCAAAACGCATAAAACTGTCGAATATAAATGGTGTTGTGAAATGATTAACTTCATATATTGACAAACAATCCCCAAAAATACAAATACCTAAACGCGGGTATGTTAATTTGGATATGCTATCTATCGATATTTCAAGGAGTAACCTCTCATCAGTAGCATCTAAATCAAAACATTGGAAGTCAAATTCCAAAACTGTTGAGAACCAAAAGTACTCAAAACCAAAACGTTCGAACAAAGAAGCCAAATCCAGCACCGCGGATATCGACCATGTGCATTGAAAGAAAAGAAACCTGGTGTTTTAAACAATTTTGAATTTAAAAAACGGAAATTTCAGCCAAAAAATACAAGAAATTTTATGGTTAATCGTGTCAGAAAAGTCTGACTACCAGGCTTGTGATTACTGTCGGGGACCTCTGGTCCACCAGCAGCGTTTATCGCCCAGTGGTTTCAAAATTACAAATACCAACACGCGGGTATGAACGGTTAATTTGGATATGCTATATATCGATATTGCAAGGAGTAACCTCTCATCAGTAGCATTTAAATCAAAACATTGGAAGGTCAAATTCCAAAACTGTGGAAAACGAAAAGTACTCAAAACCAAAACGTTTGAACAAGGAAGCCAAATCCAGCACCGCGGATATCGACCATGTGCATTACAAGGAAAGAAACCTGGTGTTTAAAACAATTTTGAATTTAAAAAACGGAAATCTCAGCAAAAAAATACAAGAAATTTTTTGGTAAATCGTGTCAGAAAAGTCTGACTACCAGGCTTGTGATTACCCTCGGGTATTCTGCGATTCAAGATGAGATGTGTCTGACGGGGAAACGTACGTACGAATACCATTACATGGCTTCTCTATCGCGTTGCGAGGGGATACATATTACAATCTCTCTTGGATATGAAACCTATATCTAAATCAAGTTTTCACTATAACTGTTTGATTTGGGTGTTCTTGAAAAAAAGTTATAGCAGTTGGTTTGAAAATATATGAAAATTATTTTGTAAATATAATTAAAACAAATAAATTCTGGAACACCTTTGAGTATGTAATTTTAAGAATTTTTGTTTTGCAGTGAATATAAAGAGAGTCACACATTTTTGTGGAGCAACAGAGAAGGAAAGCCAAAGGGGTTGCCATGAAAGCGAGAATTATTTAGAGACGAATAAAGACGAACAAGAAAAGTTTTTGGCTACTATTCAAGGTTAATTTTAAGAACATAGTTTGCAATTAGATTACTAGTACATGTGCATTTCTAATTCATGGAGTATCTTTAACTATGTCATGTATGTAGGAAGCAATATTCCAATGGGACATACTCTACAGAACAAGCGACTATAAAAAAGCAGAAAACATCTTAAAACTTTACCTTTTATAAAGCATGTGTAAATATTGTCTAAAGGTGCCATTTTTCATATGTATATATAATAAAACAGACGACACGACCTGATAGGCGGACGTAAGTCAATTATATATTTTCTTTGCAATTGCGACTTTAAAAGGAGACAAGAAGATCCGAACTTCATAGAATGGATTATTTGTTGAAAATCAAAAAATCGTGAAAAAGTATATTTAATTAGTTTGATCCTACCATGTTTAATGTATGCATGTTCTGCCAAGTACAAAATTTTCCAAGATGATGAGCAGAGTGAAGATTGAAGTTCCACGGAGTTACATGTATGTCCCAGCGATTGATGTGAAAGTGCTTTGTTTACCAACTTGGTCTTGTTTTTTGCGCAAAACTTCAGCAGTTTACTTTAATCTACAGAGACTACGTTTTGTCATATAAAATCACTAGACATACGGTTCTTTTTTTTTCATTTGTTGTCTGCCATGTTTGTTTTGGTCAAGTAGGCGTTGGACGTGCGAGCTAGAATACTCATACATTTTTTTTTTATTTCAAAGGAAAAATAAGTAAAAGAATACTTCCCTTTAAGTATATAAATTGTGATACGAGAACAACAAAGACAAAACAAATTTAACTTTTAGTTTTAACAATGGTCCATAAATAAATAGTTAATACTTTTTTTTTCTATTTATTGCTTATTATTTTAAAAGGATTTAGGAATGTGTTTCTCGTTTTTACAGAGCTGGAAAAAATGGTGGATTTGAATTCAGAAGAAGGTAAATGTTTCAAAAATGGACAAAAAGATTTGACATTATACAATTTTTACATTTTTCGACTTTTAAAACAATTGCATTTTTGGGGGGTTCTTTATAAACAAACCTTCTTTTTGTAAATTTAAAAAGGCCAAGGAGTTAAAAAAAAATAGAAAAAAATAAAAGCTTTGCTGAACGCAGCATGATACGACCGCAACATGTTGGACTCCGTACGTTTGAGGCCCAATAGGGATAGTAAGGTTTCTGGACAAATGTAGCCCATGATGAACTTACAATTTGCTTTCGACACATGTAGTTTTTCGTCAGCCTTCCACCAACATTTTACGAGGATTTCACTTTTTTCCAAACACAAACCAACAAATAAAATGAAATACAGTTCAAATTTTTCCTCTTTTGGGCCCTAATTAAGGGTATTTTTTACCTTTCAATGTTACCCTTTTTGCCCCTAACAGCAATTAGGGGCTACAAATTTATTCCCTTATTTTGTAAATTGATTGCATGTACTTACAAGAATTTTAATTATAAAACAAGAGGTTCACAGGATCCTGAATAGCTCACCTAAACTACACAGATACACATATTATGTAGCTTTTATTGTGCTTAACCATATGCAATTTAAATTTCTGAAATATCTTGTTTAGTTTATAAGATTTAAGCCTTAATAAGTGCAAAATTTGGCAAAACAATATGAAAAAGGGCAATAACTCCCACATCAAAAGTCGGATCTTTTTTTCAAAATTTCTGGACAAGTAGAACTTAACATGTTGATCACAATTTTGATATCTGTAACCATTTTTGAGTTATTAGCAAAAAACTGCAATTTACACCTATGTTCTATTTTTTGCCGGGGCGGCCATGTGTTTTTAGGAATCGAAATCTGAACGATTGAATTGTAGCATATATGCAATTAGACGAGTTTAGATGCAGTTGGTCTTACAGACAAGTTTATTTTTGAAATTCAGGGGAAAAGTAATGAAAAATGGAAAAATTTCCTAAAGAAATTGGTTCTACAGCTTTGACCAAATTACATAAAATGTAGATATACGATATTGAGATGTGGAATAAGTGTACGCGACACAACAAACATAAACAAACAGCAATTCAAAAAATCACAACGGAAAACAGCAAGCAGTCTTCAACATGACCATAAGTCACTGCTTACCGTCTTGCATTGGCCCAAGACTTATTATACAATACAAAAGTATCAAAACCAATCCCTAAATCATCAACGAAAGACTCAATTCTTGACATAAAACAGTTAACATAGAATGACAAGGACAACCAAAGGCTTTAGCAAAGTTTCCTGGCTTAGGACAGGCACATATAAAATGTGGCGGGGTTAAACTAGTTTTTTGGATCCAACCTTCCCCCTATTGATAAGCTTGCACAAAGCTACATATAAAACACACTGTAAAACTCAATCGACAAAAGTTCAATTCAACAAGAGAGAACCTAAGACAAAATACTGTACGAAAACAACAAGACAAGGAGGAACTCTCTTGAGAACACTCGAAGTTACTGACAACTAGCTAAGAAACATTTATCGATTGATGTAAAAGAATCAAATACATCAGTTCTAAATCCGACACCCCACGTCAAAACAATGAATGATTAAGAGTTGTATCACCATACAAAACCGACATACTTGATCGCTGTGGTGCTTATAAATAATACAGTGGATACAAAGTGAAAATTTAACGTTTTAAAGTTACTATCAAGCTATCAATATTTCTGCCAAAACATACCAAATGCAAAGATTTTACTAAAACATTGAATTCGTATCCTTTTTTCAAAAGGTTTTTAAGCCAGTTTTTAATTTCCATAAGTTTGTTTTTGAATTTTTGTGCTTTATAAACTACATTGCTATAAAAGTCAGGATGAGATATTCCTTTAACAATCAGAAATCTACGTGTACAATCAAATTTTTCGATGAGATGTCCATATTTATGTGCAAATTTTGTAAAAGATTTGACTAATTTGTGGTAACGGTAACCTTGTTTTAGCAATTTTTCTGTAATAAAACGGTTTTTATCATTAAAATCAGACACATCACTGCAAATGCGAGCATACCTGACTAATTGTGAAATGTATACCCCGTAAGCTGGAGCTAATGGTACATCTCCTTCAAGAAACGGAAAATTAACTATTGGGAATGAAAAGTCATCCCGTTTATCATATACTTTAGTGTGCAATCTACCATTGATAATGCTTAAGTCCAAATCTAGAAATGGACATCTACTGTCGGTTGAGTTTGCTTTATTTAGGGTTAATTCTTTAGGATATATATCATTTATAAAATTTGAGAATGTGGGGTTGTTTAGAGCAAGTATGTCATCTAAGTACCTATATGTATTGTTAAAAGTTTCGATAAGGTGGTTTTTGTTTGGGTCTTTTTGTAGCTTGGCCATAAACTGTGATTCGTAACAATATAAAAACAGATCAGCTATGAGTGGAGCACAATTGGTTCCCATTGGAATACCAATGACTTGGCGATATATTTGTTTACCGAACCGGATGTAAATATTATCTAAAAGAAAGTTTAATGCAGTAATAACTTCTATGTCGGTCCAATTAACATAACCTTTGTGGGTTTCGTTACTAAAAAACGATTTACTAAATACTTGTGACACTTTAGAACAGATGTAGTCACTTTTAGATTTGTCAAAGCACCATTTAATTAAATATTCAAATTTCTTTTTGATAAGATTGTGAGGTAGATTAGTATATAAAGTGGAAAAGTCATAGCTGTCTACGGATTGAAAAGTATTTTCAAATGCCCGAAGTTTGTCTAAAACATCAAGAGAATTTTTAACACTCCAAAAATGATTTATTCCACTATTTTCGAAAATTTTATCACAGTATCGGATGATAAATTCTTTCATTGTAGTTAATGTTGATATGCTTAATCATATACAATTTAAATTTTTAAAATATCTTGAATAGTTTTCAAGATATAGGGCTAAATAATTGAATAAAATCCAGAAAAAGGGCAATAACTCTTACATCGGTTGTTAGATCGTCTTGCAAATTTCAGGGCAGGTAGATCTTGAGGTGCTTTAGAGGCTGTCCATGTAAAAATCAGGCAAAAGCCTATAAGAATCTGGCATAGAAGAATTTTATTCAAGCAAATTTGTTGTTTTAATGTATTGTTGGGCTCATATGTAAAACAAAAATCACCAGGATTCGTTTGAAAGCAACATGGATGACTCGTGATTCAGCCTTAAAGTTCACAAACAAAGCAACCAAATTTTGCAAATATGCAAGAGTTATCTCCGCCTTTCTGCATATTTTCAATGCATTCTATATAAATTAAATCTATGTTATCACTTCAATAAACCAAAAATCTGCATTTGTTTTGAGGAATTGAGGTTAACCTGATGTGAAATCAATGAAAAGTTTTGAAAAACAAAATTTTGCATGTGCCAGCTGATGCCTGGGTTTTGCATGGACAGCCTCTTAACACTTTTTTCGATGTCAGAATTTTGATATCTCTCACTGTTTTTGAGTTATTTGCAAAAACACTGCAATTTACCCCCTATGTTCTATTTTTAGTCACGGCTGCCATATTTTTTTACGAATCAAAAATCCGAACGATAGTTTTATACACATAATACCACACAACAATTGTACTAAGGTTGGTTGCAATTGGACTTATGGTGTCAGACAAGTTAACATTTGAAAAAGTGTTAACAGACGAGGACGACGGACGCTTAGTGATGGTAAAAGCTCACATGGACATTCATCCAGATGAGCTACAAAACAGTTGAGATAAGACGATAAAATTAAAGTTTTGATTTTGACCCATTTTTGGCCCCCTTTTTATGATTAATTCTTCACTTTGTATCTAATATTTGAAAATCGGACAAGAATGAAAATTTTTGTTTACCCTTTTTGGCCCCTTTTTATTGGAATGAAAAGAACCCCGAAATCAATCTTATCTATGATTACATGAAAGATAAATCATAGAAATTGACCAGAACCAAAGTTATTGTGGAAGCAAATAAACTGTTTAAATTTATTGCCCCTTTTGGGCCCCTAATTTATAAACAAATTAAGGGGGACCCCCAAAATCAATTCCATTCATCTTTAAACAGTATGCAACATTTCACAACACATTTAAAGTGATTTTGGGAACAAACAAGAAAATAGCATTTGCGCCCCTGTTTGGCTTCTAATTTCTTGACCAAGCATCCCGAAATCAATCAAATCCATTTTTACGGTAGGAAACATCATTGTCAAATTCCATAGCTATTGGAAAACTAGAACTAAAGTTATCGTAGTAAAATGTATGTTAATAGGCAACGCAGAAGACAACAACGACATTGCCGACGACAAGTGCATCATACCATTATACGTCCGAATTGTTTTTTGCGATCTTATATTTTCTTATAAAAGGGTGGGTTTTTTTTTGCAAAATAAAATGTTAACATTCTTTTATTCAAGATGTTACTAAGATACCTTAATATTTTGCATGTTCTTATTTTGGCGTCCCGATGTTTCCCATGAATACGGCTTAATATACATCACCGCAAAAGAACTTTTGAAAGAATTTATGTATGTGTCAGCCCACTGAATTACACACAAATTCTGCATAAGGTCATTTTGGTGTTATTTATAGTGGGTGAATTGGTCTCGAACTTTACAAATCAATTTATTCCTTTAACATAATCATCATTATATTGTTACACAAAATTATGTAACATTACATTTACCAAAAGAGCTTTTTAAAATATCTTGTAAGTGCGTGTTTTTCGGCAGATAAAAACAACAAAAAGACAGTTAGCAAAGCTGTTTCTTTCTATATTTTTTTCAAGGTATTAAGCAGTACGAAAGACTCCTAGAGGATAAAAGCTTCCGAGATAAGTATGAGCTATATATTTCTCATAAAGTAAATGGTTGGAAAAAAGAAAAACTAAAATTTGGTATTGTTGGTCGTACTGCACAGGGAAAGTCGTCGTTTATCAATACAATCTTGGGACTCCAAGAAGATAGTCCATCAGCAGCAAAGGTAGGACAAGGAGACGTAACCTTGTTTCCGAAAGAATATTCACACCCAAAACACCAATCAATAACTATTGTTGATACACCAGGATTCGGAACTATTGAAATGAAGAAGGAAACATATCTCCAGTTGGTTGATTTGCAAATCTTTGATTACTTCTTCATATTCATCGATAATGTCTTCCACGAAGATGATGTTTGGCTTGCAAAACAATTGAATAAAAAGTGGATTCCTTTCGGGATTATACGAAACAAAGTAGATATGGACATAGAAAAAGGTGAGAAAAAAGGTGAATCGAAGGAAGAAGTTATTAATCGTCTTAGATTAGAGTTATCTATTTCAAGCGCTAAAGAACCGTCATTTAAGGGTGTCAACATTTTTCTACTGTCTACCAAAAAGCCAACAGTTCTTTTAAACGATTGGACTCTCCTTATTCGCGATATAGCTTCGAGATTAAAAGAGGGTAAGCTTACCTGTCTAATGGTTTTTGTACCTGTTTTCACAAAAGAGGATATTGAAAAGAAATATCAGCTTTTACAAAAGAGAATTAAATGGCTTTCCCTTCTTGCTACTGTTATGCGCTTTTTTACTCGTGCCTCAAAATGTTCGCCAGATTCTTCAGGGCCTTATCCACGCTGTTCAAAAGCTCTCTTCATCCAAACCATAAAAGATGAAATTGACAGTTACAGCGATTCGTTTCATTTAAATGAAGGATTCGGGACAGCTTTAAAAAACGAAATCGAAGACGATGCGTTCATACGTAGAATGCATTCTGAAAAGAGTATCAAATCTTTTTTATCTGATGAGTTGTCTAAACGATATCAAATCGCTTTAAGCTGCTACACAATATATAATAATCCTTGACAATGTTATTTATGCTATATTTGATATTCATTGAATATGTCATTTAATCTATTGGCAAATTTATACAAATTTTTACTAGAACTTTAAATAAAGGAATCAATTTGTGCATTCATTGTCTTGTGTTAATAAATGAAAGCTCTTTAACTGACCCTAAAAAGGAAATTGCTTCCTTTTTAAAAAGTGTAAATATCCCATTCCACCTGTTTTCATAAATGAAACTTCTTTGACATCTTTGATTGGGCGTCCGCCTAATCAATGATGTCAAAGGAGCTACATTATTGTAGCTAAGTTGATAGGGGCCCAAAATCAATCTAATTAGTTTTTAGTTCAAGCTGTTTTTCGCCACCTTTGACCAATATCTTAAAGTTATCTCTTGAAAGATTATTTCGTTTTTGATTTCCTAAATGCAAACCTTAGCATACTTCAGGTATAAATTAATAAAATAATAAATTTATTCTGCAATTCATCCCTGATTTTGCATCGAATTAATACAAAAACGGTCCTTAAAATTCGACCTGACAGTAAATAGATGTGTCCAATTTCGAAAGTGACGAAATGTAAAAACTCGTTACATTTCATGCACAACTACACATAGCAACCAACCTTTCTACCAAGTTTCAGTTCTTTAATTAATTGCTTCTAAAAATTATATCCGGACAATACTTTTAAAATCAAAAACGGTAAATTGACAGTTAAATAAAACCTATCATTTTCGCAATTTAAAAAAAAATGAAATTCACACTATTTGAAAATAAAGTGTAAAACCTTTGTAGACACTATTAGTTTTCAAAAAAAAAACTACCAGAAAGTATTATTTTCGAGAGAAAACTGAATAAAAATACGCAGTGTCAAAAAGTGGACAAACTAATAATAAAATGTAACTTGCGTGCCGGTACACTGAGAAACGAAAATAAACCAAAACGGAACGGAACAAAAACCAAATCGATAAAGTAGGAAACGAAAACAGTAAATTAAGCAACCGAAATCTGTAAAGATAGGAAACGAAATGTAGCGTAACCGAAAAAAAAAACTGAATCGATTTTACCCGACACCAGTCGTTTTTTTAATTTATCGATATCATTTTTTTCCGCCTTGTTTTGGTTTCACTCCCTTTTACAGTTTACCAATACCCAGTAAAGGTCATGTTAATAACGGCTTACCAAAAGTAAATATTTATGATGGACAACACGAACTATTAAAATATGATAATTTTATATACAGCTGCAAAAATTTGAGTTTTTATGTTGGTCATCATAAGTTTTATAATGTATACTTTTGATATATGTTCTTTTTATTCAATGTGAAAAAATAGTGAAATTGATAGGTTCTATGTCTTTAGCCTGACGTGCGTTTCGTCTACTAGTATTCGAAACTCATCAGAGGCGCTCTTCAAAAAATATTGAAAATGCCAAAACACTATATGATCATGAAGAGCATAGAACAGTAAACCAACAAGATTGCTACGCGTAGCCATGTGTCCCCCGTGTGTGGTTTGTCAATTCAAGCAATATATTCTCTGAGAAACGATAGAAATAGGTTGTCAAAATATGGGATGATCACCTGTTATCAGTACCCTATCAGTGTGTAAAGTTTCAGCAACATCCGTTCAGTCGTATCCGAGGAGTTGCACCCACAAAAATGTTTGATATGACAAAGTCCGATTTTTTGGACCGGAAAATCACAAATTCGTATATAACTCAAAAACTGTAAATATTGTTTCATTTTTTTTGGGTATTATTATAGAGTACCTTTTGTTCTATCAGCCTACAAAATTTCAGAACTCTGTGACCTAGGTAACCGAGATAGTGGATGTCCTATATTTTGACCTTTCTTCTCCGTTTCCATGGAAACCGCGGTCATTTTGAAAATTTCTAATATGGGATGATCACCTACTAATAGTACCCTATCAGTGTCTAAAGTTTCAGCAACATTGGTTCAGTAGTGTCCGAGGAGTTGCACCCACAAAAACGTTTGACAAAGTCCCATTTTTCGGACCGAAAAATCACAAATTCGTAAAAAACTCGAAAACCGAAAATATCGCTTCAAAATTTTTTTTCGTAATATTATACAGTACCTTTAGCTCTATCAGTCTACAAAATTTCAGAACCCTGTGCACCTAGGTAACCGAGATATTGAATATCCTATATTTTGACCTTTATTCCTTGTTTCCATGAAAACGGCGGCCATATTGAAAATTTCAAATAAGGGATGATCATCTACTAATTGTACCCTATCACCGTGTAAAGTTTTAGCAACATCTGTTCAGTAGTGTCCGAGGAGTTGCACCCTCAAAAAACGTGACGGACGGACGGACAGACGGACGGACAGACGGACGGACGGAGACCATTACTAAGTCCCTCCGACGCGTTTCGGCGGGGGACAAAAAATACCAAACAGGGGAACCAAACCAATACCACGATGACCAACCTATGTCTGGGGTAGGATGAATCTTTGAGTTTAGAAAATTCTGAAATTTAAACGGATAATTTAAAGCTTTGAAATTTTCTCAAACAAAAAAGTGTTGGTGCCGGAGCGAGCTAATCTCAGGTTATCAAAACTCCACCAGCATAAAAATGACAACAAAGTTCCAGACAGTAAATTTTGCTAGGCCTGACGCGTAAAAAATTTAAAAAAAAATATAAATGGTAGGATTTTCTGTTTTTTTTTTTTACTAAAGTTCAGGAAAGTAATGGACTTTATGTGGCCAAAGTTTCATTTAAAAAAAAGAAACATTAATTGCGACTTTTTTTTTAATTGACATAACGCTATATTGAAAATGCATTGAAAATTTGAAGAAAACAATAAACTATGGTCTCAGGCCTTATTAGAGGGGTTAGGAAAGCCTTTATTGCACCTCTAATAATTATTTTGCAATGCCATGTATGGTCCTACTTTGATTAGTTTAATAAGTTCTTTCAATATCAACCTTTATTGGATGAGTTTATCTCAATATTTGGCATAATTAGCCATATTTGTTTGTCCATGGATTTTTCAATGATAATGGCCTTTTTTTTATTAGTTTCACCCCTAAAGGGTCAATGCTTGCAGATTTTGACTTACAGTGGACTTAAACAGCTATAAATCTTCTTAGATGATGTAAAGAAACTGTTTAAACTAGACTTTATTTAATATTTCTGAAAATAAATAATTTTATTCCTTACAAAATAAGGTTGCGTCAGCAAATAAGCTTTTTGTGTTGGATCTATGAATGCCAAATCAAAGTTATCTTTCTATATAGGGTGTATTATAGAACTAGAGGCTCCCAGGAGCCTGAATCGCTCACCTGATCTCTTATGCTAAAGCCTCTTACCTAGTGTGCAACATGGTCTACATGTATTTGGTCAGTTAAATTAAAGAAACTTGTTGGAAAACACTTTTTAGACCAAAAATACAAAGTTACAAAGCTTTCCATTTGAAAAAAAATATATTAAGTTAAAGTTGATTGAAAACGCTCAGAAGGATGATCTGACAATTTTGACCCTGAAATCATTTTTCGTAGATCTTAATGAGCTGAACAAGTTTGCAATGCTAACTGTTCCCCTGACTCTTATGGCTTTTAAGATTAAGTCCAAAACTTTGAAAATGGTCAATTTTGACCCACAACTTTGACTCAATGGAGAGTTTTGTAGAGCTACGGATTTTCTCTAATTCTTATACTTTTTGAGCTATAAGCTAAAAACAATGATCTGACCCCCCCCTGTTCTATTTTTAGTAACAGAGGCCATGTTGGCTTGTCGACGTTCACTAATTTCATAAACTTGGTAGAGTACATCCTAAAAATCAAGTGTACAAAATTTCAAAGAAATCCAACCAGTGGTTTCAGAGAAGATTTATAAAAATCAGTTAAAACTGATAGGAAAATCAGTTAAAGGGGGGTAACTCTTAGACGGATGATCTGACAATTTTGACCCTGAAATCATTTTTGTAGATCTCAATGAGCTGATCAGTTTTGCAATGCTAACTTTAACTCTAGCGCTTACAGTTTTTAGGATAAGTCCAAAAACTGTGAAAATGGTCAATTTTGACGATTAAGGGGAAATAACTCCTATAAGGAGTCGTCCCATAACTTTGACTCAATGAAGAGTTTTGTAGAGCTTTCGATTCTGAAGAAGAAGAAAGGTTGCTTCGGATTTTCTTAATATCTTATACTTTTTGAGCTATAAGCTAAAACTATGGTCTGACCCCTCCCACCTGTTCTATTTTTAGTAATGGCGGCCAGGTTGGTTGGTCGACGTTCACAAATTTCACACAAACTTGGAAGAAGACATCCTAAAGATCAAGTGTACAAAGTTTCAAAGCAATCCCATAGGTGGTTTCGGAGAAGATGTTTGAAGAAAAGTTAACGGACGGACGACAGACGGACGACGGACGCTTAACGATGACATAAGCTCATTGGGTCACGTGAGCTAAAAACCAGTCAGGATGAACTGAAAATAGCTCATCAACACAAAATAGCACATAAAAAGTCTCTGGATTTAATAGAAAAAGTCACAGGGTTGAAAATATCCCCTATTTCTTGCTGTAGATATGGCCGTTTTTCCTTATTTCGCACATGAGTCTTGAACAAAATTTGATATTAATTATAATGACTAGTCTATTTGCTGTTAAATTCTGTTCAACGTCATCATTTCATACTCAAATCACCTTAATTAATGCAAAATGCTGCATTTTTACATTGTTTTACCCTCAAAGAATAGTTTTTAGTGATTTGTAGGGAAAATGCATTTTGAAATTACACCATTTATCCAATCCTAAACACTATTAATAGTTTTTTTTTTCATATGAATAAATAAATATTAAGTAAATATTGCTACGCATGACGCGCGTTTCGTCTGTTCAAGACTCATCAGAGGCGCTCTACCAAACAAATTGAAAATGCCAAACACTATATGATCATGAAGAGCATAGAACAGTAAACCAAAAAATACCAAAACTGGGGACCCAAACCAATACCAAGATGACCAACCTATGTCTGGGGTATGAAGAATCTTAGAGTTTAGACAATTTTGAAATATAACGAATAATTTAAAGCTTTGATGTGTTCTCAAACACGAAAGTGAGATAATCTCGGGTAATTAAAACTCCACCAGCAGTGCTAACCTTCACGGGTGTTCGAAACAAGAGGCTCCCAGGAGCCTGAATCGCTCACCTGGTCTTAATGTCAACCCTTTGAAGACTTTTGTAGAGCTAAATGAGCTGAATGTTTAAGCAATAAAAAGCTTTTCTCTATCTGCAATAGTTTTCATTCCAAAGCAAAAAACACTATTTTTCACCTTTAAAGGGCCCTAACCCCTTAATGGGGTCATCTGACAACTTCGACCCTAAAAAGACTTTTGTAGAGCTAATTAAGCTGAACATTGAAGCAAGCAACAACTTTTCTCTATCTGCAATAGTTTTCATTCCATAGGCCAAAAACACTATTTTTTGCCTTTAAGGGGCTGTAACCCCTATAGGGGGTCATCTGACAACTTCTACCATAGGAGACTTTTGTAGAGCTAAATGAGCTGAACATTTAAGCAAGCAACAGCTTTTCTCTATCTGCAATAGTTTTCATTCTAATGGCCAAAAACTCTATTTTTTGCCTTTAAGGGGCAATAACCCCTATAAGGGGTCATCTGACAACTTTGACCCTATGGAGACTTTTGTAGAGCTAAATGAGCTGAACATTTAAGCAAGCAACAGCATTTCTCTATCTGCAATAGTTTTCATTCTACAGGCCAAAAACCATATTTTTGGCCTTTAAGGGGCCGTAACCCCTATAAGGGGTCATCTGACAACTTCGACCCTATGGAGGCTTGTGTAGAGCTAAACGAGCTGAACATTTAAGCAAGCAACAGCTTTTCTCTATCTGCAATAGTTTTCATTCTATAGGCCAAAAACTTTTTTTTTTGCCTTTAAGGGGCCATAACCCCTATAAGGGGTCATCTGACAACTTTGACCTCATGGAGACTTTTGTAGAGCTAAATGAGCTGAACATTTAAGCAAGCAACATCTTCTCTCTATCTGCAATAGTTTCCATTCCATAAGCCAAAAACATGAAAAAATGCTATTTTTCACCTTTAAGGGGCCGTAACTCCCATAAGGGGTCATCTGACAACTTCGAATCAATGGAGACTTTTGTAGAGCTTTTGATGCTGAAGCAGTAGCTAGCATCAAATTTCATCTGTCTCTTATACTTTTTGATTTACAAGCCAAAAACATTAGTCTGACCCCCCTGGTCTATTTTTAGCAACGGCGGCCATGTTTTTTGACGAATCAAAAATCCCCACATTAGTTCTGTGGGGGATACCCTAAAGTACCATCAGACCAAATTTGGTTTGAATCTGTGCAGCCGTTTCAGAGGAGAAGAAGTTTGAAGAAAAGTTAACGACGACGGACAACGACGACGGACGACGACGGACGCCAAGTGATGGCAAAAGCTCACATGGCCTTTGGCCAGGTGAGCTAATATAAATGACAACAATGTTCCAGATAATAAATTGTGCTATGCCTTACGCGCGTTTCGTTTAGTGTAAACTTACTAATTTTCGCGAGCGATTTATTTCCGCGTAATTCGCAAGTTACAGAAATTCTATAGTTATATAATTGCTTTAACGAAAAATCGCGAAAAATAAATATCCGCGAAATTGCCCTCTGATATAAAAACGCGAAATAAAGTACTCGCGGAAATAAGTTGGTTTACAGTATTGAAGACTCATCATAGGAGCTCTACAAAAAATATTGAAAATGCCAAATTCTACATGATCATATAGAGCATAGAACAGTAAACTAAAAAATACCAAACTGGGGAACCAAACCAATACCAAAATGACCAACCTATGGATGAATCTTAGGGTTTAGACAATTTTGAAATTTAAACGGATAATTTAAAGCTTTGATGTGTTCTCCAACACAAAAGTGTTGATGTGGAGCGAGCTAATCTCGGGTAATAAAAACTCCACCAGCAGTGCTAACCTTCACGGGTGTTCGAAATAACCAGAGGCCCCCAAGAGCCTGAATCGCTCACCTGAACTACACAGATACATATATTTTTAAATATTATTGTGCTTAACCATATGCGATTTAAATTTTTGAAATATCTTGGTTAGTTTTCAAGATATTGGGCTTTATAAGTGCAAATTTGGCAAAAATTCGGAAAAAGAACAATAACTCCCTTATCAGCAGTCAGATCTTTTTCGAAATTTTATGACAGGCAGATCTTAATATTCTGATCACTTTTGATTCTTGCACAATTTTGATATCTGAAACCATTTTTGAGTTATTAGCAATAAAATGCAATTTACCCCTATGTTCTTTTTTTAGCAATGGCGGCCATGTTATTTTACGAATCAAAAATTTGAACGATAGAATTGTAGCATATAAGCTATTAAACAAGTGTGCCATGTTAAGATGCACTTGGTCTTACCATGTCAGACAACTTAATCTTTAAAACTTAGGGAAAAAGTAATGAAAAATGATAAATTTTGTTGTTTGCAGGGCCATAACTCCTAAAAGAAATTTTCCTACAGCTTTGACCTAAATACACGAAATGTAGATCTTGATATGTTTAATCATATGCAACTTAAATTTTTGAAATATCTTGTTTAGTTTTCCAGACATAGGGCTAAATAAGTGCAAAATTTTGGAAAAAAATATCAATAAAAAGGGCAATAACTCCTATGACGATTCATGGATCTTCTTGAAAATTTAAGAGCAGGTAGATCTTTAGATGCTGATCACTTTTGTCTAACATCAGAATTTTGATATCTGTAACTGTTTTTGAGTAATTAGCAAAAAACTGCAATTTACCCCTATGTTCTTTTTTTAGCCATGGCAGCCATATTTTTTGACAAATCAACCGAACGATAAAATTGTAGCATTTATGCTATTAAACAACTGTGCCAAGTTTGGTTGAAGTTGGATGTATGGTGTCAGACATGTTATTCTTTGAAATTCAGGGGAAAAGTAATGAAAAATGGTAAATTTTGACACTTTAGGGGCCATTACTCCTAATAAAATGGTTCTACAGCTTAGACCTTTTACATGAAATGTAGATCTTGGTGTGCTCAATCATATGCAATTTGAATTTTTAAAATATCTTGTATAGTTTTCAAGATATAGGGCTAAATAAGTGCAAAATTTTGAAAAAAAATCCAGAAAAAGGGCAATAACTCCTACATCCGTTGTTGAGTCTTTTTGAAAATTTCTGGGCAGGTAGATGTTGAGGTGTTGATCACTTTTACCCTGCCAGAATTTTGATATCTGTTACCGTTTTTGAGTTATTTGCAAAAAAAATGTAATTTGACCCCTATGTTCTATTTTTAGCCATGGCGGCCATGTTTTTTTACGTATAAAAAATCTGAACAATAGTTTTGTACAGATAATGCCACTAAACAATTGTACCAAGTTTGGTTGCAATTGCATTTATGGTGTCGGACAAGTTAACGTTTGAAAAATTGTTTACAGACGACGACGACGACGACGGACGCCAAGTGATGGCATAAGCTCACATAGCCTTTGGCCAGGTGAGCTAAAAATGACAACAATGTTCCAGACAGTAAATTTTGCTAGGCCTGACGCGTAGAAATTAAAAAAAAATATATAAATGGTAGGATTTTCTAAATGTTTTTACTAAAGTTCTGGAAGGTTATGAATTTTATGTGGCCAAAGTTTCATTTAAAAAAGAAACCTTGCGACTTTTTTTAATTGACATAATGCTATTTTGAAAATGCATTGAAAATTTGGAAAAAAATAACTATGGTCTCGGGCCTTATTAGAGGGGTTAGGATAGCCTTTTGCACAACTTATAATTATTTTGCAATGCCATGTATGGTTCTACTTTGTTTAGTTTAATAAGTTCTTTCAATCTCAAACTTTATTTGATGAGTTTATCTCAATATTTGCCATATTTAGCCATATTTGTATGTCCATGGATTTTTCAATGATAATGGCCTGTTTTTAATTAGTTTCACCATTAAAGGGTCAATGCTTGCAGATTTAGACTTGCAGTCGACTTAAACAGCTATAAATCTTCTTATATGATGTTAGGAAACTGTTTAAACTAGACTTAATTAATGTTTCTGAAAATAAATAATTTTACTCCCAATTGTGCCCCCGTCACAATGGATAAGTTCGTACTACGTTCTTTCTAAATCCTAAAAAGACATAAAACGTGGAAAGAATTTGATGAGCGTATTAAAGACGTACTAGAAGCTTGTATGGTCGTAGTGCGAACTTTGATGGACGTAGTACGAACTTTCTTGGACGTAGTGCGAACTTTCTTGGACGTAGAGCGAACTTCAAGAACGTGAAGGACGTGGAATAATTTTGAATATGTTCAAAACAAACGTAGTGAGGACGTGGAGAAGTCAAAACGTAGTACAGACCTACTAAGAACGTATTGAGACGTTTATGATCGTAGCATGAACGTAGAAGGGACTTATCAAAAACTTCAAGGACGTGGCCTGGACGGTATGATTTTTTGTGCCGTTTATGCTTCGTTTACACTACGTCCTTAAAGTTTGCACTACGTTTGCCGTACGTTTTCACTACGATTTCATATAACGGTACTTTTCCTTCAAGTTTGTAGCACGACCATAAGGAAGTTTCTACTGCGTCCTTAACACGTCCGTACAGTTTTTTACTACGTTGACAGTACGTCCTAGCGGTTTTAACGCCGTTTCTAGTAAGTTTTTACTAGGTTTTCTGACAGTTCACATGAATTTGTACAAAAGGTTTGATATGTACATGTATTTAAATAAATCGGTTGTCTCTTGCCCGCCGGAAGAGGATTTTTTTTTATTCTGCATTTAATACACAAAGGCCAAGATACTTTTTAAAATAATTATTATACTTTGCCAATTATATTAGTCAAAAATTCTACCAAAATGTCGCGCCCCACGCCATATATGTATATATGTTGATTCTGTATATATCTTTATCAAAGCTGTTGTTTGTATTCGGCGAAAATTAATGACATCTGGTTTTTATTTGGTCAAGAATGGGGTTTTTCATTGACACTTTAGGAATAAGCTTGAATCATATGTAGTTTTTTTTAATACTGGGCCAACGGCGAGCAGCAACCGCTGGTCACATTGAAGACTGCTGGCTGTTTTCTGTTGTGGATTTTTCAAATTGTTGTCAATGTTGTAGGTTGTGTCGCGTATACTTATTCCACATCTCATTAATTTCTATCTACATAATTTACTGACTGAATCATACTGATAATTAGACATTTTTTAGCATTTCTATACATGATATAAGGATGAACAACGGAACGATCCAAATTATCTTTAGTTCGGGAATGGATATGTTCTTGTCCATAATAATTTTCCATATCGTTTTGGTTTTTTGTTTAATTTTGTCTTGACTTTTTATTTTTTTTTCCTGAATAGAGCACAGTGGGTATCCTGAATTATTTTCTGAAGAAAGATTTGATGTCAAATTTACCTAGAGTCTACACCACAGGCGTTTGGGTTCAGGATTATTCTTTTATTAATAACGTGTATATAAAAATTTTCATACTCGTCTATATACTATTTCCATAAGGCAAGAATGTTTGACAGTTCTAAAAATAGAACCTTTGGAAATCTACGAATTTCTGATAGAAGTAGTTTTCCATCGAAATGAAATTGGCAATTGTCTCATTCTTTTTAGTTTTCTCTCTCTTATGGGCTCAAAATTATAGTGTATCAATGTGTAATAACGTCAAATCTAGTCTTTTTTCCTCCAAACCGGACCAAAAATATCACCAGGGACGGAAGTAGATAGGGAAACAATATTCCGCCAAATAAAAAGAATTCCGAGTGACACTACAGTAAGGTATAATCTAGGTGAGTTTGAACAAAATCTTTTGGCGGAAAAATATGGTCACGATCTTATTTGAATTATTTTTAACTTCGGGGATAGTAGCAAAAACGCACATTTTTTACATTAGGACCTGTTATGTGTACCATAGTTTTACAAAAAGACGATACAGGATAAAATATATGTGGTTATTCAAATTCAATGATAAAATTGGTACAAGGGGCGGAATATTGTCTCCCTTATCTACTTCCGTCCCTGGTGGTTTTGTGGCTCACTTCGAATTAAAAAAGGTTAGATTTAAAGTCATTGTGCATTGTTACACGATATTTATGTGATTTATTGCGAGATAAAACTGAAAGGATTAAGAAAAATCACCAATATTTTACACAAAACCTTTAATTCTATGAGAAAATAGGGGGTTTTCCAAGGGTAAATTTTGTTCTATTTTTAGAACTGTCAAACATTCCTGCCTTGTGGAAATAGTATATAGACGAGTATGAATTTTTTTTATATACACGTTATTTATGAAAAAAAATAATCCTGAACCCAAACGCCTGTGACATTTATTTGCCTTATGTGTCGAGAAAATAAAAAATAAAAAAGAACATTTAAAAAACGGGTCAAACATAGAAATGGCCGGATTTTGTTAAAAAGAAAGTAGATAAACGTCAGACTTGAAATCAAATCCCATGTTATGAGAGCCCATGATGATGTTGTATACACAGCGCATTTAAGGCAGAATATGACTGTATTCGGCCATAAAACTCGTTCCATCAACCAGATGTAAAATATAACTCATCAAAATCAATGAAGTAATTTATGTGAAAGTTTAAGGTATTTGAGTTATATTGACATGGGCCGAAATGATTTAGGGACGAAAGGGGCGAAATCCTGGGACGAAAGTTTCGACTCAAAAGTTCTGGGGCAAGCCGGAGTCACAGCTTCAAAATTTTTATCTTAAAACGATTGTCATATTTTAACGAAATATTGCCGTGCCTTGATCTTTTGCACATACAATTTGGAAAAAAAATGAGAATGTATTGTTCAGATTAGCGAGTCCGAGCCTAGCTGGTGACAATTTATGCTAATCATATTATTTGCCTACCAAACACACTGTTTGCACGGCAATATTACGTTAGAATGTAATATGGCAATCGTTTTTAGATAAAAAAAAATTGAAGCTGTGACCCCGGCTTGCCCCAGAACATTAAAGTCGAAACTTTCGGCCCAGGATTTCGTCCCTATCGTCCCTAAGATATTTCGCCCCATATAAAAATAACACAAATATCTATAAATTTCACATATATCATTTAATTGATCTTGACGGGTCTTATTTCACATCTGGTTGACGGGAAGAGTTTTATGGCCAAATACAGTCATGTTCTGCCTTAAATGCGCTGTGTACCAAATATTAAGATCCTCTGGTGAGTAGTTAGTGAGAAAACTGCTACGAATCACTATCATTGTCTACTAATGAACATTTATGCCAACAAGTTGAAGTCAGTAAACAGGAAGTAGATGAGCGACAAACCTGATATCGAATCATACGTTATAAAAGCCCATGCTGAAAATTATATTCACCGAGCCAACGGCGAAGTGGATATTATTTTCTAGGGTTGATAAAACCGATGTTCACTGATATCAAAGTCCGTGAAAGTTTAATTATATGACTTTCAAAAACAAGCATTTTTTTTTCTAGAATATAAAGATACACAAAACAAAACGAAACCATTTAAGTACTGAAAAAAAAACATATAAAATTTTCCTAGAAACCGTATTCGTACATGAATAGGTTGTAATGTCTGAAAGTGAAAGAATCTTGTTTAAAGTATTCAACTGAATTAAGCCACATAAAAGCATATGCGATTTTAACAAGAAAGACTAATCTTGATTAATTGAGGTCACAAGTTCACACAATAACGTCACAGTCAAGATTCTATTTTCAACGACTGAAAAGTGATGAAAATTTTCTTTTTAGCGAATCAAAAGTCAAAACTTTTTATCAGTCTATTTTTAGCTACTCTTGGGTAACCATTATCTCTTCGTAGCATTTTTCTTAGCAGCTTCAGATCACGGGAACTTTATTAATTTTTTTAAAATTTAGTATATGACTTCATCATGAAGTCCTTCATCGCGAGTACCGAAATTAGCTTGTCGGGTATCTACTTCATGTTTATTGCCAATATGAGGGATAGCGGGGGTATATTGAATGTGAAGTAGTTCAAAGAGTACATGTACTTTTCAATCAACAAATCAAGTCATACTTTTTTAGAGAATAAGAAATAACCTTATTCAAGCTTTTCTTAGTAGTAGTAAATTCGAATTGTCTAAGCCATGTTAAGGTTCTTTAAAGAAAATAAGACAACAGAAATTCTAATAACATGCATCAAAGGCTTTTAGAACTCTTAGTTTATTGAATAAAACGTTTGAACTGAAATAAAAGTAACAAATTTCATAGTTTTACTATTTACCTAGATTAAAGATGCTTTTTTTTAATGTTTGGTGTGTTTTTTTTTCAATCAAACATATACATTTTTATTTATCTGAGTCTATCGTAAATAGGTTGTCACAGCCTGCAGATCATTACGTATGGCATAACATACTATTCTGCCCGTGAGGCAGGTAGCTAACCAGAGTTATACGGGGCAAAACAAACGCCAAATCCGGGGAATGAACATTTATTCAACCACGTATAATACAAGATGGTAAATTGCTGAAATACAATAAAAACGAGCATAAATATGAAATCACAGAGAGTTAGAAATTCAAAGTTAAATAAATCTAAGAAGCGTGAAAATTATACATAAAGATCGAATATAACAGCATCTAAAATTTATAATTATTTATAAAAGGCAAGCACAGTTAAATGAAGTAATTGAAAATTACATTTGGCTTATTTGATAACAAGAGTCAAGGTCGAGTAAATTTCCATAAAATATGAACAGAAAACGAAAGTAGAATTGCGATAATAAATGAATCTTTCATAGAACAATTAAACATTACAATAAACAGCCGAAAGTCTTACAGATTAAATTACAATAACTTAAAATGTCTTACATTGTACGGCGGCTAGGATAAACTCCTTGAAAATGGAATGTCAGACGAACACATTGTCGATTTTTCTAGAAAGCGGAAGAGAGTTATATTGGAGAAGATAAAACCTGCAAGACAAATACGGAAACGTCACATAAAAACGGGAATACAGAACTGGTCCATTAATTTAAATTAGACGTGGTAATTTAAACGAATGCAAATATCAAGCAAAAATTAATAATCCAATCATGAATAAATATTTGTAATATAATTACAGCACACTCCCCGCCAAATATCCATGTGGATATTTCTCTAACTTTCTTTTAAAAACACAGATGAATTGAAATGAATTCCAATATCCAAAGAAGAAATAAATGAATATCACATAAATCCAAAGTAGTAAAACGATAGAATATGTACAGTTCAGAGAACGATCCAACGGCTGTTGTTCTAGAGATCCATCGTTGTATGGCTTCCAGCGTTGCCCAATGGGAAGAGTGAATCTGTTGCTCCAACGTTGCCACGCACGGCGTGGGAAGGAACGACGTGTTCTTTACAATGGACACCGACGGGTGAATTCAAATAAATTGAAAATGTTCAAGTAAAGACAGTTATTGTACACAAAAAAGGTTCGATGTGGAAAGTCACATTAGTAGAATCATGTCGACTATCGGTCGAGTGTATGTTGCGGGATTCCCGTTTATGATGACACACACTTAGTTTTCCTGGTGAAAATGAGCTGGAAGGCACATAGCTGCTTTGTACATACGTTTGCGGCCAGTGGCTTTGAGAGCAGCAGTGAATTGAGTCAATTTTGACCACGACGAAGAGTTGGAAAATTGTTCCTCGCAAGTTGGTATGCGATCTGCATGATAAGTTGTGTCGACATTTATGACGGGTCGGATCACTTTGTCCATTCCGGGTTCCTGAAGCAAACTGCCATCTTGAATATCAGAAGACTGAAAGAAACTGGTTCCTGGATCTGTCGGATTCAAGTTAATTGGGACGAATACATAGTTCCCATCGTATGACCTACTGGTAGAGACATCTTGTCTGTTGTCACGACTGGTGTTCTTCGGGAAGAACTGTTGCTGAATTCCAAAGTTGCTTTGGCACGGTTTTGTCACCGTAGGGTAGCCAGAAGTGGACACGTGAGTCCTTTTGACGTTAACATCGGCGGGTGTTCGCCGCTGGTCTAAACAAGTCTCGCCCACTACGACCCAGCCAAGTTTGAGTCGTTGAGCGTATGGAGCCCTCGAGGGTCCAATCCGTTGGTCGAGTACATGGTGTGCTTCCGGTAAATCTCGTCCGATAAGAAGCATTACATTGCAATTTTCGTCTAACGGCGATAAATGTTTCGCTATATCTCGCAAGTAAGAGTGTTGATACGCGACATCTGGTGTCGGAATCTCGTTCTTATTGCCAGGCAGGTTGTCACATTCTATGACATCTGGTAGGTTCAATGCGACGTTACCGTTGAGTGTTGTCACAACAAAACCATTTCCTCGTCTTCCGGATGTTATGGTCTTTCCAGAGCAAGTTGAAAGTGTATACGATTCGGGAGGTTCCCGTACATTGAAATACTTAAAGAACTCCGGAGATGCTAAAGACCTATTGCTCTGGTCGTCAATTATGGCGTACATTTTCCTTTTGCGACCTGGGTGGTCCTTGTGAAATACATTTACTGGTAGAATTTTTGCACAAGATTTCCCGCCATATTCTTTACATATTTCCGTGCAGGATGAATTGACCGTGTTAACGGTAGTAGCACTGTTGGTGTTACCTGACTCCCCGCCGTTGTTTAGTGCTGATTGTGACATGGGTTTGTCTTTATCCAAATGAAGAGCTGTGGTATGTTTATTGCTTCCACACTGCTGGCATGAAACACTAACGGGACAGTCCCGACTGATATGTTTAGTTGACTCGCAACACTTAAAACACACTTTGTTGTCCTTGAGAAGGGTTTTGCGTTCTTCCATGGGCTTGGAACGGAATCCACGACAGTCGTTCAACGAGTGGTTGGTGCCATGCAAAATGCATTTCTCAAGCTTGTCTGATAGTTCACTAATACCAGATGTTTCGGTTTTGTAAACACCAATTTGAGGTTGGGGCTTAGATGTGAACCATGTCGAGTTCCCCTTTTGAGTGGAAGTTGTGGGTTCCGAGTCGTAGATAAACCCTGGGTTGTTTTTGATCCTGCTGATCTCCCGTATGAATGAGAAAAATTCTGTAAAAGGAGGAAATGAGGTTGAGTGCTGCTCATTGTATCTTACAGCTCTAGATGTCCATTTTTCTTGTAGACCAAATGGTAGTTTTGAAACGATGGGTTTGATCCCTGAGGAGGAGTCAAAGTAGCCTAACAGATTTTTGAGCTGTGGCTTCTTCTTAACATACTCGATCTCTGACAGGATGTCTGATAAGTCATAGAGACGTATGTTGTCTTTGTTTGTGAGCTTTGGGAAATCGGCTAGCTTCGCTTTAAGGGAAGCTTCTATCATTTCCGGGCAGCCATATCGTTCGTCAAGCCTTTGCCAGAGACGTTGTAGACCCCTTGCTGGGTTGTCGGCGTTCGATGCGCGGATACTGACCGCGTGCTTTGATGATTCAGTTCCTAACCACTTAACGAGTAGGTCGAGCTGCTCTGAATCTGAGACATCCAGTTCTCCCATTATGCTATCAAAACTGGACTTCCAAATGTGGTATGACTCAGCCTTATCATTGAAAGTACTGAGCCGAGAAAATATCAGGTCCTTTCTTAGTAGGAATTTTGTTATAGCAGTTGTCGGGTCGGAACCCGTAAAACCGGATGTGGGTTGCTTGACATCTGTTGAACTATGCATAGAATAGTCTTGATTGGGCGTAAAGGCAGGTGCATTGGTGTTAAGCCCAGGTGAACCGGAAGTCGGTGTTTTGGTGGCTGGATTTATATGTCCATGTTCGTTCATTGGCGTGGATGCAGCTGACGGCAGTCCAAAATATCTTATCGGCGAGTGACATGAAGGTTGCTGATTAAATGTGACGGCTTTAGTCATATCTAGCTGTTGTTGAGTGTTGTGTCCGGAAGAGCCCAGTTCCGAGTGTACAGAACGGGCAAAGCGAGATGTGTTCGTCGGTTGTGTAGAAGGTACGTGGTTACCCACGTCTTGCAACCGATTATCCTGTTCGCTGTGAACACTGTGTTGCTGGACATAGTCATGTACCCGTTTAAGCGGGTCTTCGGTCTGAACCGGAAGTGGATCATCTAAATCTTGTTCTATATCGTCCTCCTGCTCTAGGACTCGGGCCTCGGCCTCTAGCTCGGCTGCTTGTCGCTGGACTTCCAGAAGAGTCATTTCTGCTTTGATTTCAGCATGTCTTCGGGTGACTTCGGCTTCTCGCATGGCTGCCTCCTCTTCCATTTGTGTTTTCCGCCTCATGGTCTCCTGTTCCATTTCGGCCTTTCGGCGAATGGCTTCTTGCTCCACTTCGACTTTTTGTCGAATGGCTTCTTGCTCCACTTCGACTTTTTCGGCTTTTATACGGGAAGAATCCCGAGAAGCTCTTTCTTTGAGTTCCGCTTCTTGTTTGGCCATGAGTGTTTGTTTTTCGGCAAAGGCGATTGCTGCTTTTGCCGCCTCTGCTTTGGCTCGTGTTCTTCTAGCCAGACTGGATGCGTTTGAAATACGAGAACTGGTCTCGCTATTTGTCCTTGACTGTCTGGATTTAATGGATTTGGCCATGCTGGTCTGGCCTAACACGTCGTGTAGGTTGGCTATGGCCGATTCATACATCCGTCGGCGCACGTCAATGACAGGAGCTATGACGTCCAAGTCTTGATTGGCCAGTGTTGTCCTTTGGCTTTTTACGAATCCGAGGTATTCCTCGCACAGCTTGTTATATCGTGTGTAGGCTTGAACAACCTTTTGTTCAAGTTCCAGACATTTTCTAGCCTCCGCTGGTGGGTTGTCTGTTTCTTGTAACATGGCGTTACACATGGACCAAAGGAGCTCGACGTCTTGTGTGAGCTTGTCTCTCCTCTGGACGTACTGGTCCTCCCCTTTTGGTGTCAGTGTCCGTGTTGTGGACGTGGTTGACATCTGGTCGTCTGCTAGATCCATGATTGGCGATGTTGTGTTGACCTGCAAGCCGTACAACGGTGCCCCGAAGAAGTTTACCAGCCAGGTGTAATCAATTTACTATTCTGCCCGTGAGGCAGGTAGCTAAACAGAGTTATACGGGGCAAAACAAACGCCAAATCCGGGGAATGAACATTTATTCAACCACGTATAATACAAGATGGTAAATTGCTGAAATACAATAAAAACGAGCATAAATATGAAATCACAGAGAGTTAGAAATTCAAAGTTAAATAAATCTAAGAAGCGTGAAAATTATACATAAAGATCGAATATAACAGCATCTAAAATTCATAATTATTTATAAAAGGCAAGCACAGTTAAATGAAGTAATTGAAAATTACATTTGGCTTATTTGATAACAAGAGTCAAGGTCGAGTAAATTTCCATAAAATATGAACAGAAAACGAAAGTAGAATTGCGATAATAAATGAATCTTTCATAGAACAATTAAACATTACAATAAACAGCCGAAAGTCTTACAGATTAAATTACAATAACTTAAAATGTCTTACATTGTACGGCGGCTAGGATAAACTCCTTGAAAATGGAATGTCAGACGAACACATTGTCGATTTTTCTAGTAAGCGGAAGAGAGTTATATTGGAGAAGATAAAACCTGCAAGACAAATACGGAAACGTCACATAAAAACGGGAATACAGAACTGGTCCATTAATTTAAATTAGACGTGGTAATTTAAACGAATGCAAATATCAAGCAAAAATTAATAATCCAATCATGAATAAATATTTGTAATATAATTACAGCACACATACATTTTAGTATTACACGTATTTTGTAGTGTTAGGTACATTGGCATTCACAATACAGTAGAATTAAAAGGACTAAAGGTAGGTTTATCAGTTGTTAATAATAAAATTAACAAGATATAATTGAAACTGGATGCAGTTTCGAATGTCTCCCAAACGAAATCCCATTAATCACATTGTGTTTCCCTATAAATACAAGTTTTACAGAAGTCCCAGGGGTAAGCAAATCCTGGAAATGCCTTTAAATGCATTTTAGAATTTCATGGGAAAAAATTGGGCAGGGGTTCCCCTGTAAATCAAAGTTATACAGAACTCCCTTTAGTAAGTGAAATCTTGGAAATGCCTTTAAATGCATTTTTAGAACCTCATGGAAGAAATTTGGGCAGGGGTTCCCCTTTTAACACAAGTTATTTAGTATTTCATCAATTTTAGGAGGTGGGGCCTGACCACCCTCAGACCCCCCTATGGTGCCAAATTATTCGTGTAATCATAAGGAGTTATAATATATATGGTTAAAGGGTTAGGATCTCATTGGTTTTCAGAATATTTAGCATTTCATCATTTGAGGGGGTGGGGCATGACCCCCCTGTGGTACCAAATGGTTTGTCTTATCATAAGGAGTAAGAATATATATTGTTATAGGGTGGGTTTTCAGAATTCTTAGAAATCGATCATTTGAGGGGGTGGGGCATGACCCCCCTCAGACCTCCCTTTGGTATCATATGATTCGTCTTATCATAAGGAGTAAGAATATATATGGTTATAGGATGGGGATCTCAATGGTTTTCATAAGTTTGAGGGGGTGGGGCATGACCCTGCTCAGACCCCTGTGGTACCATATAGTTTGTCTTACCAAAAGGAGTAATGATATATATGGTTAAAGGGTGGGGCGGTTCTCAATGGTTTTCAAAATATTAATAATAATAGTATTTAGTTATTTGAAGGGGTGGGGCACGAAATCTCCCCCAAAGACAACAAAATGGGTGTATAACATTATACCTACTACATTTGGCGGGGTATAAAAACATAAATATCCAAGTTAAGAGGTAGTTAAGAGACCCCCAAAATACATGTTCCCTCCAACATATTGAATTTTTTTTTTTTTTGGGGGGGGCACATCTAGGAATATGGGCCTATCAAGTCAATGATATCAAGGGAGTCCGTCAATCGGTTTCTGAGAAACGGTGCACACAAGTGTTTGAAAAATCGCGCCCAGAAAGAAGAAAAAAATAATAAGAAGAAGAATAATAAGAACTGAGCAAAAAGAACATGTCTCCAAATTTCGTTTGGGAGACATAACAATTATAAAAATTTCCTTTATTAAAGAGGGTAACTTAGTCTGAAATCTTATTCATGATTTTGGTTTTCTGATTCAGTAGTTTTGATTTTATTGTTCATTGCTTTTCATAATTTTGATATAGTGTTTGGCTTTTAGCATTTTAAATGGAGCGGAGCGCTTCTGGTGAGTTTCAAATAGACGAAACGTGCGTCAGGCGAAACAAAATTTATGGGCTCACTCTTGTTGTAAGTTTTATTTATTTTACTTATTCACCTCGACGCAACCAAATCATATAAAAGACATGCTTAGTTAACAAAAAAAGCACAGTTCAATTAGTCTTGCTTATTTACAAACACAAAATCCTCCACAATATCATATACACAATTTCATCTTTTATGTGATTTAAGTATTTCATTTAAAACAATCCAGACCTGTGACGAAATACTGTAAGTTATTCTTAGTTACAGATCTTAAGAAATAGTCCACCTAAGAATCATGCAAAATTGAAGAAAAGAAATTCATCGATAAAAAGGTTACAGTGGTTTATTTTTAATAAAAGATAGTTCAAAGTATTTATAATAAGAAATAGATAACAATTTGCTCATAACTGCCTAATCCTGGGAGAAATCTTGCCATTTGGTTAATAATCCAAGAGCAAAAGACAAAGTGTTAGAGCTTATTGAAGTTAACAATCTGATAGATCCCTTTAGACAATTGTATCCAAATATAAAACGATATACATGGCGTAAAAGTAATTCTCTTAAACAAGCTAGGTTAGACTTTTTCTTGGTTTCACAAAGTTTGAATCAGTATGTGCATGATGTTAATATACAAAGCAGTTATAGATCTGATCACTCACCCATAGTACTCGAGATACAAATGAATGATTTCACTATTGGTAAAGGCCTCTGGAAATTCAATAACTGTCTTCTATTCGATCCAGACTATGTCAAAATTGTAAAAGAAGTAATAGCAAAATGTAAGGAACAGTATGGTTCTTTAGTATATGACAGAGAATCTATTAAAAACATAGACTCATCAGTTCTACAATTTACAATTAATGATCAGTTCTTGGAAACCTTATTAATGGAGATTAGAGGTAAAACAATATCATATTCATCATTCAAAAAGAGAGTTCAAAATGAAAGAGAAAAAAGCTTATAAATGAAATTGAAAAACTTGAAGAATTTCTAGAATCTAAAGACCATATGAATGAATTAGAGCAAAAGAAAACAGAATTAACAATAATAAGACAAGCTAAAATGCAAGGACAGTATATAAGATAAAAAAAACAGCAAATAGAAGAAGGTGAAAAGCCATCTAATTACTTTCTAAATTTGGAGACAAAAAATTTCATCAACAAAACTTTTCCTAAGCTTGTAACTGAGAATGGAATAATAGAAAACCAATCCCAAATATTGGATGAAGCAAAACTATTCTATCAAAAATTGTATACTAAAAAAGAGTCCATATCAAGTTTTAATATTTAGGATGAAATCACATTTCCTAATATCCAAAGAGTATCAGAAAATGATAAACTTTCATTAGAAAGAAAAATTACATATGAAGAATTGACAGCCAGTGTGAAAAGATTAAAAAAATAATAAAAGTCCAGGCTCTGATGGCTATACACCAGAATTGTTTATTTTTTTTTTTGGAGAGATCTTGGCTTTTTCGTATTACGTTCATTAAATTATGGATACAGGGTTGGGGAAATGTCCTTGACACAAAAGCTTGGGGTTATTACTTGTATCCCAAAGGGAGACAAACCAAGACAACTCATGAAAAATTGGCGTCCGATAAGTCTACTAAATACAGTGTATAAACTTGGGTCTAGCTGTATAGCAGAAAGAATTAAAAAGGTATTAACATATATAATAGACTCAGACCAGACTCGATTCATACCAGGAAGGTTCATTGGGGAAAATACCCGACTAATTTATGACATCCTTCACATAACTGAAGAAAGAGATATTCCTGGTATTCTCCTCCTTATTGATTTTGAAAAAGCATTTGATTCTATATCGTGGACTTTCATCGACCAAGTATTAACTTTTTTTAATTTTGGTGATTCTATTAGACACTGGGTTAAAACTTTTTACAAAAATATAAAATCAGCAGTAACTCAGAATTGTCATCTGTCTGGATTCAAAGAGGCTGTAGACAGGGAGATCCCCTCTCACCGTATGTATTTCTTTTATGTGCAGAAATACTAAGTATCATGGTCCGAAATAATAACAAAATTAAAGGCATTACTATAGATGACACTGAATTTTTAATTTCACAATATGCAGATGATACATCCCTAATATTAGATGGTACCCCTGAATCACTAGATGCTTCTCTCCGATTTGCAGAATTTTCTGGATTGAAAGTTAATCTAGAAAAGACTAAAGTAATATGGATTGGGAAAAAACGATTTAGCACTGATACTATTTGTAGAAAGCATGGCTTAGAATGGGGTTCCAGTAGATTCACACTCTTGTGTATTTATTAACTTCTCAGTAGATCTGACTGAAATGGAACATCTCAAATATGAACAAAAAATAAAAGACTTTGATAATATAATCAAAAAATGGTCTAAACAGGTCCTTTCACCAATTGGTAAGATCACAATTATAAAATCTTTGTTGATTTCTAAAATGAACAATCTTTTCTTAACAATTCCTAGACCAAGCGATGTTCTTTTGAGAAAACTCACAAATATCTTATATTCATACATTTGGGAAGGAAAACCTGATAAAATCAAAAGAGATGTTCTTTGTCAGAACCATATGGAAGGAGGCCTAAAAATGTTGAACATGAAGCATTTATAAAAGGTTTAAAATTAACATGGATACGTTACGTAGACTCCTGAAAAGTGATTCAAAATTAGCCAAATTATTTTTTATTCAAACTAAAACAAAAACAGAATATTTTGCATATATTGGTCATACCAGCAGAGTAACAAATGCTTTTTGGAATGAGGTTAATAATGCGTGGGACGAACTCGAAAACAAAAGAAGAGAAACACAAACACCAGAAAATATAACCCAAGAAACCATTTGGCAAAATGAAAAAATTATGATAGACAATTGCTTCAAAAGTCGGTCACGAAGAAACTGGTGTCTGATCAAAAAATCTGTGAAATGTGTGCAAGCTCTGGCATATCGAATAAGTTGAGAAATATAAACACCGTATGCAGGAGAAGTAGGTATATTGCTCTGTAGATTAGGAAAATTAATAATTTGAAAATTAAAATCGTCTCGTTTATCGTAAATTTTTGTACTGAGATGACCACCTGGGTGAAATTCGAGGTGCAAATCCAAGAAAGACGTGAAGCAATTAGATTCGGTGGTCTCTTTAATCTCCAATTCCGGAGGATATATTGAAGGAATCCAACTACCAAATGAAGTGTTATTGACAGAAAGGACATCATCAATATATCTGAATGTAAGATTAAATGACCTTGCCTCTTTCATCTTCTTGTTCTTTACGAGTCCCTGAAGAAATTCAGTCTCGTAAGAGTATAAAAACAAATCGGCGAGGAGAGGAGCACAGTTTGTGCCCATTGGAATGCCGATTTGTTGTTGAAAAATCTCTCCTCCGAAGGTGACAAAAATGTTGTCAATGAGGAAATCAAGCATACTGCAAACTTGTTCCAGTGTGTAACAAATTTTATCTTTGAAAGATGTTTTGGAAAAGAATGTAGAATTATAACCCAAAACAACAAAATTCCTTGAGTTTGAAAAGGCTTTTTTGAGAAGTTTTTTCAGGCGACATTTTAGTTTTTCGTGTGGCAAGGTAGTGTATAAAGTTAAAAAATCGAACGTTTTCAAAGAGTGAACCTCAGAAAATGATCTAGATTTAAAATGATCTAACAAATCTTTTGAGTTTTTCAAAATCCACATATGGTTAATTCCACTACGATTATAAATAGTGTCGCAGTATGCTTGTTGACCTTCTTTGACAGCAGACAAGATTTTAGTTAAATGAACGGACAGCTCTGTAGTTGAACATGATGAAGATCCAGCTATATACCTTTCTTTGTACGGATTTTTGTGAAGTTCAGGTATCCAGTACAAATATGGTAACTCTTTATGTTCCTCTTTCATTGGAATATCCATCCTCGGAAACCCAGGGGTTCTTCTCTCGCTTACTCATTCATCATCGAACGTTTTCAAAGAGTGAACCTCAGAAAATGATCTAGATTTAAAATGATCTAACAAATCTTTTGAGTTTTTCAAAATCCACATATGGTTAATTCCACTACGATTATAAATAGTGTCGCAGTATGCTTGTTGACCTTCTTTGACAGCAGACAAGATTTTAGTTAAATGAACGGACAGGTGATGAAAGAGTAAGCGAGAGAAGAACCCCTGGGTTTCCGAGGATGTGGAATATTGAAAGAGGACATAAAAGAGCTATGGTTGGCTATGATTTCATCTTTGTTAAATGTAGTCCGTGTGTATGTAGCACTAGCGGAAGTATTACCATCAATGCCTAGTTCTTTTATTAGACAATTGTAATAATGTGCTTTACATACAAAAACTATATTATTGGAAGCCTTGTCTACTGGCGTGACAACATACCTGTCATGTAAGGAAGAGAGACAATTGAGAGCTTCACGATCTCTAAATACAGAAGAAGGCCGGGGGTTCACACATTTGCGAAGTTTGTCTATTCGGCTTCGTACAAGAGATCGGATAGTCCTTACCCAGTCCGACAGTGATTCAAGCTCTGGGTCTTGGTCCTTTTCCCTCTTTATCCAGGCTCTAGCATAGTCCTCCACAGCGTCCATGATGATCTTAAAGTTATGATTCCAATCTATACGTTGCGGTTCCCTGAATTTAGGTCCATGGGAAACCACATTACGTAATAAATCATTTTCAATTATCTTAAGATCACCCGTGATGACATGACCAGATGGACCATAGACAAAGGGAGAAGCATGTCAGAGGGGACTTTAGATATTCTTCAATGTTTAGGTCCTGCAATGCCTTTTTGTGGTTGAAAATTTTACTACTTATGGTTTTAGTATAGCGGTAGGAAACAATTGGTGTTGACTGATTTTTGAAATATTGAGGAATTTGAGATGTAACTTCCTTACGATTTAAAATATTGCTAATGTTTATAGCATCTATCCCTTTGTTCTTAAATGGAATATGGAAAATTTCCTATCCTCAGTAGTAAGAGGCTCACTTCTTACAGGCTTAAAAAGACGGACAAGAGCAACGTCGCAAATAATGCTAGTAAGTTTAGTAAGCTAAATTTAGAATTGGTTATCTTCGGTCACCTAGAAAAGAATGAAAACAAATATGTCCGGAATCTAATAATAATACTCTCCAAGTTTTTTATATACCGAACTAAACTCAACGAAGATCAAGTTAGTATAATAGCGTTGAAAAATTATCTCAAGGAAAATTTAAATTTAGAGAAAACCATATTTCAAAAGAACAATTCACCACAAAAATATCTAAACTACTGGAACCCCTGGCTGGCATTACTTCAATAATAATATTTTTATTTCAATAGTGTCAGTAATCCATATTTACTCAACTACACGTATATCCGTAGAAAATAAAAAAACCTGATCACAACCTAAAAAACATGAGTTTTCATGTATTTCAATAGTATCTATAACATATAGAGTGGGCCGATGCCGACAGCAAATCATTTGATAGTTATTCTTTTGGGGGAGGGAGGGTAGTTTTTTCTGTCTTGTTTTTATTTCTTATCTTCCATAAACACTTTTTTCTCGTTTGTTGACTAAATAATTCATCTGTATATTTGTTATCTACCATTGATGTACCTTTCCACTAACGAATACTAACATTTTCTGCTTAATGAATAAATGAATATATCCTTCGTTATACTAACCGTAAACGAGGCTGGGAAAAGGTACCAGTATTCGATGTATTGACTAACAAATGTACAGTTGGAAATAAAAAAATATCAAAAAAAAAAATAATAAAAATATAACGAAAAGTGAGTTTAAAAGAGAGAGCCAGTCCACGAACTTTTCTGTCTAGAACAGATAGTAAGAACTCTGCTTCATATTAATGAAGAAACAAATCAGAAAGCAACGGTGTACAATTAATGCCTATTGGAGTGCCTTGAAACAAAGCAACTGCCTTTAAAATTGTAAATCTACATACCTTGCGCAGGTCTATGAACAGGCGTCTCTCATATATTAAAGGGATAATTCCGTTATTTTTTTATGATCAACTAATTTATTCCAACCTTTTGTTGCTAAGGACTTAAAAACCAGCTCACTCACTATTGTGCAGCTCTGTCACGTAGCTGTATAGCCGAATGAAAGGGTAATACATGTTTACTTTTCAAGATTATGTCTAGTTAGTTAGTTAGTTAGTTATTGCTTTACTCCCAAGCAGCACAATTTCGGCTATATCCGGGAGATGAACATGAAAATGGTGACACAATGAACATGAAATGATGATGAAGTGGAGGAAAAAGGGACACAAGGCCAATCGGGTAGGAGAGTTTTGACTGCCACTGGAAAAAGGAGTGATTGTAGGGACGGAAAATGTTGCCTCCTGCATGGGGATCCTACAGTTCCTACTCTTACCGAGACCTGCAGCAGGGTTCTTTAACGTGCGAGGAACGTGACATTTTTCCCAACACGGTGCACCACTATGGTTTGCGGTCAGGTTTTCCGCATTATCGCCTGACGACCCCGCATCTCTCGATGTCAGGGCTGCCCCATTCAACCACCTGGGGCACACATCCCAGTCGCTTTGTGGGCAAAACGGCCACACCCCGATGTCAGGTTTCTGAGCGCTCTTTAGTGGACTTTTACCGACAAGCTTAGCGCTGCTGCGGGCCTATTCGCCTCCCGTGCCCCGCACGGGACATCCGATTTTGATCAATCTTTTTGTAACTGTATTCCTAAATAATTTATTTCAACTAAATGTAAAAGAAAATGTTTTTGTTGCACCGTAAAGGGTCTCGCATTAAAAATCAATTTTTAAAGGTCGCCTTTTGTCACTATTTTGGCGATTGTCGTCGTCTGTCGTCCTTTTTTCAATTTTTTCTCACCCAAAATTTCTGAGGATAATTAAAGGTGGGACGATACGATAGGACATATACCCAGAAATGCCTATTTTTTTGCATGGTGGTAGATCTCAATAATACTCACATGAATATGATTTAAAAAAGGGGGGTCCCGGATCTCGTTTTCAATCTATAAGAGTTTGAAATATAACATTTTGGCGGGAAATTTACAAAGACATATAGGAAAAACACAACGTCAACACCATTTGTTTTTAAATTTTCTATATTCAAATGGTCTTAGCATATCCAAATAATCATCAAAAACTAACCTAAAATTCCTGAGAAAATTTGCTTTTTTTTGGTGTAAAAAATCGATATGTCCCGGACTTCGTTTAAAAGTTGTGGGTGAGTAAACATTGGTTCCATGCGAAAAAAGTGGTAAAACCTGACGTTAAAAATCATTGATTGACGTTACGTTATATTTGTTGCTAGAAATGTTAATTGTAAATATATTTTGCGATTTAATCATGTTAATGTAGTCTGCCTGTTATTCCTTTTTTCATTTTGTTTATTGAATCTCTTTTTAGGCTTTGTTCCATGATTATGTCATTATTCTTTTCATATAAAATATAAATTACAAGACAAATTGTTCAAAATGTATTCAAAAATAAGAAATAACATGATTTTATAACTATGGCTGTGTTTGACTACCAAAATAATTTGCAATTTTTTCAATGATCCCCTTTTTCTTCGTTACTCTAGGTTTGTTTTCAACGGGTTCACTTAATATGGAATACAATCCGTCATATCCATTCCTGTCATATGCAGCTTTCAAATGTGACATAGTCAATCCGCTGGATGTTGCCTTTTCACACATACATTTTGATAACACCTTTTCTCTAATTAAACTATTAAATGTTACTAGATTTGTCTTTTTAATTTCAAACTGTTACAGATATTGACGGACGTGTTCTGTTGTAAAACTATTACTGGTGATGTCTTGTGAAGTAGCACTAGTACTGACTAGCTTATGTACAGCAAAGTTACGTCTTTTTTAGCGTTATGTGCGTCGTACTGTTCACGTAAAATCTCCGTAACTAAATGAGTTTGAGAATACTTCTTCAACTGTGGGAATTTTTTTCTTGAAAATTGGAAGACTATCGGAAAAACATATAACTTTACCATTAAATGCATCAATAAGATCATATTTCAAAAGGTGTGATATAAGTATTACGGCATCGAATTTTCTACAGTTGTGAGCTAAAAGAATAGTTCTTTTCGGTAACCAGTTTATAAAATTTACGAGGACATCTTTCACGGGCTCTGTTTTTACGGGCTTGTCTTTATAATACAACTTGCATCCGGTACTGTACATATGAGTAACCTCTGCAGCTTTCTTGTTTATTGGCTGTCCCGGAAGAATGAATTTTTCAAACATGTTCTCTCGTTTGCTGTCAAATGCCGCAAGTTGAATTATTTCTGAGTTGTTCCCTGTAATGCAAAACTGTTAAATTTATTTCATGTACTGTATTTCAAAAAATAAAAATTTTGTATTCAACTATTGTATTACTAACAAACTATATTATCATTCAAGCAAAATACCCTAAGTATAATAAACCATAATTTAGCGCTATGCCATCGTCATGACACGCTGAATTGACCGTTTGCAACGCAACGGGTCCGTTGCAACAAGCAGGAACTGTTCATTCTTCCTGAGCACCTGAGTTCACTCTCATTTCTACTTGAGTTCGCGTTTTTATTGCTATATTCATTTGTATTGTGGTGTCTGTTTTTTGTTCGTACTGTTCTCGTTTTTTACTAATTTACTAATTTTGTCTTTGCCCTGACGGAATTTTGACATTTGAATGTCCATTTGGTACCTCTCTGTTTTCATTGTATTTATCTGCGAAAAAGTATTGATACTGCTATTGGATCACACATACCAGAACTAAATGATTCAGAAAAGTTGACATAAACGTTTCTGCCGCCTTCAGATAAGTAAAAGGTTATGTTTCAAAAATTCATTGCAAGAATATTATATACTAACCAAATCCGGTCGTCTCTAAATCAAATACGATCATGCATGTATTTTGGTCAACCTTTCCGTCTGGCACTTGACCTACTGGTCTTATTGGGTCCGGAATCTCAATCAGGTCGTCCATGTGTTCCTTATCACCATCAGGACCCAATGCAATGCCCGGACAATACGTTAATCCCTCTTTCGTTTCATTGCGAAGTCCTTGTTCAAATCCTTGAACCTTTCTTTTTTTTCTGGCAAGTTTGGAAGATGGCAGCTTTTGAAATTCCTTTTTCCGCTTCCTTTTCTCATCAAGAGAACGGTTTGTGTGGTTCGTGACTTTTCCAGGTGAAAGGCCGTGCTGTTGGTTTATCTGATTTTAAATATATCTTCATCAGCACATCAGGGATTAGTTTTAGAGATCGTAAACTTTCAATATATGGTAATAGGGGTTTACATTTGATTTTTAAGATATCCCAATTAACTTGCTTAAATGATCAATACGAAATAAGTAGCGATCATGCAATTTTAATTGCAGAATTTTCAATGTCCGTTGCTTAATTAATGAATGTTGTATCTCGTACAGTTATTCGTCACCTCATTATCGTTTCTTCAAGACTTAAATTTCTTAAATGAGAGAAACTTACATCAGTGATATACTGTCGCCCAACGTTCTTCTGTGCAACTACAGCCGCAACTCTAAAATTCAAAGATTCGGATCCACCAAAATGCTTTGCCCTTGGAACTTTGGTAGAAATAATTTGGTTCAGTGACTCATTGCTTTGAGAACTTCCAATGTTAGTTAACTTTTCCGACTTTTTGGCTACGTTTTGTAAAACTCTGTCCAAGTTTTGTCGAAGGTCTTCTCCTGTTAAATCAAAACCTCCTGGCAAGCCAGTGTGCTTGTATTGGTCTGGATTATTTAAATAACCACACCAAGATGCGTCACATTGATCGTGCTGCCCGAAAGCATGTGGTATAATGGATGAAATGCTTTGTTCCATTTTAGCAGTATCATCTTTGTTTTGTTCAATTGCATAGGTGACACATTTGATTAGGTAATTTATGACAGTGCCACTTAAGCTTTTGTTGTTTTTCTTTATATCATATAAGGAATTCGATAAAGTTTTTTTAACATGATTTTTATCACTTTTCTTTTGAACATTTGGATCTACCAAAGAATTAATTCTGCTTATAGTGGTGCTGTCTTCGTCTATTGTGATTGACTCGACACGATAACCGCTGTCCACTAAACTCGAAACTAGTTCCACAGCAATAGCGAACTCCATCGACTTCGCGCTTCCTCCGTAATTTTTCCTACAATCGTGATCAGACGCATCGTCTGTAAATAAGCATTTTCTACAGTCTGTTGATTTTACTCCGTAGCTGATACACTTTCCACTTTTTTCTCCTATGAATGTTGCATGTCCTACAACAAATATATATTTTTTCGTTGTTTAAAAGGTTATAATGTATCATTTCTGCTAGTTATTACAATGGTTAGAAAATATGATTAACAGACAAAAACAGACAGATTCCTTAAAAAATGTGCGCAATAAGGAGTAACAGTGGTAACACGTCCTTAACCACGTATCAATTTCCGAACTTGTGATTAAAAAACTGTAACGAAGTCTCTTGGCTAGAACAAAAGAATAATAGCCTATAGTTCTTGGACTGAAAACTTTATTATGAAACTCACCCGTACGACTGTTATAACATCTGCCGCTACCTCTCTTCTGCCATGCTCCGTCAAAGGATACTGATATGAGTTTTTCATCATTCCCAGGTTCTTCTGTATCAGTTGGATTGGACCTTTAAAAATTGTGAATTAAGACATTTTATCGTCCGAAAAAAAAAGAACTCGACAAACATTCATATTATTTGTAAAGTAAACACATCCTTACAGTAGCTTAGAATTACAAAGTTTTCTGGATAAATATAATATAAGAGATAGAGATTTAAAAAGGACCACCCCCTCCCGCAATTCAAAAACAGAATGAACAAAGAACATAATAAAAACATGCAGTCTTTGTATTTTTTTACTTTCACTTTCAACTTCTTTTATAGACTATACAGTTTTATCTCTATTGTACATGTACACTTACACTGAAAGTTGTTCTTCCTCTATAATCGCTTCTTCACATGTCGAAAGTGTCGTACTTTCCACCGATTTTCCTATTTCTCGTTCCCTTTCCTTCATTGCTTTGACTGTTAATGGTGGTATATTTAATGTTGAAAACAAACTATTCATCTGTTCTGGACCAAGGCCACAATGTATCATTGCTGAAGAATAAAAAAAATCTGTCAAGGTAAAAATTGCTGGGTTCTTTAAACAGGAAGTAGGCGAGCGGAAGATCCGAATTAAAAACCTACGTAATTTGGTCCCATGCATACTGATGCTGCATACTAAGTATCAAATAGCTGTGATTAGTTTGGTTACTGACAAACTTGTCACGAAAATTATTTCCAAGCACGACAACATTCGCCATCCGGAAATGTTTAGAGTCTTTGTGATATTCGGCCAAAAATGGTAATCGATTTGATTATACATGTATTTTGAACATTTATAAATGCCTTTATTATTTAAAATAGATTTTATTTATTTTTGAAAATAAGGGAAAAACAGAAACACAATTATGGAGGAATATATTGGAAAAAAATATGTACAGTAATTTCTTACCTAGAGCACATTTGGTATTGATATCAAAAATCTTTATTCCTTTATCCTGCTTGTTCGGATGTTTATGTCGCTTTCCTGTGTGCACTAAATTAACTGCCTTCCAACTGACACATTTGATTTGTAGAACACTACCAAAGCCGTAGCGTGTTTCCTCCAAGCAATCCGACAGTTGAAGAGGGGCGCTTTTACAGTGCTGACATTCTTTCAGCTGGTCTGCCAAAAATCCTAATTCTACAATTCTTCGTCCGTCTCTCCAAGATATTTTATCATCATCTGTTTGTGTTTGTCTATCTTGAGTACTGCTATCCTTTTGACTTGCTTTCTCTTTCCTTTTCGTGAAGAATCCGTTTTTCTGTCGACTGGGCAGCTTTCCGTCCATTTTCAAAATGTCCGATATTTCAAAACTGATTATGACGTTAAAAAATGCAATACTTTCCCGTAATTTTTAGACTTTTCTGATAATTTTTATCTGAATTCTGAGATTTTATTAAGTAAACTATTTTAATTGCTTTTATTAAAAAATTAGTGATTGTAAGAAAATGTAATGCATGTGTGTATACTTAAATAAATTGAGTTTAAAGTACTCTGTACATGTAGGTTCCTTATCATTATTCTTCATTCATAAGGATATTGGGGGTTTTGTTTGCGATTTAATGGAAAAATTCTACAATTTGCTTTTTGTCTTGCTTTGTTCTGATTTTCGGTTCTTCGAGCAATGAATGTAGGCGTGCCCGATTGCCGATATGTTCATTCTGAAAACACACAAAAATTCTGTTATTTTTGTAAATATGCATTCTATATTTTTTCTGGTAGATATTCATCATATTTGGATTTTTGCTTAGATATCAAATACATAGAAGAATATAAGAATCTAACACCGGTGTTAGGGCAAGATAAGGAAATCTCCGACACCCAGAGGGTAAGATTTCAAGTCTGCAACGAGGCTCTGCCGAGTTGCAGATGTTAAGAAATCTTACCCAAGGGTGTCGTAGATTTCCTTATCTTGCCCTAATCATCGGTGTTTGAATATTTTTCTCACTAAACCCATAAATTGTACAACGTGGATTTGTTTACAAAACATAGCGTATGACGTAAACAATAGAGTTACGTCCTTTGGAAACTGCACGAGGCTATCTCACATGGGGTGGTGTGAGACAGAAAAATCTCACACCGCTAAAAATAGGAACTGTCCTGTCCAAAAAGTGAGAATAGAAAAAGTTAACGTGCATTACGCCGACGTCGACGTTTCTTTCGATTAAAGAAAGATAACTCTTGTCGTAACGTCGTATCGTAACGTCCCACCTTAATGAAACTTGGTATCATTGATACTTAGGATGTCCTGCACTTAAATTATGTTTCGAGTTTGATCCGTCACAAACGTGGCTTGTAAATAAAAAAATATAAAAGAAGTGAAATATAATTCGCTTTCATCGTCTTGAACTTTGTTGTAATTTAGATTTTCAGCATCAAATCCTCTACACAATTTCTCAATAAGTTCGATGTCTCCTAGTAGGGGTTAACACACGTTAAAGGTACCAAACGCATATAGAATGAAAACTATAGCAGAAAGAAAAAAAATGTCTCTCTTGCTTAAATCTTGTGTTTATGGGCTAAAAATTATTCGTCGGGTTGAGTGGGTGTGTGTGGTATGGTTAAACGCGCTCTTCGAATCGCCTGGGCCATAAAGGGCGGTCAGTTTTACTAGTGCAGGAAACCGGTGTACCTGGAGGAAACAACCGACCTTTGATCAACTGACCAATCTTATCACATGCAGGTGGGGAATTCCCGTTTTTTTTATTGAATGCAGGACTCGAACACCATCGCGTCGAAGATGTCAGATGAGTCCTTACATGGGGTATGGCTATTTAAAGCTCATTAGTAGCGGTTTTTGTTGTTTGTGTCCTTGAAAATAAACAATATTGCAGATAGATGTAAGGGTTGAATGCTAAATCATTCAGCTCATAGGTCAATAAAGGTATCTTTTTTGGTAAAAGTTGTCAGATAACGCCTTATTGGGATAGTAGCTCACAAATGTGACCCTTATAGCTCAAGAACAAAGTCTTGTTAATTTGTGGTCCTAAAGGAGCTGAACATTTAAGCAAACAACAGCTTTTCTCTATCTGCAATAGTTTTCATTCTACATGTATACGCCAAAAACATGAACAAAACAAATATTTTTCACCTTTAAGGGGCTGTGACCCCTATAAGGGATCATCGGACAACATGACCAAACTGAAACTTCGGTAGAGCTTTTGATGCTGGAGCAGAAGGGTGGCATCAGATTTCATCTATCACTAATACTTTTAGATTTACAAGCCAAAAACAGTAGTCTGACCCCCTGGTCTATTTTTAGTAACAGTGGCCATGTTTTTGACGGATCAAAAATCAAAACACATGTTTGGTGCAGAACATCTAAGGATCATTCATACCAAGTTTCATTAAATTCTGTTCAGTAGTTTCAGAGGAGAAGATTTTTGAAAATTGTTAACAGACGACGACGGACGACTGACGACGACGGACGCAAAGTGATGGCAATATCTCATATGGACCTTCGATCAAGGTGAGCTAAAATGAATGAATCTATAAAACATTGAACGTTAAAACCTTTGTGAAACATTTGTAAAAATATCTAAATAAATTATTTGGATATTAAAGAAGAAAGCAAGACATCCTATAGGTGTCTTATTTCTGAAACTTTATTGAACTTTAGACTGTTTACCCATTTTTCAAGATTGGTCGAATCTGATTTCGATACGGACATAGATCAACTTTTGGATAACTAAAGCGCAGTTTACTTGTCGTTTTCATCACTGTATACATGTCTTGATTTGAACAATCTCATCCCATTAGATAGTTTCAATTAAGTATGATTGTGAAAATGTAAAACATGGTTAGATTAATATATTTAGATAATATTGAGGACGAAACACGAGTGCCTAAGATAAATCTTTAAAAGAAGTACCCTTTGAACCAGTACGTTATCCTGCACAAACTATTGTTATCAATTGGCTCGTACTTTTGATATTACATATGTTTACTTTGTACAAATATTTAGAGGACTAGATAACCTTCGTTCATCTATACCTTGTGATATCAACAGTTTAGTTAATTAGGACAATTAAATACCATTTCGGTTGCATAACTTAACGCCTGACACAAAAATGCTAGCACAGGGTGGTGTTGCTCGACGGTCCTTCTGTTCTCTGAGTAAATTTTATGAAAGACATCAATGTACGCTTACAGGCAAATAAAGCGTTTATATCTCTTAGATCAGTGCAGATGTTGGTTTGTTAAAATGTTTTGTTTCGGAATTTTGGACACGCTAAATTGGCCGTCAGCAATGCGACACGTGTGGTTTAGCAAAAAGGAACTGGGCACTCTTCCGAAGCACAATAGAGTTCAGTCTCATTTCAACGTTGTTGATTGCTATTTAGTTGGTATTGTGTCTGCATTTTGTCTGTTTCTTGCAATTAGTGCTGTGCTCGTTCGTGTTAAATGGTTTTGTCTCTTACTTTTTGGACTAGCGAAACATTCAAAATATCCGATTTGTTTCTCTTTGCTTCTTTTAGACCTTCCCTTCACTGAAGATGAGAAAAATTTTCGAGATGGCAAAATGTAGGAATAAGATTGAAAAACACTTCGTGTATATAGAACCTGGCCTAAACGAATATATCCATTGAAGTCAGCAACAAACACATCTTAAAGAGATAAGATTATTCAAATAGATAAGCGTTAAAAATTTATTAGACTGACTCACTTAATGCTATGATGCCCAATTTATCTCGAGTGCAACGGCATTTGAAAAAAATGATAAGTACAGATACGACAAGACATAACCTGTATGCCAAGTTAAGTAGAAAGGTAAACTTTTTGACTGCCTAAAGTTAACTGATGTCTGCTTTTTCGGGCAGACCGTGGACCGATCTTAAGTTGTAACTGTAATAGCAAACTCTGTCCACGGTCTGCTCTTCTTGACCGCTCTGCTAGTTAACTTTAGTCCACAAAAAATCGAAATTATAAAAAGAATATTTGGGCAACCTTAACTAGCATATGTTTGAATGGAAAAAGGTTAAAATCTCAAGTGTGTATCTTCTCAAATGCTAGTACAATATTCACAATTTAATTATTATTTCGGATATTATCATGCTGGATCAGACGAGATTTTTCCTGTGTTAATAGTTTATTATTATTATTTTTTAAGATTTGAATTATTGTATTTTTGATGTTTCATTGGCATGTAAAACCGTTCAATGTAGCACGCTTGCATTCTATTCATTTAATATGCTTACAATGTTTTTACCAATGAAATTAGATACACTGAATAAAAAGATGATAATCTGGTAGCTATTTTAAATAAGTCATACATTTTTGAAGGTTTAAAAATGGCAATCAACGGCATGTAAAAATAAAGTTAACTCGAGATGCAACCCTACATCCACTAAAACTATAATCGTTTATAGCATGAAAATGAGCACATGGACTTCATTTTTCTCTTTTAATTTGATCATTTGTTTTCCATATCTTTGAAATAAATGCTTATTAATCCATTTTTATTGATTATTAGATAGAGGGGCTACCCTCTCAACCCACTTTTAAATAAATAATTTACGTTATAACAGGTAAAGACTGGATTTGTCTGTTTTATTTTATCATCTTCACACACGGTTCACCTTTTAAAAGGTATGTAGAAACCCCATGATGTTTCGTGAATAGATATGTTATCTTTAATCTACACATTGCTTAATAGTTTACCATTTGCGAAATAAAAAAGGACAACAGTGTTAGTGCGCAATCGGGGAAAAATGTGAAATAGTGATAAAGTAAACTCAAGTTCGGTAAGTCTTTGTACCCAAGTATTATTGTATGACTTTATGTTTCAAATGATTTTTTTTTGTATTTGATTTCGTAGTGATTGTAGTTTTGTCTGAAGATGACGTTTAACCTTGAAATGACAAATTGTTTGTTGAGTTGCTGATATTTTTTTTAAATTGTTTGATGTCAATTTGATAGTAATTCAGTCAAATCAGGATCAGAACTAAATGAAACAATACATTGAATCGCCAAGGATACAGCACACATACCACAGACCAATAAAATCAATTGTTTTTAAACTTCCGCATTGAAATACGATATACTGAATTTCTTTTTTCAAACACCTTCTTAACGTAAAACTTTATTTAAGGGGTAATATATATTTAGTAATCATTTATATATATATAGAGAGAGATAAACGACCCTTTGTTACATTAATATGACTTCGATGTCAGGGCTGCCCCATTCAACCACCTGGGGCACACATCCCAGTCGCTTTGTTGGCAAAGCGTCCTGACCCGATGTCAGGTTTCTGAGCGCTCTTTAATGGACTTTTACCGACAAGCTAAGCGCTGCTGCGAGCCTATTCGCCATAATATCTTTTTAGAAATGAAAACTATGTACTAACTGGTAATTCAAATTTTAACATATATAATCGTGTACAAATTTAACCAACCTACATTTATTTAAATTAAAGATATACCAGTCAAATTAAAATCATCAACGGTCTTAACTTGGAAAAAATGATGGGTGAAACAATGTTTTATAAAGCCAAACCACCATCTTTAATTGCAATAATTTTAGGGTCAAATGACACAAAACACATACACATGTGGACATAACCGAAATAACGGGATGATCAACAAACTGCAAAAAAAAAATTTATACAATAACAAATCATTTATTATGACATAATTTTGAATTCAGCTACCAGTGACTGAAAATCTGTATAAGTGATTCTAGGACTTCTAACCTAATCTATATAAAGTTTCATTTTATCGTTTTTTTTTTCTTTTCAAGAAGTTGCTGCAAAGATCCAGGAAAAGAAATATCCTATATAAATCATATTTAATAAAAGATTAAAAAGCAAACTTTCATAAAAAGTAACAAACAAACATCAAAGGTACATGAAAGTTTTAATATTCAAGCCAAAATCCATCATCGATGATATTTTGCATGCACGGTAAAAGGAAAGCATCATGGTATTCAAACAATTATGAAATATAAGCAATCTGAAATTTCAATAAAAATATATATATGGAAAATTATTAACTGGCAATTTCATTTCAAACAGGTAAGGGGCCTGAACACATCTACACTCATTTCTTTGTTGTCAGTTTTATATACAGTGCACCTCTCAAGAAGTATGCGGAAGAAACATAAAGATGTAAAATCAATAGACATGTTATCTATATGCTATACGTTATATCGGACGTTAGATTTTCTTAATAAACAAGGATTACGTAGTGTGAAGAATGACACGTTCAACATTGTACATTCGACATAAAGGTGATGAGGTGAACAATCGACTGTTGAACAATCGATTTGAATGTGTTTTGAGAGTTTGATCATTTTTTTTTTCATTATAATATTGCAGTTGTATCTTAAATTTTAAAAAGCATTATTACCTAATCAACATTTTGTAGATTATATTATTTACGTTTTTTTCGAATCACGATACTTTGAGTAAACATTTTGGGGTATTGAATGTTTAGTTGAGTTGAGACCCCTTACGTTTTTTCTTGCTCTTTTTGTCACCTTTATATTAGAGTTACTTTTTAGACAAAAAAGGCGTCTAGTTTAGGAAATAAATGGACCCCTCTAACATACGGCTAAATCTGATACATTTGAAAGATTGCACTTATACCTTTATGAAATGCCTGGTAAAAAGAACTTGAAATATTCACAATCTAAAATTTGCATTTAACATCAAGGGAGGTAACATGCTTTAATCACGTTTTTCTGATAAATAAGGATTTTTATCTTAAATGAAATGGCAATCGGTTAAACTCATTTAAACAAGGAAATAAAAATGACAACAAAGTTCCAGACAATAGATTTTGCTACACCTGACGCGCTTTTCGTCTATTCAAGACTCATCACAGGCGCTCTACCAAAAATACGAGTCATTAGTCAAACAATTGTACATCTTCAACCCTTTTATTGTACCGTTTATTGGCAAAAAGTTGGAAAAAGTGCAGTTTTGGAAGAAAATGTTAATACTGTTTATGAATATTTCTAAATGAATAATGATCAAACGTGGTAAAAATAAAATGAATGAAGATTTCATTTCACGCGAAATAGGTATCCATATACATAATGCAATGCAGTTTTCATATCATGTAATTGGATTTCCAAATAATACCGTTAAAATTTCACATAAAGCGGTATAGTGTAGAAGCAAAGTAAGGAGTGCTTGACATCAAGTACTAGAAAAAAAGTAGTATACACCGTTCATTAATTGTTTTTCGGGCCAGGCAGCCCTCTAAACATGTCTCTGATTTCATATCCGTTTCTCAGCCGTCTTATTACCGGTAAATTAAGAGGAAGTAATTCTGACGGTAAGAGGTGCATTGAACAGCTTATGGCTTGTGTATCCGCACTTGTCTGAGTTAAATATCTTTTTTTTCGTCGTCTGTTTTTGATCTGACGAATTTGTACTGTCTTTTTTATTATCTACCTTTTCTTTAACATGTTTCTTACATTACCTTTATTGTTAGGACGGATTGGATCCTGATATTTTAAATTCTTTCTGTTCAGAAAGCCCGACAATGTCCTTACAAAACGTTTTCAAATACAAAACCCCCCATTTCAAACACTTTTGAAACCACGAATAACTCCCCTAAGATTGACTCAAATTAAAAACTAAACCACATAAGTTTTACAGTGACATATAACATTTTGTGCATCCTAAGGTTACAGCAAGAAAATGTAGGTCACCTAATCCTTGCGACCTTTCCAACAATTTACGACCACAAAACTTTTGATAAGAAATTAAAATGTTCAAGTCCCATATGACCAATTATCACTACCAATTCAATTAATTAAGAATTTTCATCTACACTATGCGACCATTCAAGCTACATGTATATACGACCACTTTTAATAAAATATAAGAAATTGCCACCTCAAATCAAGCCTCTGATGACCAGTCAGGGGACCAACTTGTGCAAGAAAGAATAGATCTTACTTGTACCAGTAATATTATATGAATGGTTTCTTACTCTGTAGAGTGAGATCCAATTCTGACTTCTATAGGTTAGAATGAACCTGCCTTGTTAGAGTAAAAATTGTTTCTATCAAAATTTTTGAAATTACATTTTTCAAAATCAATAAATCTTATTTAAATTGTATCAAAAGGTCAACAACATTATCCTGCATTTAGAATGAAAGAATCATGGGCAAATAGGAATTGACTGTAAAGTGTCAATTGTCATCAAAAAATTTCATAGCTAATTGATTGAGTCTGTCATTTATATCCACGGTTTTGAACACCATTGTGGTTTATACTAGATAAATAATTGGTATTTAATGATGTTAGCATAATTAAAGACATTGGTGTTGATGACTGCCAAAGTAGAGAAATTTACTGCCAAAGGAGGGCAGTAAAATAAATTGTAATTCTGACTTGTACGAGTAAGAATGATATTAAAATAACAAATCTAAATTTCAAACCCATGACTATTTTGTACGTGATGACTTCAGTTTTCCAATCGTCAACTTTACCTTCTTGTGTAGCAACATTCTGCCCGCTCCAGCTTATGGAGTTAACGCATCTCATTTGATTCGTTACTCCAGAGCGTGCGGGACTTACATCGATTTCCTGGGCAGAGCGACACGTCCGAAGCAAAAATTGCTCACACAGGGTTATGTTGCTGCTCGGTTGCTGTCTTCACTCAAGAAATTTTACGGAAGACATCATGCACTTATAGACAAATATGGGATTTCGATCTCTCAGATGAGTGCAGATGTTGGTTTGTCATAGGCTTTTGTTTTGTTTTCCTTTACCGGATTTGACACGCTGAATAAACTTTTGACAACGCGACGGGTGTGCTATAGCAAGCTGGAACTGCTTACTCTTCCGGAGCACCTGAGTTCACTCTTGTTTCGAGTGGAGTTCGCGTTGTTGATTGATATTCGGTTATTTTGTGTTTCCATATTTTACATGATGTCTGTTTTTGTCCCGTTCCTGTTGGTGTTTACTGGTCTTGTCTCTGCCCTTTCGGACTTTTGATATTCGGATACCCCATTGGTACTTCTGTTTCTTGTAAGACTTATAAATAGCTCTTAGAATATATAGAAAAGGAATTTAACCATACAGAATATCTCAAGATAAAACAGACTTTCTAGAACAATCTACTTGTAGAAGTCAGATTGAAAATTCTAAAAATAAGAACATAACTCTAGTTTGTTTAATCTGACTTGTACAAGTAAGATTGAATTTGACCAATCTGACTTATGAAAGTTGGTCCCCTGACTGATGACTATGCAACAAAATTGAAAGGCATAGGTTACCAGCACTTTACCGTGCTGAATTACCTCCCCTAGATTTACCGAAAGCAAGAATACCACCGAGATCCAAGATAGGCGATGAGATCTAATAAAACGTCGGATATGACGTCAGACATACACAGTAAATCCGATATTGCAAACAACAGGCGGATATGACATTACAGACATGTACAGAAGGCTCCTCGGCCCGTTAGGTCCGAGGAATGATACATGAGCGATGCACGTATATTTCTGACATTTTCAACATATCGATAGTCTCTTCATATGAGGCAGTGATGGTGTTCCATACTTATCTTAATCTAGAAATAAAGAAATGTCTTTAGTTTTGTTAGTTAGTCTCAGTATTTAGTCATGATGACTGAAACGCCATCGGTACTGTATATGGTAACACCACTTTCCTCTTGTTCTCAGTTATTGAAAATGCAGAGTGAAGAAGACAACAGAGAAGATGATATATGGGAACCCCCAAAAATAGATGATGAAGGTGCTACTTCTTTTCCATCAACATCTGCACAAAGTGCAATGAAAGGTAGAATTTAAAAAAAAGACACAAAAGCATTGAGTGCCATATAGTTTCTGTATAAAAAATGATTTTAATTTTCGTTCAATTTGTGGAAGTCGCTTTTGTAAGCTGATTCTGAAAAAATCTACTTTGTACAGCATTTCGAACGCCATAAATTGAAATTTTATATCACAGACTTTTTCAACTTTTCAAATGCTGGGAACTTTCATGTCAAAGTATGAGGCTATAATTCTACATTTAATTCTAATCAAACATATAACTTGCTATCAAAATATCAACATTTTTGAAAAAGAAAATTCAAATCATTCGTACATTTTTTCTATATTCTGCATTTAATTTAGCCTTTTTCAAAAATCAGGATCAATTTCCCTTTCAAATCAAAAAAACAAATTAATATTAATCTATATTATTGACCAAGTTGTTCTGGGGTCAATTATTTTGTGTTTCTTCGTTTAAATCTTACCTAAAAGACTGAAAAAATTAAGCTCCGCCCAAACATGTCAATAAAATAGAGAAAAACCTAATATTAAAGTTTTTTAAGGATGATGGGGGGTCAGCTTTTGAGATTTTTGACATTTTTTTGGAATCCTCGGGTTTTTTCCATCAAAATAAGGCAAAAAGTTTTGCACGGTAACCCCTATTTTTCTTTTGTGTAAGGTCTTCATTACATCATAAATATCTGTTTTACAAATTTATTTCAAATTCTAATCACTTTTACAAAGGTTTAAACAGCTAAACTATACTAATGATAAAGCTATGAAAAAGACAGAGAAAACCTTTTCCCGCCAAATTTTGAACTCTTATTATCTTTAAAACGAGCACGGTAAGCTATCAAAAGTTTTAGCTTACTTTGTATTTTTAAGTATTCCTTTATTATTTAAGGCCTTAATTTCAAAACTTCATCACTTAAAAAGTCAACCTCGAATATCCTTAATGCATTACCCATTGTGTTTCTTTTAATGTGGAACTTCAGGCGTATATATTTTCGGGGGTGTAAGCCAAATCCATCAGAGTTTTGTTAAAATTTACAGATTTAACCATTCATTAACGAACATTGAAAAAATGCAAAAAATAATTGGGGGTCACGGAGCTTTCCAAAGATTTATGACCTTGCAAAGTTGGTGACCTAGAGTTTTGTTTTTCAATAGATTATAAAGGGAAAAGAGTTATTTAGCATCACTGTGAACTAAAAACCCATCAGCTTTTAGTTATATATATATATATATAGATTTTTGGTATGCGAGTTAACCATGAGGAGTTACGGATCAAGTTTGAGTTTCATGCTAGTCCACACATTTTTATTGGAATTATGGCCCTTTAAACTTTGAAAACTCATTGAAATGTCCGTTTTCCACACTTGTTTATAAACGTTTATAGATAATGAACTGATTTCTTGTATGTGATTTTACCATGATGAGTTACAGATCAGGTAAGAGTTTCGTGCAGGTCCACAATTTTTTACCGGAGTTATGGCCCTAAGAAATTCGAAAATCCACTGCAATTTTATTTCATGCACTTTTTTCTTATTCCTTGTAGATAATGAACTGATCAAGTTTAGGTTTTCATTTGTTTGACAAATTTTTACCAGTGATTGAAATATGAGACCGGTAGAGGACTATTTATTGTTTTGCAATACTCTAAGAATGCTTGCAAAATATTCATGTTATATTTATTTCATTAATAAAAAAAATATAGAATTAGATTTTGCATCGCTTGCCTTATTTTAAGTCATTTTAATTGAAATCCATACTAAAAAATAGCAAAATGTCCCCAAAAGAAGCTCAGTTTTATACTCAAAAACCACCTTAACTGCCATACTTTATGACTTTCTATTCGAATAGGTAGTTGAAACCTTTTAATACTAACTTGAACATTTTTGTTTAAAAAAAAGGTCAAAAGCAAATTAATTAATGAAAGTAATTGAAATATATATACAGCATAACAAACTGAACCGTTTTTAAACACGTTTCGGTCTTTCTATTTTTTACATTAAGTTTTTATATACGAAAATTGGAAATTTATAAACTTGGAAAGGGAAAGACCTTAATGATTATACTATCAATTTAATAATACATGACACATTATTTACTTCAACTGACTAAACGATTTGTTTTTCGAAAACAATGGAAAACACAGGTACAAATTAATATCTGATAGTCGATTTTACTTACTTTGTCATCAATGAGTCTATGAAAAAATATATATGCAAAAGACCAAATATTAGAAATGCTAAATTTTCTAATCAACTTAATATTTTATCAGTTTGGTGGACGTAGTTTTCAGCAAACAATAGGGATTCCGATGGGCACTACTTGTGCACCTTTGCTTGCTGATTTGTTTCTTCATTCATATGAAGCAGACTTCCTACAATATGTTCTATACAAAAAAAATCTTAGATTGGCTTTCACTTTTAACCTCACATAATATTGATGTTGTCCTTTCACTGAACAATTTTCGATCTGGTTACTTTCTACATCTCCTATATCTTCAGGAACTTAAGATAAAGAACAAGACGAATTTTAGGAAGTCTGCTTCATATTTAGACCTTCATCTCAAAATATACTCTCAAGGAAACTTTAAACAAAGATCTTTGGCAAACCTGATTGTCAACTTTCTCTTCTTCTAAAGCAACATTCTGCCCGCTCCAGCTGATGGAGTTTACGTAAAAGCTTGCAGGAATTACATCGATTTTCATGGCAGAGCGTCACGTTTAACAGAAAAAAAATTGTTAATATAGGATGATGTTGCTCCTCGGTTCCGGTCGTCCATCAATAAATTATACGGTAGACATTATATATTCATAGACAAATACGTGATTTCTATCACTCAGATGAGTGCAGATGAAGTTTACTTTCCTGACCAGATTTGAAACACTGAATTGATTGGTGGCAACGCGACGGAAGTGCATTAGCAAGCAGGATTCGTTTACTCTTCCGGAGCACCTGAGTTCACTCTCATTACAACTAGTGTTCGCGTTATTAGTTCATATTCAATGGTTTTTGTGTTTCCGTATTTTATATGTTGTATGTTTCTTCGCCCTGTCCTTTTTTGTGTGTGCTGGTTTTGTCTCTGCCCTTTCTGACTTTGACATTCGGATGCCCTCTTTTTAAATGTATATTCATCACATAATTATGATACCAGTTTTTGATACAATAAATAGATGACTTATCATTAAAATTGGATATATGAAAATTGTCTGCAAAATATATCATAACAGTGTTTTGTACCATTTTGCATATTGCTAGAAAACAAATTAAATAGTTCCCAACTTAAGTTTCATTTCATCTTTTTATAGACCATACAAGGATGGCTAAACATGCTTGTGGAGTAACAGTATGCGAGAGCCATACATTTTGTTATAAGTGTGGAAAGAAAATAGAAAAAACCATTTTTGAAGCAGATGACGGGTTAGGAAATCATAAATCTGCAAAAGGTATTTTAATTAATTTTCTAAATGACTTTCCTTTAAAAAGTACCTGCTAAAGTTAAGATAGCAGAACCGCATGTTTTTTTTTCAAAATCATTTACATTAGGGTTTCAATGTGAGAAATGCTAATTATAAATACAAGTAAAAAATGAATTAGATAAAGAAATAGTTTTTTTAATTTTTAATTGACATGTCGCATTCGAACGATGTATTTATTTTAGTATTTTTTCTCAAAATGATAAAAACTTTATTAAAAACGTTAATAATCTGTTAATATTTGAATCTGCCATGTCTGTTGTAGGTGCATAAATGATAAGGATCTATGTTTTTAATATAAATGGAGCCTTTTATTACATTTATTTTTACAATAGAAAGTAAATATTGCGTCGTTGCATTTATTGATACCTATTTCCTTTTAAAAATGACGTATTAGGGCAAGCAAGAGAAAGTGCCAGGGAAGTGCTTTATTTCCCTCTTCAACATCTTAGATGTAATCTAATATTATCAAACTTGTGACCCTTGCTTGAAATTTTTTCCCAAAATCATAATATAGTTTAGAAGGAGATAACAAAGTATTATTTATATATTATCTTTAGTAAAAGACATAACTCTTAAACGCAGAATGTTATGCTTGTATTTTTCCTTAATGACAAGACCAAAAACATATATATGTTTAATTTTTTATTGTTGCGTAGAAATTTGGTAAAAAATATAACGTTTTTTTTTAATAATAATGGCTTTGAAAAGGAAATACCTTAATAAAAAGTTTCAGATAAAAGATTTGTAGCATTGTAGTTAACTAGTGTAGATTAGAAACATTCATTTTTTCTCAGGAAGATTAACAACAAAAGAATGATACATAAAACGCACAATATAAAATTCTGAAAAGAAAAAAAAAATTACAAGCTTCATAGAGGCAGATTATTCAATTAGTTTGATAAAGGTTATAACAAAATTACCGAACTTGGAGAAAAAACAAGGAAGACCTACCGGAAAAATTGAAGATCGCAATGGATCTGACTTTGTACAGGCATTTCAAAAGAAATTGTGGGTTAAACCAGGTTTTCAGGCGCGCAAAAACCTCCCCCTACCATTACAATCTCTGGGTCCTGTAAATACAAAAGAACCACACCAGGTTTGTGAAGACATATTAGAGATGGTAATGTATACATCTCAGTACATACATTTTTTTAGTTTAATATGTTGATTTTTATCTATCGAAATTTTAACACTTTTTCATTATAATATTTTTAGTTGACGAAAAAGCTACTAAAAGTATCACACAATTAGCTATTGATCTGGAAGAAGGGCCAAAGCAACCGATTAAATTTGGTTCTGCTGGTCGGAGTGCAATGGGAAAGTCGTCTTTTATTAATACAATTTTGAATAAGAAACCTGGAGATGAGGACTACGCAAAAACTGGTCATGGAGATACAACAAAGGAAACAAAGTTATACACCCACTCGGTACATCCTAACTTTCAGATTTGGGATACACCAGGTTTTGGATCTCTCAATATGACCAAAGAGGAATTCCTGAAAACTGTAGATTTAAAGACATTTGACGTTTTCTTTATATTTTTTGATAATGTACTTAACAGTGATGACCTGTGGATTGCAAAAACATTAGCTGATTTAAAAGTTTCGTTTTGTTTGGTTAGATGTAAAGTGGACATCATAGTAGATGAAGCAAAGAAATCCAAGCAGCCAAACAGTATAAACACAGCCGTCGAGGAGCTAAGATCAAACCTCAGATCGACAATGGATCGATATGATGTATTGAAAAACGCACGTATATTCCTAATATCAAATATCAAAATGTATTTTCAATACGGCGACTGGACGGATCTTTTACTATTTCTTGCTGAACAAATTCCTGATATCAAAAGGGAGGCATTATTTTTTATACTGCCTGTTCTAACGCCTGAAACTCTTACATTAAAGTACAATGAATTGCGTCGTCGGATAACCAAGGTTGCAATCTTAGCAGGAGCAATATCCGCAATCCCAGTTCCATTTCTTGATGCCCCCATAAATATTGGGATAGTTGTTCGCGAGGTTTTGATTTATCGGGATGTTCTTGGTTTAAACAGTGACTTTGCAAAATATCACGTGCACGCCACTGATGAAACATCACTTAAAGAAAAAGTAATGAAAGGATTAGGAATGGCGACAACTGCAGCCTTTTCTGGAGGAACCGCAGTGGCAGGTGTGATTTTGTCGCAGGTCGATGTTCTCATTCCTGTAGTGGGATCAGCGGTTTCGGCCGTTAGTGTAAATCGAGTAGTTTCGTATTATCTCAATAAAACCCTAGATCAAACACACGATGAAGCTAAAAAGTTATACCAGAAAATTACGACTCCAAATCAAAATTAAACTAAAACACTCATTTATTCATCTTGAAACCTGAACAAGATTGCATGGAAGATAAAACAAACAACTTATCAAACTGTCTATTAGAACAGCATCAGGCATTTGATTTAAAGTTTTATTGTAATAAATCTGTTAAACAGCATTTCTATTGTCAAATATGTACTTTCGTTTTACTTTGCATTCATAGATTGCATTGAATGATAGATTGAGCTCATTTAAGAGCCGCTCTATCATAGTTGACAAAGGCCCTAATATCAACGTTAAGACTATAAAAAGTTTAAAAAAAGCCAGAAGTTTTCGAGGCACAATTAGTATTATATATATGAAATAAAATGACATTTATATGTTGCTATTAGTTAACAATTTCCTTTAGCAACATTTCCTTTTATTTACTAATACAAAACATTAACGTCCGAATTATCTATTTTTTAACACTTTTAACCCATCATTTCGTTTGAAATGCCTGTACCAAGTCAGGACCATTGCGATCCACCAGTTCTCCGGTATGACTGATTCGTTTTTGTCATTTTCTCTGGACTATGAGATTGATCATTCAAGTTCGGTAGTTTTGTTATTACCTTTATTTTGACATCGTTTGTAATGATGTGTTCATCAAATGACCTTATACATTGTTAACTAAAAATGAACGACAACGATTGTTCAAAACGCCCCTGTAAAAACAAATAAGGACATTTTCTTGATAATATAAAGGTTTTTTTTAGAAGCAACTTTTTGAATATGGACAGTCAAAAAGATCAATGAAACACCGTGCATCATTATTCAAAGTAAGAATTTTTATATTTTGAGAGTATTTATATTTAGATGCAAAATCTTTGAAAGCAAAATAATTCTTAGTGTTGCACGTCTTTAAACGAAGTTGTAATTTAAACCTTGAAGAGGTTATTATCTATCTTATACTAGGAAAAAATCCCCGATTTCGCGGGAAAATCTCAAAATCGTTGCGTTGCTTTAAAAAATAGACAACATTTATCGCAAATTAATTGTTCTACGGTTAGTTTATTATCTTTTATTTTGTGTTATCTGTAAAATTAAACAGACGGTCCAGCGCTAATTTAAACGTAGGAAAAAAACTTTAGTATGGTTTTCATTTTTCTATCATGTTACAATTTTTGACAGTAAAACATATAAAACCTTTTAAATATATAACATAATTATAATTAATTGAAAAGTTTTGTTGGATTTTTTTTGCAATTGTCTGAAAACAGGGGAGATAATTTCAAACATTTCTTAAAAAGCGGGGGTAATTCCGGAACGTTAACGGCCATATCGTTACCGGATCAATTAAGTAGATTAATTAGCAAACTGCAGACATAATTGCATATGTGCTTATAAAATTTTCAAAGGGCACAACTATCCCCTATTTTTGATATATGAAGCTTAGTCGTAGCATTTGTTGTTTAGTCTGCAACCCGGCTAACAAAAAACGCTTCGTTATTTTAGTAGTATAGATTGTCTTATTTGTTCTGCCTCTAGGATGCATTGTGTTAAATTGTAAACAGCTAACCAGTCACAGATAGTTTATATCCTTTATTACAGAAATAATAGTCATCGAATACACGAACAAAGAGTCATGTGTGTGATGTATAACATTGGTGATGATGTACATATGATTTAAAGACTGAGATGTGCATATGATCCAATGTTGCATATTGATTTTAACTGTGAACAATGCATGTCGTGAAAAGCTATAAAAATAAAAAATAGAAATAATGTAACCTTTGTCACAAAATCATGTTTATTATGTTGTACGTACTGTATGTATGCATTTTTTTTTGATTTTGTGACATGGGTTACATTATTTTTATTTTTAATAGCTTTTCACCACATGTAACGTTCACAGTTAAAGACAATATGCAACATTGAATCATATGCACATCTCATTTTTTAGATCATATGTACATCCTCACAAATGTTATACATTACACACATGACTCTTTTGTTCGTGTATACAATGACTATTATTTTTGTAATAAAGGATATAAACTATCTGTTAACTGGTTAGGCTGTTTGCAATTTAACACTATACAGCCTAGAGGCAGAACAGTAAAAAGATTTTAGCGGACGTAGCGTGTTGACCTGATAAGCAGACATCTCCAATAATGGTCCAACCAAGAGGTGAACGTTGTGCGAAGGGTAACTCAGGTGAGCCAATCCTCTGATCTATCACATGGTGAGCCATAGGTCGGTCACGGCCTATTAATAACAAGATATTCATGTGTGCCTCGGAATCAGGTAAGTATTTTGCAATGTTCTTCATATGAGTTAAATGTTAAGCCACATTAGATGTAGGTATCTCTGTTATATTTTCTGGTTAATTGTCACATTCCAAAACTGTAGGTAAGTTCTGGGTAAAAAATTAACATTTTGTCAACAGGAAGTTTAATTTGTTTATACTCCGGGTCACCCTCTCTGTGATCACGATGTTTTTGAGATTTTGTAAACATCTCACAAAACATACCTTAAAAATAATGTCCATCTTTTAAAACACGGCCGTCCAAGACGGTCCAACATAGTTATAGTGATAGAAACCCTTATATGTCGGCACACGGACACTTTATTTACATGTCTACGAGAGATTTCTATAGTAAAGACGCCATCTTGTTTTGGTCCTCAAAGGGGTCGGGATCTATTATTATTTCGAGTTAACGTCACCAAATTCCGCGTGACGTTTGGAACGGCGGCTAAAGGGACGTTACTCTTGTTGAATTCGAGACTTTCAACATAAAAATAGGAATATCTCATACAATACACAACTTTTTTCGCAAAACCTGATGTTTTTGAATCCCTTGATGGATTTTGAATATTTTTTGCGGGGAGGGGGTTAGCATGGTTAGGAATTCTATGATCTTGACAATAGCAACTAAATCTAGCCCTAGCGTATTTTTCTCTTTTGGAAACGACAGGAATAAAATGATCCTAAAGTCGTACAACTTTTATTTTAACTGTTCTTTATTGGTTATACAATGCTAGACTGTAGTCAATGATTCCCAAAATATTGCAATCTGAGTTGTTCCTTTGATAAACTCGCCGCGCTGTTTTTCTCCCACATGGCACTATGAACAAAATATTGATATATATAAAGGCATGTCCCTGTACTCGCCAGTCATAACATTGGTAGTAATATAATAAAAACAACAAGCGATATTAAATAATGCCATTATCTAGAAATTTTAATGAAACATGATCAAATTGAATCGTTTAAAGACATCGTTATACTCAGAGGAGAGTGAAATTTGTTCCTAAAAAAGAACAAATACACATTTATTTAGAATATTTATTCAAACCCAACACAGACTTTCCTTGCTCAAGTACATTGCCTCGAACGGATCAGATTTCGAGTTTTATAAACGATAATTCGTATTTTTTGGGTAGGGGTGCTGATGATGAGTAAATGAACTCTTGAAACCTGCGTTCATCATTACCAAAGTTGTCGTTTTTTTTATTTTGGAAATATTTTATCATGTTCGGAATATATTTCAAAATCGAGTAACATATGGATGCGTATTGAATTATGTATCGCAAAACCAAACATGCTTGAGTTTAAGTACTGAGTGATGGGCATTAGAATGTCAAAAACTATACTATACAGAGACAGAACCAGTAGACAAACGAAAAGCAACGCAAACTATAAAATCGTAACGAGCGTGTTTCAGAAAGGCAGGTAGTTCATGTTTGTTGCAACACAGATGCGGCAGTATGTTATTCAGTTGGTCAATTTCCAACCCTGCATGGTCGGTGGTTTGAACTTTCCTAAACCGATAAAACTGACTGCCATGCGCATCGAAAATGAATGTTAAAAAAAGTCGATTTTTTTCTACATAATTATAATTTGATTTTGTATTATGCTGTCTATTAACTTCTCAGATTTATTTCCTCTCAGTTATATTTCTTGCCTGTGATGACAAGCAAGATATCACTTCTTAGCACGATTACCATAAACATGTCGTTGTTTTACATTTTTACTCGATATGAATTGTGTTACTATCGGCTAAAGTTTACCGCTGGCAAAAGGAAGTCAGTTGGTTCAAACGATTTAACGGGTGTATGGTTTTTGATAATGATTAGTAGTTGCTGAGAAAACTGTAACGCAAACTTCTTCCCCGCAGCTCACCATTTTATAACCCGTATTTTTCACTCATTGAAATTCGATCAAAAACACATATATGTGAAAAGTCTAGCCCATTTCTCAAATGTACATCTTTTGAGATTGAACAGCAGTGCAATTAAACGATAATAATATATGAAAAAACCCTTAGTGATTACGCTCACATACTCCAATATTATCCTCAAGGTATAAGGAATTGAAGATAAAAAGTTTATGATAATATGCACAAATATATATATGTTTTTAATACATCTTGCATACCAAGTTTCGTCAACTTACGTTCAAAAGTTTCAGTCAGAGGATTTGTGCCCACAAGCTGTTGAATCAGGATTTTCCGCAAAGTTTCTTAGTTCAAAGAGCCATAACTTACACCAAAATTGGCAATAAAAAAATCCTGGAAATGTGCACAACAGTCAATTACATATGATGTTTTTTCTGGCATATTCTTCTGTTTAGAAGTTTCAGAGGAGTTGTGTTCACAAACTATGATCACAGACGGACTGCATGACTAACCATTCAAAAACATTATACCTTCCGCAACAAAGTTGCATGTTTGTTGCATGAGGTATTATAATAAAAAAATACTAATTCATATTTGTATATGGAATCTAGTAAACTGATACTTTGGGTTACTGTTGCCATTTCAAGTGATTGTTACCTCATTTTGGGGGTACTTTCAACAACATTCGTATTGGTCAACTATTTATTCTTACTAAGTTACCTTTTTTATCTATACAAAACATTAAATTCAAAATTACTTATTGTTGAAAACACCATTTTGATACCTCATACCTGTACAAAACCATGTCATCAATTTTCCAAAAAAATCAGAAATCTGAGTTTCAAATCAAGAACTGAGCAAATACCTACTCTTAGTATGCAGATATCCTATATTTTAGTAAGCACCAATTAAAATCATATGTACATGTACTTCATGTGCATTGTATGCACAAACAAAACTTCTTTTAGGACCAACTTTAGTGAAAAATGACAACATAATAACTGAACGAATATTAACTGAGACAAAATAAAAAAAATGTGTAACTTATTACCATACATTTTATTGTACATAATTACTCAAAATTACATGTAACTGATCAAGATTATCTTCTGTTGAGTAAATTAATAATGTGAAAGAGTTATCTTTCTTTACATATAATTTCATTTAAAGTCTATTGGTATTTCAATCCAAAAAAAATGTCTAACATGGCTTGCGCTGGTTTTGCATTATTTGCTTGTGTATACTTTTTGGTAAGAGGGCTTCATAACTGGTGCATTTTTGGTGGTAAGCAAGTTTTTTATTCCAAATACTCCATTTATTCTGAAAAGAAAAAAATAAACTAAAATAAAAAAAGCATATATTAAATATAAAGTAACAAACTTGATATACTAAGTATGTATACATACATGCATGTACCTGTAAAAACATTACATGTAAATCAAATTATAAAAAACAAGGAATCTGAGCTACTGCTAACTCAGTATACCCCTGCTACCCCCAAAATGAACTATGTCGGTAAACAGGAAGTAGCTATTATAGCCCCATTTTGATACTCACAATAAAGGATCTCACACTGATTTCTCATACCAAATTTCAAGTCACTCTGATATGTATTTGCTGAGAAAAAATGTTACGAAAATTTTCAACAATTGACTAGTAATGTAGAAAATTGAATATGTCAGTAAACAGGAAGTAGATATCCGACAAACCTAATTTCGGTACTTATGATAAAGGACATCACAATGAATTGATACTCGCAATAAAGGACTTCAGACATATATCAGGAAACGCACATATTTTTTTTTAGTTTGGCCTTTTTTTTTTGCATTAATTTCATCATGATCTCTTTATCTCACATCATGATCTTTCATTTAATATTAAACATGTTAAAATTTGTATGAAAATAAAGAAAAAATCTTATCACATATTATACTATAGTCATGTATTTATTTTTACAATTCAGTGTTCTCCCCAGAAAATTTTGATAGCACTGTGGTAACCCGTGCAAGAATTTCGAACATGGGATTTTCCATGGCGTTATTTCATGGATTTTCAAATAGCAATGTTATCTAAGATATAAGTTATTTATCTGCATCTGTTTTCTTAATAAATTTATAAGTAAAACTATTCTATAGCAATTTAGCAATAAATTCTTCCAATCTCTAAATTTCAAAACAGAGATAACACTCAGAGTTGCTCCTAATCAGCAATCAAATTAAAACATGTTTCAGGTGTTTTGCAGCACATTTGATCAATACTTAATAATTGATCAGATGATTGAAGAAGTGTAGTTTTTAAAACAAATATCCAAAAAAGATTATTGTTTTTAAAAGAAAAAGAAAACTGGCTATTGATAAACTTAGAGAATAATTTATAATTGCAAGTAGAACATATTTTGGTATAAATATGAGTTATTAGCTTAAAAAAAATGCAAATAAATAATTTTTAGGGGAAATAACTCTGTACCTATATGGTCATGAATAAATATTTCCCACAGTGCTATAATGGCCTGGGGAGAACACTGTACATGTTATTATAATTAAATTGCACATACATGCTTAAATTAAATCCTGTTGTTATAATGTTAAATAAACAAAACTCATAAGAAATTATCTTACATCCATGATGCAATGTCAAAATGTATTCAGTGTGAGCATGGTGAGGTTGGATGTCTTTTCTTCCTGCTGCAAAAAAAAAATTAAAACAACTGTGTATATTTTAAACTTTATCATGATGCCAATGTTAATTCCTAACCATTAATTGATGGATTTCAAATTTCAATTAACAAATGACAAATGTTATGAGATCATGAAACATTGTTTTTTTTTTCAAAAATAAAGTGTCAAGCTTCTCTTTTTAACATTACTTTTGTATATGTGATGTTGATTTTCCTTGTACCATGTACATGTACAGATATGTGAATCATTGTGTCAAATTCATGCTAAGACTACATGGATGGGTTAATTTGTATGTCTGTATCAATGGATATAAAATTAAAAAATATTTAATAAAAAGCTTCGCCGAGCGCAGCATGATACGACCGCAACATGTTGAACCCTGTACGTTTTAGGCCTAATAAGGATAGTCTATTGTTCTGGACACATGCAGCCCATGGTGGACTGACAAAGGTTTTTGACACATGCTTCTCTGATGGACTTTCGACCCAGGGGGAAAAAATATAAATTTTGAATGTTGTATTCTACTCTTTAAAAGAATAATGTTTGGGGAAAAAATTAAAAATTGAACCAGAATTTTTTTTAAATTATGATTAAAGCCCCAAAAAATTATTCTTAAATTTAGAATCGCTACCTGACAAGAATAAATTTGCAAAAAAAAATTTCAAATTCGGACCACAAATAAAAAAGCCCCATTTGGCCCCTAATTACGTAATAGGAGGAAAAAAAGGGGGGCGCAAAAATTAATTCTTAATTTTGTATTCGCTATTTGACAAGAACAAACATGCAAAAAAATTTTTCAAAATCGGACCAGAAATAAAAAAGTTACAATTTTGGCCCCTTTTGGTCCCTAATAACGTAACAGTAAAAAAAGGGGACACAAAAATATATCTGCTACTTGACAAGAATAAACTTGCAAAAAAAAATTATCAAAATCGGACAAGAATTAAAAAAGTTTCAATTTCGGCCCCTTTTGGCCCCTTTATTACGTAACAGGTGAAAAAAGGGTGGGGGGTCGCAAAAATAAATTCTCAAATTTGGATTCGCTACTTGACAAAAATAAACTTGCAAAAAAAAATTTCAAAATCGGACCACAAATAAAAAAGTTTCGATTTTGGCCCCATTTGGCCCCTAATTACGTAATAGGGGGAAAAAGGGGGGGTCGAAAAAATTAATTCTTAATTTTGTATCCGCTATTTGACAAGAACAAACATGCAAAAAAATTTTTCAAAATCATACCACAAATAAAACAGTTTTTATTTTGGCCCCTTATGGCCCCTAATTACACAATGGACAAAAAGGGGGGGCGCAAAAATTCATCAGGTTCATTCTTTTATTGAAAAAAACATTCTTGACAAATTTCACAGCAATAGGCCAACTAGGACCAAAGTTATGGTGGAAACAAGTAAAATATTTGATTTTTTTCCCCTTTTGGGCCCCTAATTTCGAAACAAAAAAAGGGGGGACCCCCAAAATCAATCCCATTCATTCTTGTATGGTAAGGAACATCACTGTCAAATGTCATAGCAATTGGATAACTAGAACTAAAGTTATTGTGGAAACAAACAAAAAAGTAGTATTTTTGGCCCTTTTTTGGCCCCTAATTTCTTAACGAAAAATGGGGGGACCCCCAAAATCAATCCCATTCATCCTTTTATGGTAAGGAACATCATTGTAAAGTTTCATAGCAATCGGATAACTGGAACAAAAGTTATTGTGGAAACACTAAAAAGTTAACAGACACCGACAACGACGACAACGACGACGACGACGACGACGACAACGACAGCATCATACCATAATACGTCCGCAAATTTTTTGCGGTCGTATAATAAAAATAATCTGCCCACCCGCCCCATATTTTAGTAAATTTGGATGTCAGAGAATCTATGAATAATTTTACCATGGCCTAAGGATACCACACTCACCAATTCAGAAAACAGAAAGTGGAAGCCTGACTGACCTAAAAGGCAATGAAAGGAGAGGCACTAGTTACATGTGCATGTATCATACTCAACTGTGAAACAGATTTGATATCTGATACCATCAGTAGAAGCATAGAAACTTGTTACTTGTACCAAAACATGCAAAAGTTGTCTGCTCAGAAACAGGAAGTAGATAACCAACTGACATGGAAAAGGGAACAGAGGCGGATCCAGAAATTCTGAAAACAGGGGGCCCACTGACAGGCCTAAGAGGGGCCTGCTTTGGTCACGCTTCAATGATTTCCTATATACATGTATAATAATGTAAATGTAATGCCCTAGAGAAGAAGTTGAAATCATTAAAAATGTTGAAAAAAATATTTCGATTTGACTTGGGCCAAACAAAATTATTGTTGGTTTCCCCTAACCCTGCCGGGTCTTGGGGTTTTTTTTGGTGCCTAGTCAATAAATCTCATTGCCATTTAAAAAAAAAATAATAATAATTCTGGACTGCCAGGTCTTAGAAAATGAGATTTGCTAATTTTTTTTCAATGAAAATTTTAAATCATATAAATCAAACTATTTTTTTACTTTATTCTGTTTTAAAGTTAATAAGCAAAGAAAATACATATCATAAATTCTAAATTTCTAATGAATCAATGACATTTTGTTAACAAAATTTAAAATAATTGGTTAAATAAAAAAATGATTAAAAATAAAATTATTTCCCTGCCTGCTGGGTCTAAAAAAAATTTGTCCATGTTAGGGGAAACCAACTATCAATTTTTGTGGCCTTGCATGTATATTAAGCAAAAAAGTATTTTTTGTAGGGGCCAATTTTTGTGGGTTAGTGGGCATGGACCATTAGGAAAGGCAAAGAAACTTTGTATTGTGTGCCTAATACAGAATGTGTCGATTGAGGCTTTCCACATGTTTTTCTATGATTTATATCACTTCTTGAAAAAGTGTTCATGAAACGTTCCACAAATCTTTACTAAAATCACAACTGGTATATTACAGAAATGATTATGAAGGAAATTATTATTGCTCTAGGAACATCAATTCTTTTGATTCAAACTTTTATGCCCTATAATGGCTATATACATTGTACATGTACATTTTTGTAGGGGGTATATACACATTATGTACAGGTAGTGTTTGGGTCTGTTTTTCTGTCCATCCTTAATGTTGCGATATGGGGCATTATTTCTTTCGGACATATTCTTGGGTTTTGTTTTTATTCAAAAGTCTGCAAGACAAAAAATGTTTGCCTAAAATAATACCTTACTGTACAGCAAAAAAAAAAGTAAAATGATAATTATGATAATAATAAGAAAGAAAGACAAATTTGACCAGTTATCTTAGACAAGTATATGTAAATTAGCAAAAGTCACAAAATTGAGACAATAAACAACTAAAACTTTATTATAAAGGTATGTGTAGAAATAAAAAAAATATGTTACTGTACTTGTAAGGCCAAACAAAACAATACAGTATTTGTGTTTAGGACAACCTATTCCTACATGTACCTTTAATTTTATGCCTCCCCTAAGTTTTTGCCTATTTTACTACAAAGACCTTAGAAATGCAAACCCCCCAACCCCCATTAACTGTGAAATGAGGTGGCGGAGAGCGGGGGTGGAGAGGGCAGGGAGCGGGGAAGAGAACCCCCCCCCCTTGTCCACCCTCCTGAAATAATACATGTAGCTCTTGAGGTTGCTTTTTGGGGCATTTGGATTTTTTATGCAACCAAGAACATTCATCCTACCTAACTGAAATTAAAAACACACATTTTGATGGATCCATTAATGTCTGACATTGAGCTGTATAAAATTTACAAGTTATACATGTAGGTACATGTAATACAATGTACTTTTTTTCTATTTTAAGTCTTTAAGTTACCTTCTTATGTTTATTTTGATTAAAAAATAAAAACCTACATCATGCACAATGTACTTAAAATATATTTTAAAAAAGGCTAACGTTAATCTGGAACTTTAGTAACAGGACAATCAATGTACATTGACATCTTTTTCTTGGCACACGTACATATGTGTATAATTTGAATCATCACTGTGGCATTCCACACGGTTCATATACACAGTTACAAAATTAACCTAGCTACATGACAATGATGCGATGATCGTTTCGTGATATAAAACACATAATTATGATACATCTTTTATCGTATGAATGACTCAGTCACCTCAACAACTTTTATGGAAGCAAATCGGGTCAGCAAAAACGAAAATAAGAACGTGTTTACAAGATTCTGACTGTCAGCTCTTGTGTCTGAAATACATCTGCAACGATTCAAACCTCTTTACGAAGTTGTACAGTAAATAACATATTATCAAAGCATAATTTTCCTTACCTGTGGATCCACGTGGTTCATCCATGTCAATCGCGCCATTCCATTCATTAATTAAATGCGCAAAAAATCTGGCCGTCGAATGGAATAATTTGATTGGTTTCCGACAATTTACGGAACTTCCCGATCATGTGATTGACAAGTGAAAACAGAATTGCTCCCCACTGTTGCTAGGCGCTAAGTAATGGCGTTTTCCACAATGTTAATTCCCCGTAAGGATTTAGAAATGGGCGGAGCATCAATCTCAGTGAACCATTTACATTGTAAACAATGCGAAACGCTTGGTAAATGGTAAAACTAGTGTCCTGGGTAGGTTATTTGACTTTTTTACAACTATTTAAAAAAATTCCAATATTTTTGTACAAACACTGAAGGGTGACCCAGAGTATAGTGAAAATGCTAATGCCAGGATATGAAAAAATATTAAAATTTTAATTTAACAATTCATTACATTATTCGATATAGGCATCTCAGGGAAATGCTGGGTGAATTTAGGTTTTAGGGTGTCAATCATGCCTTTTCCATTGCGATCTTAATAGATAATACATGTACAATACAAAACGCAACATTATTAAGACGGAATAGAGATATTTATCACAGTACAACAACCAGCCAAAAGAATTCGTACAACATAATATTAAGTTTTATACCAGTTGCTTATATCGAAGGAGAAACTTATTAAGAGACCATACGAGACACATTTACTTATATTGTTATTGTCTGTCGCAGAGACAGTGGTATCGAATAGAAAAAAAACTCAATAATGTGTACTAGCCTTGGCATTTTCAATAAGTTGTAAAGTACATATTAAAATTATGCATAAGAGTTAAGTTGGTTACTTTGTCGGTTAAAAGTATTTAATTTGAAATTCAGTCTTTTCTTCTTGAATATTTTCGTAAATTATTGTAATGATATAAATGCCTGGGTCATATTCGAGATTTAAATCAAGTTTATGATTTCTTGAACTTTTAATTATGGATGATATATTGAAGGAATCCACCTTCCGAAATGAACTGTTATTGAAAGTGAAGAAATCATAAATACCTTTGAAAGTTAAGTAAAGGGACCATGCCTCTTTCACATTTTTGCCCTTTATGAGGTCCTTAAAAAAGCCAGTCCTGTAAGAAAAAACAACAAGTTAAGGGAGGGGTGGGAGGTCTGGTTGCCGATTAGTCTTGCGTGGTGCTCTAGTCTCACTCGTCATTTACAAAAACGAGAATTCCCCATTGGTATGTGATTATATAACCAATGTCGGTGGTTTTCGCTAGGTACTTTGGTTTCCTCTCCAACTAGAACTGACCGCCCTACATGGCACATGTGCGTCGATAAAGGACGTTAATTACCAACACACACACAAGTAGAAAGGCGAATCATAGTTTGTGCCCATTGGATAGGACAAAACGTTTAGCACCTTAATATTGTATTTTTTATCATGTTATTGTACGTCTTTCGTTTCCTTTTGTCGAGGAAAAGTGCGTTAACTCTGCCATATGGCATTGTTTTTGCACAAATAATCAATGATAAAGAGGAATAGCGAATATTGTACTTCCATTTGGATATTTTTAAACTTTTGAAAATCATGACTGTTTTTTTTTGCCAAATAAGATATACTATGTTTGTATTATTAACAGATACAAAAACGCGGGTATAAACGGTTAATTTGGATGTGCTATATCTCGATATTTCACGGAGTAACCTCTCATCATTAGCATTCCAAATATTGGAAGCTCAAATTCAAAAACTGTTGTAATCAAAACCAAAACTTTCAAACAAGGAAAAAATTCAGCACCGAGGATATCGGTCATGTACATTACAATGACAGAAGCCTGGTGTTCAAACAATTTTGAATTTAGAAATTTTAGCGTCAAAAATATTAGAAATTTTATCATTATACATATAAAGTAAAACAGAAAAGGCGAAACATGCATTCATGGTCTAATTTATTCCAGGTATGGAATTTACATGGCAGTTCTCGTCATGTTCGGTGAAATCGTTTGGCTACAAATGAATGGGGGAATTATTGAATTCATCCTTCTTTGTTTTCTATTGGTGACTGTTTACATAATTATCAGCTCAATTCAACCTTCCAACCATTCACAAGGTAACATATTACAGACAGTTTCATTATCATAGGACTCAGGTTTTTTCGTTACATTATATTTATTGCACTCTGGTCACAAGCCAAAATTTTAAAGTTTTATTTTTTTCTTAACTTAATTTTGCAATAATCTCATGCAAGAAAAGCAATATATATATTATTGTTGTGCATTTTTTGGCGATTTTAAACTTTTAAGCCATTTTGTTCATGTGTTATCTATTTCCATATTTCCATGGGAAAGAAATAACAAAGAGAAGTTAACTTTAGTTATACTTTTAAAAGATAGAGACTTTTTTAAGATAGTAAACTAGATTAAATCAAAGGCACATTGTCTACCAAAATATTTTTATGTCGTTTAGACAAAAATATAATTAAAGAAAACTTAGAATACACATTCATTACCAAACTTTCTTTAATTTTGCTGAAAATTATTCGAATGTGTGAATTGATTTTTTGTTTACTTTCGTGACGGCAGAGATATTTTAGTGTATTTAATACAGCCATTAATCGGGGTGGGTCTCAAATGTTTCGTTCCTGAAGATTTTTTTAATACGGTGACAAATTGAATCTGCACTATCTAAATTATCTTCATCTATACATTGAATGCAATAGTATTATTGGTGTGTAGAGCGTGGATCCAAGCACATTTGTAATGAAGCGCGGTCCGCGCTTTATGTACATGTTGAAAGTGTGGGCAAAGGTTCAAACTTTAACATACCAATAAAATTACAAAGTATTGCTTTCAATGTATATAATTACATTCCGATAAAATATATGAATCGTTTACACAGATATTTGCACTAAAATTTATGGTTTATCTTATATTATTCGCGAAATTAGTCGTCAAGGTAGCACGTGCCAGTGAGTTTCATCGAGAAATGAAACTGTATTACCGAAGAACTATTTATCAATCGAATTTCACGTCATAGATTAGAATGATATTATAACTTTATTATACGATCCATTATTGTCATTTCCTTTGTCCAACGGCTTTGGTGTTTTCGTCGTAATTTAGATTACAACATGGGCTAAAACCTAAAAATACAGATTATTGGTCGCATGTATGAACCAGTAAAGTAAAAAACAAAAACAAAGTTTAATTTAGTGTGCACCGTTAAGGCGGAATGGGATCTCATGAATATGAATTTTTGTAAAGCTTTACAAATATTATTAACTGATAACTGTTTTTTTTTTCAGAATAAAAGGGTACCAAAACCACAATTTTGTTGTTCATATGTTTGAAAATAGACAAAACAAATTGTCCGATGTTTAATTTTTGTCAGTACAAAAAATATAGACAATATCCCTTAAGGATGGTCACTGCTGAAATTTCTTATATCAAACTTTTTATAATTAGTTGTGTAAGTGATTGATAGTTGTCCACTTTTTCAAATGACAGAAAGAAAACCATAGGTCCGTGTGCTCGCTTCCGAGATATATGACGTAAAAAATTTGGCGGGAAATTAGACTCCTCTAGATTTTACATTACTTTAACATTGTGATGTTTTTGACCTTATAAACTATGAAGTTGTATCAAGAATTTTAAGAAATTTTATACAGTAGGTTCATAAGGTTTATATAATCAGAAAATGTTATAAAAAGTAAGGGTCAGTGTGCAAAAAATTTCTTCAGTATTCAAAGGTAAAATCTAGAGGAGTTCCGAAATCTGACTGAAATCCAGAAATATGAACAGTGACTATCCTTAACACAAATACTTATTATTATATGTACGTGATGATATAAAATAAAAATGACAACAAAGGTCCAGACAATAAATTTTGCTACGCCTGACGCGCATTTGTCTTTTCAAGACTCATCAGAGGCGCTCATCCAAAATATTCAAAATGCCAAACACTATATGAATATGAAGAGCACACAACAATAAAACCAAAAATACCTAATTGGGAAACCAAATATAACTAAGATGATCAACCAATGTCTAACTTTCACAATACGTCACTTGTTGGTGTTTACTGGTTTTGTCTCTGCCCTTTTGGACTTTTGACATTCGGATATCCAATTGGTACCCCTGCTTTTATCATGCATCATAGGATCATATCAAATTTAACTTTAAAAAAATGCAGATTTTCTCATGTTTCCCGTAGCAATGGTTAAAACTTAATAGGTTTTATGGTGCTTTTAATTTTTAGAAACAGTCTTTTCAGCAAAATTGGTATGGCAGTCCACAGAACATGTATGATAGTTACAGACGTTAATTATTTTATACAACATATGTACATGTATGCGTAATACATAACATTGACGACACTGTTTTAAAGAGACCATTTGTATAATTGGGGACGGTGGCATCGATGTAAATTGTAAGGGGTTAAGTGATGTGGGAGAGAGAGGATTTATGTGCATATTTTGTATTAATCAGTGACGTGCTGTGTCAGTTTGTGCTTTTTATCCCTAGGATTGAAGATGTGCTATATGAAAACTGTCGTTTATATATTTTCAGATAACACTGATCATTAACATTTGTGATTGTACATAAAATTATCATATTTTCTTTTCTGCCTTAAACTTGTTTTTAGACTAGAGCAAAATTTACATTTTTTGATTTCCTAACCAGTCATCTGCTTCAAAAATGGCTTTTTCTATTTTCTCTCCGCAACCATGACAAAATATATGGCTCTCACATACTATTTGTCCACACGCATGTTAAACCATTTCTATATGGTCTATAAATAACTTGGTTAGTTTACAAGATATTGGGCTTAATAAGTGCAAAATTTAGCAAAAAATACGAAAAAGGGCAATAACTCCTACATCAGCAGTCAGATCTTTTCCAAAATTTCAGGACAGGTAGATCTTAATATGCTGATCACTTTTAATTCTTGCACAATTTTGATATCTGAAACCATTTTTGAATAATTAGCAAAAAAATGAAATTTACCCCTATGTTCTGTTTTTATCCATGGCTAAATATGAACAATAGAATTGTAGCATATAAGCTTTTAAACAAGTGTGCCATTTTAAGATGCAGTTGGTCTTAAGGTGTCAGACATGTTAATCTTTGAAATTCAGGGGAAAAGTAATGAAAAAATGGTAAATTTTGTTGTTTTAAGGACAAAAACTCCTAAAGATTGATCCTACAGCTTTGATCTAAATACATGAAATGTCGATCTTGATGTGCCTAATCATATGCACTTTAAATTTTTGAAATATCTTGTATAGTTTTCAAAATATATGGCCAAATAAGTGAAAAGTTTTTAAAAATTCAGATACCAAACTGGGGAACCAAATTATTACTAAGATAATCAACCTATGTCTGGGGTAGGAAGAACCTTAGGGTTTAAACAATTGTGAAATTTAGACAGACAATTTAAAGCTTTGATGTTTTCTCCAACTCAAAAGTGTTGGTGCCGGAGCGGGCTAACTTCGGGGAATTAAAACTCCATCAGCAGTGCTAACCTTCACGTGTGTTCGAAATACAAATGACAACAAAGTTCCAGACAATAAATTTTGCTTCGCCTGACCCGCGTTTCGTCTATTCAAGACTCATCAGAGGCGCTCTACCAAAAATATGGAAAATGACAAACACTATATGAATATGAAGAGCATAGAACAGTAAAACCAAAAATACCGAACTGGGGAACCAAATTATTACTAAGATAATCAACCTATGTCTGGGGTAGGAAGAACCTTAGGGTTTAGACAATTTTTAAATTTAGACAGAAAATTTAAAGCTTTGATGTTTTCTCCAACTCAAAAGTGTTGGTACCGGAGCGGGCTAACTTCGGGGAATTAAAACTCCACCAGCAGTGTTAACCTTCACGTGTGTTCAAAATACAAATAACAACAAAGTTCCAGACAATAAATTTTGCTACGCCTGACGCGCACTTCGTCTATTCAAGACTCATAGGAGGCGCTCTACCAAAAATATTGAAAATTTGCATAATTTTGTGTAAATCTTTTCTAGAACTAGATAGGCAGTCTCTATTATTTCAAACTTTTACCAGGCTATAGAATAGGGTTACATCACATGATTTTCTTCCGGTTCCGGTAATAGAAGCGCCACGTGATTTTTGAAGCTACCTTAAATTAATACATTCCAAAGAGTACTGATTGTCAAGCCCTATGATTTTTTACACAATTGACACTTGAAGAAACGTTTCTTCCATTTTTCAACTCAATCCACCAAACCTGTCGAATGCAAGTGTAGCAAACTGTAAAATTACTGAAACTACAACCCAAAAAAAATGGCGGAAGGCCACGATAACAACAACAATGAACGTTTTGATACAAATATTAACAATATCAAAACACTATACACAATTAACTCTGTATATCAGAAAAGACAGAAAACAAGCGCTGGTAGATTACTCCCGTTTGAAGCAGTTGACAAAACCATGTATAAACCTAAAGCTAATTGCATATGCTTCAACCTCTGTCAACAGAATGCACCCATGGATAAGTGCTATCTCCGATGTCATTTATAATGAGCTAGGCTCAAACAAAAAGTACAAAGTAATTTCGCGTCATTTCACAGAGGACGATAAAGCAGAAAGATAAAGCCTGGATTTTTTTCAAATCAAATGGTAGCTCCCTAAATAGGACAACCCGTTTTGCAATAAAGTGAGCATTGTAATACTTAGTAACTTGTTTTGCTATAAAATTATAGTTCAATCTACAATATGTCCGTTGCTCCTTTTATTGGTATATATGGATAAAAGATAAAACTAAGCTTTAATTCTTAGTATACCCACGCTGCATGTCCATGATGTCGACAAGTAAGAGTGGATGCATGTAATATCTTAATGTAAAGACTGAAGATAGCAAAGAAATCTGATGTTACTTGATTTATTAAGCTCTTACAAAGTCTAAGAAAGTCACGCGAGAGTAACCCGTTATAACGCGTAAGTAACGCGTCTTCATTGAATAGAAGCGTGTTATTTCGGGAGAACTGATAAAAGCGCGTTATATTGATTTTTATATTACCAGAATGGGCCCAACGGGCTTCCGTACTTTTGGCATAAAGTTCAACAATTGTAGCTTTTGCGAACGATTCTTGAACAAAGAGTGTTCACCTTACAATACAAACTTCGTTATCGGTCCCATATAAAAGTCTAAAGTTCCCGTAAACATTTGCGGACCGAAACGGAACGTAAACTTGATCTATAACCCGTAATGATGGACTTGCATACAGTACATACAGAAATGCAATTTGATAACTATGAGGGTTTGGAAAAAAATGTGTGAAACTGAAATTTCAGTGAATTTTCAGAGTTCAAAGTGCTCTAACTCCTCTAAAAATTTGCAGACGGGAACGACACGATAACTTGATCTTAAACTCATCATGGTATACTCACATTCCAATATCTATATACACGTATAAGTTTTTGAAAAAAGTGTGGAAAACGTATTGTCACAATGAGAGGATCGGGCCGGACAGACACACGGACCGACGGAGTGAAAAACCTAAAGCCCCCTTCTGCTTTTGTCGGTAGGGGACTGATAAAAACTTAAGTGAGTTTGAAATGTTTCAACCATTATTTCTGATATTGAAATTTGAGTATTAAAAGATGCCACCAAAGCCTGGACGAGGACGCGGAATACGAAAGCTCCTGGCAGGAAAGAACAGAATGAAAAGGCAAGCATCAGAATGCTCTTGATCATGGTTGTATTCTCCTTGTTTTCTCTGGAAAGCGCATTTATCCTGAAAAGCTAAGATATCGCAAATAGAAAAATGATGATCACCATTATAAACTTAAAGTTAATGTGTCTAAATCATAGTACATAGAAACGATGGGTAAACGATTAAATAGATGTCCGTCCCTTAATCTTTATCTTTCGTACATATACATTTAATTTAGTCAAAATTACGAAAATAAGTTCTAGTATAAAAAAAAATAAAGTGAAACTTAAAAGAAAATGAACCATACGACCAAATGCATACTGCTGCAAAATGTGGAATTTAGACATTATCTTGCTTCTTAACAGTGCCATGTTTCCATCGCCATGCCATTACCCTATGCCATTACTCTAATTACGACGGCTATACGAATAGAAAGCGAGGCCCTTACGACGTCGTGTTTCAATCGGGGACCATCGGGGAACTTCTCGTTTCATTCGTGTCGCCATCGTAAGATAAATGGTACCGACGACAATAAGAAAGCAACACGAAATGTTAAGATGCAATCACGAAGGCATTACGATGCAAAAGATGGAATTACGAATACAACACGAAGATTGGCTTTCGCACGAACCTTCGGTAGTTTTTAAACATGTTAAAAAACTAGGAAGGCATCACGAAGTTGTTGCCGAACTTGGAATATTTCCGCCGATGGTGCTACGATGGTAAAAGATGGCAACACGAATAGCGCGATTTGGATATGATCACCCCCAATTTAGAAAATATCCATAATCGTGTATCCATCGGGGGCAAAATCGGGATAATGCGACGCCGGCTTAAAGCAATAACTAACTAACCTTACTTTTACTTTATACATGATGGTATGAATTTCTCTGTACCTGCTATTCTTTTATTCGATACCAATTATTCATGTCCTGATAAATACTTGAAAACTTGATTTATTTGCTTTATATAGTATTTTATTATATTATTATATATTTTGAGAGTCAAGGCGTAAAGTTTTATGTTAATGTCATGAAAACCTTTTAAAAGGTTTTTTTATATAACCCACTATTTTAGCATTAGTTTTTAGAATAAGTTATATATACTAAATAAAAATAGTTAAGCAACACAAAATTTATTTGATATCCAACAACTAATTACAAAGTTCATTAGGATTTTAAAATGAACTGGATAACAATAAAGAAAGCATTGTTTCGTTGTTAAATTGTGAACTTCGTAAATGATCGATCGATCGACTTTGCGGAACGCTAAACCAACCACTACAGAGACACAAAAAAAACACCGAAAATCTTCAGTAACAGAAGTTTTAGGGCTACTTTAATTTCCGATTATAAACTGATTTTGATCAGAAACTTTATCTTGGTTTTGTCTCAAGTTATTTGCTATTCGAGTTGCGGGTGCAAACTGATCTCGTCTGGCGGCAAGATGAATAAACCGTACATATGTCAGATTTAATGATTTGTGATTGTTTCAATTAGTTTTTCTGACAGTTTGTGAAACTGAGGTGTTCATCCCGTTATTACTATTATGGCTCACAACCGTTATGTGTTTTGTGTCATTGGGCCCTAAAATAGCAATGCAAGAGGGAGTTTTGGGTGCAATAAAACCTGGTGCCACCCATCAAAATAAAATATCTTTCTTATCGTTCGCTTCCTACACCATGTATCAAACTGATGGCTGGATTCATATGTTGCTGTAATAAGTGTATGCTTTCAAAAAGATCTGCACAATAGATATGATTTACATTGTAGATATTGATAAAAAAGATTTTTTAAGTTACGTTCGAATGCTTTCGACTTGGTTACATTTTTACTTCTTTTAACAAGATAATGACTTAACAACATTTAAACAAAAGATTTAATCAATTGAATCTAAACACATTCATATTTCAAATATAACTTTAGTGAGTCATGCAGCTTTTTTTGTTCCAACAATGCTGACAAAGTTACAAATATTCTCTACTAGACGATAAACATGAGAAAGAGTAAAGACTGTAAACCAATACAATACATTGTGCATAGATTTTACTAAAGATTTGATAATGCTTCCGGGACATTTTTTTTTTACTTTTTTTATAATTTGTATGATATCATGAAATCAATATACTATCTGTAGAAGAGCACACATACTTCATATTTCAGTTTAGACTTCTTTCTAGCCTTGCACGCACGCAAAGTTATTGTTCTTCGTGTTACAACGATGTAGATATGAAAAATGTCCATCAACAAAAGAGATAAAAAAAAATTTCTAACACCAGCGTCAGGTTGGTTTAAATTCCACGTTTCACACTCTATATTAGTTCAATATAAAAGGTTTTCTAACTTTAAAACGTTTCAGCCAACGTGTACCGACGTTTTAGAATATCTTTAACTAGTGTGCGTAGCGTAAGTTTTGTGAAAGTAAAGAACACTTAACAAATATGTTAGCGACAGTCAAAACACTAATAGGTGACCGTCAAGTTTGTCGCAAAATATTGAACATTGAATTTCTTTAAATTAGACGCTTACCAGCGTGCTAATAATAAGTCATTCGAACGTTAGGCATAGATAAGAAGAACGTTACACACACGTTCATATACCTGTTGCAAATAAAATTTGTAAACTATGCAATCAAGGGGTAGAAAACGAAATTCATTTTCTTTTTGAGTGTTTTTGAGTGATTAAGTTTAGAGACTACAAGAAAACATATTTTTGAAAATTTAGAAATAAATATCAAAACTTTTAAATGCTAATAATAAATTCACATGGTTATTTTCTTATGAAGATAAGTTTATTTTTAACCAAACATATAATCTCTAGATTTATCTACAAAAAAGAGATCAGAAATTTTGGAGTCACTCAATTAACCTTCAATGATTAATAAATATAATGTCATTTGGGTCGTGAACCTGTAATACTAAAATAAGTATGATTTTCTATATTCAGAGTGTCATTGTACCTATAATACCGGTAACTATTTTGTTTTTGTATTTATAACATTTGTATTATGACGAATGTTTTTTTCTTGTTTTCTTTTCTTTGTACATGTTGTATATCCTGCCCAGTATCATGGGCGTCTTTGACAATACAAATATTTGATTTGATTTGTGCGCTATGTTGTACATATCCTGTAAAAAAGTTAACTAGAGCGGACCTTCGGTCCACATTTTTGTTCTGACCCTGGTCTGGTTTTCTTGGCCAAACCAAGTAACAGTCCTAGATCCACTTTTCTGGTTTTGTTTTGAACAAAGATTGCTTTGAAACTTTGTACACTTAATCTTTAAGATGTTTTCTACCAAGTTTGTGAAATTTGTGAGCGTCGACCAATAAACATGGCTGCTGTTACTAAAAATAGAACAGGGGGGTCAGACCATAGTTTTAAGTTTATAGCTCAGTAAGTATAAGAGATAAAGAAAATCCGAAGCAACCTTCCTCTTCAGCATCAAAAGCTCTACAAAACTCTCCATTAAGTCAAAGTTGTGGGATGACTACTTATAGGAGTTATTTCCCCTTAATCGTCAAAATTGACCATTTTCACAGTCTTGGACTTTATCTTGAAAACTATAAGACTAGAAGAAAAGTAACCATTGCAAAATTGTTCAGCTTACTGAGATCTACAAAAATGATTTGAGGGTCAAAATTGTCATATCAACCATTTAAGAGTTTTTCCCCTTTCACTCATTTTTCTATCAATTTTAACTGATTTTTTTAAAAATCTTCTCTGAAACCACTAATGGGATTGCTTTGAAACTTTGTACACTTGATCTTTAGGATGTCCTCTACCAAGTTTGTGAAATTTGTGAACGTCGACCGACCAACATGGCTGCCGTTACTAAAAATAGAACAAGGTGGGTCAGACCATAGTTATAAGCTTATAGCTCAAAAAGTTTAAGAGATAGAGAAAATCTGAAGCAAGCAATCTTTTTCAGCATCAAACGCTCTACAAAACTCTCCATTGAGTCAAAATTGTGGGATGACTCCTTGTGGGAATTATTTCCCCTTAATTGTCAAAATTGACCATTTTCACAGTTTTTTGGACTTTTTCTTGAAAGCCATAAGAGCTAGAGGAATAGTTGGCATTCAATTTGCAAAATTGATTAGCTCATTTAGGACATGTCCCGTGCGGGGCCCGGGTGGCGAATAGGCCCGCAGCAGAGCCTAGCTTGTCGTAAGAGGCGACTAAGGGTCTTGGGATTCTGACGTCGGGTCAGTGCTCAGCCCACAGAGCGACCAAGTGTGTACCCTAGGTGGCTGAATAGGGTGGCCCTCGTCCGCGGGGGTTGTCAGGTCTATAATACGGAAACCCTGACCGCCGACCATAGTGGGCCAACGTGTGTGGAGAGTGCCACGCTTCATGCACGTAAAATACCCCTTTGTGGACCGCCCAGTAGTGCACCACATAGGCTAAATTTTCCGCCCCTACCCACTTCTCCCCTTTTCCTGTGGTTCTTCAAAATTTACCGGTCCTTTGTTTCCCATCCCACCCCCATATTTCATTTATCATCATCGTTTCATGTTCATTTTATCACCCTTTTCATGTTCATCGCCTGTAAATAACCTATATAGCGTTGCACGGGCGTAAAACACCAACTCACTCACTCACTCATTTAGAACATCAAAAATGATTTCAGGGTCAAATTTGTCAGATCATCCTTTTAAGAGTTATCCCCCTTTAAGTGTTTTCAATCAATTGCAACTTGTTTTATGTGTTTTTTATCAAATGGAAAGCTTTGTAAACTTTGTATTCTTTATCTTTAAAATGTTTTCTTTCCTTACTAGTTTCTTTAATGTTTCTTATAAAGTACATGTAGACCATGTTGTACACTAGGTAAGAGGCTTTAGCATAAGAGATCAGGTGAGCGATTCAGGCTCCTGGGAGCCTCTAGTATATATTTCTCTTTTTTTAAATATACAAACTCCTCTGTTTGTGACTTTATTTTGCTCTTTTAAGGGACTTTGTATGTAAATTATTGGTCCTCAACTAGATGTTATAGCTTTTCAACATGTTGTTTGATAGGCGAGACCATTGCAAATGCGCTCAAGTCCACATATTAATAACTTCTTGTATCTCATTTGAATGCTAACAGTGGTTCACAGATGATATGATATTGAGAATTATATATGCACAACACAAAATCACATCTAAAAAAATGAAACCTAATTGAACCAAGCTTATAAAGAGATAAATACTATACTCTCTAAAAAAAGGAATCGCAACATACAAAGATATTAAAAATAAAAATTATTACATTTTAACTACAAATTGATGTACGAATGTGAAATGTTGCATGGTCATTGTGGAGTGATTAATCTTCCGTGTGACAAAAAAAAACAAATTCACTGGCTAACGGACACGTGGTAGTTATATCGACTAAATGCTTACACCACGACATCGGGAGGCGCTAGCGCTTGCGCTTATTCAAATTTGAAAAAAAAAATCATTGAAATTTATGTTTTCAGATAACATCCAGTTATTCTTGTGACCGATGCTTGAAACGGTAACTTTTTTGGTTCAAAAACCATGCTTAAACCTTCCTTTTTGTGATACCATCATTATCATAACGATAATTCCTCTTTTAGGGGTTAATATTAGGCTCGAAGTGTGAATTTCCCCCATACAAGGCATATCGCTTGAAAGTGTTTTGAACCAGGGAATTTTCCTTTGATTTTGATTACAGAGAAAAAATCAGTCATAATAAAGGTAATAACAAAACTACCGAACTTGAATGATCAATCTCATAGTCCAGACAAAATGACAAAAACGAATCAGTCATACCAGAGAATTGGTGGATCGCAATGGTCCTGACTTGGTACACGCATTTCAGACGAAATGGTGGGTAAAACCAGGTTTTTATGCCGCCAAACCTACCTCTTCCATTGCGATCTTAGGATCCATAACATAATTGTGAGACACAATAGAGATATTGAGGTGATCATCTCAGTAACATCTCAAAACATTGTCGTGTATCAAAATACCCATTTTTACAAAGAAATGTTCTGCAAAACATTCCAACAAATGATGAATTACAACAAACAGTATGAAAAGGAAGGTTCAGAGATTTTGAATAAAATGGGAGGAGTGTAGTGCATCAAGAACTGTATCGTATGCCCTTAAAGGCGATGAACATTGACATGAAATGATAATGATGAGAAATATGGGGTTGGGATGGGAAACAAAGGAACAGTCTTTCTTTACTATAGACCTATAAAAACCGCGGACGATAGCAACTGTTGGCTGAACGCTGACCAGATATGAGAATCCTAAGACCCTTAGTCGACTCTTACGACAAGCTTGGCTCTGCTGCGGGCCTTTTTGCCACCTGGGCCCCGCACGGGACTATGTATGATTTTGTTTGCATAATTTATGTAACGATATTCTTTATCCTTTTTCGTCATTTTGTCATATGTATTGTTTAATTATGAAATAGGTTATGTTTGGAGAGATTGGTGTACGGACCAGTGGTAACGAAGGGACTAGAACTGCGAGGAGAATGTCATCAAAGGTGTCATAAAATAGAGATTGGCCCTGTCCGCATTCAATTTAACTGGACAAAGTCATTTTTTGAGTCCTACAAATTACCTTCAATGACCTGCCTCTAGAATTATAATTATGATTCATAAATCAACGGTTTCTGTATAAGACTTTTAACAAAAGAAGAAAACAGTTCTTGGGCCCAACATTCCTCTTACTTAATCTTGAACAAAGCACAAAAATGTAGTTTTGTTTTGCATGTAACTCTAAAACATTGACAGATATCGAACTTCTGATGAGAGCAAAAGTGTTCAGCACTTCATGATCTCCATCCTCGGAAACCCAGGGTTTCTTCTCTCGCTTACTCATTCATCGCGTGATGTATGAGTAAGCGAGAGAAGAACCCCTGGGTTTCCGAGGATGCATGATCTCTACCTGCCCAAAAGTTAGAAGAATGTCTTGCGACCAATGTAAGAGTTCAATTACATGGTATTAACTGTTATCGTCTTAAAAACTAATCAGATAATGACTTTTTTCTTATAATCTGTTGCATATTTACGGCTTCCACTTGTCCGCGGTTTTTCTTATAAAACAGATGTGTCCCCCCCCCCCCCGAAAAAAAAACAAAACAAAAAGACAACATGAATCAATGGCAACTTTAAGTATATTGTTATTTGTGTAAAATGTTATGCTTTAATGTAAATAAAACTTTTTTCTTATAAATCTTTCGTCAAAGGACGGATTTCCAGTTTTCCCCAATTTTCTTCAAAAATCGATGTTCTTCCCAAAAAATACCAAACAGGACAACTTGTATCGGTAGCGACTTTTAGTATGTTTTTGCAGACACTCTTAGCTTTACAATGAGCATGATGAGCCAAAACAACCTACTTTTGCAATTAGTTTATGGTATTAGCATAGAATGACTGGACTAAAAGTTTTTTTGAGCATATTTTGAATGAGTTTTGCCCAGGAAAATTCAAATAAATTCTTGCAAATGAATTTATGAATCTAACTTTATTTTCCTCAGCCTTTTTTAGTCCAGATACATGTACATCTTTTTGCTCTCTGATAATAATAGGTGACTCTTTGATAGTTATATTATTCTATACATAGATTTTAATAAAAACATAAACCTGTATATGAAAATATATACAGGTCTATGATATAAACAAGAAGATAATTTAAAAGTTATCCTATGATTCACATGGTTTGTGGTGGTAGGAAAACTACTTAATGATATTTTCCTGGTTAAAATAACTTTACAAAACTGTGGTCAGTGATATCATTAAATACAACCACTGAAAGGCTGAGGCATAGAAATAAACATATTTCCATTGTCAAGAAACTATTGGTTACATTCAACGTATACCAAATATCTTTAAACACTCCCCCTTTTTCATTTATCTCCCGGGACTCTTCTGCAGTTTCATGCCTATGGATAATTTTATGGATTGAATAAAACTCAAAGAATATAGTAGAAATTGGAAGAACTTACAATTATTCATCTTAATAGTAGGTCAAATCTTTGTAGGCATTTTATTTGTTTTTATTGTCACTCATATTCCGTAGAGGTGTCCGTTCTTGATCTACATATTATGACGTCATGAATCGTTTTTTGCGCTTAAAGCCAAATGAAAATGGCAAAACTTAGAAACGTATCACAGTTGTAAAAAGTGCAAGCTGTAAATCAACTCCGACCAAAAGATATTTAAACATCACTTTCTTGGATGTTTTGGGGGTATTAGAATGTGCTGCACCTTCGAATGAATCGCAAGTATTTTGAAATAATTTTTAATTCTCGGTTTGTATATGATGCATATATGGTACACGATCTAGAGAAAATTAAAAAAAAAATCAAATCAGATATTTAAACGAAAGTGCAGCACTTTTCATGTAGCCAAACAGCTGTAATTGTTTTGAGTTCGACCGAGAAAGTTTAAAAGCTTGCACTTTTGTTTTTTTAGAGTTTCTGACCGTTTTTTTGTTTTTTAGGCGACATCGTGCACATGCCTGATTACATGATCAGAAAAAATGACGTTGTGAGATCCACAAATCATAAAGCAACCTTTTAGCAAAACACTGAATGAAGATATAGTGAACTAGTTAAACTATAGACGAATGTTGAATTAGTTTTAATCAAGCTTCGATTGTTAATTCAACTTTTAAGTTAAACATTTGACGTCGCATTTTTCAACAGGAAAATAAACATTAAAAAGTTTAACACTAAATTTGCGCTAATGGTTAACATTGAATTAACGCTAATGGTTAACATTTAATACACACTCATGGTTAACACTAAATCAATTCTTAAAATTTGAACATTAAACTAACCTTATCACACTAGGTAAGCGCTGTCCGCAAGAGCAAAGATATGTCGCGTTTTCACTACGGATATTTCGGGTTGTTGTTGACATTGGACACCAGGACTAAAATCGAAGTTTATGTTAACTATATGAAGCATGGAATTGTATATGCTGACCCTTTTGAAGATATATTTCCATCACCTTTCAGTTTTAATGAAACTATTTGTTACTTAATCAACAATATTTGTATTTTTTAGCAGATGTATGGTTTAAAAAAAAACAACGATAATTTACCCATTTTTCTAATATTTTAAATGAACGGCGATTTAAAACACTTAAGAATAGATTACTATTTACCCAAAATGCATTCACCCCTTCATCCTTATTATAAATCGTAGAAAATGCTCGTAACAGAGAACCTACTGTACTGATATTTCCTGTTCCGATTTCCCTGGCAAAATCTTACTGTACAGTTATTTCTGTAAAACTCTACTGATATTCTGTGTTCTTGAAAATTTCAATCGTATATAAAAAAAACAGACTTCGAATTGCAAGATTGAATTACTGTCATATACACATGCAAGGCAATGTAACTTGTAATGTATACTACCTCCTGTTTTCCGAATGGTCGAGTTGGAGTATCCATAGCATGACTTGGTGCAACCCCTTGTTACTCAATACAATCATAATACAGCCAGATAGGCAAGAAACGAGTCTAATAGTTGACATTTTTTTTAAAGATAGATATTAATACTTTTTAGCTAACCTGGACCGAAGGTCCATGTGAGTTTTTACCATCACTTGGCGTCCGTCGTCGTCGTCGTCTGTCGTCGTCTGTAAACAATTTTTCAAACGTTAACTTGTCCGACACCATAGGTCCAATTGCAACCAAACTTGGTATAGTTGTTAAGTGGCATTATGTGTTCAAAACTATCGTTCGGATTTTTTATTCGTAAAAAAACATGGCCGCCATGGCTAAAAATAGAACAGGGGGGTCAAATACAGTTTTTTGCAAATAACTCAAAAACGGTCACAGATATCAAAATTCTGGCAAGGGTAAAAGTAATCAGCACCTCAAGATCTACCTGCCCAGAAATTTTCAAAAAGATCCAACAATCAATGAAGGAGTTATTGCCCTTTTTCTGGATTTTTCACTTATAAATCACTTATTTAGCCCTATATTTTGAAAACTATACAAGATATTTTAAAAATTCATACTGCATATGATTAAGCACATCAAGATCTACATTTCGTTCATGTAATAAGGTCAAAGCTGTAGAACCATTTCTTTTAGGAGTTATGGCCCTTAAAGCGTCAAAATTTACAATTTTTCATTACTTTTACCCTGAATTTCAAAGATTAACTTGTCTGACACCATACATCCAACTTCAACCAATCTTGGCACAGTTGTTTAATAGCATTAATGCTACAATTTTGTCGTACGAATTTTTGATTCGTCAAAACAGATATCAAAATTCTGATGTAGACAAAAGTGATTAGCATCTCAAGATCTACGTGCTCTGAAATTTTCAAGAAGATCCAACAAACGACATAGGAGTTATTGCCCTTTTTATGGAATTTTTTCAAAATTTTTCACTCATTAGCCCTATATCTTGAAAACTATACAAGATATTTCAAAAATTCAAATTGCATATGAATAAGCACATCAAGATCTACAATTCATGTAATTAGGTCAAAGCTGTAGAACCATTTCTTTTAGGAGTTATGGCCCTTAATGCGTCAATATTCACCTTTGTTCATTACTTTTCCCCTGACTTGTCTGAAACAGTAAGACCAACTGCATCTTAACATGGCACACTGTTTGATAGCTTATATGCTACAACTTTATCGTTCATATTTTTGATTAATAAAAAAACATGACCATCATGGCTAAAAATAGAACATAGGGACAAATTTCATTTTTTTGCTAATAACTCAAATTTGGTTTCAGATATCAAAATTGTGCAAGAATCAAAAGTGATCAGCATATTAAGATCTACCTGTCCTGAAATTTCGGAAAAGATCTGACTGCTGATGTGGGAGTTATTGTTCTTTTTCCTAATTTTTGCCAAATTTGCACTTATTAAGCCCAATATCTTGAAAACTAACCAAGATATTTCATAAATTTAAATCGCATATGGTTATACACAATAATATCTACAAATATATGTATCTGTGTAGTTCAGGTGAGCGATTCAGGCTCTTGGGAGCCTCTTGTTTGCTAATAACTCAAAAATGGTTACAGATATCAAGATTGTACAAGTATCAAAAGTGATCAGCATATTAAGATCTACCTGTCCTGAAATTTTGAAAAAGATCTAACCGCTGATGTGGGAGTTATTGCCCTTTTTGAATTTTTTTTCTCAAAATTTTGCACTTATTTAGCCCTATAGCTTGAAAACTATACAAGATATTTCAAAAATTTAAATTGCATATGAATAAGGACAATAATATCTACAAAATATGTGTATCTGTGTAGGTCAGGTGAGCGATTCAGGCTCCTGGGAGCCTCTTGTTTAAATTTAACAACATTGCAATCTTATCTATACCTCACCCCCACCCCCACCCCCCAAAAAAAAATATTTGGAAAATCGACATAATATTTTTATATACTATGTTCTTTCTTCTCAACTCAATTCCATGAAAAATACTTCGTAAACGAACAAACAAAATGAAATTCATGTCCAACCCCATTCATTATAAGTTACAAATGGTTCCCCCCCTAAGAATATTTATGTACTTCAACATTGTTCTAAGGGGAATTTAATGTTTAACGTATAAACTCTGTGTACCCAAATGCGCGAGTTCGACTCTAGATGTAGCACATAGGCCCTTAGCACATATCAAACTACTTCGCAGTAGTCTTATCCTTCCCGACAAAAATAGGTCACGATTAGTGTTCGGACCGTTACGGACGGGCACTGGAACTGTAAGGAGTTTGAGCAATGCCTCTAGTGAAAATACCTGTTTAAAATATCATACATAATACCGCCTGATCTCCAAAACCTTAAAAAAGTGGATATTTACAGGTTACTTTTTGTGCTCACCATTCACTAATCTGAACCTTCAATTTTATAAACTTTTAGACATATTGTATAATTTTTATACGACAGTTAAAATTGTGGTCGTATAATATTATGGCGATGTTTTTGTCTATAGACATTTGGTTTCCGTATAGGGCTCAACACGGTTGTATCATGCTGTGCGTCTTTTTACATATAGTATATAAGTAACGAATGATTAAGAATATCAGGAAATATTTAAAAAAATAAATTAGTAAGTAAGTATTTAACTATTTATAACATGGATTTAATTATAATTTTGGTTTTATTTGTGGCTGACTTCCTAACATTTTTAGGTGAACTATTCTCATGCAAGCGTAATAGTTTTCGATACTTTTAGATTGATTACCTATTACTTTGGATTTGGATTAAACATAACTTTTGATTTTCAAAGGGGGATCTGTATTCTTCTTTTTAAAATATTTTAATACCCGAAATAACAGTACAGTGTTGTTAGATTAATACACGAAGTAACAGTACAGAATGATTTCATGAACACAGAATAACAGTACAGTCAATATTTTTATGATTGCTGAATTTCAGTAAATAATCTATTACATTACTAATTTTATGAATTATACTGACTAAAGATTTTATCAAAAAGCATTTACACTAGCTTTTCCTTCAAACCCGTATATTTTTCATATGTTATAACTGTGTTTCCACTGTTTTTCTAGTAATTAAGCTTTTCATTTGGTTATTTTTCTTTTGTTTTATGCGGATGTTTTTAAAGATTAACCATATATGTCCAAGACAAATATTCGATGTTTAAATTTTTACAACAAACAGTATTAAAAAGGTAAAAACTTACAAAAATAACATGTTGAATGAGACACCCATGCCAGTAGACAAGACAAAATGAAATATCAGTACAGAAAAAAAAAACGCGAAATATCTTTTCTCTCGCGACAGCGTTTACCTAATGTGATCAAGCGTGTCGGTATTGTGTGATGACACTTCACTAAATCATTATTGCTTGAAGTGTTGTGTCGGATTTAAAATCGATACGTTTGATTTTTTTACATCAGTCGATTGATGATTCTCAGCTAGCTGTCAGTAACAGCGAGTGTTCTATAGAGAGTTCCTTTACCGTCCTTTTGTTTGTTCTTGTTTTTTGTCTTAGGTTCTCTCTAGTAGAATTGGACTTTGATCGATTTGATTTCTATTGTGTGTTTAGTTTTTGTGCTTTGTCTAGGAATATTGATAGGGGGAAGGTTGGGCCCAAAAAACTAGTTTAACCCCGCCACATATTACATGTGCCTGTCCTAAGCCAGGAATCCTTGACAAAGCTTTCGTTTGTACTTGTCTTTTTGATGTTTTCTGTTCCTTGTTTAAGAAGGGGGTCTATCTGTGACTATTTCAGGGCTGGATTTGAATTATATGCATCTTATTTAGACCATGGGCCAATTGCATAACCGCGAGCAGTGCCAAATGGCCTCGTTGAAGGCTGCTGGCGGTTGTCCATTGTGGTTTTTCTAAATTGCCGTTTAATTGTGGGCTGTGTCGCGTACACTTATTCCACATCTCTTTATTTTCTATCATTAAATCAGTGTTACATTAACGTTAAAATTGGTGTTTATCGAGCTTAACTTATAAGACAAATAACCTTTGTATATCATGATGCAAGTTTATCACACTGGGGACAATCGATCGAGGTCCATACAGCATGTGGTAATGATTTTTACATGGTCATGTTAAAGTTATGATATATCTAAATTGTGAGATTTCGTAAGTACTTTTTGTCTTTTTTGTTTTTGTTTATTAGGGTGCAATATACTACGTATTTTAGGTACAGATGAATCGTGTTTATGTAAAAATGTAGTCAAAAGAACTATATGATTGTATGTACTTAATGAAATTATGATTTGTTGCTGATGCAGAATTTCATTTAGCATATCTATATAAATTATGGACAAAACATATTCCCTTTCTGTGTGTCAACATTCCGTCCGATCCAGCATATGGAGTTTACGTATCACAATTGATTCGTTACTCCAGAGCATGTGGAGAGTACAACGACTTCCTTGGTAGAGCTACACGACTGACAAGCAAATTGTTAACACAGGGGTACGTTGCTCCCAGGTTGTTGTCATCACTCAAGAAATTTTACGGACGACATCATGCTTGTATACAAATACGGGATTTCTATCTCTCAGAGGAGCACAGATGTTGGTTTGACATAGAGTTTTGTAATGTCACCCTTTCCGGATTTGACCTACACTTAATCGATCTTTGGCAACGTGACGGGTGTGCTAAAGCAAGCAGGAACTGCTTACTCTTCCGGAGCACCTGAGTTCACTCTCGTTTCGACTTGAGTTCGCGTTGCTGAATGCGGTTTTGTTGTTATGTGTCTGTGTGTTTTATGTTGTTATGTGGTTTGTTTTGTTGTGATGATTTTTTGTCTGCATGTTTTGTCTTTGTCTTTACGGTTTTATGATACTGATTACCCCTTTGGTACACCTTTGCTTCTTCCATATTTATAAAGCTTTTCGTTTATATAAAAAATGTCTTAAACTACTCCCCTTTCAATATATTTTTTAAAAAAAAAACCTACTTGACATCGAAGCAAAAATTGAAGCTCAGACCTTGTCGGGAATTATAGTCCCGTGTGGTGGGCGGTAGGCGAATAGGCCCACATCAGAGTCTAGCTTGTCGTATGAGGCGACTAAGGGTCATGGGATTCCGACGTTGGGTCAGTGCTCAGCCCACAGAGTGTGTACCCTAGGTAGCTGAATAGCGTGGCTTCTGTCCCCCGAGGTTGTCAGCTGGTCTGGCTGAATAGGTAAATCCTGATGTCGATCATAGTGGGGCAACGTATGTGGAGAGTGCTACGCTTCATGCACGAAAAAGATCCTTTGGTGAACCGTCAAGAAGTGCGCCACATAGGCTAAATTTTCCGTCCCACTGGTTGTGGTCATCAAAATTTACTGCTCTTATGTGTCCTTCCCCATCCCATAAATCATGTATCGTAATTATTTCATGTTCATTCTATCACCATTTTCATGTTCATCGCCTTTGAATGACATACACAGCGTTGCAAGGGTGTAAAACACAAACTCACTCACGCCAATTCAATAACAATTTAATAGAAAAGCTTTTCTTTCAGAGAATCATATACAGTTACGAAAAAAGGAAACTCACAGCGTTTATCTAAATATAACTATTGTTCGAAGGTCTTGTACAATTCCAATGCCATGTGCTTTATTTGGTCTAACTCTTTATGCAATATAGGGTTGGTCTTTACCGTAAATTCTCGTATTCGAGAAATAAATCCAGATGGGAGTTCGGCAATTATTCCATCGATTCGTTTAGCCGCATGGTTGATTCTTTTTTCAATGTTATCTGCAAAAGTTTTTGCATACTCTTCGTTCAAACCGAACGTATTACGATACATGAGTAGTTCTTCCATAATGGATTCTTTATTCACTTTTGAAGATCTAAAGATGCTTAGGTTTAACGCCAAAAGTGACACATTTTTAATTCTGGACTTCAGTGTGTTGTATTTTTCCTCAATTACTTTTGGTGTAAGTACCGGTATAAAAAACATAAGGACTTCCCGCTTGGCATCTGGTACCAATTTAGCTATGTCAGATATCAGTAAACCCCAATCACTTATGCACCACTTTGATTTTAAGTTTGATATTAAATAAACCTTAGCATCTTTTAAAGGCTTTATTTCAACCTTTTCGCTTTCTAGTCTTTTTCTAAGAAGTGCAATTGCTTTTTGTTCTGATTGTTTATCCTTTGGACGCTCTTCAATGTCTATATCTATCTTATTTCTTATAAAACCAAAAGGTATACCGGCTTCGTTGATTCTTTCGACAAGCCAAACGTCGTCTTCCATAAAAACAGAGTCTATGAATATAAAAAAGTAATGAAATGTTTTTAAATCTACCTCCTTAAGAAATCGTTTCTTGTTCATTTTAAGTGTACCAAATCCTGGTGCATCAACAATCGTAATAGCACAATGCCTTGGGTGCTGGTATTCTGTCACGTTGGGTGTAGTGTAACCTCTTCCAGGTTTCGCTACTTCTAGGCTATTTTCTTTATAGCCGAGCATCGTGTTTATAAAAGTTGACTTTCCGAGAGCACTTTTACCGACAATACCAAACCTGATCTTTTCTGATCTCCAGCCATTTACTTTTCTGTCAAGATATCTGAACCAAAGAGGTATTTTCTTATTCACCTTTAGATCTGAAAAAAAACATTGATATTATTGTAGTTAACGTATCTTTTATTTTGCTTCCAACTTGATTGCTGGTATTAATCAGACCCAGTTCCACTATATATGTAATTTGCGAAGCACTTATAACAGGAGAAAAGAAAATTCATACAAAAAATACGTGTACTGAAAGGGTAATAATGCTGCTAGATACGATATTTTCTTAAAAGCGCCACCGATTCATATTTTTTTTGGATTGATTCAACTGATTTTCTATATAAATGGTCTAGTATGCATACATGATAAACGACAGTTTTGAAGCTAAGACCTTTCAAAAATCGACTTCTACTGATTAACTGTTCAGTAGGAAGTGTTTGAGGAAAAGACCTGGAACTATTTTTGCTAATTGCTATTTATGGGAAATATGTTTGTTGATTATATTCAAGATTTTTCAAAACAAATTGTAATTAAACAATTTAATTAATAATATGAAATTTAGACTGGGTCATAAGAACTGATAGAAATTCCCATTTTAAAGTCATTTTCGTCTTGTAATAGCCTTAAAACTTTTGACTTTTCTACATTATATACTTCATTTCCTCATTCACAATTTATATCCGTTTGGCACAGTTGATTCAACGTAGCTTTGTCAAAAAGAAAAGAAAATGCAGGTACAAGTATTTCGTAGCCGAGTATTAAAAGGACTTTTATGTCATCCATGAGTCTAGTAGTTTGTCAAAGGGTTAAGTTTTGTCTTTGTTAACCGGACTTGACACACTGAGTTCGAAATTGACATCGTGACGGGTGTGGCTTATAAGGCCAGAACCGCTCACTCTTCCGAAGCACCTGGGCTGACTATCGTTACAACTTGAGTTTGCTTAGTGATTTTTGCTTGGTTTGATTTTTGTGTGTGTGTATTCTCGTGCTGTTTTTGTGCGTGTTTTCCGGTTTTATTGTAAAATTGCTCTTATGGATTTTTGACACCCAAATGCCAAGGTGGTGCCGTTTAGCTTCTTACAGACGATCGAATAATAGTGATGCTCAACTTTTTTTTTGACAACATATGTGCACAGTTTGGTGGACGTGTTTTAACGGAAGACAACTGGTATCCCTTTTGGCACACATTGTGCACCATTGCATGCTGAGATGTATTTCTTTATTCATATGAAGTGGACGTCTTACAATCACTACTAGAAAAAAATGGATCACCGACTTCCTTTATCCTTCACTCTCAAATGTCGTTGTAGTTTTGATAGCCTTTCTCTAAACAATCCTCAATTTGGTAATTATGTACTTCTCATATATTCAAAGCATGTTGATATAAACCACGCTACAGATTCTCTGATGTTCGTTTCATGTTTGGATTTATTTCTCGAAATTAACAGACTAGGAAGGTTTTGTACAAAGCTCTATGACAAATATGATGAAATTTTTTTCCAATAGTAAACTTTCCCTTTCCTGGTTTAACCCACCATTTCCTTTGAAATGCCTGTACCAAGTCAGGACCATTGCGATCCACCAGTTCTCCGGTATGACTGATTCGTTTTTGTCATTTTCTCTGGATTATGAGATTGATCATTCAAGTTCGGTAGTTTTGTTATTACCTTTATTTTCTGTGTGGCAACATTCCATTCCGCCCACTCGCGCAAATGAAGTTTACGTATCACAGTTGATGCGTTATTCAAAGGCACGTGGACAGAATAACGACTTATTGATAGAGCAGCACGACTGACAAGCAAATTTTTAATACATGATCACGTTGCACAGAGGTTGTTGCCATCTCTAAATACTTTTTACGGAAAACATGAAATGCTTGTACAAAAATATTTGGTTTCTCAGGAATAGATAAAATTCAAGATCTGAAATAGTCCTACTTTGTGTGAAAAAACTGTGTGGGTTAAATTTATTGTTTTTAAGTTTCAATACCTCGAACTTGCTATCCAGACACTTTACTTTAGAGTCATTTGATATTAAAGAATCACATCATAGACAATTCCCTATTGACAATATACACAAAATAATAACCTTAACAAATTAAAACGTATTTACACACATTTGAATTTGTCCAAGCATGTGTTTTATGCCTTAATATGGATATTTGGCAATCATAAAACAAATACCCCCTATGGATCCTCATTTGAGTCATTTCCCTTGGAACTCTTTTGTACTAAGATAGAAACTCTCACAAAAAATAAACAACATGATCAACAAGCAAGGTGACGTCTGCTGTTCAATTTTTCAATAGATTTAAGTCAGTTTTAATCTGTTTATATTAATTGGAACAATGTAACAAATCTGCAAAATTATAAAATGTCTTGTCAGCTGTCTAGAATAAGTCCTAAAAACTTAGAATTATCCATTTGTTGTGATGAAAGAATTTCACTGGGCAACATAGATACAACTGATGAAATCATAATTTTAACCGAAGCAGGAATACTTCCGAGTAAAAAAAACACAATATGCACAATTCACTGTAACGCTTTACTAAGAAAGAATTCATTAAGGAAGAGGGGCCAACTATGCATGTTACCGCCGATTATTAACACACATCCTAACATTGACCACACTCATCAGATAGGGAGAGGACCCACACAGAAGGGCCAAAGAAGAAGGAGTTCAAAGTTTTTGACTTTGAAAGATGTACAGTGCATTCATTCAAACTATGGGATTGTTTTAAAAATAAACAAACGTAAGTAAATATGGTGGAAAATTAACAAATAAGTACATTATAGGTCAGATTTATTTGTTTTTCACACTGCACTTGATCCTTAAATACATTTTTGTAAATATATAAACTACACAAGGGCAGTTTTTGTCTTTGGCTTGTTATCGATATTTTCATCCAATGGTTTAATTATGTAAAGTGCAATTTTTGGCCAGATTTCACGGAATGAAAAATCCAGGTTATAAAATGGTGAATGTCGGGCGAGCGTACGCTCGGGGAAGAAATTTTCATAACAGATTTCTCAGCAACTACTAATCACAGCCATATGATATTTGGTTTACAGCATCAGGGTGGGGTCCCATAACGTGGGATACCATTTCAGGTATGTCGCTTACCTACATTTTTGTACTCCCTGTTTAACGAAATCTGGCCATTTTTGACTTTGACAGATTTGTCTTCCTTAAAGATCTGGTTTAGTTGAGTTTCCACATATAAGCATGTATGTAAATGATTGTCAGAATGAAAAAAACATGGGTATGTAGGTTAACCAAATAAGCAGAAACTCTCTTTTTATTTTGCCTTATAACAAATCGAAAAACCTGCTGGTAAGGATGCTAGGAAAATTCAAGAAAAACACCAATAAGTCTTCATTTACAGATTTTTTTTTAATTTTCTTAAATAATATTGTAGATTGTGCAATGTACACTTATTCCACATCTCAATGCATGCATGTCCTACAAAAATATACCATATGACCAAATTATCAAAAACATGACACATAAACCTTAGGCTGAGGATTTGTATGACACTGCATAAATCCAGGCCTCCATTGTTATACATTGTAGATCTATACAATGTATATTTACCTGTAACTTTTTGCATGTATCTCTATAAAATATATATTCTATTGCAGCAATATGTGCGACCTGTTGTGTCCATTTAAAAGATATAGATGAGAATGATAAGGTAACTAACTTGTGTTTAAATGTACCTTAGGGGAGGACTGTTTGATTCTGACTTCTGAGGGGGATCTGGCAGTTTTGGTCGAGTCAGGTTATTTATTTCCTAAAGTTTGTGGGTCAGAAAATATGTTTTCCATTGCCACCCTGAGAATATATATGTATTTATTTTTCTGAATTAAAATACCCCCCCCCCCCCACCACAGAATCAAATGGTCGTCCTGTCACATGACCAAACAAAAAACACCAAAAAGAGTAGGTTATAAGGATTGAGAAAAATAAATATTTAATTTTGCGATATTTCACCACTTGATGTCTCTTGGGTAGTGCTACACCACCCGATAGAAATTTGGTCACTGTGACCTATATATTATGCATGAACAACTTAGATTTAGATCTAAATCCATGTAATACATGTTGGGGGGTCAGTGATATTTCAAGAAAAGGAGGGCCATCCTGTGGTTCAAAGACACATTTTCTAGTTCATTTGTACAAATGTAGGTTGCTCATAACATGCTTTAACAATATTGCAATTGCATGTAGATATTAAGTTTATATACAAGATTTTGTATATGTATCAATTTTAAAATGACTAACATTGTGTTTCATTGTACATGTTAACATTTGTACTTCAAAGAATGCAGGTGTACATTGTATATTAGGATTTCAAGTTGTTATAAATATAGACTTTTGTATTTTTCAGACCTGTCTTGAAGTAAATGATGGAACAGAAAACTAAGACGATCTAGAAGATAACCACAACAGCAATGCAATTCCAATTCAGGTAAAACACTGCATTTATAAAACCGAACAACAAATTAAATGGGATGACTGCTACCCATATTGCTAAGAAACAACCATTGCAAACTATATTTTCACTCTAATGTTAAGGGTAGATAGACAAAGACAACAAATTTATTTTTATACCCGAAGAAGAGATTGACATACTGGATATCCTTGTCCATCTGCTGTCTTAACAAATATCTACATATCGCAGTCAATTGAAAAAGGGTATACGACTTTAGTATGAGGTCATGTACATGTATTGCAAGTACTTGAAATTTGGCATATGACTCCAGTATGAGGTCTTATAAATTTCAATTTTAAGTTTGCCACATATTCACTTTCTGTTAACTGACAAAAGCCAATGTTCCACATTAGTGATGAAAGATTGAACATTTTCATACCAGTGTTCTCAGCAGCTACTGATCACACCGACTTGAAACTAAGTATATCAATTTCATTTACTTTAATACCTCGATGAAACTATACACACTTATAATTTAGGTATAAGAAAAACTTTATTTTTTTCTGTATTAACTAGATAAGTTGCTGAATTATTTGTCTGATTGTTTCAATATTAGCTTTATTAATCAGAATATATTTTTGTTTTCAATCAGGATCAGTGATGGTTCAAACACAAGTTTCAAAAGAAACAGATTATCATAGTTTATTGGAAATGGAGGTACAAAAAAAAAGAAAACTTTTGAGAAAATCCAAAACTTTTAGTCGTCTGCAAACAGTTTTACTTCAAAACTATATCAAACAGGAAACCTTATAAAATAATTAAAAGCTTCATCAAGTGCATCATGACACCCTAACATGTTGAACCATGTACATTTGAGGCCTGATATGGGTAGTCCATTGCCCTGTACAGATGCAGCCCATGGTGGACTATCTGACAAAATTTTTGATGTGCATTCCTTCATGGACGTTCCACTCACATTTTATATTACAATGGATTAACATGGAATCCAATTAAAAAAAAAATAAAAGCAGACTTCCAAATAAATTGTGGTTTTAAAATGTTCCCCCTCTCCTTGGCCCCCAGTTCATGTGTTTTTATTTGTTATGTGATAAAAATTTTAATTTAAAATTAGCAAATACAGTTTTGAAAACCAGTCAAGAATATAAAATATTGCATTTTATCCCCTTTTGTTCCCTAATTTATAAACACAAAAGGGAGAAGGGATAAAAAAAATATTTCCCATATTGAATCCACTATCTGGAAAAAATTAATTTGCAAATTTATTAGAAATCTTTGCACCTGTTTCAGTGAATGTTGAATTGTATAAGCTTGAATTATAAAATCTTGTCTGACCTCAAATTGCAATTAATTGACAATATGTTGTTTATATACATGTAACTTTTTTGTTCAATGTATAAATAGTAATGTGCAACAAAACATACATTTTAGGTAGAAATACAAGACAAAAAAATGGATCATTTGAATCAGTTTATTGAGGCATGTAACATCACTCCCATAGGCATTCCTAGAAAGAAACAATGGCAAACATACTCCAGCAAAACAAAGAACAAATACCTCACCTACTTTAAAGATGTTCTTAAATCAACAATCAGTTGTTTATTTCCTGACGAGAATGAAACTGTCTTAGATGATTTTTTCAATGAATTTAAAAACCAGACTAGATCTTCCTGAAAATGCCCAAGGTACAAATGAAATAATTGAATCCCTCATTGATTCTTATTAGAAAGCTGAATCATGGCAGTTGAAGCGACAGATACTTTCAATAGTATCAGTTTCCAAAAGCTATAAAGAAGTCCTGCAGCTAATTCCTGATCTCTCTGAGTACCGGTACTATGTTGCCAAAAATCATGCAATCACCAAAGGTTGTGCTTTACCACCTGAAGAAAAAGACAAATCCCGTAAGAAAATGGACCATGCAAAGCTTGACAGCTCTTTAGACTTTATCACATCATTTTACATCGTGAAAGATCTTCCATTTGGTCAAAGAAAACTGAAAACTACTGATGGAAGTATTATTGAAAGACCAGATATCATAAGATGCATGGCACCCCAGGCTATAATAGACCAATACAAACAGTATTGCGAAGAAAATGAAATTGAACATCTAGGTACCTTGATATTCAAAAATATACATAAGATTTGTCATGGTAGATCTAGATAAGTCTGATCATTCTCAACAATCATTCATAAAAAAACACATTTCAGCTCACCTAGCGAAAGGCCATGTGAGCTCATTCCATCAATATACCTCCATTGTTGTCTGTAATCAATTTCATTCAAATGTCTTAAACCCAATTCTCTTAACTCACTGAACCCATTGATCTGAATGATAACAAAAGGCAAAGGGTAGCTCCTACCTAGACTAGGTACAATATTAAGTAAAATTGTCTACATGTGTCAGAATGAATCTTAAATTTGTACTTGCACATGCATGAAGTTTTTGAATAGTTATGTCTTGAATATTCAACTTACGTAAAGAATATTTAGTTTTTATGTCAAATCATGCCACAAATTATGTCACTTTAAATCATGTTACATCATGATAGTCAAGCCCTCAAACTTAATATTTTTAGAATTACAGACTGCCCATGATACTTCAAATTGTCCAGCAGATGAGATCTAAGGAAAAAGCTGCTAATTACTGATATCTGCTACAAAAATTAAATCGATCTGTATCTGCCAATGATTAGAAACATGTTTGCAATAAATGCAATTAGTACTTAGAATAATCACTTATAATATCTTTTTCAGGAACAAGTACTATGTTCAGAATACTTCAGAGCTGTACAGCAACAGCTAGAAAATCACTTGAAGGCTTGGATTATTTTTTGGCAGAGGGTGGACATGCAATTGATGACTTGATAGATATTATATCATCTATAGGATTGAATTAAGATGACTTGAAAAAGTTCAGGGAATTGTTGCTTGGAACTAAGCGGTACCTGAAAGCAGATAACAAAGTAGGTATTCCTTTTAGGACATATGAATGACCCATTGGTACTCCTTAGATTCTTTCAATGTTATTTGAGATTATTGACATAAATAATAATGCGATGTTGAAACTGTACATTACATAACCTCTTTAAACGACAAAGGGTCGGAACAGAAGTAGGCGATGTTCCGTCCCGCACTGTTAATAACCTAAATAAGAAAGACTTGAGAGTAACATTTTGCGATGTTGCTACAGAAACAGAAACAACAGTGCGGGGGAGTGTGGCCCAGAGTGGAAATAAGACTGAAATTAAGAATGAAGAAATCAGAAAGGGGAAAATTTCTAAGGATCAAAATTCAGAGGAACAAGCAAATGACTTATTAACAACCAATTCAGATAGTGAGGCGGTTTTGATGGAAACAGAGGAGTCAGACAAGGTTGAACTGAATGCCCTACCTATTAACGTAAGTAAGGAGCATAAGAAAAGGACCAGCAAACAAGCCTCAGTGGTTCCACCGAATAACACGGTACCTACCACTGAAGAGCTTGACCAAGGTTTGTGTGAAGTTGAATGCCTGTTGACTGACAATTCTGGTATAGCAACTCAAACTTGCTGAGGATAAATGTTGAGGTTGAGGGGGCCCCTATCAAAGCCGTAGTGGATTGTGCTGCTTCAGTGACTATCATATCAGATAGAATATACGATTCCTTCAAGGAAAAGCCGACCATATTACGTGAGGGTGTCATGAATGCCGCCGGCCGGGGCAAGAAAATGAGGACATTTGTTGTTAGTCCGGTGAACTTGAAGTTAGGTTCGAAAGAGTATTCGACAGAGGTATACGTTGCTCCTATTCAGGAGGATATGTTGTTGGGACTGAAGTTCATGTTGTCAAAAAAGACTGTCACTGATTTGTCCAAGTTAGTGTTTACCATTGAGGGTGAAACTTTAGAGATTTTAGTTGGTCCTGCGCAATCTATTCCCACAGTGTCTTTTGTAACTATTGAAAGACGAACTGTTCTTCCACCTAATTCTATGCTACATGTAAATGTGCAGCTCGATAAGAAGATAGAGAATTATGTGGTTGAACCGTGTAATGAAAACATTCCAGTTTTAGTTCCACGATGTCTATACCAAGATCAAGTCAAGCCAAGTATTTGTTTGGTAAACGCCAGTGACAGGTACTTTACTTTGAAAAAGAACACAGTGATAGCTAAAGCAGAGGTGGTCGAAAAAGTTGAGGCAGAAACATGTGTGAATGAAGTGAGTGTGGACTCCAAGGAAATACAAGGCACTTTGCCTGATTACTTACAGCCTTTACTTGAAAAATCCAGTGAGAATTTAACATCAGAGCAGAAAAAGCAATTGAAAACACTGCTTGGGGAATACGTTGATATTTTTTTTCGAAAAATGAATATGACTTGGGTTTATTCAAAGAAGTGGAGCATACAATAGAGACTTGGAAAGCTTCGCCAATTAAACAACGTATGCGAAGAACACCCACACAATTTGTTGGCGAAGAGGAACAACATCTAGAAAAAATGGCAAAAGCCGATGTGATGGAACCAAGTTTTTCGGAATGGGCCTCACCTCCTGTTCTCATTCGAAAATCTGACGGTAAGGTTAGATACGCGATTGATTACCGCAAGTTGAATTTGGTGACCAAAAAAGATGTCTAGCCTCTACCGCTCATAGAGGAATGTCTAGATACACTTTCAGGGAACGAATGGTTTTCGAAGTTGGATGCCAATAGTGCATACTGGCAGATAGAGGTCAAGGAGGAAGATCGTCCAAAGACAGCATTCATCACACGGTATGGACTTTTCCAATTCAAGCGTATGAGTTTTGGGCTTTGCAATGCTCCGGCAACCTATATATGCCAGGGCAATGGATCTTTTGTTACGTGGGCTTACCTGGCAAATTGTACTGTGTTTCCTGGATGATATACTGGTCATGGGGAAAAGTTTTGAGGATCACCTAGCCAACTTAAGATCTGTGTTTGAGAGATTCCGTGAATACGGAGTAAAACTTAAACCCAAGAAATGTGAGCTGTGCAAAGCAGAGGTGAGTTTCCTTGGCAGAACGGTTAACAAAACAGGCATGGCCATTGGGGAGGAATATGTCGAAACAATTAAGAGATGGAAAGCTCTAGAAAATACGAAAGAAGTAGAACAATTCCTCGGCTTTGTCAATTACCATCGGACATTTATTCGTAATTACTCCAAAATTGCATTTCCATTGATTCAACTTACTGGGAAGAAACCATTCAATTTGGGTGCAGAACAGCAAGTAGCCTATGAATGTCTGAAAAGTGCCTTGCAAAGTACACCATTACTGACTCTACCCAATACCAAAGATAAGTTTATTTTGGACACAGACGCGTCAGATGTAGCAATTGGTGCCGAGCTCATACAAGTCCAAGATGGTATTGAAAAAGTGGTTGCCTATGGTAGTTTTAGTTTTGCGCCAGCACAACAGCGGTACTGTACGACCCGAAAAGAATTGCTTTCCATTGTGCAGTTTACGCAACATTTCAGGCACTACCTGTTAGGAAGTGAATTCTTGGTGTGAACCGACCACAATAGCTTAAGGTTGCTAATGAATTTTAAGCACCCACAAAGACAACTTGCCCGGTGGCTAGAAGTGTTAAGCCAATATCATATGAAGATTCAGCATCGCCCTGGGAGGAATCATGTGAATGCAGACACTCTGTCCAGGTATTCAGTCGAAAAGCCGTGCCCAGAGATGTCAATTTTTGTAAAACCCGAAAATCTTCCTTGTGGCGGTTGTAAACATTGTGTTAGAGTTCACGAGCAATGGCAGGATTTCATTAAGATAGACAATGTGATATCATTGGCGGGAAGTCAAGAAGTTCAGAGATCTCAGCTAGAACCAGTAGAGACACAAACCCTAGGGACAGAGCCTGTTAACTCAAATGATGTTTTAGCGAATATCATTTCGATGGCTGGTGACGATGGATGTGGAATTCAGTATACCACTTATCATTTATCAACCGAACAATCCAAGGACCCAAACCTACAGTTAATTATGTTCTACCTAAAAAATAAAGAAGATCCTGCTGAGAAAACATTTTCATAGCTGGAGCAGCAGCTAAAAAGTTCTTGGTCAACAAAGAGCATTTTTTTCTAGATGAACATTCTGTGCTTCGAAACCGGTCTAAAAACGACCTGATACGCCTAGTTGTGCCACGAGTGTATATTGAAGAAGTATTACAGCTAAATAATGATATACCAGTGACGGGTCACCAAGGGATTGACCGCACTACAGCTCGCATAAAAGCAAAGTTCTACTGGTACAAGATGAATGACGAGATCAAAGCCTATGTCAGGTCATGTGAGGTATGCAACAAGCATAAGAAGGCTTAAACAAGAAGTTAGATCCTCCCTGGAAAGGACCTAGTAATATATTGAAAAGAGTGACTACCTATGTTTACCAGGTTAAGCTGGAAAAAGCATTGGTAGTGTTAAACCATGACAGGTTAAAGAAATGTGAGGACAAAGAAAGTTCCTGCCTGGCTAAAGCGTGTAAAGCGACAAGTTGATGCTGGAGAGACAATTACACAGGACAATCAAAACATCTACTGTGTCTATCGTAAGGGAAATTCTGGTGAATTCATGATCCAGTGCGATACTTGCGACGAATGGTATCATGGTTCTTGTCTGCGGGTAACGCAAGAAGTCGCGGAAACGTTATCTCAATACGACTGTCCGCAGTGTCAAATTAAGTAGGCAAATACGTAAGAAAGTCGGAAACCGTGTTCAGCGTGTAATTAATGTAGATAAAATTAGGTATTCGCGGATACGTGATCGTGAGAATAATAATGTTCTTTCTTTTTCAGGATTGGTGATCTTGACATTGACATATTTTTTATGACATTTAGTGTGCTAGTTAGTAACAACTGAGTTCGTGATTTATACCGTGTATACGGTTTAGTGTTCCTACTATGGATCCTATTAGTGTAGAAGATATTTCTTCCTCAGAAGACAAGGCATGGGATGTCGAAGCATCGACACTGACTCTGTGAAAGACCTCTCGGACTTGGAGGACAATCGTGTCCAGTATGATGAGAGAACTGGAGAGCTGGTGATCCGGGTGGATGAGACCATACTCCCATCTGACATCCCAGACCTGTTACCGGTAGTTACAGATGAGGAGATATGGACGAAAGAAAGAACAGTTATAGTCAGGGCGGATCCGGAGGAAGAAAAAAGAATTTGACAGATGGGTGAGCCACGTTCAGAGTCATCTGAGTCGTCCTTGTCCGAGCAGCATGCGTAGCAAAATTTATTGTCTGGAACTTTGTTGTCATTTGTATTTCGAACACACGTGAAGGTTAGCACTGCTGGTGGAGTTTAAATTCCCCGAGGTTAGCCCGCTCCGGCACCAACACTTTTGAGTTGGAGAATACATCAAAGCTTTAAATTATCCGTCTAAATTTCAAAATTGTCTAAACCCTAAGGTTCTTCCTACCTCAGACATAGGTTGAATATCTTAGTAATAATTTGGTTCCCCAGTTTGGTATTTTTGGTTATACTGTTCTATGCTCTTCATATTCATACAGTGTTTGGCACTTTCAATATTTTTGGTAGAGCGCCTCTGATGAGTCTTGAATAGACGAAACGCGCGTCAGGCGTAGCAAAATTTATTGTCTGGAACTTTGTTGTCATTTGTATTTCGAACACACGTGAAGGTTAGCACTGCTGGTGGAGTTTAAATAACCCGAGGTTAGCCCGCTCCGGCACCAACACTTTTGAGTTGGAGAATACATCAAAGCTTTAAATTATCCGTCTAAATTTCAAAATTGTCTAAACCCTAAGGTTCTTCCTACCCCAGACATAGGTTGAATATCTTAGTAATAATTTGGTTCCCCAGTTTGGTATTTTTGGTTATACTGTTCTATGCTCTTCATATTCATACAGTGTTTGGCACTTTCAATATTTTTGGTAGAGCGCCTCTGATGAGTCTTGAATAGACGAAACGCGCATCAGGCGTAGCAAAATTTATTGTCTGGAACTTTGTTGTCATTTGTATTCCGACAGGTGAATTTCGACCCAATTGAGAGCGAGAGCGATTGGAGTGAACACACTGACGGTAACAACAACAACAGTCAGAAAGACCCTTCAACAGTCGTGGCCAAGCCAGTTTTGGAGGTGTCGGATGTGTCCTCCGAAAACTTAGTAGTGGAAGAGGCTATTCCAACCAGGCCTTCTAGGAATTCACCATGTCCCATACCAGATTGTGAATTTAGCGGCAGAAAGTTGAAGTTTCACGTGCAGCAGATGCACTTGCCATGGTTGATGTGGGAAAACCCCCAGCCGCCACTCAAGCCAGAGAAGATTGCAGAACGTGACGAGTTAAAAACCAGCTTCTTCTCCTGATTGCTGAGTTTCTGACAGGACAACGATATCTTTAAGTGCTTGTTCAGTGGTAAAACAAGAACATCAGGCGGCGTATCCCACAGAGGAGCCAGATCCTGCCTGCAGCCAGAGACCACATGGTGAGTTTGTGTACGACCATGGGTTTGAAAGTACCACAGAGGTTTGCCTTGGTGCCGATCCTCTCGCCCTGCAGCTTGATCCATTGGAGGTCTCAAGTACTAGTGTACCAGAGTTTGAAAAGTGACCAAGTGGTGGCATACCTCAGTTTTTGCTGGGATTTCATGATGGACATTCAAAACCTTACCGTATCACAGTTTGATTACGCTAAGTCCCATTCCCTACTGGCCCGGATTTTGGCTGGCGACCCAGTTGAAGAAGAGATGGTGCTGGACGACCAGGCAAGAGAGATTCACGAAGCTGGGGATCAAAGAGTTGTGATCATCAAGAGCTCGGAAGACTGGGACCAGGAGATTCAGAGCAAGAAAAGATGTACTGATGCGGAAGAGGAGACTGGTCCTACCGTAGTGGCTATGTACCAGACCTGGAGTCAATTACATACAAATTGTACAAATGTAATTAATTACAATTCAATTACATGTTATTTGTTCTAAGCTAAATTACACATTACATTACCAAAAAATTGTTTAGTCTAATACAATCATTTCTTTCACAGAATAAACAAATAATTTATGTTTATTACCCAAAAGGTCAACTGCATGTGAATATTTTGTATTTTGAAATGATGACCAATGAAAAAAATATCATGTTTCTATAATCATGATACTCCTTTTTGATTTAGTGTCAAAATTCATTTTTTTCAAATATTTAGAACAAGCATTATGATATGTAATTGAAATGTAATTTGGCATTACAGGCAAAATATGCAAAGTAATGCATTACCTTCAATTACAAGTAATTTAGATTTGCCTCAATTACACATTACATTCAATTACATGGAAAACATGTAATTAATTACGGCTAATTACAATAACATTTTCAATTACCCCAGGTCTGCATCATTATACTGTCCTTACCTACTATTGAAATTGAGTTTTTGGGGTCTCCTTGTTCTGAAAAGCGATTTAAACAACAAGAATTCTAATTTATCAATCAAGAATAAAGTACGATGGATTTAATTACTTCAGATATAGTTTGTTGGTAGTTTTCTTAATATTTCGTGTTGAAAATAAATACGATTTTCAAAACTTTCGTAATATGTAAATTGATGTATTAGTTGAGTGAGTGAACGATGGTTAAGGTTTGGACACATTTTGTGATGCGCAAGTAAATTTTGATCGGTTATAGAGAACTTGATAAATGCTTGTGATAGTGTTTTTTGGCTCACCTGCAGGTGAGCTATTGTCATTGTTAGGCGTCCGTCGTCCGTCCGTCCGTCGTCCGTCGTCCGTCGTTAACTTTTCTTCAAAGATCTTTTTTTCTCTGAAACCACTGATGGGATTGCTTTGAAACTTTGTACACTTGATCTTTAGGATGTCCTCTACCAAGTTTGTGAAATTTGTGAACATCGACCAACCAACATGGCTGCCGTTACTAAAAATAGAACAGGGAGGGGGTCAGACCATAGTTTTTAGCTTATAGCTCAAAAAGTATAAGAAATAGAGAAAATCCAAAGCAACCTTCCTTCTTCAGCACCAAAAGCTCTACAAAACTCTCCATTGAGTCAAAATTGTGGAATGACTCCTTATAGGAGTTATTTCCCCTTAATCGTCAAAATTGACCATTTTCACAGTTTTCAGAGTTATTCCCCTTTAACTGATTTTTCTATCAATTTTAACTTGTTTGTTTTTTTTTTCAAATGGAAAGCTTTGTAAACTTTGTATTCTTGATCTTAAAAGTGTTTTATATCCTAACTTGTTTCTTTAATGTTACTTACCAAGTACATGATAAGAGGCTTTAGCATAAGAGATCAGGTGAGCGATTCAGGCTCCTGGGAGCATCTAGTTTTTTGTAACAATCATAATTTTGGTTTACGTTCTTACCATTGAACTCAAAATTCCGCGTCTTTGAATTATGAAAAGCAGATTAAATAAGCAATGTTGATAAAGAAAAATAAGAATCATTTATCTAGGAAATTATTTGATTGTATGTAGCTTAATTGTTGTGTGTGAAAATAAAACTATCAAAACTTTTAAGTTTCAATAATTGATGAATCGAATTAGTGAATGAAATAGTGTAAAGGTTTTACACATTTTGTGACAGAGATTAATAAGTTGGTCTGCTAGTGTCATGTGATAGTGAGCCATTTATTTTCATAGTCGTTAACAAAACAAAGACTAAATACTATTTATAAATTTTGATATTTTTGACGAGCGATTTCTATATTTAAAACTCAACAGAAATGCTTTGTCAAAATTGTTTAAAAGTCTGTAACACCATATTATTAAAAAAAATATAAAAGCAGGTATAAAACAAAGGGACACGCCGGTTGTTTTTCCCATCTGTTTAAGATAAATTTTGTTTCTTACCTACTGTTAAACTCGAATGATCTAGATCTGTTTCTTCCAGTTCTGAAAGTAAACGTTCCAAAAAATTTTAACTCCAAAAAACGACTTCGTGATTCGAAAAATAATTTGTTGTTTGATAGAATACTGTAAAGCGGGGTATTTTTGCGATTCTAGGAGCGAAAGATACTAAAAAAAATTTTGCAGGTTAAATTTTCGCGATTCCTTCATGTAGCATACACTTAATATAAGGACGGTCTTGTTACTTTTTAAAAATGACGCAATTAACATCAATTGACGTGTTGATTCTGATAAATATAATTAATGATACTGACTTTTAAATTTGAATTGTCTGTTATTCTTAACTAATTAAGTGAAATTAAGGCTTCGGTACAAGCTACTAACTCGTTTGAACTTTAATGATTGTAGATTGTGCGTGTTTATAAGGCTGAAAAAAAAATTAATTGAAGAACGTTCACAATTGATAAATTACATGTAAATTAGTTTTATAGAATTTTCCAAGAGAAATAATAGTGATCTAAATCGCCTGAAAAAGAATAGGAATCACACAAAGCAAATATCTGCCTTTACATTTAGCTTTAAAATTTCCCGGGTTTTATTTTCGTGATTGTCCTTGATCCCTGAAAATAGGGCGAACATTAAACCACCAAAAATAGCCCGCTTTACGGTCCTTTGTAGTTTTATTTGTTATTGATTTGTATTTGTATTTGCTCTGCCGATTAATAAAGATAAAATTCAAGATCTTGATAAAAAAATGAATCGCTTGAGGTGTGTTTCGTCGATCCTAAACTCATCAGAATCACGCTTAACCACATATGACATGTATGAATAGAAAAACAGAGAACAATGAAATAAATCATTCCAATTACCGACAGAAAATTGACAAACTTAACGTTTTATCTGTGTACATCATCTACTTTTCCTTACCTACTGTTGAACTCGAATTTTCCGTGTCTATTGGATCTGAAAAGCGAATAAAACAATCCCCAAAAATAATTTAACAATCAAAAATAAAGAACTGGTAGTTTCCTTACTCCATAAAATGCACCGAACAAGTTTGGACACATGCACATTTGTGAGTAAATGGTTTACATATACACTTGTTACATGTATGCACCTGAGTTCACTTTTGTCACGACTTGAGTTCTCGTTGATGATTTCTGTTCGGTTAATTTTGTGTTTTGTGTTTCTGCGTGCTGTTTTTGGTCCTGTTTACCGGTTTAAGTCATCAACAATTTTCATACTTATTGTTAAACTAGAATTTTAGATGTCTTTTTATTCTGAAAAGGGAATAAAACAATCAAATATTGCAAAAAAATCAGCAAATAGAAAACTAGTTCCGTTAGTTGCCTTATTTTAGAAAATATTGATGATGTTCAACTTAATACTGGTGTATAAAAGAATAAATATTGATCCTCTAACTGTTCATATTTGTAAAATTTGTGCATTTAATTACGGAGTATACGACAATTAAATCCACAAACCTGACCTTTTTATTTGTGTACATCATTAAACTGTCCTTACCTACTATTAAAACTGATTGGTTTTGGTCTCCCTGTTCTGAAAAGTGATTTAAACAACAAAAATATGAATTAATAAATCAAGAATAAAGTACCATTGATTTCATTACTTCAGATATAGTTTGTTTGTAGTTATCTTAATATTTGGTGTGGAAAATAATAAGATTTTCAACACTTTCGTGTTACATGTGTTGATATGTAAATTGATTTAGTGAGTGAACGAGTGTTAAGGTTTGTACACATTTTGTGATACGCAAGTAAATTGGTCGGTTATAGAGAACTTGCTAAATGCTTGTGGAAGATTTTTTTGTTATAATCATAATTTTGTTTTACATACCTATTGTTGAAATCGAAATTCCGTGTCTTTCAATTATGAAAAGCGGATTTAATAAGCAATGTTTATAAAAAAATGAGAATAATTTATCTAGGAAATAGTTTGATGGTATGTAGATTAATTTTTGTGTGTAAAAAATAAAACTATCAATACTTTTAAGTTTCAATAATTGATGAATCGAATTAGTGAATGAAAAAGTGTAAAGGATTTACACATTTTTTGACAGATTAATAGGTTGGTCTGCTAGTGTCATGTGATAGTGAGCCATTTATTTTCATAGTCGTTAACAAAATAAAGACTAATAACTATTTATAAATTTTGATATTTTTGACGAGCGATTTCTATATTTAAAACTCAACAGAAATGCTGTATCAAAATTGTTTAAAAGTCTGTAACCATATTAATATAAAATTTATAAAAGCAGGTAAAAACAAAGGGACACGCCGGTTGTTTTTCCCATCTGTTTAAGGTAAATTTTGTTTCTTACCTAGTGTTAAACTCGAATGATCTAGATCTGTTTCTTCCAGTTCTGAAAGTTAACGTTCCAAAAAATGTTAACTCCAAAAAACGGCTTCGTGATTCGAAAAATAATTTGCTGTTTCATAGAATACTGTAAAGCGGGGTATTTTTGCGATTCTAGGAGCGAAAGATACTAAAAAAACTTTGCAGGTTAAATTTTCGCGATTCCTTCATGTAGCATACACTAAATATGAGGACGGTCTTGTTACTTTTTAAAAATGACGCAATTAACATCAATTGACGTGTTGATTCTGATAAATATAATTAATGATACTGACTTTTAAATTTGAATTGTCTGTTATTCTTAACTAATTAAGTGAAATTAAGGCTTCGGTACAAGCTACTTACTCGTTTGAACTTTAATGATTGTAAATTGTGCGTGTTTATAAGGCTGAAAAAAAAATAATTGAAGAATGTTCACAATTGATAAATTACATGTAAATTAGTTTTATAGAATTTTCCAAGAGAAATAATAGTGATCTAAATCGCCTGAAAAAGAATAGGAATCACACCAAAGCAAATATCTGCTTTAACATTTTGTTTTAAAATTTTGCGAGTTTTATTTTCGTAATTTTCTTTGATCTGCGAAGATAGGGCGAACATAAACCACCAAACATAGCCCGCTTTACGGTTCTTTGTAGTTTTATATGATATTGATTTGTATTTGTATTTGCTCTGTCGTTAAATTAAAATAAAATTCAAGATCTTGATAAAAAATTAATCGCTTGAAGTGTGTTTCGTCGAACCTAAATTCATCAAAATCACACTTTCTAAATATCTTATTGTTCTAAACCACATATGACATGTATGAATAGAAAAACAGAGAACAATTAAATAAATCATTCCAATTACAGACAGAAAATGGACAAACTTGACGGTTTATCTGTGTACATCATCAACTTTTCCTTACCTACTGTTGAACTCGAATTTTCCGTGTCTCTTGGATCTGAAAAGCGAATAAAACAATCCCCAAAATAATTAAATAATCAAAAACAAGAGGCTCCCAGGAGCCTGAATCGCTCACCTGGTCTTGATGTCCACCTTATAAAGACTTTTCTAGAGCTAAATGAGCTAAATATTTAAGCAAGTAACAGCTTTTCTCTATCTACTATAGTTTTCATTCAGTAGCCGTAGGCCCAAACCATGAAAAAACGTTATTTTAGGGGCCGTAACCCCTATAAGAGGTCTTCTGACAACTTTGACCCTATGAAAACTTTTGTAGCGCTAAATGAACTGAACATTTAAGCAAGCAACATCTCTTCATCTGCTATAGTTTTCATTCCAGAGGCCAAAAACATGAAAGAACGTTATTTTAGGGGCCGTAACCCCTATAAGGGGTCATCTGACAACTTTGACCCTATGAAAACTTTTGTAGAGCTAAATAAACTGAACATTTAAGCAAGCAACAGCTTCTCTCTATCTGCTATAGTTTTTATTTTATAGGCCAAAAACATGAAAGAACGTTATTTTAGGGGCCGTAACCCCTATAAGGGGTCATCTGACAACTTTGACACTATAGAGACTTTTGTTCAGCTAAATGAGCTGAACATTTAAGCAAGCAACAACTTTTCTCTATCTGTAACAGTTTTCATTCTTTAATCCAAAAACATGAAAAATTGCTATTTTACACTTTTAAGGGGCCGTAACTCCTATAAGGGGTCATCTGACAACTTCGACGCATGGAGACTTTTGTAGAGCTTTTGATGCTGAACCAGTAGCGTGACATCAGATTTCATCTATCTCTTATACTTTTTGATTTACAAGCCAAAAACAGTAGTCTGACCCCCCTGGTCTATTTTTTGTAACGGCGGCCATATTCGGTCAAGGTGAGCTAATAAAGAACCGTCAGTTTCCTTACTCCAGAATTATGCACCGTACAAGTATGGATACATGCACATTTGTAAGTAAATGGTTTACTAGTTATGCACCTGGGTTCACTCTTGTCACGACTTGAGTTCTCGTTGATGATTTCTGTTCGGTTAAGTTTGTGTTTTGTGTTTCTGCATGCTGTTCGTGGTCGTGTTTACCGGTTTAAGTCATTAACAATTTTCATACTTATTGTTAAACTAGAGAAAAAAATTACGTGTCTTTTTATTCTGAAAAGCGAATAAAACAATCAAATATTGCAAACAAATCAGCAAATAGAAAATCGGTTCCGTTAGTTGCCTTATTTAAGAAAATATTGATGATGTTAAACTTAATACTGTAGTATAAAAGAATAAATATTGATCCTCCAACTGTTCATATTTATAAATTTTTTGCATTTAATTACGGAGTATACGAGTTTTAAGGCTTACACATTTTGTAATGCACGATAATCATACAGGTTGGTCGGCTTAAAAAGACTTGCTAGTGGTATGTTAGAATTATTTGTTCATTTTCTCTGTCGTGGAAAAAAGACACTCTCTTTAAATTTGGATACCTCCAATGCGTGTTTTGTCTATCTATATCTCATTCGAAAGATGGTTTATCAGTTCCAAATACCATATTTATCAAAAGTGCACAGATAATAAAACCTAAACATTCCGAATGGCAGCATGTGCAGGCAGAAATGAAACACTTTTGTTTTAGGCATTTTTTCTTCTTACCTACTGTTAAACCAAAATTGTCCTGCTTCTCCAGATCTAAAAGCAAAGTAAACATGCAATCAACGTTTACCAAAGTTAAAGACACCAAAAACAATTTTTATCGGTTTCATGATTTCATGAATAATTCAAAATTTTGTAGAAGACTTTGTATTAACATAAGGTAGTGATTTGTTCATTAACTCTGTCATTGAAAAAAAATCCTGGTAAACATTTGATCCATTTGACACAAGATTCGCCTATTCAAAAGTGATAAAAAAGCTTAATCTCAATGATTAAAAGATCATAACACAGTATCAAGTCAACGAGCACATAGCAAATGAATCCAATACTTTCTGAATGGCAGGCAAAAACAGATGCACTCGCACGGCGCTTTTCATCCCGCTATCCAAATTGCAAGAAAGTCGAAGCACCTAACAAAAATGAATAAATTTAAGTATCACTTTTTATAAGAATCGTGCAAAGAGCGGTTCATGGGTGGAAAGCTTTTATAAATTTATATTTGATGTGTTACTCTAACTATTACCCTGCTTTGATCTTTTGTGCTCTTTTTCCAAACTATCCCTTGTCCCGAGAGAACAAAATATATAGAATGCATTGGAAAATGTAAGAAAGGGAGATACTTCTTAAAATTGTCCATAATTTCAATAAAAACCATTGTAACAAAATGGCAAGATTTCTCCCAGGACCAGGCAGTTATTAGCAAGTTATTTATTTATTTTATTTTATATACTTTGAATTATCTTTCGTTAATAATAAACCACTGTAGCATTTTCATCGATGAATCACTTTTCTTCAATTTTACTTGACTGAGTTGGTGAACTACTAATTAAAAAATTCAAAAAATGTTTTGTCTGTTTCAGTAATCATTGTTTGCTTACCAACTGTTGAGCTCGAATTTTCCATGGCACTCAATTCTGAAATAATCAAGAGATCGAAAATAAAGCTATGAATATGCCTGATTTCAGAAATAAGTTGATGGGTTTACCATATTTTATTCACCTGGTTGCAATGCAAATGGGCTTAGATTTCTCAGTCTTTAGATACATTTTGTAAGATTAAAACGAAAGAATCCGAAATAATTGAACTGTTACCAACCTGGTCAATAAAATAGAATAATATATACTTATGCTTTATTACTTTTGTTTTAGGCATTTTTTCTTCTTACCTACTGTTAAACCCAAATTTTCCTGCTTCTCCAGATCTGAAAGCAAAGTAAACACGCAATCAACGTTTACCAAAGTTAAAGACACCAAAAACAATTTTTATCGGTTTCATGATTTCATGAACAATTCAAAATTTTGTAGAAGACTTTGTATTAACATAAGGTAGTGATTTGTTCATTTACTCTGTCATTGACAAAAAATCCTGGTAAACATTTGATCCATTTGACACAAGATTCGCCCATTCAAAAGTGATACAAAAGCTTAATCTCAATGATTTAAAGATCATAACACCGTATGAAGACAAAGAGCACATAGCAAATGAATCTAATACATTCTGAATGGCAGGCAAAAACAGATGCACTCGCAAGGCGCTTTTTATCCTACTATCCAAATTGCAAGAAGTTCGAAGCACCTAACAATAATGTATACTTTTATAAGAATCGTGCAAAGAGCTGTTCATGGGTGGAAAGCCTTTATAAATTTATTTTTGATGTGTTACTCTAACTATTACCCTGCTTTGATCTTTTGTGCTCTTTTTCCAAACTATCCCTTGTCCTGAGAGAACAAAATATATAGAATGCATTGGAAAATGTAAGAAAGGGAGATACTTCTTAAAATTGTCCATAAATTCAATAAAAACCATTGTAACAAAATGGCAAGATTTCTCCCAGGACCAGGCAGTTATGAGCAATTGTTATTTATTTCTTATTTTATATACTTTGAATTATCTTTCGTTAATAATAAACCACTGTAGCATTTTCATCGATGAATCACTTTTCTTCAATTTTACTTGATTTAGTAGGTGAACTACTAATTAAAAAATTCAAAAATGTTTTGCCTGTTAGTCATCATTGTTTGCTTACCAACTGTTGAACTCGAATTTTCCATGGCACTCAATTCTGAAATGATCAAGAGATCGAAAATAAAGCTAGGAATTTGCCTGATTTCAGAAATAAGTTGATGGGCTTACCATATTTTAATCACCTGGTTGCAATGCAAATGGGCTTAGATTTCTCAGTCTTTAGATACATTTTGTAAGATTAAAACGAAAAAAATCCGAAATAATTGAACCGTTACCAACCTGGTCAATAAAATAGAGTAATATATACTAGTGCTTTATTATTCTGTGTAAAAACTAAATAATAATGATTTTTGAATTTTTTTTTTCGTAAAATTGATTTATTGAATTAATAAGTGTACGGGTATCAAGCTTTTACATATTTTATGATGTCTGTGCTTGTGTTTTAAGTCTTTTTCTGCCCACTTCGGCCATAAGGGGCAGATAACTACATACAGATGGGTAACTCACGCTTTTGCAAATAACAATCTGGATTCGACCCAACAACCTGAAGTTGGATTTGACTACTGATCACTAGACTAAGTGTGGTAATTTTACCATTGCAAGTGCTTAAGACCAATCAGCCACCATGTCCCAATTTTGTGATGCACAAGTATCATACAGGTTAATCATTCGTAGAAGACTTTGTAGTTGTATGTGATAGTAATTCGTGTACTTGCTCAGTCATTCAAAAAAATAAAACAAATTTTATATTATTAAATTTTGCTACATTTTGATGATGTTTATCTATCTAAACACATCAAAAACGTTTTTTTTTATTTTCAAACACCATTTGAAAACAAAGAGCAGAGAAAACACCTAGTAAATGATCCGAACTGGAGGCAAACAATTCGAAACATATGATAAATTTCATTCGTTTAAGGAATTAATTTTCTTACCTACTGTTTGACTAAAATTCTCCTCATTTTCGAGATCTGAAAAGTACATAAAACAATCAACGTTCTCAAAAGTTAAAGACTTCAATAAAATTTTGAATAAAATGCATTGGTTTCATTATTTCAGAAGAAATTCGATATTTTGTAGAAGACTTTGTATTAAGGTAGCACCATACAAAAGTGCGAAAATTTTATCAAAATTTTAATTTATAACTTTTTCAATACTATAAAATGTCCTTTATCTAATGGTACAAGAATATTTTCAGTAAACCTAATAATTAATGAGCTATGGTGATGATTAAAAAATCAAAACAAATGCACATGTTATTTAAGCTGTCAATAAACCATGGAGGTTTGTCTTATCTATAAGAGCTGGAAAGTTTTATTACTTTTGACCAGTCATTTGAAGTGAAATAAGTTAAATGAATAAGATGGACAATCAATAGTGGAAACATCAGTGAAGGAGGAGTCTTGCCCTTTACATCTGACCTGAGATAAGGTCAATTTGATGTAATATTTCCCGCAAATTCTGAAATAAGTGTAGGGGGTTGTGCATTCTGGGCTATATTTAATGTTTGTGTGGATGAAATAGACTTGCTACAAGTCCCTCACTATGTAATATGTTTATATTAGTTTATCATTTTTAGTGAAGATATTATATTCCACTGATAAGAAATATCTCTGATTGTTGCGGGAGAGAACAGTCCCTCTCTATGTAATATGTTTAGTTAATCATTTTTAGTGAAAATATTATATTCCACTGATAAAAAATATCTCTGATTGTTGCGGGAGAGAGGGACTTGTCAACCTTGAAAATTCACCGTCCAGTATTCTGGTCGGTAATTAGATAGAATTTCTCTCCTGCTGACAATGGCTGATAAGAGAATTGATAATCACAAGGTTATGTTATGAATAAATACCACAACGATCTCTATCACCAGAATATTATTCTAACTTGTTAAACTGTACTTGTATAAATGTTTGAATCAATATGGAGGATAGATTTTCTAAAGTAATTTCAGAAAATTTAACAAAACTTTCATATGACAATATTAGACCTTACCAATATGAAGTAGTTAGAAAACTATGTGTTATTCAATAAAGATGTTTTCTTTAGTGCACCGACTGGAAGTGGCAAATCATTAGTTTTTGAAATAGCCCTTTTAGTATTAAAGGCAATTAACAATTTGGACAATTGCACAGTTATTGTTGTTTCACCATTGGTATCTTTAATGAGGAGCCAATCTGCTAATTTGAGGAAGAAAAACATTAAAGCTTTGTTTTTAAAGGACATATTATTAGGACAGTGCTCAACTTCTAATGTTGAAGAAGATTTTTTAAATCTGACATTAAGTGATGTTAAAAGGGGAGAAGTGGATATTTTGTTTGCCAGTCCAGAGTCTTTGCTAGATCATCAAAGGGGTACAATTACAGAATTATCCCGACGAGGCTTGATAAAGGCATTATTTGTTGATGAGGCTCACTGCATTCCAAAATAGTAAGTACTTTGATACAAAAATATAAGTACAGATATCCATTATTATTTTATTTTTAGGATAATATGAAGGATATTTTCATTGAACAAAATAATAATGTTTAAAAACTGTAATCAAAATGTATGTTATACATGTAGTTATGCATGCGAATGGTGACTACTACAATGTGAATTTGCCTTTTTTCTATGAATGCTGTGTCATGTACATCTATTCTATTTATTGACTTTCTGTTAGGTAAATATTTTTTGAAGTCATTTTGTAAAATTACAGAAAAAAAACCTGTTCGAAAACCATTAATTTTATTAATAAGTATTCTCATATTAAATCTTTTTAATTTTTTTTTCAGTGGAAAACCAGACAAAACAAGAAAAACAGAAGCTTACAGACCATGCTATGGCCGACTTGGAGAGCTAAGGTCAATAGCAGGAAAAAATGTTCCAGTTATTGCAATGACTGCAACTGCAACCCCTGGAACGAAGTCTACTATATTAAAGGACTTATGTATGGAGAACTGCCACGAAGTTGTTCTTAACCCAAACAAAGAAAATATAACATACTGGGTGGTTCCAGTGAATGGTGATGATGCTGCAGATAATTTCCAATGGCTGGTTAAACTAGTTTTAAATAAAGGCATTAGTACTCCAAGGATGTTAATTTTTTTTCGGCAAATCAAGCATATTGTTGATGTTTATGAACTTTTAGAAACCGAATTAGGAAAAGCAGCATATATAAATTTCAAGGAAAACGGCCCTAATGATGATCGAAACAGACTTTTTGATATGTTTCATCTGAAAACTGATGATGATGTGAAAGATTACATTTGTTCTTCTTATGCAGACCCAGATGGAAATATAAGAGTTGTTCTGTGCTCTACTTCTTTCAGTATGGGTCTTGATGTGAAAGGTGTGGATTTAGTTATACACTATGGTCCTGCAAATGACATTTCTGACTATTTGCAAGAAACAGGAGAGCTGGAAGAGACCAAGGTACAAAATGTCATGCGATTTTGATGAAATATAAACGATGTTCTGGCCGAAATGTTTCAAACAATATGAAAGAGTTTATTACAACATCTGAATGCAGGAGAAAAGTAATAATGAATGATTTAGAACAAAAATTTACACCAGAGCAAACATTTCATCTTTGTTGTGATCACTGTCAAAAAAAATGTACATGCAATTGTAAATGTGAAGTTGACTGCAGTTGTTTAGACTCATGCGAAGTTAACAATCCAGATGTTCTAAAGTTAATTATGGAAAATCAAAATGAGGAGGAAAACAATTCAACGTGTGATGATGATGATGATGATAGTGAACTGGAATTAATCCACAAAAAGCCACAAATTCTGTTGAGCTCAGATGATGAAACTTAATCAATTATTGTTCAATAAAAGTGCTTCTTTGAAAATTTTTTCAGACTTTTTGAAATCCAACTCTGATGCTTTTCCATGTCTAGAGAGTTCAATGGATTTTCTTTGATGGTCTTGAAAGCAGAATGAGAACGCCCTGGCCTTATTTCAAACAATTCACTGTTATTAAACTGTTGCACAAGAGTTTTTATGTCATTTTCCATGTCTGCTGCCTTGTGTTCTCCAGAAGAAATAGCAACATTTGCTTGTTTGTCATAGTTTTTTGTAATGTTTTGAACTGCCAATGCACTCCTGCTTACTCTCAAAACAGTTTTTTTCTGTAAACACACCCCTGAAGCTGTGGGCCTGGTCTTTAAATACCCTATTGCTGTGCTCCACATCAAGATCATTGGGATGGTTTGATTCCATATTGCCTACATGATTTACAGTTCTATTCCAAGTAAGTTGATGTGCCAAACGGTCTGAAAGAAGAATTTTCGTCTGGGCTATGGTTTCTAGAATTCCAAAAGCATATTTTGTGCAATCACACAACTTATAGTACATGCAGAGGAAACGATTGGTTTTCATAATACGTTCACCATCACCATAATGTATTGCGTCGTTGTGGTTTAATCTCAGTAATCCTAAGGTTTGAACTAGTCTAGTATAACTAAAGACTAGGTCAGGCTTTCCTTCTTTACTTTTATCTCTGGTTGAGGTGTTTGATTTTTGAAACATTGGATCAGGGTGGTTGTGTTGATTTGCTTCATGTCTCCTTAAGGCTACAGCTTGCTTGTATTTTTTGTCACAGTACCGGCATGAAAGGTTGTTACTACGAGGTCCATAGTCTGGTAGTTTTGGAACATCTATTGAGGTATAGACATCAACATACTTTCTAGCATGCTGTAGAATGTGTGACTTCATTTGTGACATGTCTCCTATAGTTCCACTGTAGAGGTTGGTTGTTGGCTCCGATTCCAATGTATCCATTCCAAAGTACTTCATTGCCCCTGCTAAAATATAAGCTATCGTGGCTTTCTCTATAAGGTCTGAACTAGCATAAAAGTTATCTGAGGGGTCTTTGGTAACATTTCTGGCATTAATCACATTTCGAGCAGAGAATAATGTCCCGTTGTCTTTGGCTGAGTTTGTTGAATACAGCAACTGCCATATTACCTATATAATAATAAAATACATAAAATGGTATTAAAACATTTAGTGAAAAAGGAATGATATACCGTATAAGTGGTTATTTTCGCGGTGATTTAATTTTCGCTTTATTCGCGACCAATAACGGGACGCGAAAATTAAAACTCGCGAAATATTAATTGCCTATATAAAGTTTTATAATATATTCTAAATCGCGAAATATATATTACGCGTAAATGAAATTATCCCCTTTTTCAACAAAATCGCGAAGTTTTCCACCCGCGAAAAAAAACCACTTATACGGTAATGCTTTAAAAGTTTTCAATAAGTCTGATATACTTAAGTCAAATTAAACATTATGCCAAACGATAATAATGTTTTTGCTAAATTTTCATGTCGCCATTGTATGCCTGTACAAAGTCAAGACAATTGCAAGTTTATAATACCATGGCATCTTAATATGTTGACTCTGGGAAGAAACCTTTTTTTTATCTTAAACTGTGTTACCATCTTTTCTTATTTATGTGGAATGTATGGTTGTAGAATATGTATTCAAAAAATGAATGCCTATATATATCATTATGAATTTATTTTTGCTTAGACCCTGTGCAAATAAAGATATATATAAACACTGCATGGTTAAACTGTCAAAGCAGTTATATTTACTTTAATATTGAGGTAAGATCACACAATGCTTTTTGATAGTGATAACTTTAAAAAGTTCACAACAAACAACATAAATTGCTTACCTTAAGCAGTTCTCCTTGGTTATGGAACTCTTCCATCTTTGGTACAAGTCCCTCTAGTCGTCTGTTTGGTGTACGTCCATTCCGTTTGGAAGATTGAGCTTGTTTATGACGCTCAAAAGTAAGATAGTCACCACCGCTTAGAGTTTTTATCGGCTTTTGTGTCCAGTCATCTGATGAGTCGTGTCCTGGAACATATTTGTGGATAAAATCTACAATATCCGTCATGTCCTCATTGTACTGCTCACTCTTCATAAGGACTCCCATGTTCACCTGATTAAATAAAACAAATGTATAATACCTTAAGAACATTTTGTTTATTTATTGAAAGAATTATGCATCACATTCCAAAGTAACTTCAGTTTGATATAAAATGGAAAAATAGGCAAATGCATCCGAACATTACATATCCTTCCAACTTCTGTATGGTTTGAAATACTGTAAGTACTCGGTCCATATTCTAGCCACATGGAATGCAAACTCATTGGCTAAAGATTCTCTGTCATCTTCACATGGCATAAGGATGTTAAATGGGGCACTATCAGCATTCATAATGGGAGTCTCATTTTGAAGATGATTGCCAGACACACGATTTTCATACGCACATATCTGAAACATGTGATGTCCCTTATGCTGGTTTGCTAGAGTCATATTTCTGACTTTTGTAGTCATATCAACATTGTCCCCTACAAAATAATACCCAGGCGGCATAAGTTTTCGATATTGCTCAAGTTCAAGTTCTGCATTTGATAGTTGAAGCACAAGGTCAACATTTATTGCAGCTTCATTACCTAAAAAGTCAATTGTTTGTTGTAACTGATAAACTTGTTGCAGTAAACGAGTTTCCACAATACAAGATGAAATGCTCTCTTCTTGCCATGACAAAAGATCGATATCCCACAACTGTCCTAACCTGTAAGCAATATTAAGGACTGTTTGGTAGCTAAAACAATCAAATGACCCATTCAGTCTCGTAAATGCAGATTTTTTACATCCTCCTTTCCACAGAATTAAGCTATTCAGGTACTGATCAGCATTAAAATCTTGATTGTACAAAAATAGTAATTTTGCACCTGCTGAAACAATACCTGGTAAAAGTGCATTGTCCTTCTTTAGTTTATTTCTGCTATGTGAAGGGTTTGTCACACTTGTCTTAAGAAAACTAAGGAAAGTAGGTGCTAGGCCCTAAAATTCAGTTATTACAGCTTTGATATTGAAAGACTGCAGATCACTTAATGTTGTTCTGAGTATAGAATTGGTTGCTTTTGATGCAAGACAACTTATTTCCTTCTGGACTTTGTTTAAAAAATATTCCTTGAAAATATGTTCAAGTTCAGAATGACAAAGTAAAACTTTTGCTACAACTTGGTAGTCTTTATTCTTTAAGGAAACCAATAACTGCTGCTCTGTGTCATTGATAGATGGATTATCATCTTGTTCCTAATACAGAAATAAAAAATAAAATTCAATACATTTGTTGAACTAAAAAGCTGTAAGCTGCATCTCAACCCCCCTCCCCCACTCTCAAAAATATCAGTAAGATCAAATTTTGAAAATATAAAGTGCACATCGACACTATGGTAAAAAGGTTGTTTTGATTTAAATTATATGCACCAGGCGAGGCCTAAAGCATCTCGACCACTATATGTATACATACATGTATTTTGCACCCCCACTTTAGGGACAGGAGTAAACAATAAATGTGTATACTTTAAAAATATGATGTAAATGTGCTTGTGCTTTATGCTTCTGTGGTTTATTTAATAGGTTTATTTTTCACTATTATTTAACCTCATTAAGAAAAAAGTATGAATAATTTTAATAATGATTACATATATCGCAATGTCAATGGCCAAGCAGTTCTTAATTTAAATACCTGATCTTACCTTTTGCACATTCTCATCCTCCCTTATAAATAAAGCCTTTCTACTCGGAGCACTTGTGGTCTCATCAGAGCATTGTCTTTTAAAAGAACTCGAAACTTTGCCGTGTGAATCCAACAATTTGTTTAATGTAGAAGAATATTGATTTTTTAGTTTTGCTATAGAATCTTCAATCTTTTTAACATCTCTTGAACATTTCCGGCACACAGTATCAGTATGAGAAATAGTTATTTCTAAATACTTTTGAATAAGAAGACAATAGTCAGTTTTATTTGTCCCATGAAAAAGTTTTCTGCGGTAATCACTCTTTTCCACTTTTTCTCCACAAATAACACAAACTGTTTTTTTTAGTTGTAGGAGTGAATTTTATAAATTTAAATATCTTTTTTGGAGTTAAAGATTCTGCCATAGAAAAAGTCTACCATATATCTAAGTCTTCTACATTTCTAACCTCTAAAACTATAACACTATGTGAAAATATTTTGTTTATCTTAGGTTAACTAGCCATTGACAGCATCAGCATGATATATTGCATCAACAGGGTGTTATCGTAATCTGATCTGTAAATCTGTCAGTTTTAATTATTTAATGAGTTTTCCATTGACTAAGCTAAAACAAAGTAGACAAGTCCCTTTCTACCACAACATCTCATATTTCTCTTTGATACTAAATGGCCCTTTAATATAATTTTGAAATTGAAAATTAATTATAATTAGAAAGGGACTTGTAACAAGTCTATGGATGAAACTAAGGTTTATAGGTCAAATAAATGTTGATTTGTGATGATCTAAGAATCCTATAGTGCTCCCATGGTAGAATCATGCCATTTGATCTAGTAAATGGGGCTCAAAGTAGGAAATTGATATTTTTGGGGTTTTTCCCCTTTCATTTTTCAAGAGAAAAGTAAAGTTTGATTGAATTTAGCTCCCACATGAGAACCCCAATGTGGCTGGCTTTTGGATATGTTATTTCAAGGTCTATTATCAACAAAACCGTGTCTCAGATTTTAGATTAAAGCTTCAGAAAATATTTTATTACACATTGAATAGAGTGACTCCTTATGCAATAAAGCCTTGTACACAAAATATTGCTTTATTGGAGAATGGAATGTAATAGGAAAATTCTGAAACACGGTTTTGAAGGTCATGCTGTGTTGATTCAGATAAAAATCAATATTAAAGAGATATTTTTTATGCTAGGAGAGCTAATTTCATTTGAGTCAGTTGTGTTGAAATTTTTAATTTTGAACAGTAATTTCATCTGTTATACATTATAGTTAATTTTTGTTATCATCATAAAGGGTTACATTTCCTCTTTCAAATGATGTCTCATTTATTAAAATTGGTAAAATAATAAGAAAGTTATGCAATTTTCAAGTGTGTTGGTCGGACTAAAACAACCTTTGTATGGTGCTACCTTAACTTAAGGTAGTTCTTTTTTATTTACTTTGTAGTTGAAAATATAAACAAAATCTTGGTAAACATGTGATCCACTTGACATTGGTTTCAAACATTCAAACTCACCAAAAAAGCTTTATATTAAGGATTTAAAGTTCTGAAAGACGCAAATGTACCAAATGGCTTTTGTAACTGTTTTGCTTTTTCCTTACCCCTTTCCCCTTTAAAATGATATCAATACCAAGAGAAAGTGGTTTAGAAATCCCCCACCAATAAGAATCTTATGTCATTGAATTAATCGAGTTTTCAATTAAATAGCCGAATACAAATAACAGCTTTGATAAAGATATGTACAGATTCAACATATATATACATGTACAGATGGGTGCGCTCATAACCTGTACGAAAGTTAACATCAAGTTAACTTTGTGACTGCTTTCCATGTCTGTTCATGTCTGCTATAGCACACATTCAAGTTAACCTGCGATAACTCATGACTGGTCAAATCAGACCTGCGACTGCTTTTGTATGACTGGTCATAACCAGTCACAACGTCGTGACTGCTTTAACCAGACCAGTCATTGTTACAAGTCTGCTCTAACCAGACTATGTTTATTAATCCAAGGATTTAATATATTAATATGAAATTTGTTTGTAACACTAAAATACATTTTGTATAAATTTCAACTACAGTTAAGGTGATAGAACAAACACATTGCCATTTTACATTCAGTTTTAAAAGCAGACCTGTCACGAAGTTAACTTAACCAGACCTGTCATAAGTACGCGACTGCTTTGAATAGCAGACATGGAATAATGACTGCTTTTCAAGCTAACTTGGAACCAGTCGCTGGACCAGTCGTAAGTGAACTTGAAGTTAACTTGATGTCTGCTTTTCAAGTTAACTTACCGTACAGGTTATGTGTGCACCCATCTGTATGTCATGGGGCGTGACATTTTAGCAGAGTATAATAATTATTTAAAAAGTATCTTGTCATTTGTGTATTAAATGCAGAATAAAAGAATCGTCTTCCGGCGGGCAAGAGAAAACCGATTTATTTAAACCATCTCAAAACCTTTTGGACAAAATCTAGTAACAACTTACTAGAAACGGCGTTAAAACCGATAAGACGTACTGTCAACGTAGTAAAAACTGTACGGACGTGTAAAGGACGCAATAGAAACTTCCTTATGGTCGTGCTACAAACTTGAACGAAAAGTACCGTTATATGAAATCGTAGTGAAAACGTACGGCGAACGTTGTGCAAACTTTAAGAACGTAGTGTAATCGTAGCATAAACGCCACAAAAAGTTTTTGATACGTCCCTTCTACGTTCATGCTGCGATCATAAAGTTCTCAATACGTTCTTAGTAGGTCTGTACTACGTTTTGACTTCTCCACGTCCTCACTACGTTTGTTTTGAACATGTTCAAAATTATTCCACGTCCTTCACGTTCTTGAAGTTCGCACTACGTCCAATAAAGTTCGTACTACGTCCATTAAAGCTCGCACTACGACCATACAAGTTTCTAGTACGTCTTTATTACGCTCATCAAGTTCTTTCCTTAGTTAAACATAGCATATATTAATAAGTATTCTCTGTTGTATATATTTTCATATAGATTTATTATTTTCTTTTATTATATCCGGAATAAATGCGCATGACACGAAACACACTAATAGAATTACAGTCATTAGCAAACTTTTACAGCAAAGATAATTTATACAATTTTATTAAACAACTGCATTTTAAGTTAATCACATAAAAATATTTAGAGCAGATAATTGTTCTTGAAAAGACACAATCAAACCTTCATTTACTAAACTAGAATACGTTATACTTTTTTATTATTGGAACAAACCTATTTATCAGATTTCACATATATTCTGGTTACTAAACACATCTATTTATTTAGTGTCTTAAACAAGCATCTGCTGTTATATTTTGATACTCATTTTATTATGCAAATTATTTGTGTTCTTACATGTACATTGCTATATTGTTATTTGACTTGATGTGTGCATTCTGACCAATAAAAATTATTTAATTTCTTTAAGTTTTATTTCGATTGTTTCAGGCCTACAACCAAGAAATGTTAGGTTATTTCTGTTGCGAGGCTATTCGAACAGACAAAACACACCGCCCAGTTTGCGACATTTTGCCATCTCAGCCACTAATAAACCAGCAATCACACTCAACCTTCACTCATACAATCTCAAATCTGTCTCCACATCGGTACCACAAACAGCTCTACCCAACACATTAAAAACACCAAAGTTCGTACACAACCCAAAAACATGAAGTGGCAATTGACCGGTAATCACTAGTGTGGAATTTAAACTAACGCCTTAGACCACTCGGCCACCCAGGACCCCATTCTGTTATTCACAAGAATCATATAGTTTGTTTCTTTTGAGCAGATTTTGTAGTGGCATATGATAGTGTAGTTGCTCAGTCGTTGAAACCCCCCTTTCCATGAAAACATTTTTTTTTTACTAAAGTTTTATACGTATTGGTGTGTGTTTAGTTCAAACTCGTAAAAACGGTAACATCACGTGAATAGAAAAAAAACATGTTTAATTGGAGGCAAATAATTCGATACGTCTGATACATTTCATTCGTTGAATAAATAGTTTTTCCTCACCTGTTGTGAAACTAAAATTTTTCGTATCCTCGAGATTTGAAAAGCGAAATGAACAATTTATGCAAAGTTCATCAACATTTCAGACATCGGGAACGATTTCTATCAGTTCCTTGCTTGAAATAACATAATTCAATGGGATGTACCTCAATGTTTTGTGTGGAATTTTAAGAATGTTTCCATAAAATTGTTTGTTGACAGACTGAAGGTTTATTGTTTGGTTAAGGCATACGATACAGTTACAGAGGGGGATTATGATGTCGTCGTTGGATAAATATTGTATTTATATTGCATTTAATTAGTGCGCGTTTCGCCTATTACAGACTCACCAGAGACGCTCTACCAAAAAACTGCCAAACTATTAACGAATAGGAAAACCATGCAACAATAAATCCAAAATATTCCGAAAAAGAAGCCATAATAAGTTGACAAGTGTTCACAAACTTTGTGACACACATGGATCATATAGGTTGGTCAATTTTAGAAGACTATGAATTTACATGTAATTCGTTTATTTGCTCCGTCGTTGACAAAATACAAAACAATGAACCTAGTATTAAATTTTAATACGCTTGAAGCGCTCTTCCGGAATTCATTATCATTGGAAATGCTAGAAGGTGTAAATTTTAAACACAATATGGATGGAAAAGACCAAAACAGAAATGTTTAAAGATACCGAAACAAATGGATACGCATGGCATATTTCATCTGTTCAAAGCATCCATATTTTCCTTACCGACTGTTGAACTCGAATTTTCCTTGTCTTCCTGTTCTGAAAAACGACGTTTACATTCAACGTTAAGGAAAATTTTAAGACATCATTAACGAATTAAAATCAGTTTTTATATTTCCCAAACGTTTGTTTTTAAGAATAATATTCAGAAAGATCCAGGTTATATTTCTTAGCCTGGCGCAAATTTGATCTTGTCAATAATCACCTTAGGTACTACGTATATAAACAAAATATGAAGATTAGGAGGCAAATGAATAAGATCAATAAGATGAAACCATAAATTTCCATCTCTTTGAATAATTTGCTTAATACACAAATTCATACCTTTTGCTACTTTTCCACCGCAGTGATGACAAAATAAATGGTCTTTATTCACTGTTGCTCCACAAGAATGTGCATTCAATTTGTAGTATCCTACAACAAGTTTATATTTATAATAAAAGAAATAGTATTTCATTAAAGAGATATTGTCTACGAAAGTTTTTTTTTACTAACAAAAAAAAAACAACTGACAACTTGTTTTGTCTAATTTTAAACATATGCACAACAAAAATACAATAATTCATATTCATGAGCTTTAACCCGCCTTTATGTGCACTGTTTTCAATTTTGTTTATAAACTTTGCTTGTTCCAGATCGTGGCCAGTACACTGTATCTCGAGGTGTTAGCCCGTGGAAATATTCACGACGAAGAAAACGCCAAAGTCGCCAAACAAAGAAAATGATATTTATGACTCGTTTATAATAATTGAAGATGATTTCGATAGTTCACATTGAATTTATTTTTTTTCACCATATTAAAGTCTTCAGGAACAAAACATCCGAGATCCCGATCGATGGCCATAATAAATACACTAAAATTATTTCTGTCGTCACAAATGTAAACAAATAATCACTCAACATGTTCGAAAAAGTTTGAACGAAATAAACCAAGTTGAAGGCATATTTGGTAACAAATTGATATGCAAAGTTTTCTTTAATTACATTTTGGTCAAAATGACATTAGGAAATTGGGAATGAAAAAATGTGATTTTAGTAGACAATATGCTATTAATCATTTAAATGTAATGTATGTGGTTTATCATGAGTCCTTTCATGGTTATTTTTAAGTGAATTATACTTTCTATCTTCGAAAGGTAATGTACACAAATGTACATCAAAAATGAATAATGTATATTACAATTCGAGTACTTTGGAATTTTACCTTCCAATGTCTTGATTTAAATGCTACCGAGGTTACTCCTTGAAATGTCAATATATAGTATATCCAAATTAACCGTTTATACCCGCGTTTTGGTATTTGTAATTTTTGAAACCACTGGGCGATAACCGCTGATTGTGGACCAGAGGTCCTCGAAAGTAATCACAAGCCTGATCGTCAGGCTTGTCGGACACGATTTACAATAAAATTTATAATATTTTAGTTGCTGAAATTTCCGATTTTTAACTTCAAAGTTGTTTAGAACACCAGATTTCATTCCTTGTAATGCACACGGTCGATATCCCCGGTGCTGGGTTTGGCTTCCTTGTTCTAACGATTTGGTTTTGAGTACTTTTCGTTTTTAACAGTATTGGAATTTAACCTTCCGATGTTTTGATTAAAATGCCACTGATGAGAGGTTACTCATTGAAATATCGATATATAGCATATCCAAATTAATATTTTATTCCCGCGTTTTGGTATTTATAGCAATAAAAACAAGAGTACAGATTATTTTTGAATATATCGATACAATAGTTTGCGTATAGCGTCGATTCCAGTTTGCCATCGAAAACTTGTTCTGTTAAAATTGATGTGAATTGATTGTGAACATTGTTGGCTTAACTAGTGAATAGAGCAAAGAAATGATAATTCAACATTCAAAATTAATTGACACAAAAGACAACACTTTTCAAAATATTCACTCAACTGGTATCAACTACCAAAAAAAATGTAATTCAGGTGCTATAGAGATGAAGGTAAGCCATTATAATATTGCCAATTGGTGTAATGTCTACAATGACACGATATCAGGAATATTTTATCACTTTAAGTTTGCACTTATCGATTTTATTCACCATTCTTGTTTTGATATAATTCATAAACGCAATGTCTTAAGGTCTTATTCCAAATTGTTTTACCCTTTTTTGCACTCTGAACAGATGCTGATGGAGAAGGAAAATAATCTGCATCATCTAACTTTGGGGGTTCCCATTTGTCATCTTCAGAATTATCTTCGTCACTTTCCATTATATATACTGAAATGGAAATTAGATGAAAAATTCAATACTAAAGAAGTTAATTTGAAAATCTGATTTACCCTGGCTAATTCTTGTTTTTTTAAACTTGATCTAGGATACATGATGCAATTACATGTAGTTCTATTTATTTCATCAGGGAAATGAAGAATTTTTATGAATACTAAGTCCTTGGGACAAGCTAATCAATAACTGAATATATTCATATTAGATTATATATTATTTAAAATATAATGGAGTTCACAGTTAAATCTTTGAATCTAGTGTTTTTGGTAGAAATATTGAACATCTGATACTTTCTTTCAAAACGTTGATAAGCTTTATTAACAATTGTCATTTTAAGCATTTTAATGATCAAGTATGTCGGTTATATGTGATGATACATCACCAAATTATTAATTGTTTGAAGCGTTGTGTCGGATTCAAAATCGATATGTTTGATGTTTACATCAATTAATGATCGATTTTTAGCTAGCTGTCAGTAACAGCGAGTATTTGATAGAATGTTTCCCTATGTCTCGTTTTTTTGGTCTCAGGTCTTCTCTTGTTAAATTGAAGTTTCATCGATTTTACTTTTACTGTGTTCTATTATGTGTTATGTTAAGGATTATCAATTAGGGTAAGGTAAGGCCAAGAAAAATAGTCTAATCCGCCTCATTTTATACGTGCCCTAAGCCAGGAACATTTGACAAGGTGTTAGTTTGTTCTTGTGTATCTAAAGTTTTCTGTTCCTTGTTTTTGCAAGGGTCTTTATCGATCATTGATATTTCAAGACTGGATTTGAATTGTATACATTTTAATTTACCTTGCGCCAATTGCGAATCAGCAAGCAGCGTATACTAGCCACGCTAAAGGCTGCTGACTATTTTTCATTGTAATTTTTCTTATTTTAAGCCTGTTTATGTCAGCTGTACTGTGTACACCTATTTCATATCTCATTCCTATAGTTTGCATAAATGTCGGTTAAACATATTCGCATTGGCAGATTTATTTTCGAAGGTCACAGTTGGCATTTTTTTTTATTTCCATGAAGTCTGATCCTGTCTGTTATTGACCGTCTGTCATAGAATATATACAGTATACTTCATTTGAATAATTTTATAATATTTTGTATAAATACATGAATTTGTGATCAGAGTAGATGGATTACTTACATAATCGTATATATCTGCCATTGAAAAAATAAAAATTGGAGGGTGTTCACTGATACATTTACTATGAGAAGTATACATACAAATAAATGGTTATCTGATTAAGGTTGGGTAGTGATGTACAGACGATTCAAACATTGTTCTAGGTATCTATTATTTTTATCAGTTTGGTGAAAAAACCTACGATCTAAAACCAAAACTACTTACATCTTTTGATAAGTGTGGGCAATCATGTATACTTGATAAAAACTCTTTCTCTTCTTTAACTTTGATTTTATATAGAAAATTTGCTTTAAATTCTGACCTGGTTTAAGGGGACTTTTAACGGAAAGTTGTCTTTTATCTGGGTTGAAATTAAAATCGCTATACTCTAGCTAAACGTAAAAAAAAATTAAGAAAGCAATCACTCTTCGTCCGTCATAATTTCAAATAATTGCTCCTCTCAAACAATTAAACCAATTAGTCTTAAGAGCCAGTGGTGAAGTGGTTATTGCTTCGTGCTACTAAACGGAATTTGTGATTTGACCTTCGTCAGGGGCGAGCAAATAATGAGCCAATTTGCAAGGACAGTCTCAAAAAACGATGCTAGTCCGGCTTCTTAATGGATGAACACGTGTTGTTTCGTGTATAGGGAGACCAGTACACAGTGCACATTATTTCCCAATTCAGATAGTTCGGTTAGACTAGGTTCAATGGGGCCAGCTACAATGGCCATTTTGGCAGACTCTGAATCGAAGACGCATTATGCTTATTTCTGTTTAATCCAAAATATGTTTCAACTAATTTGACTGAAATTTTGCACGATTGATTTGTGACATATTTGCAACAAACGATATTCATTTATGAATAGGTTGAATAGGAAAAATTAAAAGACCTTCGGTCACTCCGAAATACAAATGACAGCAAAGTTCCAGACAATAAATTTAGCTACGTCTGACGCGTTGTATAAAACAATTGATTTTCTCTTCTTCAAGCACTCGATATAATTATTAAGACAAATTTTCAACATATGTATCTATCAAACAAAAATGACATAAGAACCATACCTTAGAGATAAAGATATACTCGTGACGCTGTGTTTTCTGCGAATCGAAAGTTCTTAAAAAAAGTCTCTATTGAGTCAACCTTGTCAGATAACCCCTTGTAGAGGTTATGGCCATTTAAAGGCCTTAAATAGCTTTTTTCATATTCTTCTGTCCTGTAGAAAGAAAATATATTGCAGAGAAAGAAAAGCTGTTGATTCATCAGCTCATTATACTTCGAAAAATCGTATAGAAATAATAATCAGAGCTTACCTACATGTATATTAGATTAAATTACTCGTTGAAAAGTTGATTTTTATAAAAGCGATAACTACAGCTTCGGATATTTTGATGAAAGCGGTGTAA